>JACVRA010000202.1:0-736051 GCA_019828545.1 Paracamarosporium sp. OC-R06-R3 | reverse complement strand
TGCTGAGGTGTCGCGCGTTCTGGTGGGGCGGCCGATCAGGTGGTGTGGCCGAGCCGATGGTGGAACACGTTAGCTTCCCTAGCGTGCATATGCCGAGATACTTTGTGGGTATGGATTTTGTCTATCTGCAAAAGCCTGTGACTAGACATTGAAAAGGGCCATGATGAACGCGTCTTCGGACCGAATAACTCTTTCTACGCAGTTCGATCGCGGATTGATGCGTAATTGCGCTTCTTTTCCACGAGGATGTCGTTCTGTACGTGTTCATGATGACTAAGACACGTCCCACATCATCCAAACTAGCGATTCTTACCCGAAGAGGAAACAAGAGATCACCTATTCAGGACGATATTACGAAAAGAAAGAGTAAGATTTTTAGCCTTTCAGTCAAACCATCAACTACATATATCTACTTTACCTCCTGGTCGGTAGCTGGCCCAATAACTTGAACTAAGCTACCACCGACGTTGAACATACAGGATACAATATGGCATCACGAAATGAATGGACCAGTGAGCTGAAGAGCTATCTCCCATGGACGACATCTCCCCTCATAGCCAGCGCGCCCATGGGCGGCTTCGCATGGTCTCCCCTTGCTACCGCTGTTTCGCTGGCCGGCGGCCTCGGCCTCATCGGCAGCGTGAACGACATGTCACAGCTACGCACACAGCTCACCCAAGCTCGCGACACATTCAAAGCGAGCTCCAATCCAGACATCACATCGTCTCCAACACTCCCATTGGGCGTCGGTATTATAGAGTTCATCTGCAAGATCGAAGACGTTGCTCCGGTCATTGCGGAGTTTAAGCCCGCTGTTGTGTGGCTTTTTGCTGCGAAAGAGTTGGGACTGTACAAGGAGTGGGTGAAGGCGCTGAGGAAGGCGAGTCCGGAGACGAAAGTGTGGATTCAGGTTGGTCATGTAGAGGCCGCTCTGCATGTTGCTAGAGATGCGAAGCCAGATGTATTGTGCCTACAAGGCGCAGACGCTGGAGGTCACGGCTTCGAGAAGGGCGCGAGTATTGTTTCGCTTGTACCGGAGGCAGCGGACGCTCTGAGAAGAGACGGCTTCGGACATATACCTTTGCTTGCAAGCGGCGGTATTGTAGACGGGAGGGGTGTCGTGGCTGCCCTCGCACTCGGTGCCTCAGGTGCCGTCATGGGCACGAGGTTTTTGGCAAGCAGGGAAGTTGCAATCCATCCGACAGCTCAGGCTGCTATACTGGAGGCGGAAGACGGAGGGCAGGTCACGAAGAGGAGTAAGCTGTTCGATCAGTTGAAGGGGCCGAATATCTGGCCTGAGGCGTATGACGGGAGGAGTTTAGTGATACAGAGCTATGAGGACCATGTCAACGGTGTCAGTCTGGAGGAGATACAGAAGCTACATAACGAGGCAGCGCTTCAAGACCACAAAGGGTATGCAATGGGTAGGAAGGGTCGAGCGGCGATCTGGGCGGGTTCGGGAGTAGGAATTGTGAATGAGGTGGAGGGGGCGGCGGATATTGTGGAGAAGGTGAGGAAGGAGGCGAGAGATATCATGAACGGGTTGAGCACAATATGAGCATCATTCTTACAGAATAGGCTACTCTTAATACTTAGGTCGAACATATGTTTCCGGAAGGATGCAGTCACTCATCACGATGGATCCGGGCGTTCCGTTTTCCACATACAAGACTGTCGCTTCGCGCTAGGATGCAACTGACCGAATGAAGCGAAGCCCTGGGAATCCCTGGCAGGAAACATTGACATGCCATCGAATTCAAATTCTGAGCAAAGCAAAAGGTGATAACGGTTTCACTGTAAGCGAGATCATTCGTGGTGGGTAATCATGCTCTGCGATCGCAGGGAGTGTTATTTAGCCGCTACGCGCGCGAATATGTGTACCGTGGAAATGGTGCAGACGGGCAGATAAGATACGCAGATGCAATAAGAGGGAGGGGTGTCATGCACAGCGGTATCGGATTTCAATGGGCAGGTATGCGTGCCTTATAATAGGCTTGCTAAAGAAGGTGCGATGGCATAAGGAAGACGAATGAGATAATAGAGTAGCTAGATTTCAGTGGTGAGAATCAATGCCGCACGGCTATACAAGCAGCCCTTCAAGGACGATCTGAATGTGTGTTTTTGTCTTGACAAGCAAGGTCTCTCACATAAGTGCAGCTCTATATGGCCCTCTTTTGAGTACGAGAAACTGGTTCTCGGGCCTATTGAAGGTGGGGATATCAAGCGCCGAACGCGCGAGTAACCCCTCAGTATCGTATAGGCAAGATGAGCGTTGGAAGCATGGCATGGACGATCGTTTCCTTTGGTGGAGAATAGCCGCGTAAAGCAAGAAATATCAAATTAAGCTTCTTATGCATGGTAGCATATAGCTAGGATTGACAGAAATGAGGGGCTTGGAAAGGGAACTTATACGAGAGATAGTCGTTGCGTAGTCTAGACATTATCAGCATAAAGATGTATTCTCATAAGTCTACATACGCTTTTCACACGATGCTTGCCTTTACAAAGACGCAGAACGTGGGCATGTATCGTTGTGTCGCCAACGAACGTTACAACAATGGCCATTCTACCGTGGCATGGTGCTACTGATGACGCGTTATTCTGCCGTCAATACATTTATGCCAAGTGTGAAGATACGTGTCTCGGCACAGGTCTTACTATGAGTGCCAGAAGTTTGTGCCACTCGGCTGCGATGACTGCATTCTCTTCTGAGGATGAGGGGCGCGAAATCATGCCACGCTATTATTTCCTCCAGTGAGGGTACTTTATGGATTCCGTGTCTTTGGTTCACGCTTGAGCAATAGCTCCCAATGCTTCGAACTTGGCATAGCTCTCTCATAGTCGGGCTAGATTAGCTTCGCAACTTGATGCTCTGGTCAGGATTAGGCCGTGTGAAGAAGCGTAGCTTCATGCATAAACGGCTGAACAAAAACATGCTATGCTGTTGTGGCAAGCCGGATCGGCAGACGATGGTCGACTGTGCCGCAAAATAAATAGCTAACGTTGACATCTGCGGTCAAGCGTGTGCTGCATATGCATATGACGGGATCAGGAAGCTGTGTCGCGCGATGTGCCGCATTGGGCCAAGGGCTCTTGTGGGACCAACATGGTGTCAAGCGCAGTTTAGTAACATATGGTTCTCTTCCGCGCCACTGTATCTAAAGTATGGTTTGCTCAGCTAATGGAGTTTCATTCGGCGGATCTATCAGTCAGTTCCATCAGGCCGATCCCTACTGCGTCCAGGCTGAAGTAGAGCGCGATCATTTCGGCAAAGAGCAACCCGTTCAACTGTGCCGCACAAACACGTAAAACTTTGAGTCGTAAGGTCAGGCTCCCCGATCGAGTATGCGCTCACCGCGCGACAAAGCAACGACAGGGTTCGGCTCTGGGGAGGGCTGGTCAAACAGTATCGAAATGGATTTGAGCGTTGTGGGGACAGGGCAACCTCTCATTCTTCCGCAAGCGCTGTGGATGCTAGGTCCGTGCTAGCGCATAGATCGCTTGGTCTTACTGGCCGATGCGCGGTAGTTTTTAGAGCACCAAGCAAACACAGCTGCTTGTTGATTGGCGGAAGGTGCAAAACATACAGCGGGTTGAGATTCAGCCCCGGCGCCAACCTTGCGACTTTGACCAAATAAGAAAAACGCCATGCGGAAGCCAACACTAAGGGAACTGACCGGCGCGTATTTGGGCCTGCCGTAAGGCTTCACGCTCGGCCAAGCTTTCTGCTTGCTGGCTTCCGAATCCTTTTGCCTACCCGACTTACATGGCAGATTGAGGCTCTCTACTTCTGAGTATGCTTGCGTGCGGCGTAAGGCCCGATGGCTGCTTGCCCCGTTGCTCGTGACTGGAGGCTCGCAAGATCTACGAGCGCCTGCCCCATAGCAAAGATGTTTGATCTCCAAATATAGCCACTACACCTGCGACCGTGCCACATTCGCGTACTGTGGATTAAAAGTATAGTAGCCTCTTCCTGCCCCCCAACCCATTCAGTCTAATTCTTTCTGGTCCGCAGGCGTACACACTTCGTATCTAATCTTTCGCAAGCGAGACCAGTCTGGACTGGCAGTCTGCTTGTAGGCTCACTCGCTCAGCATGCCCCGATTTCCCGTCTCTCCATACTGGTCCTCAAATCCGAACATACCGATATACCTCGATCGCAGCGAGGAGTACGATAACGACCAGCGCGAATCGCCTGCGCCTCCACACCACCCAAGGCACGCCCCCGAATACATCTGTCCCACTTGTGAAACAAGCTCAAGAGACACACCAATTCATTGTGTTTCCAAATCTCCTGCACATACTATTTCACCAGCTCTATCTCCCGCTCCGCCATCATACAGCTCTGTGGTCTCTCCACCGCCATCACCCAGACATTTGACTGTACCAGTCCTCACCGTTGAGACGCCTCGCCACTGGTCTAAACCTCGGGCTCCCACTCGGTCTCTCCAGTTTGATCCTGAAGGGCGGCCGAACGTACGCTTTCGTCGAAATGCATTTTCACCACTCTCGCCCACGGTCACTGAGTTTGACGAAGGAGAATGGAATCGTAGGAGTCAGGTGGGGCTCGGCATTGCGGACGCTCCATTCAAATCAGACACAAGTCCTATTACACCTGGTACTGCAGAGAAGAGAGGCGAGGAAGATGCTGCAAGTTTCGACCGCCCCACAAACTTTGCACAGCGGGTGGAACAAAAACTCTGGAATTATACTGCTTCTCGCAATGTGGTAAAAAGATGGTTATTGGAGTTGATTAGTTGGTCACTTAGTGCTGCTTGTATGGCTGGTATTGTGGGTATGTTGATGGGCTATCAGAACAAGCGCATACCAAACTGGCCGTTTGGACTGACACTCAACGCCTATATCTCTGTGTTGGCGAAAATTTCCTCTGCTGCACTCCTATTACCCGTATCCGAGGCCCTCGGACAACTAAAGTGGAGCTGGTTCCAGGGAGACAGTTCCAAGAAGATGTGGGATTTTGAGATCTTCGACAATGCTTCGAGAGGGCCATGGGGTTCCCTTCTATTGATAATTCGAACGAAAGGAAGGTCGCTCGCGGCTTTGGGTGCGTGTGTAACACTCATGGCTCTTGCTCTTGATCCATTCTTCCAACAGGTCGTCGAATACCCTGAACATTGGAGAGTCATGGAAGGAAAAGGTCGTATTCCAATGGCAACCGGCTACAACCCGTTCTCCTTTGGCCAAGAGTTTCAGCAGGGGCTTTTGTCTCTTGAGCTCGATCAAAGTCTAGTGGGACTTACGTTCCACTATTTCTATGGCAATGGAACCCCACCAATGACTTTTGGAAAGGGGGCCAGAGCTGAGGTACCGCTAGGATGCCCAAACAGCAACTGTACATGGCCAGAGTATGAGACATTGGGAATTCACAGCGAGTGCGCTGAAGCCGTGGACCGTCTTGAATTTAAGTGTCTTCACAAGAGAATGGATTGGGTACAAAATCCGAATACAGATCCCGACCAGCAGGTAATGTATACCTACCCGAATGGAACCGCATGTGGGTGGTGGCTCAAAGGCGATGACCCTGTTCTGATGACCGGATACAACGTCGATCACGGCACGAACCATTCAGGAGAAGTCCTATTAACGCGCGCTCAACCACTCTACGACGTCTTCTCGCGAGAATTTAAGCCAGGCTACGAGCCGAAATTCAACAACAGCCGAAACCCAATAGCTCATGTGGTCATTGTCAGCGGGGAAAATGCGGATAATGTTTATCAAAATGCAACACCCATAGCACACGAGTGTGTGCTTTCTTGGGCAGCGAAGAAGATGCTGTCAACATACTCGGAGGGTGGCTATGTCGAGGAAGTTAAGAGCACGCTTGTCAACTCAACGGTGATAGAGTCGCCTTGGATAACTACAACGATACCAAACGACGACCCTCTTTTAGTTATGTTCGACTACGTTTATAAAGAGAACGTTACGGTGGTGAGCAACGACGCGATCTACACCATAGACAACTACACACACGCGGCCACGGTGATGTTGTTTGACGACATATTTCCATCCTATTACGTTATAGACAAGCACAAAACCGCTGAAAGTAAACTCGACGGCCAAGATGATGCCATGCTTCGGTATAAGACCTGGAAAACAATCACGCCGTATACACGAAACATGCCTTACAACCCCTTCTTATACAACAACATCACGGCTCACCTGGACCGTATGGCTGTCGCGATGACGAATACGCTACGATCCGCAACGCAAGACACAACGCTAGTGGAAGGCCAGGCTTTTGATCTGGAGAGTTTTGTAGACGTTCGGTGGGCATGGATGGCACTTCCTCTTGGACTATTAGCATTCACCGGAATCTTCCTCCTTGCGACAATTGTTCGGAGCTCTAAAGAACAAGATCACGTTGGCGTCTGGAAGACCTCAGCCATTGCCACACTCCTATATGGTCTACCCGACGATATGTCAAAGAAGATGACATCCTCAAAAGTCCAAGGGACACCGCGAGCGAAAGCAAAGGAAGTCAAAGTGAAATGGATCCCAAAGAGAGGGTGGAGGTTCTCGGGCATGAGCATCTCTCCAACTTCCTTGAAAGGTCGGGCAAGTGGACAGCACTGGTCGTGAAGGCGAGCCCTTCCGTTATCATTCGCTTGGTTATGGTTCCCCTTAATATTCAAATCTGTCACTCTCTAAAAGTTGATAGTAATTAATGACTACATGATTGGAATTCGAACACAAGAACTGCATTCATCGTCACGTCTTCTTCGAATTACGACGCTCGATTCCCTGGCGCGGCGTTTGCACGATGCACGATGCACGCTACATACGCTGTCACACCGAGTCCTTCGTTCGTCTGATTGCCTTGTCTCGCTACCTTCCAGATGTGTCCACAGTTATCCGAGTAGGTTCACGTTTTTTGGGAGACCGCAGCCATGCAGCAGTGTGGACGCAGGATTCCTTCTGTCATTGGATATTGCCGCACCACCAACTCGAAATCGATAGCAGTCTATGAGCCAACCAGAAGTGGTTGCGTGGTCGGTAAGTTATGCGATAACGCCATGGCGGTTACAGTCGAGCTAGACGGCTGCACGAACAAGGTCTCTCGGGTCTTGCGGTACGTGCTCAACTGCAGCATGGGGCAGAAAGGATCGTCTGCAGGTAGATAAGATTTCGTGCTTCGCAAGTTTAGTGGACGGAACGTCTCAGCCCTGGGCGCCCCCAGCAGGGGCTATATGCGATTGCTCCAATGATTCGCAGGAAGCTCACTGTCGATTCCAGTGTTGCGGTCCCGGGCGCTTAAGATGTTCACGTGCCGGGGCCTGCGTTTAGCCTCTTCGGGTCTAGATGGGCGCCTATTTTTATCAATGTGCCTCCACTATCACGCAGATGCATGAAAACAACGCCTAA
This sequence comes from Paracamarosporium sp. OC-R06-R3, assembly GCA_019828545.1. Lineage (NCBI taxonomy): Eukaryota > Fungi > Ascomycota > Dothideomycetes > Pleosporales > Didymosphaeriaceae > Paracamarosporium > Paracamarosporium sp. OC-R06-R3. The sequence goes on along the minus strand of JACVRA010000202.1, from coordinate 728,668 downwards.
ACACAGCGCTTCGGTATCTTGAGTCACTTGTGTGGTGCACCAATCATCCGTCGAAACGCGGATGGTGACATCTTGCACCAAGTCCGCTTCGCAATGGATAAAGGCCCACTCGTTCCCCAACTTTGGGACGACAGAGGATCCGGATCTTCCCACGCATTCTTTGCAACTCACCTTCAACCACCAGGCTGTGCCTGATTTAGTCGATTTTATTAATTTCACGTGCTGTGCACTACCCGCAAACCAAAATTCCCAAAAATCAAATCACGTCATATTAATTCACCTACCGACAACATGCGTTCTGCACTCATCATCGCTACTTTTGCCCTTACTCTCCTTGCTGCTCCAGTCCCCGAACCTGAGATTCAAGCACCCGCACCAGTTGATCGTGGCATTTCCAGGTTAGCAAATGGTGGATTTGTGATCTCATCTCGTGAGGTCGCGGAGGAGGAAGAGGAGGATGCACTGGTCGAAGCACGAGCCGTTCGAGGCTCGAACCGAAGGGACGTAGAAGATGAAGATGAAGATGTAGAAGAGTTTGAGGCACGTGCTGTTCGCGGATCTAACCGTCGCTCTGAGGAAGAAGATGAGGAGATCGATGCTCGTGCTGTCCGTGGCTCCAACAAGCGTGCAGTGCGAGGCTCCAACCGCCGGTCCGACGATGATGACGAGGAAATCGATGCCCGTGCTGTTCGCGGCTCCAACAAGCGTGCCGTTCGTGGATCCAACAAGCGTGCCGTTCGCGGTTCCAACCGTCGCTCTGAGGAAGACGACGATGAAGAGGAGATCGATGCTCGTGCTGTCCGCGGTTCCAACAAGCGCGCAGTACGAGGCTCCAACCGCCGATCCGATGACGATGACGAGGAGGAGGAGATCGATACCCGTGCTGTCCGCGGATCCAACCGTCGCTCTGAAGAAGACGACGAGGAGCTCGATGCCCGTGCTGTCCGTGGCTCCAACAAGCGTGCCGTCCGTGGCTCCAACAAGCGTGCCGTCCGTGGCTCCAACAAGCGTGCTGTCCGCGGCTCCAACAAGCGTGCCGTCCGCGGTTCTAACAAGCGTACTGCTGAGCCCGCTGTCCGAGGATCGAACAAGCGCACCGCTGATGCTGAAGCCGAACCCGCCATCCGAGGGTCCAACAAACGTGATGCTGAGGCCGAAGCTGCAGTCCGCGGTTCAAACAAGCGTGAGGCTGAGGCTGCTGTTCGAGGATCAAACAAGCGCGAAGCTGAAGCTGCAGTTCGAGGATCAAACAAGCGTGAAGCCGAGGCTGCAGTTCGAGGATCAAATAAGCGCGAAGCCGAAGCCGAAGCCGCAGTCCGTGGCTCAAACAAGCGTTCCACCTGGGCAAACGGTCTTATTGAGGCTCTGAAGGCTCGCGGCTTCAGCAGCGCTGCTCTCATGAACGCACGCCAGCCCAACTGAAGATCGTCAATATGGAACCCTTAAGGGTGTTCTCTAATTTCCATCGACTGACAGTGTCAACAACTTTGTCTTGTCCCAGCGGCAGTTCGCCGAGCCAGACCTTTCACTCATCTTTTACTTCCTTTGTCAAGTTCGTACATGCTTTGGACGATAGCCCCTGCGTGGGAGAGTGCAACAGCGAGGCAAGATGTAAGCATGAAGTACATACTTATGTAGACTTCGAGCCAATAGAAATCATCCCGCCGCGCACTTCGATTATACTAGTTGATCTTTGATATGAAATTTTGTATTGACCGTTATCAGCCTTGCTCAAATGCCCTGTGATTCTTGAAACTGCGTGTCTATCGAATGTATATTCACAGTTGATGATAGCAGTCATTAGGCTGTGATTGTCCGCTCTGATATTCACGTAAAAAGTAAATCAACAGGAAGCCTCCAAGATGCAGTGAGACACTCATCATGCAAGAGGTCTGAGATGACATGGTGGCTGCAGTGAGATACAATTTTCAGACCCGACAGATTGTACACACGTACAGCCTTCTGTAGGGCGCACGTACGGTTTTGCATTCACATACCAAGAAAAAAAGATTGTCGGGGCTTCGAGCGAGGCTGAAAGTCATCAATTAGTCATATATGTGTTACATACCAGCAATCATGAGGCAATGCTGTACAGTTGCTCGATATATAAAGCGACCACAATAATTGACAGAGAAGAGTCTCAACTTGCAAACCCACACCCAAACCATTAAATAGGGAACATGGCTACCTATACTGGGGACCAGACATGGCTTTGGAATGTATCTGCCGCTGCATGCTCTCACGTTCGAACTTACAAGCACAGCATATGAATACCACCTTCCAAATGCAATACAAAGTATCCGAGAGTTCCGTGGAAGCGCTACGGCGTAGTGCAGATGGGCCGAACCGATGTGGGGTCCAACTAACCATTGGCCAGTAAAACTGTACCGACAACTCGTGATTCGTATGCAACTGTGCCTGAGAATTCAACCAAACGGTACTTCAACACCGAGCGCTTAATCTCATTGCGAAATTTAGCCATAGTCTTATGCACTCACAGTATTGTGCCAATGAAGTGCTCAGATCTTCTGCAGTCTTTGCCCTAATCGCAGACCTTGTTCGTCATAATTGGACGTAGTGGACCAACATACTACCTACGCCAAGTGACGATCGCGCACTGCCTCATTCACCTGTACGGCACAGCCAGCGCTTCAGTACTCTGGTCAATGTGCTCACATTTTATCACAGGGTCCTCTTGAACGCACTCGAGATGTATAAAGTCTGTCAATTCACCACCTTTCGAAGGACAGAAAATCTGCTAGTGGATCTTTCCAAATCATCTTCTACACTTAGGCTGTGCCTACTTTTACTGCTTTTACTAATTTCACGGTGCTGTGCACTACCTGCAAACCAAAACTACGAAACACAAAACATCTAATACACAACACCACCAACATGCGTTCCGCTCTCATCATCGCTACTTTCGCGCTCGCCGCTTTTGCTGCTCCCGTTCCCGAGGCCGACTTCAATGCAGTACGTGCTGTAGACTCTCGCTTGACGACCAACGGTGGGCGTGATATTACTGTTGGAGCCCGTGCCATCAGAAATCAGGGCCGCGCCGTCAGGAATCAGGGCCGCGCCATTCGCAATCAAGGCCGGTCTGATGAGGAAGACAATGAAGTAGAATTCGAAGTGGAAGACATCAAGGCACGCGCTATCAGAAACCAGGGACGCGCAATCCGCAACCAGGGGCGTTCCGCTCAAGACGACGCAGAGGAAGAGGAGGACGAAGAACAAGTCGAAGCCCGCGCGGTTCGAAACCAAGGTCGCGATGCTGAAGCTGAGCCTGCTGTTCGCAATCAAAGCCGCGCTGTCCGTAACCAGGGCCGTGACGCTGAACCCGAAGCTGCCATTCGCAATCAAGGCCGCGCTGTTCGCAATCAAGGCCGCGCTGTTCGCAATCAAGGCCGCGCTGTTCGCAATCAAGGCCGCGCTGTTCGCAATCAAGGCCGTGATGCTGAGGCTGAACCCGCTGTAAGGAACCAGGGCCGCGCTGTTCGTAACCAAGGTCACGATGCGGAAGCTGAGCCTGCTGTTCGCAATCAAGGTCGTGCTGTCCGCAATCAAGGTCGCGACGCTGAGGCCGAAGCTGCCATCCGGAACCAAGGTCGTGACGTCGAGGAAGAGGAGGAAGCAATTGAGGAGCGTGCCGTCCGCAACCAGGGTCGCTCTACCTAGGCAAGCAGACTTATCAAAGCCCCCAAAGCCCGCAGCTTCAGCGGCTCGGACCTCTTCGAGGCACTCCAACCAAACTGAACAACAACCGCACAGTCCTAGGTATATGTTCAACTTGTAGCGACCTAGCAACGCCAAACTTGAGATGCAAAGTTGGTCTCGACCGTTCATTTTCTCCTTCTTCCTTTGACCTTTGTCTGTGTCTTCTTGAAAGTCACACGCATATCGAGGTGTATTCAAGGATGTGACTGGATAGAGACAGGAAGTGACACAACGTGTATACCTGAATAGTCTTCGAGCCAATACAGTCCATCATGTTCAGAATGACCCCTTATCCCTTGACCGTGACTTTCCCACTGCTTTATTCCGTGGATAAGAGTGCTAATCAATCGAAAACCATCGGTCTCAAACGCGAAGCGCATTTGCATGAATTTTCCCGCCGTTGTCCGTTCGTTTGTACAACCACATGAAACGCCGCATTATTTTTTGCCACAACACCATTTCCTCAAAGGTTTTCCTCCTGAAACGTAATATGATAAGTCTTGTATACTGGTGTAGGTTTCAATTCGTTGACCGAGAAGTTCAGACAGTTAACGCGGTCTGCATCGCTTTGCATGCACTCATCTCACATCTTGGGTTATAACACGACTACGCTTATGAATTGGCCAGAGCATTAGTCTTCTGATATTCATAACAGAGTTAACGTAGGTTTGACCTGCGTCAAAGTCCCGTTGACTGGATTCTGATGTAGTTTAAACGAGCATACTAGGCACAGTGACTAAATCTAATGGAAATGTGTGGCCTGACAGTCATAAAACTTGAAGGATATACGCTCCCGATAGGGACCAGAGATGCAAGCAATGTAATGAAAAAAACCTAACACGCTAACCCTACTTCATGTCGGTTCTACGATAAATGATCCTTTCATGTAAGAAGACCAAAAACACCTTTTTATGTCGTTAAACTGTGAAACCAACCACCGACACAGCTGGTACTATATCTAGCGACTTGTGGACATCTTTTCACTCGCCATCAAGAAATTGTTCGCCGTCAAAGAGGTGAAGTCTTAGAGACGATCTTAGTAGACTTAAACCATGATTGATAAGACAAATAGGGTATACATCTAGAGACAAATGAAGGCTTACAATATGAATCTACATTTCTTCAAAGCCGTGTATAAGACAATAACTGCAACTTTCGTGTTTTGACTGCACGGCTTCATCCGTGCCTATGACAGATTAACTTTTACAATAAGATTTGCACGTACATATCTCCCCGCCAAAACACACTGTCTGTTTATTACCTCACACATGACAATCATGGAGTCTGCCTTGCGGTATTCGAGAACAACGCTATCAAAACCTATACAAACGGATAAGACATCCGTACGTTCTCACGGCTGCACGGGCTGCATCCTGTCACACTCAAGCAACACAAATTCTTGAGCATCACCTGCGCGCCTTCTATATACGGACGAAATCACCAAAGTTTGTCTATTGATGCTGTGTTCAAGCGCTGCGGCGTGGTTCAAATGGGCTGAGCGGGATTGGGGTCCAACATGCCATTGGTCGAAGCCTGCTCGGTAGTCAACGATGGGTGAATCGATTGTACTTGCTACTAACCAGGTATCTCAGAGTTAAGCGCTTGGGGCGATCGCGACTTTTAGCCGTAGTGTACAGGCATTTTATCCAATAAGATGCTGGTAGGCACGCTAGCTTAACCTACTGTGGGCTAGACCGATTCGTAGCGTTTCATGGTGTTCAGGGCTTGTTGATGCCGATCGCGCACTGCCTCACTCACCTGTGCGGCACGACCAGCGTTCCAATATTTGGGTCCACATCCAGCACACTAGAGCAATCACTTGGTTCAGTTCTGAATGTATAAATTCAGTGTACTCACCATGTCTCGAACGGCAGAAAATCATCAGACAGATCTTCTCGATCACTACCCTTCTCATCATCTTCTACCATCAATTTCTTCAAGGCTGTGCCTATTACTATTTTTTAGCCCTATAAGTGCTGCGCACCATTCGCAATAAAAAGCATTAGAAAACTCCATTACCACACTACCACTCGCTGACAACATGCGTTCCACATTCGTCATCGCTACTTTCGCCCTTTGCGTCATCACTGCACCAGTCCCAGCCGCAGATCCTATCTACAAGAGCAACTCCATTGGGGGACATGATCGTTATCAACCTGGCCAACCCGGTCTCAAAACCTCTACCAAACGTGAGATCGATGTTGATGACTACACGCCCGAGCCAACCGAAGCTAGCATCGACGTAGGTGCTATCAGGAATGAGGGACGATCTCCCATAAGCAGATCCAAAGATGCTCGAAGCCTAGCAGAGGAGCATGATGAAGAGGAGATAGCAGCTAAGACAAGCATCGGCACGGGCGCTATCAGGAACGAGGGACGCTCTCCCATTTTGAACCGCCCCAAAAGTTCCCGAGGTCTAGCAGAAGAGCAAAACGAGGAGGACGACATCGAGGAACGATCAGCCGAACCAATTTCCCGTACCGGTGGCAAGCGCGAAGCCAAACCCCTCTATCGAGCGAACGGCAAACGTGACGAGAAAGAGGTTGAGGCTCGTTCCCCTGAACCGAATGTCCGTTCCAAGAATCCTCCTCCGGGACGACGTGGGTTTGAGGGCGAAGCTGAGGACGGCTCTCAGACGGAAGTTGTCAGGAACGAGCAGCGATCTCCTATTCTGAGTCGACCCAAGGGTTCTCGTAGCACAGAGGAAGCAGACAATGAGATAACGCTCGAGGCACGTGGCACTGTACGAGGATCAAATAAACGCACCGGCACGGTCGATTCAGCAAGTCAAGAAGTAGATAAACGAGCTGTCCGGGAATCGAACAAACGTACCGCTGAAGCTGCACCGATCAACCGCATCCATGGTGAAAGCGGAGCTATGCGCACTAGCAAACGTACCGCTGAAGCTGCACCGATCAATCGCATTAATGGTTAAGATGGTCTCGGCCACAACAAGCGCACCACTGACTAATCATCAACTGGACAATCTACCGTGACTGGGCCGGTTAGCTACGTTCACAGTGCTACCCAGGCCATATGCTTCATCGACACCAAGTGTCGGATATTCGCAATCCGAATGAACGATGCACTCTTTTCTCTGGCAAACCAAAGGTAGACACTGTGTCTTGTCCACATCAAGTACCTTTTGCAAGACCACACGTTCGTCGTATCCCTACATTCGTTCAAGCCTATCTTGTTGTACGTAGAATAATGGAACATATTATGCATCCTGCGAACCAGTAAATTATTACATCAGAAACGTGTTAAAGCCCATATATCCATTCAATGCACTTCGACTAAACACCTACTGACTTGCTTATTGTTTGCTAATTACAGTAGAATTTACTTGTCGAACGAATCTTCCACATTGGTTCCACCGCGCACATCTGCTGAAGGGTGATAGCAACCCAAATTAAAATAGCATTGTTTAGCATATTGACTATGGACTTTCCTCTTATGGCTGTTTTCGCTTCCTTTTTATTTGAGAAATAACTGATGGATCCAAGGATTAAACACTGAGTTTGATCGATGCCAGCTGTATTGGCGTTATAGATGGTGCTTGGGACAGCCGACAAATGCGTTGCACTGGCAAGATCTCTATAGTGGCGGATACTTGAGGTCTGATTTCCTGTATTACTAGATCTGACCCAGCTAACAAAGCTATGTTTCTCTTCACGACTCATGGCTTCAAAACATTGGCTTTCGACGTCTTTGAGAAGCCCATGGTTAGAGATTGGGCGATACTGCAACGTCGTGTGGCTCGTCATCAAACATGCAGGACGCTGAAGCTAATCACTCGATGAAGAGAATCGTGAAAAGAATTAAAGATACGTCATCCTATGCCACCCGTTATCAGAAGCTAGCGATGCTTTGGCGAGGTCGGAAGTGAATACCACCAAGTTTCGACCTCTTGTCAGTTTCAAAGGGTTAATGAAAGTCTGCACCAATAGGCTGATAGGTGGAGATGTCCTAGGCGAGTTGGTAACATGTCTGCGTGAGGATGTTGGGTGAGCTGCTGTTACGGACCCACGATACAGTATGGCTCCACGGATCGAAAATGAGACTGCAAAGCTGGAATTTTGTTTTAATTACTATCTCTTTGGGTGTGGAACAGCCGGATATTGAGGAAGACGTTTTAGACTTCGTGAATGCTTTGGATTTACAATGCGACTCAACCCGTGAGGCTGCCCCCGCGCCGGACTTTCCTAACTCCTTTCCTAAGTGTTTCATAAATCGTGATACCGTTCCAATTCGATGTCCGTACGCTTCATTCATGTGTTGGGTAGCCTAAAGCATATGAATGCTACTGAGATGTTTCACGCAGCAACCTCGGCCACAGCAATTCTTACACCATCTGCTCGTTCCTCGCCAACCTTTGCTGGTAACTCCCAAATCCTCCCCAGATTCGGCGCATCCTCCTTGTGCCCGTGACAGCGACACCCCTTGACGCTTGTGTACGCGTTCATGAGATACTCGTCGCCATCACCCTTAGTGATATCTCGTAACGCATCCTCGCTTGGTAGCTCCGGGGATGGAGGATCCTCTTCCTCCTCCGAATCATCCTCGGATGGAACAAGCGGCGGTGGCTCTTGTGGTGGTTTCGTAGATCCAGAAGGAAATCTTGTAAGCGCAAGCTCGTCCTGGTCATCCTCGCTGCTTAAATCGTCGATTTCTTCATCTTCGTCTTCCTCATCGCTTGCACGCATCTCCGTAAATCTGCTTGGAGGCGGGCTTGTTTTCCTTTTAGTTGAGCCGTTTCCGGCAGCTTGGAATTTGACGCCGCTTGCATGGCTTGGTTGCTGGATAATGGCCGCCTCGCGTTCAATTTCGACTAGACGTAATGAGATGGAATCGAGGGTAAGCGCGTGGCCTAGGACGAATCGCAGATCCTTATCCGGGCGGTCCGCTGCTATCTGGAGCTTGCACTCGGCTGTGTGGGCGAGGGACAGTGTCTCGCGAAGAGATGATTTGGTTGTCATTATGTGCGGAAAGACTAATCACATATGTTCGATGAGGTTCTGATGATATGAGACGGCTGCCTGGTTATTGAGAAAATGTTGCTGCCTGCTGCTGGGTGGTACATGAGCTTCCGATGTTATGGTCGACAAGGGATCAATGGAGGTCGAATGGATATACAGCCTCAGCGAACCAAGTATCTATATGTAATTGAGCTCGTGACAGTTGTTCTAGTGGAAATCCGACGAGTGCGAAGAGATGAGTCAAGACAATATGGCTAACGCTGATGAGTGAGGGCTTTGCTTATGAATCGCATTAGCACCTGTGGCCGTGATTGGGCAGAACGCAGTCAGACTTTCGCATGAAAGAAACTATGTGACATCACAGGCCTAGACAAAGCACACCATCGCAAAAAGAGTACCTGCGTTTGTCATCCACATGCACAAGGTGTGCTTCAATTCCTGCCGCAACCGTCCCGTCGAGGAGCTAGGCAAGCCTTTCCCCCATGTCTTGGCGTTGATGTAAGCGTCTTTCTTGTTTTCTTTCGCACCTCACGTGGTTCTGTAAAGACGAAAAAGGCAACCATCAAGCTCGCAATCGAATCTGTCACTTTTTCTGAGACATTTTATTTGGTCTAGAACAGAACTCTAGGTTGTACCAGTTACCTTCCCCTCTTTCACCTGATTAGCTCCTTCACTGCGATCGTTCCAAACATCCTGCAATCCGCAATAATGGAGATTAAAGAGCGTGAAGCCATCTTTGGACTCAGGTCAAAATCAGTACCAGTATCTAGGTGTTCGCTGATCTCTTTACCGAGCTCTCGGCCAGTATATTATTAATATTCATTGAGGAGGAAAGCAAGGGGACAGATTCTTGTCTGGACCCTGCATACGAACCTGCACCCCTCATTCGCCGATCGAAAAATCCGGGGTCGATCACCCACATTACCCCATCGAGCTAGCCAAACCGTAACGCTCCCATTACATCACCGCCCAACCATGATCACCGCTCCCGCACACTCGTGTACAGCCGTCGACGCAAGCAAAGCACTTCCTCCTCATTCCTCTCCAATTGTACATCCATCACCCTCAACGCTTTCAATCGACACCAAGAAGCAATTCATACCCACCACACCACCCAAACCGCCACCATGATCCGCCTCCCTCTCCGCGCGCACCTCCTCCGCCGCACCCCCGCTCCCATCCTCGCTCGCTACTCCTCCGGCTCCCCATCCCCCTCGAATGTCCCGGACAACCACTTCATCAAGACGGGCAAGCGCGAGGACTCGGACCCTGCAGCCATCAACCTGCGGAGCGACGAGTACTCCCAGTCTGGCGGCGACGACATGGTAGCCGAGCAGACGGCTGCTAGTTTTGGCAAGGACGCCGACTCGGTGTCGTCCAAGGCGAAGGCTGGGAAGGGGAATGTGGTGAATCCGTTGGATTTTAGTCCGGCGTCGCCGGAGTTGAGTAAGATTACTGAGGCGGTGAGTATACAAGAGTTTTAGTATGATTGGATCTGGTGCTAATGAGGTGTACAGTGGGTTGAGAAAGGTGTTGAGCGAACAGAGGGAATGCGGACGGGCCAGGGCGTGACGCGGAAGTCGAAGACGGTGGTGAAATCAGAAATTGACTTTGATACTGTAAAGCATAAGTCAACCGGCGGCAGTTGAGGTCTGAAAAAGTTGTGGTATGATCTGCGGCGTTCTGCATAGGAATGGAACGGGCGTTATTGGTTACTTGTGGCATCAACGAAGGATGGTATTAGGAAGAGCATTAACATATCTGCGAACATAACGTGACAAAGTTATTAGGAAGAGGTATCAGTAAGCTGGCACCAACGCCTTCTACCTATACCCTAGTAGAACTATTCCTTTTCCCAACGCCTTGCGAATGCGACCACAGTGAAGACCGGCCTGGTGTATGACATACTAATTGGCGTACAATCCCTAATCTGCGCAAAGTCAAGATAGGATACGAATGCCTTGTTGCACGGTTGCCCAGCATTACCAACCAAGCATTCTCCTCCTTCTCGCTTTTGTGGTCTTTTTACTACTGGGCACGACAAATGTCAGCAGAACATCTCAACCGAATTCAATCCAGATATTTCCCATCCCTCACTCTCTCACCTCCTCCTACTTCTATCCCCGCTTGCTTGTTGCGCGGCTTGCTGAGCTGCCTCGTGACCTAGCTCTGTCCTCAACACCTTAAGCTTGTTCTCCGTCTCTTCCCTAATCTTCGTCTCCTCTTGCAGTGCTTTGTCGACCTCCTCCATCTTAGCCTTCAGCTGGTTGATCAGCTCAGCCTCTTGCTCCTGGCTAAAGGGAATATCATCGCCGCCCTTCTCCGGTAATTGCGCGCTCCGCTCGCCGCTGGGAAACCCGCGCTTTGGTCGCCCATTCGGTCCTATGCTCATGCTCGAGGTCTTCTTACCACCCTTCGCACCCAGCGCAAGATAGCTCCACTGATCATCTGCAGTGAGCGCTTCAAACAGTGCTTCGGTCGGCTCATTGAACTGCACCACTTCCAAGAACTCGCTCCTCACACAGCCTGTCCTTTCCTGCTCTGCCTGCAGCTTCTCATCGCCATATTTCTCCAGCTGCAAAAAGTGTTGTCTGTACTGCGCCTTCTCGCCGCTGATAGGCTGGAAATGTAGCCGTATGTCGATAGTGAAGCCACCCCAACCCGTCTCGGTGACTTGAAATGGCGGGTTGTCGCACGTGCGGAGCGGGTTCTCGTAGGTGTTGAATATCTTGAATTGAACTTTGTTGAGCCAAGTAGTGAGGGAAGGGTCACCGTCTGGCTGGCGCACGTAGACGGTCCATCGCTTGGTGTGGTCTTCGGGTACGCCCTTGGGGCGGTCGGGATGGCCCACGGGAGGGAGAGCCCAGGCTTCGGAGCCGATGACTGTGCGCGTTAGGAGAGGGTTGCGCATTCATATCGGAGCATGCATACTGATATTTCGGCTTACGCGCCTACTCTGCACGTCGTTAGCTCGCGATCATAGTGGAGCATGTGCGCTTTCACTGACCTTGACGCGCTTGTTTGCAGCGGGGGCGGGCATCTTCACAAGTGCGCGTCGCACTACCTACCAATATTTGGCGTAAATAAACCACAGTATGTTCGCTGAGAACGCCGAGGGTTTGGTGACAGAAATGAAGGGTAAGGGAGAGTGTCGTACAGTATGGACAGTGTGTTGTATGAACGTTGAGCACCCAACATGCACCTACCAAAATCTGGGGCTTCGCCGCGGAGGTCTTGGCAAGAAGCATCCCTGTCAGCCCTACGAACAGCTTCGGTGGAGTGACATGACCTCACCACTCACCATTTCGAGCCGCAAGCTTCCTTCTTCCGCACACGCACAACAATGGCTTCAGCAGTGAAGAAGAAGCTCGTAGTCTGTGGCGGCAATGGATTTCTGGGTAAGCTGCACACTCATTGGCCCATATTTTACTTTTAAACATCCAAGATGAATTTATTGCTCACTCACGCGCAGGAAGCCGCATATGCAGAGCAGCTACCCAGCGCGGCTGGGCCGTGACCTCGATATCGTACGCCTCTCCCACACAGTCCCACATCCCATCCACCTAACATCTCACCCACAGACGCTCCGGCGCACCCCAATGGTCCTCCGTAACTTCCTCTCCCACCCCGCCCTCATGGTCGACCTCCGTCTCCTGGGAAAAAGGGGATATCCTCGACCCCTCAACCTACAACTCGCATCTCTCGTCCGCCTCAGCCGTCGTCCACAGCATGGGCATCCTCCTTGAAGCCGACTACAAAGGCGTCGTATCCGGTCGCGAATCACCCATCTCAGGTCTCCAGCGCGCCTTCAGCGCAACCAAGCAGGGGACGCAAAACCCGTTTGAGCGGAAGGAAGGAGAGGCGTTACGCCCGCAGGAGAAAGACGGACAATTGACGTACGAGGTTATGAATCGGGATTCGGCGGTTAGTCTGGCGAAGGAGGCGCAGGAGAAGGGCGTGGGCTCGTATTTGTATGTCAGTGCTGCGGCGGGTGCGCCTGTGCTGCCGAGGAGGTATATTACGACGAAGCGCGAGGCGGAGGATATTATTGGGGCGAGGTTTCCTGGTATGAGGAGCGTGTTTATACGGGCGCCGTTTATGTATGATTCTTCGAGGACGTTTACGCTGCCCATTGCGGCTGCGGGCGGGATCGCATCGATGGTGAATAGCGCTGTGGGAGGGAAGTTAACGTGGTTGATGGGTGCGGGGGGGATCAAGCCGCTTAAGGTGGATATAGTTGCAGATGCAATTGTAGAGGCACTTGAGGACGAGGAGGTCAAAGGGCCGGTAGAGGTTGGAGAGATTGAGAAGCTGGCTACGAGGGCGTGGAGGAAGAACATGTTGTAAGATGTGCAAAAGAAGAACTGTAAATCTTGTACGATCTGGATGTAGATATAGTACTTTAGACGTAGCGTCGCAACGCATGTATCATAGCATGACGCTGGCGCGTATCTCTACCCGTTATATCATCAAATCCTTCCATCTAAACACCAGGTACTGAAAGAAGGCCCTTCATTACTGAGACCATGACAATGCACCCGGGTTTTCGACGCGGCGCTATGCATCGAGCTCATAAACAAGCATCTATTTTCCGGTCAGTATATGGTCCATCCACACTCAGGCAGACCAGTAAACAACTCCCACGACCTCAGTGCTCTCTTTGATCCGCAAAGCCACCCTGCGGCTGAGACCGCAGGACAGCTATTCGGCGACACCATGCTCCAGTGCCCGCCACACTGGCTATCTTGCGAAAACCAAGTTGCGGCAGACAACCAGAAGTGCCGGGCTTTTCTTCGTCACAAGTCCCCAACAAATCCGCTCCATGAAAGAACGTAGATGAACTTACCCTGTAGATGATGCGCGTCCAACAGCGGTGCTCAACAAATTTCCAACATGTAAATGTAAATGCATGCGATGAACCTCCTCACTTCTTACGCGACGACTGCGACACGAGTTTCTTCTTCAAGTGCTTTGGCATCTTCTCCTTGCGCTTCTCGCGTTTCTCTTCTTTGACGGCCTTCTTATGCTCGCGCTTCGCGTCCTTGTCCATGTTGCGCTTTCCCCTCGGCGTGCCCTTCTCAAACTTGCTTTCGTCTTCCTCGGAAGAGGTCTCATCAGCATCACTGCCTTCTTGAGAGGCGTCCGACTCGTTTTGTGATACGGGTGTGTCATCAGCAGCCTTGCTGGCCAACAGTCCTTGGTAGATGAGGTCGTTGCCCTGACCTTTGTTGACGAGCTCAGCGTCCCGCTCTATGTCGTATACCTGATCAAGGGTCTGAGGAATGTATTGGTTGCGGAAAACCTCGTCCTCGTTGTCTTCCTGTTTCCTCTCGTCTTCGGTCAAGGCATCCTTCTTCTCGAACATGCCGTGGATGTACGTCTCCATATCAGGAAGCTCCTTGCCACCTTCTTCGCCGGTCACGAAGAGGAAGACCTTACGCTCGGAGAGCACGTCGACATTCCGGGTGCGGAAGAAATCTGACACGTTCTTTACGTCCATGCGCAGGAACTCTAGGGAGCGGGGGTGGTCGTGCTCGACGGATTGCGAGACATCGATCATGTAGAGCTTGTTCTCGTGGTAGAGGAGATTGTACTCGCTAAGATCGGCGTGGACCAAGCGGCAGGTCTGGTACATGGTGCGCATGTAGCCCAGAAGCTGCACGTACAGGCTCTTCCACTTCTGCTCCTCTTCCTCGGCTGTGAGGCCCTCAAACACGACGTCTCGGAGACGTGGCGCAGGCCAGCCCTTCTTGTCGCCCAGGAAGCTCATGACGAGGACGTGTAAGCGCAGGTACAAAGGCTCGGGTGCTGGAATGCCAGCGTTGTATATCCGCCTGAGGTTCCGCATCTCCTTCTCTGCCCACACCTTGACCATGGCACGGTTGTTGCTCTTGTTGTAGCCCTGACGGAAGCGGAACTCGCCCGTCACGTACTTGTCGCGGTCCTTGAAAACCAAGATGGACGTCTTGTACACCTTGATCGCTCGGTGCAGTGGCTGCGAGTCGTCCTCAGGTATGGTAACTGAATGGTATACGTTCGCCTCCTTGCCCGTTGAGATGACACCGTGGATCTCAGACACAATATTGCGGTTGATGAGCTGTAGTAATATCATGCGTGTCCGCGGGTCCAGCACTTGCTCGCTCGTTGCTCTGTCGGCCTTGTCCTTGTCTCTTGCCGCACCTCCGCCTGTGCCAGCCATTCTGTGATCGAGCCGTATTCGGCCTGCATGTTTGGCTAGCGATGCCACTTGGTCGTCTATAGAAGCACTGGTGTTCGCAGTAGGTTTCGATTTCTTCTGGGCGTTAGGACCGGACACGAGTTCGGGCGCTTCATCATCTTCAGACGGGTCAAAAATATCTTCGAAATCGTCGTCGCGTTCGTCGTCAACTACCGGCTCAGTAGTGGTGGGGACAGTAGGCTCGGTGCTCGCCATGGCTGCGCGCAGTAAATTTGCAGTGCTTTGTGGCGAAACTATGGGCGTGGATGTTGCGAAGCTTTATGAACTGTTGAGGATAGATGTTGACCGGATTGAGGTAGCACTATATACAGGTGCAGACGTGGCAATTGGTATATGGTGGCGCAGTATGCAGTAAAGAGTGAGTAGTGCAAGAGGGGCAGAAAAAGTTCGGTGAGTCTATCGATAACACGTCAGAAGGGGCTACTGGCAGTATAGCGGGGTGCGAATCAGCCCTACAGAGGCGGTCTAACTACCCCTCCACCACCCTGTAATCAACCCGCCACAGTCCGTCTATCAGAATGATCAAGGATGAGTCAACAGCTCCAGAACCATTTCCTCGTTTTGGATAGCAGAAGTCTCGGTTGTGATTCAGAGGTCTTTGCGCGCTCATTACTATGACTCTTCAAACTTTCTGCATGGATATGTCCGTAAACGCCAACACAGCCCATGCACCTCAATCAAAGTGAAGCTGTCACGCTGTCAAGTATCCACCAGACTAACAAGAGGTTCTGGCGCCGCATCCGCTGAAGCAGTGTCCATTAAGTCACTAGTGCATTAGCTTATAAGATCAAAGATACAGTTGTACGTATAAAGTGCGAGACTACAGACAGGTTAAGTAATAGGACAGATACAGGCAACAATAGCAGACGGGATCGCGTAGGTTAGTCAAGAATTAACACTGAAGTGGTTTCCTCGAATCTATAAATTTAGATATACGGATTAGGCACTAAATGCTACGTATAATGATACCAGTCGATACTCAAAGTGATTTAATCTCCAGAGAACGGCTACAATGTCACTACAATATCACGACGATATCGTCTGTATCCTTTACCAAGCCCAGCGCGTCGGCAAGTAAGGATTGCTTTATATCTGTGTCTACTGAAGAGGCCCCAGCTAGCGTATGCTATATACTTTCCTAGCCACTCCGCCGGATCAGGGCCTGTCACCAACAGCCTGCGGCCTCCTTTACGTAGAAAAGCTCGCCGTGTCGCTCATAGCTTTGCCTTTGATGCACCAACGCCGGCGACGCATTCAATTTCCACATCAGTGCCCAGTGGCAATGCTTTGACGAAGACACAGGTGCGCGCCTAAGTAATATTCAGCCACAGAACACCCTGCTCCTCTGGTTCACTCACAGGCAAGGGAGCATGGAAGAACGACATATAGGTTTCATTCATGTCACCAAAGTCGTCTGGGTTAATCAGGAAAATGTTCACTTTATTAACGAGTGCGAGACTGGAGCCAGCGGCCTCTAGTACTGCAGATAGATTCCGTAGAATTTGGGCCTGTCGCGCTACAGTTAATCGTCTGCAAACCGTCACCCAACCTAGTTGCTACTGGTAGAACTGACCGTTCTGTCCTTGACAGTACCACTGATGAGAGCACCTGTTCCTGGATCGACTGCGATCTGGCCTGAGCAGAAAACGAAAGGGCCCTGTCGGATGGCTTGCGAGAGGAACGGAGCAGGTCGAGGAGCATTCGGCGAAAGAACTGCTATCCGCGCGGAAACGCATGACGATGGCTTCGTGGCTTTTAATTCGGATGCGCATTCTTGGGTCAGCGAAATACCGTATCTACGCAGCCTGACGAAGATGCAGATTTGGATCAAAGGCGTCTTGACTGCAGAGGATGTTAAGTTAGCTCGCGACTTCGGCTGCGACGGAGTCATCGTTAGCAATCATGGTGGTCGGCAGCTTGATGGTACGCCTGCCACTATCGATGTCCTAGAGGAATGCGTCGAGGCGGCCGCCGGTAAAGTCAGAGTGCATATCGACGGCGGCATCCGAACAGGAACGGATATATTCAAAGCGATTGCTCTGGGAGCAGAGTGTTGCTGGGTTGGGCGACCTCCTATCTGGGGCTTGGCAGTGAGTTCTCCTCAGGATCGTCCTTTGTGGACTATATTGTAGACTTATAAAGCTTACACGAGTAGTATGACGGTGAGGCCGGTGTGAGCCAAGGCTTGGATATTCTGTATCAGGAATTTCGCCGATGTATGCAATTGACGGGCTGCAGAACTATCTCGGATATAAACAAGTCGTCTATTGGGTTAGTTAGTCTAACTGGCCGTTTAGCACGGCTGTAGGCGTCAAAGCCTGACGGGACTATACCAGTCCTAATATGAGATATATGATGATGTGGATCGTCCAAAGTAATAGTTAACTTGGAGTAGAGACGAATCGCTTGGGAGACACTACGGGATTCGACAGCTCTATATACCTGTGAAAGACTGACTGGACTATACCAGTCCCACTGTGAGATGTATGACAATGTGGATCCTCCAAAGTAACAATCAGATCTTATGATCTTGAATGCATAAATTAAAATATGCGAATTAGGTACTAAACGCTACATATAACGATACCAATCAATGTACACAAAGTGACTCAATTTTCAGAACACCTCCCGAGATCCGCTTTGTAGCTTGCTTACCGTTACGAAAGACGAATTAGTCAAGTGATCTTTCAACGAACAGTATGACATACACGCGCTTAACATTAACAACATCAACACATTCAAAAACAGACGTCTTACCCCTGTCTGTCTCCCGCTCCTATCCAACTTCTCTTGGTAGACTTCCGAATCGCTTCGTACGCCGACTATTTATCTGCTCCTGTCTCGACTTCGGGGGTCACTCGCGATTGCTCATAGTAATACACATAAATCCTACAGAGCAATGTACTCTTTCTGTCGCATTCAGCCTTCGAATGAATTGAGTACTGATCACTTGCAGCCACACTTAGGTTATGGAACATAGCTTCCACACCCGCTTCCATGATCCAGCACCTGGACATGGATATCATTCAGCTGCGAATACGCGTGGGCACGCGAGACTGTAGCTGCAGAAGCAGATCGAAGGGGTATCGTGACTTCTGCTTCTGGCACCTTCTGGCGATGACGGTATGTGAAGAGATTAGGCGCAAGGACGGTTTCGGGCGGCATCTAAGATTTCACATTCTTCTCTTCACCCTGATCAAGGCACGCTCGACGACGTTCCTGCCTAGCTGTGGGATACTCTTCGCGACCAGATCCGTTTCGCGGTTCTCTTCCCCCTCTTCTTCTTGTTCCTGCTCTTGCGCGATCGGAACGGCCCGCACTTCATAGCGTCTGGGCGGGTCTCTCAGTCCGGGCCAGATATCCAATGGTAGAAAGTCTCCTTGGGCGAGCGTAAATTGCTCACGTGCGCGCTCATCCTCGGCATGCAGCTTGTCGAGTTCCTTCTGCGCCTCTTCGGCCTTTCGCTTCGCCTTCTCGTGTCTGCGTCTGCGTGAAGAGATCTCTACCAATAATTCAGCATATGCCAGGTCGAACCGCTCATAGAAGTCCCGCTGGTTCTCCCACTCCTCAATACCATTCAGTAATGTAGGTCGCGTGTCCTCTAGCCATGAATTATGGAAGGCTCTCGAGGTGGCAATGTGGCTTCTGACCTCTAATGCAATATTCGCAATCATCTTGAGAATGCTACCCAGTGCCGAATCTTCGTTTCGCAAGTGAGTGATGTGATTGTCAATTTGCGACAGCAAATATTCCATCTCAGAGCCGTGTTCGCGGATCTCGGAAATGACATCCTCAACTTCCTGGGCATCTCTTTCCAGTACGCTCAGCATCTCCTGGCGATCTTCTTCCGAGATTGGCTCCGGAGGTGGACTGTGATCATCGCCTGTTGGTAACGAGGCATCTCCGGTGGCCTGTGTCACAGCAGCAGCGCCTCCTTCGGTGTGCCGAAGAGCAGTCACGCACAAGTCGTAGTGCTTGACCAGAGATTGGAAAGCTTGTGCAGCCTCTCTTGCATGTCCCTCGAGATCATGGTATAAGCTGGGTATAGGGCTCGGGATGGAGTTGGTGACAGGCGTCTTGGGGACATTGTCGATGGATGAATGCAGGTTCTCGAGTGCGGTGTCGAAAGCGTCTGTGCTTTCCTCGAGGCTCGAGCGGACCTCGTTGTACCTGTCTATGCAAGCTCGAAGCGAGTTTTCCAGGGCGGAGACAGTCGTGTTGTCGATGAAATCGTAAAGATGCCTCTGCGGCGTGCCGGGGGGTTGAAGGGCGGACTCGATGGGCGTGTCGTGCAAGACGGCGAGGGTGGATTTCAGGCCGGCAAACGAGGTGTCCAGGTCATGAAGGAGTTGCTGGCTGGTTAGTCCTTTGATCGTGTCTGAGGAGTGGCTGGTGTACCTTGAACTCGGCCTGCACCTCGGCCTCAACCACGTCTATACCGCGGCGGACAGCTTCTAGCGCATCAACTTGCTCATCAACAATATTTCTAATGGAAGTGTTTCTGGCCGCAACAACGGCGTTCTCTTCCAACAGCTCGCGCGCAGAGGTCACGGTGTCGTTGGCGCGCCACAGAATGGTCTGCGTCTGCAGAGAGCGCTTGGAAGCGACGAAGTGGTTCACGAGGCCCTCGAGCGTCAGCGGTGGTGTTGGGGAGCTCGCGCGGCTGGCAGAGGATGCAGGGGACGGCGGCGATGCCATGGCATGTGGCTGGGTCATGAGCAGCAGACAGCAAGAAGGCGAGGATCAAGCATCACCTCCAGGGCAGACGGCTGGCACGCATAGTCTACACGAAGCGCGCAGGAGAGATGGACAATGGATACACGATGGGTAGTAGTGAGAGCATACGCGACAGGCTGCAGCTTCACGCCTCAGGCCGGTGGAGCTGCTTCCGGATGTGGGGCGGGGAAGTGGCTGCCGGCGCGTCTGTCTGTCAGGGTGCCGCATGAGGAAGCGCGCCTATCACACGCAGACGCGCAGTGCAGGCTGAGCATCCAACACCCCAACGACCGTGTGCGGCAAAGCAAAGAGATGGCGCTCGTCGGGGGCGCTCGGGCTGGCCGGCAGCTGGCCAGCACACGGCGGCCCGAGGGCGTCTGTTCCGTCTGCTCTGGCTGTCTGGCCGCCCGCGATGGCGTCTTCTGATTGCGTGCTTTGACGAGCTCGGGCGGCGACTTGGTTCTAGTCACCTTCCCTTGGCCGCTCCCCCACGTCTGCCACAGTCAACCCAACACGCCATCTGCGCCCGCCGTGCAAAAGGAAGCCCTCGTTATCTTGCGCGCCCGCCTGCAAGCTCTCTGCGACCGCCGCCCTCCGCTCCCCGCGCCGCGCTCCCTGCCCGTCTCACTCACCGCTGGTGTGGACTGAGGACCCTGGCACGACATACAGCACGCCATCTTGGGAGATATCTCGTCTTACCGCTGCCTATCCGGTCCGTCCATGAGCGAGCCACTGCCGGGACCTTCGTAGGGACCCCTTTCCTTGCGCAATCGTTCCAGAATGGCGTCAAATACCACACAAGTCGCCGAGCCTGTCGCAACCGATGCAAACCCTCTCCCGCCAGAGCACACCCCAACCCGCCGACGATTGTCATGGCGCACGTCCGTTTCGCAACATTCTGACATCTTGCGCGATCACTCTCCCAGCGTACATGATCCCCACACCGCTCTGATGCTTGGCCACGACCACGAAGGCCTTGCCGAGCGTGTGCGACAGCGAAGAGGGGAGGATCCGGAGCCAGACGCCGACCAACACAATTCCTTCGTCAACAAGAACACCTCGACAAAGATTGAAAAGATGATTGCGCCCTACCTCGCCCAGCACATCCCCCAGCAGTACAACCCCCTCGGCGGCGGCGGAGAGCATGGTGTCCCGGCCCATGGCAACACCAGGTACTGCTACCGCCACCGCCCCGACATGCTGTGCAGGAAGCAAGCCGACGAGCCGACCATGGAGCAGCTACAGCAGGTAGCTATCCCTATCTCGTTGCCGTGGACGTCGCTAACAATATAAAGGAGCTTGGAAGAGAGTCCCAAAACGACCAGCAGAGCATTGCCAATGTATGGTCGCTCTTTTCCGCCGCCCCTGCCAGACAACGAAACCTCATGCTCCAAGGCATTCTCTCGACATGCTGTTTCCCTCAGCTCTCCTTCATCTCCTCCAACGTCCGAAACCTCATCAAGATCGACTTTCTCTCCGCACTCCCACCGGAGCTGGGCTTCAAGATTCTTTGCTACCTCGACACCACCTCTCTCTGCAAAGCCGCACAAGTGAGTCAGCGATGGAGACAGCTGGCAGACGACGACGTCGTGTGGCACAAGATGTGCGAACAACACATCGACAGGAAGTGCACCAAGTGTGGTTGGGGTCTGCCACTACTAGACCAACGGAGGCTCCGAACAGAAAAGAGGCGTATCCAGCTGCGTGCTTCTGGTCGAGGTCTCAATGAGTGGTCACCTGACCTCACTCCGGCTATAGAGGGACCCGCCTTGCCGACGCCTTTGATGTCCCATAGTTCTGACCTTTCCGAATCAGCTTCTGGATCGAAACGCCCAGCTGAGGACAACCCTTCATCGCCGGAGTCATCATGCAAGCGCCCTTGCAACACGAATGTGGCGCTTCGTGACCAACAGGCGTCATACTTTGACCAACCCAAGAAGAGGCCCTGGAAAGATGTTTACAAGGATCGTTTCAAGGTTGGTACCAACTGGAAGTATGGCCGCTATTCTACCCGCGTCCTCAAAGGACACACGAATGGTGTCATGTGTCTCCAGTTCGATGAGCAGACCCTCATCACTGGATCGTACGACAACACCATCAAAGTTTGGGACGTCAACACAGGCACCGAAATCCGTACCCTTACCGGCCATCGACTCCCTGTACGGTGTTTGCAGTTTGATGATGCACGACTGATCACTGGCAGCCTGGATGGTACCATGAAGGTCTGGGATTGGAAAACTGGTGATTGCAAGACTACCATTCCGGCTCACGAAGCAGGAATCATTGGATTGCACATGGCAGACAAACTCCTCGCCTCAGGATCTGCCGATCATACAATCGCAGTTCACGACCTTGGTACGAAGCAGAAATTCAGACTGCGGGGACACGAGGACTGGGTCAACTCCGTCAAGATCGATCTTCCTTCTCGCACACTGTTCTCCGCTTCCGATGACCAAACTGTCAAGCTATGGGACCTCGAGACCAGGACTTGCATCAAAACATTTGAGGGTCACGTGGGCCAGGTTCAACAAGTGCTTCCTCTACCTCGCGAATTCGAGATCGACGAGGCGGATTTCGTGCCAAATGCCAACAACGATTCCGATACGGCGTCGCTAGCCTCGGAGAACCTAAATTCTAGTTCTCAGTCTGAACCCACCAATACCGAGAACTTCTTTCCGAACGACCCAGATAGGCCGGCTCCGCCGACTTATATGCTCACTGGATCGCTTGACGGGACGATCCGCCTCTGGCACGTCCCTTCTGGCCGTACCATTCACCGCTTCTTCGGCCACATTGAAGGTGTTTGGAGCCTTGCTGCTGATACTCTGCGTCTGGTTTCGGGCGCAGAGGACAAGTTGATCAAGATCTGGGATCCTCGCACGGGCAAGCATGAACGCACACTGTCTGGACACGAGGGTCCGGTGAACTGTGTGGGCCTGAGCGACTCAAAACTGATCAGTGGTAGTGAAGACGGCACCGTGAGGGTGCACTGCTTCGTTAGCGAGGACTGAGGATCAGCGACCTGA
This sequence comes from Paracamarosporium sp. OC-R06-R3, assembly GCA_019828545.1. Classification (NCBI taxonomy): domain Eukaryota; kingdom Fungi; phylum Ascomycota; class Dothideomycetes; order Pleosporales; family Didymosphaeriaceae; genus Paracamarosporium; species Paracamarosporium sp. OC-R06-R3. Next base: position 705,992 of record JACVRA010000202.1, on the reverse strand, counting down.
GTCATTCACATTTGTTCCCTTGTTTTCTAGCGTTTGGCACTTGCGAGCATGGTGTTCACAGGTGTCGGGTTTTTCTTTGGGTTCCAGGCAGGTGCACGGCGGCGTCCCACCACTGCGGAAAATCTGGCGTTGGAATACGGGTGCCGCTTGTTCGGCTTGCCATTGTTTACTTGCAACGGCCTTATGTGGCTCCTTTTATGATTGCGACTCAGCCACTTGGCTGCTTCTCCCAGCGCGCACGACGGCACGTCGAATCACCATGCGCCATATCTAGTTGCACTATTTCTGTATAATACCACTCATGCCAAACAAAGACGTGTGCAGAAGAATGCGTGATGCGTGCTGCGGGGCGTTCTTCTGTGCGACATAGCGAAGACGCATCCGGGATGGTGTCATATGAGGCCATCGGTGTACTCTGGTCGAGCAAGCTCGCCGGGGACCAAGAAGACTGGACATCCACACGGAGAGGACCCCGCGGGGAAGAGCATATATAAGTCTCGTAGCGTGCGTAGATCCGCCTTCTGCCTTGTTCGCAATGCGACTAGGTCGTGGCAGTGTGAGGCATTTTCAACTCCTTCCTTCGTTCGCGACGGCTCACGTGCTGGACGACTAGCTAGCTATCTGGCTACCCGACTCGTGGTTAGTGAGGCATTTTACGGAAGCGTACTACGAAGGGATACGTACGGCTTGAAAGAGAACAGTTCCACGAACGGACGGACGGGGACTGAAAGCGGGGTCTGAGTCTGCTGCGTCGTCGGCGCGCTGCCTTCGAGACTACACCACCTCAAAGGCAGATATACCATACCATCCAGCCTCCCGCAGCCTCATCCTTCTCTTCTCCCTTCCGCCCTCCCTTCTACCATACCATACATCCAACACGCCCTCGACCCACCCATCCACCCATCCACCGCCCTTCCTCTCCCCTCTCCCAACACAACACAACACAACACAACACAACTCAACTCACCACACCACAACAATCTCCCATGTCCCCACCAACACCCTCACTGCCGCAAACACCCTCTCTACCGCCACCAACTCCACCGTCTTCGTCTCTCTCCACGCCTCAACGCAGGACTCGGCACGCACCGGCGAGGGCGACGCACTCTGTGCAGATTGAGAAGCACGAGGTTAGATGTTCGTCGAGGGAGGCGGAGTTGTATTTTTTGATGGGGTTTAAGAGGGTTGGGGGCGGGGTTGGGGGGTTGGGGTAGAGGGGGAGGGAAAGGGGGGTGGAGGGATGGTTACTGGGGTGGAGATGAGGTGGATAGGGAGATGGACATGGAGTGAGTGAGCAGCTGGGGACAGGATGGTAGGATGAGAGTGACTGGAGGATAGGATGAATGGATGACATGGAAGGGCGACACCGCGGGGAGACGATATAATGGGAGGACGAGAGAAGGGTGATTCTCATATGACCAAATTCTTCTGTGCAGAGGTACGGGAAAGAGATATGATAGGAAGAGACTGACGATTCGTTCAGGCGTTGGAGATATGAGTGTGCCTGAGGGAAAGAATAACGGTCCATTAGTATATGTTATTGGTTGCCTTTCGGCTGTGTTCCCAACGCTATGCTAGGGTATAAAATGCAGTCAGCTTGCCTCCCATTTGAACAAGTGTGAAAAGTGCGTCATGATACAGGAAACGTGTCTGCATGCCCAAACCATGTTCCGGGGAAACCGGCTCGATGAATCTGGGGTTCAGTGCGCAGCGCTCTCTGGCTTCCGTCCGTATACAAAGTAAAAGCGGATGAACATGTGCAAGCTCTTGTCTCGCACTTCTTCCCGCACCTTGGCAATCATGATCTTGCACTCGGCTTCGCTCCAGCCCATGATCTTGCCAAGGAAGCCGAAGGTGTAGGGTTCGATACCTAGGTACATGTGTAAGTATCAGGCCGTACGCTTAACTCTCGCACGAGACGTACCCATCGCCATGTGCTCGCGCTGGTACCGACCAATCTCCTTCATCTTTGGATCTTTCGGCCAGGGGCCAATGGGGACCTGGGGCAGGGTCAGCGATTGTTTGCATGCGCTTAACGCCTCAAGGACTCGCCCCCCGAGTCCCCGCGGCTCGCTTATCTACGTCGAAGGATGGACCTCCATACCTTTACGGCTTTCTCGTGAACATCGACAAAGCCTGCATTCAACAGTTTCTCTTTGAGCAAGTGTCCTACTTTGATTATTTTGCCGAACTGCGCAGCCCCATCGTTGCACAGCTGCTGCCACTGTTGCAAGTTCTCGGCGCGCTCTATGGAGCCGTCCTCGCTTTCTACCCACGCCATCGGCTCCTGGAACTCCAGCCATCCTCCCGGATGGATGTTCTCATAGCACTGCCTGCACAGCCGGTCCCAGTCATTTATGGCGCCTGACAAGCCGCGCGCATGTATCAGGTCGAATCGCTCGTGCGGACTGTAAACCCATTCGCTTTCGGCGTCGTCGATGTAGAACTTGACGTTGGGCGGCACCCAGCTAGGCTGGATGGGCGACAGGTCGGTGCCGACGACTTCTGACCCCGGGTTCTCGTCGCCAAAGTCCAGGGCCCATATGCCCGTCCCCGTCCCTATGTCCAGCACCCTCTGGGGACTCGACGTCAGCGGAGACGCGTACAGCTTGCCGTCGAGCAGCAGCAGGAAAATGTGGTGCAGCAGGTCGAGGCGGTCCTGCTCGTCTTCGTCGTTGGGCAGGACGTATGCGCCGCTGCGGTAGCCATGGTATCGCCGGCCGTTTGAGTATTCGTAGTTGAGGATGGACGAGGCCAGCGACGTGCTCGCGGAAGAGCTGCCGTCGAAGGCCGAGTCTGCGTCGCTGTCGGACGGCGTCGCGGTGTCGAGCTCGAGGACGGTTTCTTCGTGGCTCGCCTCGGCCTCGCCTTGGGCAGGCTCTGGCGACGGGTCCGCAGCGGCAGCGGGCGCTGGTGCTGGCTCAGGTGCTGGTTCTGGCGCCGTCGAGGGCGCGCTTGCGGCGGCCGACATGGCGTCTCTATAGACACGGGCGGGCGGCGCGCGTGCGTGCGGGTGGAGGGGTTATGTACAGCGTTTCACCAAGATGCTGAGGAACGGTCAGCTACCCACCACCCCCATTCGCCTCGGCACTCAATAATGCGGGCTGCAGGCAAGCAATAATGCGGTGCTGATCAATTCGCGACTTCGGTCGATGAGTTGGCTCCCGAGCGCTCCACCCATGCCTCCGCGTGGCAGGGAGTACCCGCATTCCCTCGGCGCACCAGCGCCGATAGGGGGCAATTCACCCGCGCGAATGCGTGGCAGCAAACCACGTCAAAGGAGCGTTCCGCGTCTGCAGAAGTAGTGTCGGGTGCGTCCTGTGCTCCATTGTCTGCGAAAATGCGACCTTCGCCCACACCACCCATTCTCTCGGGATTCCATTGACAGCCCCAACTCTGGCTATGGATCCCCACCGCGCCTCCACGGCCTCGCCGTCGTTGGCGGGCCTTGCCATTGTTGCTCTCGTGGTGTATTGGTCATGCCTGGCGCTTCACCGGCTGCTTTTCCACCCTCTGGCCAAGTTCCCCGGGCCGCGCCTCGCCGCCGTGACGTCTTGGTATGAGGCCTACTATGAGATCGTGAAGAACGGACAGTACTCGAAGAAGATCTCGGAACTGCACGATCGATATGGTGCGTGACATCTGCGCTCCCAACGTGCTCTCCCGTGGGCCATGGCTGACGGCTGTCTCAGGACCCATCATTCGTGTGACGCCGCACGAGATCCACATACGAGATCCGCGCTTCTTTGAAGATGTGTACCCGAAGAACGTGCATCTCGACAAGGAGGGATGGGACAAGCGCTTTGGTAGCGAAGGCGGTGTGCTTCCGACGCCGGACGCCCAGGTCCATAAACGGCGCCGCGCAGCCCTCAGTCCCATGTATGCAAGCCCGTTTTGCGCCTCTCTGCGTGAACAGACGCAGGGCATCCTTGGTCATGTCGTGCGGTGCTCACGCTTTCTAGGTTCTCCCGCAGGTCCATCATAGACTTCATTCACATCATTTACCGCCATGTTGATACGTTTGCGTTGCGCATGCAGGAGTTTGAGGGCCGCAAGGAGCCCTTGAACCTCACCAATGCCTTTCCAGCGTTGACCGGAGACATAATTATGGATTATTTCTTCGGCTTCAACTATGGCCAGCTCAAAGACCCGGAGTTTGCCTCGTTCCACGACGCCTTTATCAAGATCGGAGGCACTGGGCATGTTGCGACGCAATTCCCCATCATATTTCCGGTGAGTCGTGGGAGCGCTCAAAGTCGCTGTCGATTGAACAAGATTGACCTTTTCCAGATCATGAATTCGATTCCGGACTTCGTTACCGAGTGGCTTCAGCCGGCTACAAAGTCGCTGCTGAAGTTCAAGCGTGTAAGTTGATCAGTCTCAGTGTTAGCGCCCTTACTTAACAGAGGTATAGGACCAACGGGAGGTCATTGCGCGCACGCTGAAAGGCGAAGACGTCAAGTCCAACGACGCGAACAAGACCATTTTCCAGGAAATATTAGGCTCTAAACTCCCGCCTGAGGACAAGACACAAAAGCGGCTCGAGGACGAAGCCCAGATTGTCGTTGGAGGTGGTGTTGAGACGACCGCCTTTGCCCTCTCCAACGCTGCTTTCCACATCATTGACAAGCCTCACATTTACGAACGGCTCCATGCTGATCTCGTCAAAGCCTTTCCGAACCGCAGCACCCTTGAGCTTCAGCCGCTGGAGCAAATGCCCTACCTGAAGGCCTGCATCATGGAAGCTGTTCGCATGACGTATGGTCTGAGCGCGCGAAACCCGCGAACGCACGACAGGCCGATCCAGTACAAGGAATGGATTATTCCTGCCGGCACTTGTCTATCAATGAGCATTCCGGATCTGAGCCACGACGAGGAAATCTTCCCTCGGTCACGAGAGTTTATCCCCGAGCGCTGGCTGGACGACCCAAAGACGAGCGATGGCATTCCGCTGGACAGGTTCATGGTTTCGTTCGGGCGTGGGACTAGGTCTTGTTTGGGCATCACGTGAGTATACCTTTGCCTGGTACGCTGTTATTAGTCGTTCTTGTGTTTGCTAACGGGCGATAGTTTGGCGTGGACGGAGCTCTACCTTACTCTAGGCATGATGTTCCGCCGCTTCAAGTTTGAGCTCTTCGAAGCTGACGTTACGGACGTCGAGATGGCTCACGATTTCTTCATTCCTGTTACGCGTCTGGATTCAAAAGGTGTAAGGGTTTTTGTCACCTCGACGACCGACTAGAAATTACATTGATGTAGCGGGTCGTGGGTTGCGAAGTGCAAAAAGCATGTGCATGGGATAATGTGAGCGTGGAGTTTAGTATAACTATCGACAGCGATGATACCCAAGTAGTGCATACTTGTTTCGAAACAAATAGTCTATGAGTACGAGATAGGAACTAGTATAATAATCCAGTGCCACGGTTTGCAAAGCTGGTACGTTGACATCTGAAAGAGAGGGTAGCCTGGGCTGCTACGCTTATCGCAGGTAAGAAGATGACCACGTCCACACTACCACGTTGTCGGAGTTGGCATATCGGGCTCCGTTGAATCCGACCATCACTACACCAGACATATATCCGGCATTCAGATGTCCCGACGTAAAGCTTGCGTAGGGTTCTGGTTCGCGCTTGACGATTCAGGTAACTCACGATGCGGTCTAGAGTGTCACGCAAAATGGTGCTGAGCTCCGGGTAAGCCAGCCCAAGTCTCTTTGTCTTGTTTCGAAACCTCTGCGGTATGCACCTCTCTCGCCCGCATTGAGCTTGTGCATCGTCATAATGCTTTGTGACTCTGCTCAATGCTTGGGACAAAGGGCTGCTCAAGCCGCTTCTGGTTGGCTCTGACGATCATTTACATGTCCCATGACCATTTTCTTCTGCATGTACGTCTTTTCGACTTGTTGAAGCTAAACTAGCATTCCAACAACATAGTGTCGTGATAATCCAAGTTCGAGAATCCCCAGATCGTTAGCCTAAGCTACGCAACTATGGTTCAGTTTCCTAGCAAAGAGAGACCATGATAGAGTCCAGGCACATATACTCCCCTACTTCTCGCCATGTCTAGTGTGGGGGGCGAGGCTGATTGTGCATAGTCTTCCGGATTTGGACAGGCATACGCGCCTTCCATTCCGGCTCGCCCATTGCGGCGGGCAACCCCAACTTCACTCTTTTGTCCCGTACCTTCCCTACCCCAGATTTCACCTCACGATGCAAGTCACGCGCGCCTCACAGCCGCATTCGGCAGGATCTCGCCGCACCAGCCCCGCGCTCGTCCGCCCTGCGCGTTTGCTCCCACCCGAATATAAACACGACAGCCCTCGCCTGCACCTCTCACGCATTCCTCAACTTCGATTACCCCCACACCAACGCGGTAAACTGCGCATTGTACTGCTCCACTTAATAGTCCCTTGCTTTACCCCAGATCTCGGCTCGGCTAGTCACCATGCGCTGGGCTCCATCCGCTGCTCACCGCGGCGGCGATGCGCGCGTCGAGGCGCCCGTCACCCTTCGTGGCTATCTCCTCTGCGTGTTTGCTGCCTTTGGCGGTATTCTTTTCGGATTCGACAGTGCCTATATTTCGGGGGTGCTTGCCATGGACTATTTCAAGCACACGTTCGGTGTAGGTGAGTACCCAAATATGAACTCTCTCACGTGAGATCTACCAGCAATGTTAACAACAATGTAGCTCCCGACTATGAACTCCTCACATGGCAAAAGTCGCTCGTCGTTTCTATTCTCTCCGCTGGCACATTCTTCGGTGCGCTCATCGCAGGCTCCATTGCGGATTGGATCGGTCGCCGCTCTACAATTATCATTGGATGCGTGATCTTCTCCGTTGGCGTTGTCCTTCAAGTAGCCTCAACTTCCGTTGGTCTACTTGTTCCTGGTCGTCTCATTGCAGGCTTTGGCGTTGGTTTCGTTTCTGCCATCATCATCCTGTACATGTCCGAAGTCGCGCCTAAGGCCATTCGCGGTGCTATTGTCTCCGGCTACCAGTTCTTCATCACCGTCGGTCTCATGCTCGCATCCGTCGTCGACCAAGGCACGCACTCCATGGATAACTCCGGCTCGTATCGTATTCCCATGGCTCTCCAATGGCTCTGGGCCTTGATTTTGGCTACTGGGCTGTTCCTGCTCCCGGAGTCGCCGCGCCACTATGTCAAGAAGAACCGCCTTGACGATGCTGCTGTGTCTCTCAGCAAGCTTCGTGGACACTCGGTCGATTCACCATACATCAAGGATGAGCTTGCTGAGTTGGTGGCCAACTACCGCTTCGAGCGCGAGCACATGCAGTCAAGCTGGTTGGACTGCTTCCGCGGCGGCTGGGCGCCATCCGGTAACTTCCGTCGCGTGTTTCTTGGTATTGCATTGCAAATGATGCAGCAATGGACTGGTGTCAATTTTAGTAAGTAACTTGAGTCGCTACGTTCGATCAAAGGCTAACCGTGATAAGTTTTCTACTACGGCACCACCTTCTTCAAGCAGGTGGGCATCAAGAACGAATTCCTCATTAGCATGATCACGACCATTGTCAATGTGGTCTCGACTCCAATCTCCTTTTGGACTATCGAGAGGCTTGGTCGTCGCATGCTCCTCATTTACGGTGCCGTCGGCATGTTAGTGTGTGAGTTTATCATCGCTATTGTCGGCACCGTCGACGAGGGCTCCAAGGCCGCCGGTGTTTGTCTCATCATCTTCACTTGCTTCTACATTTTCTTCTTCGCCACTACCTGGGGCCCGGCCGCCTGGGTCGTCATTGGCGAGATCTTTCCTCTCCCTATTCGTGCGAAGGGTGTTGCTCTCTCTACGGCTTCCAACTGGCTCTGGAACTTCGTCATTGGTTACGTCACGCCGTACATGGTCGACAAAGATAAAGGCAATCTGAAGTCCAAGGTCTTCTTCGTGTGGGGTGCAACTTGCACTCTATGCGTCTTGTTCGCCTACTTCCTTGTCCCCGAGACCAAGGGCTTGTCCCTTGAGCAGGTCGATCGTATGCTCGAAGAGACAACGCCACGGAAGTCGGCCAAGTGGCAGCCTACTAGCGAAGTCTATTCCGAGAAGGTTGCACACAAGGATGACGCTCTGGCCTCGCCAAACCTCGAGCATCACGAGCAGGTTTGAACGTGGTGATACATCTTTCCAGTGGTTGTATATTCAGAAGGGTGGCATTCTGCTAGAGCGATCTCATATTGAGGCTTGCTGCGTTATGGAATAATATCAGCTTACGAGGAGTTTTTGGAAGGCGATGATGTATTTTCTAGGATACCCTAGCGTATGGGCGGATTTGGTCACGGCGTTAAGGTATTGATCACGGATATCATGTCGGATTCTCTGCTACATTAAGGCGTTAGTGTTCATCACCACCACATTCGCTTCTTGTGTCTTATGGAAGGGACAGCCGCGGACGTGTTGGGCGCTGGAATGTTCGGCTTAGATATCGGGTAGCACCCGTATTGCACAGGGAATGAAATGATACTTTATGTGCATTGTCTCATTGTTGAAGTCTCAGATCGTGTTGTAAGCAGTGCACTAAGTCTTATCTGCTTGTGAAAGTTGGCACATCACAGCATGGATATCTTGTTGTCAACTTGGTCACGCGATTCTGCACAAACTGCGAAGTTGATGATTGTTGTTATTGTTAGGTAGCTGAGAGCTACGTTAGGTCGCCTAAAACAAAGGTGGGTAACACTCCGATACTCCACGTTGCAAAACTATCATATGCTATCAAGGATTCCAATCAATACATGACGAGCGCCGTCTATCCGACACCTCAGTCATAATCCCTTCGCACCAGATGCGCATTCTCCGGTATCGTCATAAGCACTCTCTGCGCCAGTGTCAAGGAGGATGAGGAATCCGAGTCGTCGCTGTCAACATCCATGTCATCCCCTTGGCCAGGCTGTGCTAAGCAACGGAGACGCAGACGCCCAGCCGTGGCATACCGCTTGAAGTGCGCAATGATGGGAGAAAACGAAGTCGTGTCTAGATCCATCGGGATGACGGGGATAGCAGTCGATCCCTCGCCAAGGACGCGATCCCTAGGATCGACCTTGTCCAGCGTTTCGGACGCGCGATACTTGACTCCGTGTGCCAGGTATGGGCCGCGCCAACGGGTCACGGTGTCCTGGCCGGTGAAAGGGATTATGCTGGTCGTAGGACCGCGGCTGAAGTCGTCGCGATGGCACACCTCGATTGCGTGGTCGAACTCCCGATCGAGATCGATGTCCTTGTAGATGCATATCGGACGGCCTTCTTCATCCCCGAGGTACTTCTCTTTCGCGGCAGCAGATAGGAACAAGTAGTTTTGCGCGCCCTCGAACTCGGCCCAGACGAATCGGGGGGTGTCCTCCCATTCGGGGAAGTAGATGCAACGGAAGCAGTCGGCGTCTGGGCGCGTTTGGAAATCCTTGAGCGTGCTGCATAGGACTTTGTGAATGGGCTTGTCTTTCTCCTGGCAGGTGATGGAGCAATATGGCATGTTTTTGCAGTCGCTGCAGACGAGTGGGGCGTCGTTGTTGCAAGCACCGCACTTGGCGGGTGTCAGTGTAGTAGCTGACATGGCGAAGCTGCTGCGGTCTGTAAGATGAGTGTCAGTGGTAGAATAAAACGTCTTGTAACGTGAACAGGCACGAATACTTTTTATGTGGAGATCGGTAGGAGCCTCAAGCACAAGGCGTTGGAGAGGAGGCGTTATTTGTTGTGATGGAGAGAGGAGTGTGAATAGAAGAAGGTGCTGTCGAAAGTGGTGCGAGGCGCCCGTCTGTATAGACAGGTACGACACGTCCGTCGCTTCCTAGGTGACAAAACTGAAATTACCTTGAGCGAAGGTTATGGGGAATAGAAGTGTGTCTGCTTGGATACTGGTTGTGCGACGTCTCGAACGGTCATGCCAATTACATGCGATGGTGAGAGGGTTAGACATTCTAATTTTACGTCGAAGTATATCCATCGGGACTTGCGATGTCACATAGCACGAAGCATGAGCGCATCGTAGGGGAGGTCATGACGGGTTGGCAGTACCTCGCTTCGAGCGTTCCTCATCTGATCTTCGCTTCAGCGTACATTCAATAGAGGAACTCATAGCATCTACAGCATAAATCGTTACTCGTAAGTGTCCGTTGTTGCAATTGAAAATCTCTTGGGGTCTGACATTGCGATCGTGTGATGCCCAGAGTGATCAACGACAACTCCAAGCTCGGAACTCCGGATGCCGGTGTACTTATCGCTGAGCCTACCATCCAGTTGGCGTACGAGAGGCTGTCGATCGACGTTGATATACACGTACAGCTCAAAAAGTTATAGATTAGCGTCAGGAGCGATATAGGGCACAAAATGTCTGTGTTTGTATACTATGCGAATCGTGTATTCCGTGATGAATGGTTGTCGGAAATTTCTGCATTCGCTACAGGGAAATCGCATTGAAAAGATCGTTGTCGTTTCGCTTTTGCAAAGGCGAATTTCGCTTCTGGTTGCGATGCGGCTCTTTGTTTGATCCGATATTATACACTTCCCGACGTCGCCGTCTATACGCTCACAGGCCCTTGAACGTCCAAAATCAGTTGTCGTTTACTGTTGGGTGTTACAATGTCAGACTGCGAAGTCCGTTGCGCGTGTTATCATTTCCTCTAACCATTAGCCCTTCTAGGTAATGTTTTTTTGAATGACCATGTGCACATCGACATTAGCTCTGACATTGTGTGTTGGCACTGCAGATGATCTAAGAAGGAATAGCGGTCAGGCATCTTGGCAGTAGCTACCTAGATTACGAAATTTGAGAAGTATTCCAGTTGAGAAAATGTCAAGCCGGATTCAAGAATGTTCGATGCTGGCGCTGGCGCTGTCTTTGAACACATTGTGACTTCCATGGCGTGCAGAGCTTATGAGTGTAGAATGTCAGCAAGATTCTAAGTCATTCCGCCGATGTGCACAAGAACGTGAAGAAACGAAGGTTGATTGATCCCATCGAAGTGGATCAACGCCGAATGCCATGGTCCTTTGATTCTGGTCGATGACTCCCTTAGCGACATCTACCAATTGCATGGAAATCGTCGCAAACTTTTCCCTTCTCTTGAAGCCGGACAAAGAAGTCCCAGTTCTAGACCAGTCTGACTTTATTTGAAATTCGAAGTTGCTTCAAGATATCCTCTAGTCGCGGCACTGCCCGAATGCATTATAGGAAGGCGGTTACCGAGAAGCTAGTCCATAATTCGGGTCCTCCGGCTTCTCGTTTGAGGATCTGGACCGACAAAAAAACGTGTGTTATCCGATTATGTACTGGACTCTTGAAATATTACGGCCGCAACTCGTTTCTAGTCTTTCGACTTTGTACTGCAGCGTATGTGCTCGCTGACGGTACTACTTTGATATTACCTCTGCAGCGCTTACTCGGTGTATTCGGCTATATTCTGTATCAGTACTGAAGTTTTACAGATTGCAGCATAAGCACGTCAACGCCGGGCAGAGCTAGGGTACTGGGGAGAGGGTATGGCCAGCATAGATTTTGGCTGGTAAAGAACAGCATAGTAGGTCGACAGTGGCAACTTGGTAGGAGGTGTTCAACGGTGACCAGTAGAGGTTATGGTCCGGTGAATGTGGGTGTCGGCATGTGGTAGCGCTGGAGTACGTGGAAAACGATGGGATCGACTGCGACATAAAACCGGAGCGTGGCGTACACTAGGTCGGATCGGACAATGTTCCATTCTGTGTTGATTGGAGGCAATTGGTGGCTGGATGAGGCCCTTGCATGTTGTGGAGTTGGTGGCTTGGGGTATACAAGACTAGCTCTTATCATGCTCTATTTGAGGACAGCGATGAGCTTCCCGTGGCCCCCAAGGAAAGCAGGCGGATTTTTGCCGGCGCGCATTGCGGGCCGTTTTGGGGACGGCCCAGCGGGAACGTGGATGATGAGATGATTGACCGTGTTGCAGGGCCTAGGAAGCGCTGGCGCTAGATGCCTTCCGCACAGGCCATCGGATGTTGGTAGCTGATTTTCTTGATTAATGATCCTTTACGTCTCACCCTTCCTCATCCTCCTCTAGGCGGCCTCCGGTGTTACCACTCGCATTCTCGCAGACGTCTTCGTAGTTGATCACTGGTAGGGTTGGTTATGATGTATGCATTTCTCGGGAACAAGCCGCACACTGACGAAGACATTGTGCATGCTGGATACGGCCTCGGCTACGGCAATGTATGTTCCCAAGGACAAGTACATACGTCTCAATAGGATTGGAACTCGCGATACTGACGTGTCAAAGTGGTTGCATCCAATCGTGGACAATACAGACCTGGACGCCTCTACTGTGACTGACAGTCTCTCATCGGCTTCTGAGAACAATGTGTCTCTTGATGCGAACGTGGTACCAGCTCGAAGAGGAAGAGGCAGGCCGCGAGTGAACACACCGCGAGATGAGAGCGCTGTAGAGGTACTACCGGACTCTAACTATGTTACATTGACGCTAAACGGCTCAGAAACGCCGGGCTCAGGTGCGAGAGGCGCAACGTGCCTACCAGAAACGAAAAGACAGTGCCACAGCCTCGGAGCGGAGGAGGTGCGACGACGTGCTGCAAGTTCTCTCCGACCTCTCCATGGACGTTGAAGCACTTCTCCAGGCCGCTGCTGATGCTGGAGTAATGAAAGAAGAAGGCGATATACCCGACCATATCCGTCGCCTGTGGTCGACGTACAATACTGCGATTAATAGCGCATGTTTAGGCCCCGAGTTGCGATTATTGCAAGTCAAAAACGAGCGACGCCAGGCTGCACATCAAAATGCCAATCACTCAAGCCGCGAGGTCAACCCTAACACGCATCGACCGTCCCTTTCAGGAGATGGGATGGACCTCGATATCGGACAGGTCACTGATAGCACGCTTATATCCACATTCCCTACGGTTCAGCTTAACTATCCATCTCGAAGTATCTATCAAGTGTGCAGAGAACGACGAGCAGAGTTCCAGTCCACGCAGAATCCAGCGTGAAGACACTAGACCGGCACTGAACTTTCCCGACCATGCAGCCTTGTGCATCGTGTTGCTCATAAGCATGTCCGCAAGAAGTAGGGATGTGCTTACCGGGCGAACTTCGATTCACCGCAAGTCTGGACTGGGGTCCCTGGACCAGATGACACCATTGTGCTTCTCACGTTGTTGGGATCTACCAAGAGCAGCAACCCACCATGATCAGCCTTCCAACGGTTTCCCTCCGGTAGTGACCACTAGAAGCTGCGTGGAACATATTACCATGAAACAGTTTCTCTACTGTTTCTAAAAATCATGCGCGTCTAACATCTGGGTGGGTGGCAACCTCGCTCATAGTAATGACATGGCAAGCTTACAAATATGGCCTTTGTGGGGGCTACGTCGGTTACACATGTGTAATCAAACGCCAGTCGAATCTTGCATGCGCCGTTCGGAGGGAGGGTAAACGTGAATGCTGCGTCGACTTTCACTTTGCCGGTCCCAGCGGACGAGACCATATATCGACTTCAGGCTTGGATTACTTCAAAGATTTGCTCTCTCAAGCCATGAAGAAAGGCTCCAAGAGAATAACAGAGGCTGCAGCCGCAGTGGTGGATAAGACTGGTATGTTTAATGTATCTTTTGCCCTCCAAACGTGCAGATCAACTCTTGGGGGTGCAATGGAGTGTTTTGGTGGACCACTGTAACCTTGGACTAACCATATGCCGCAGGGAATATGATATATAAGCATGTGGCTGGCTTCAATGGCGTAGCAGACGACGCATCTAATCTCGAATCTAACCAAGTGTATTGGATAGCGTCTTGCACAAAGCTCGTTGCCTCCATTGTGACGCTGCAGGGTGTGGAATGGGGCTTGATCACGCTCGACGAACCCCTCGATGCGCACCTACCAGTGCTGACATTGCAACCCATCATTGCCGCAAGTGGACAAACGGAGTTTTCTGAGCTGGGCGAGGCCACCAATCTGATTACGCTTTAACATTCGAGTGGAATAGTCTACGATTGGCTTAACCCCACGTTGGCGATGTGGCGTGGCTCACGTGGGGAATCCGCGCAGCTTCCATCCACCGGCTGTACCGAGGAGATGACATTTCCTCGAATTGCTGACGCAGGAACATCTTGGAATTATGGTGAGTAGAAGTCGATGACTGGCGTCATAAAGACATTGTCTCATCCACGGTTAGTCCAGGTGCCAATCTCAACTGGGCGAGCTTACTTGTCGAACGACTGACAAAGATTGCATTTGAAGACTACATCACGAAGAACATCGCTAGGCCTCTAGGCATCAATTCTTGGACATGGCATCTCTGCCGCAAGCCCGAAGTAGCGAAAAGGATCATGCAGATGAGCGAGCGTAAGCAAGACGGCTCACTCGCTCCGAGTAAAACGCCCATTTGGGAAGAACCCGAGGCTGAGTGTGGCGGTGCTGGGATCTATTCATCCTGGCCAATATCCTCAAGGAGACGCCTGTGACTCTCCAGAAAGGGACTATGGATTCGATGTTCATCCCACAATTCGAAGAAGGCAGTAAGGTGCAAAAATCCATGTGAGAAATCTCGTGCGCACCGCTTGTTGGCAATAGCATGTGTATGGAGTCTCTCCCAACCACAGGCTTAGTGGCTTTCTAACCACCCATGACATTAAGCGAGAGGACTTCTTCAAGCCAAAGGGCACGCTCGGATGGCATGGGATGGCGAACCTGAGCTGGAATTCTAATCGCGAGAAGGGCTTTCCATAGGGTGATGAGAAGAGCCAGGCGCAGACCGAAGAGTTCGAGACGGCCGTTTGGAAGTCGTACGGGCATACTTCAGCTAGGTAGACAAATTTTTTCTAAGAAACAGTACCTCTTTCAAATTTTCTTCATTTGCTTTTTGTCAATCCCCGTTGGTAGTTTCTCTGTTCAGTTTCATTTGCACCGGATTCTCCTTTCCCGAAAACCGCGAACCTAACTCTGATATCCGCAATGCGAGAGCCTTCTATCCCAATAGGGCGTTGTCAGTAAACCCGGCGCAAAGTTATACCGAGCACAATTGTTCCGCTACGAATCATCCAGGATCCCCTGAAGTCATAATGTTCCAGTAGAAAACAGTTGTTCGCCCTGCAGTTACGAAACCAAGGTATTTACGACTGTTTTGTGCTCGTCATAGTTTAGAGGGCGCTTTCACGCAGAGTCAGTTTAAGCTTCTAATCCGATTTTTCAGCCTGTCTTAATTTGATTAACAAACTTTATCGCAATTCTCGAGTTGACCTGGACTTGACGATTTTGATGATTTTACTTGTACCAAGCCTCTGCGGGGGACGACCCACAAGATTCGAAATTAACAAGTGGCTCCTTATCAAGGATATAACCGAGGTTTCTTCCTAAGTAGCCATGTTCCCGCGCACCACTACGCTATGCTGTACACAAGTACCAGAGTACATTCTCATGTGTCTCGTACGTCATGAGGTAATCGAGGTACAACAAGTCTCGAAATGGATTCCATCTGTTACGCGTCTAAGGCGTTCGGGCGATAGCATGCCGGCCACACGCTTGAAGGCCTCATCAGGCGAAAACGAACTTTTTACTAGGTAAAGCGTACATATTCAGTGCGATGTATATAACAGAACTCGTATGTAGACCGTAGGGTGTGTGTCATTGCGATGCACATTCACGCATAGCGCCTTCCTAATGCAGCTAACCCCTCACTGCCCGCATATGTCGTGCACTTATTTGATAATGCAGTCCACTTTCAACAGTATCGCATCTAGTTTTTAAATCTCAAGGCACTTTCTCGCTCATCTCTCATCTTTCTGAAGTCTGGATTTCGCCATTAATAAAAATGTCTGACACGTTTGATGTAGCCGCTGCTCGCGAGCGCTTCCCCGCACTAAAACAAGATCAGGTGTTCCTTGACAACGCCGGAGGAAGTCAGGCTCTGGGAGACGTGATTGATTCGTGAGTCGGTTTTCGATGTCCCAGTGAACAATGCAACTAAGGATTTTGGTCAGCATAACCCAGTATCTTTCGAAGACCAACGTCCAACTAGGTGCTTCGTACCACATGGGCAAGATCTCCAACACCAAGTATGAGGAAGGATACCAGGCTGCCGCAAAATACATCAATGCAGGTCGCGATGAGATTGTACTCGGAGGCTCTACAACTCAGCTTTTCATGAACCTCTCTTCCGCGCTCAAAATCCCCGAAGGCTCGGAGATAATTCTCTCTAAGATGGAGCATGAAACCAATGTCAAGCCCTGGCTTGTTCTAGCAGACCGCTTAAAGCTTACGGTCAAATGGTGGGAATCGCCCAAGCCGGAGCTGAAGCTCACACCCGAGAACCTCAAGCCTTTACTGGGGCCTAAAGTGAAGTTCGTTGCGTGCACTCATGTGAGCAACATCTTGGGAGGAATCCACGATGTCAAGGCGATTGCGGATGTCGTGCATGAAGCAGGTGCGTTGTTCTGCGTGGATGGCGTGAGCTTCGCGCCCCATCGTAAAGTCGACGTGAAGGCTTTCGGGGTGGATTTCTACGCGTTCTCGTGGTACAAGGTAGGTTGGCTTACGACCTATGCTTGACTGCAAATACGCATCAGCTAATTTGAAAAGGTCTACGGGCCGCATATCGCCGTCCTGTACGCCAGCAACGCCGCTCAAGAACACGTCAAGCCGCTCCCGCATTACTTCAACCCTACCAAGACCCTCGAAGACAAACTCGGCTTCGCAGCTTCCAATTACGAGAACGTGCAGTCAATCCCACATATCGTCGAGTACCTTGCGGACAAGGCCGATGCTATCGTCCCTCATGAGGGACAATTGCAGACCATCTTGCTCGACTTCTTGAATTCTCGCAAGGACATAACTGTACTTGGATCTACGTCGACGGATTCAGCCGTCAGAGTCCCGACCATTTCATTCGTCGTTGAAGGCAGAAATTCGAGGGAGGTTGTGGAACAGGCGGATAAAATCAGCAATTTTGGATTTAGGTGGGGCCACTTTTACTCGAAGAGGTTGTGTGATGAGGTCTTGGGTCTGGGGCCGGAGGGTGTGGTGCGCGTGAGTATGGTGCACTACAACACGGAAGACGAGATCCGCGAGCTTGTGGAGGTTTTCAAGAAGATTTTGTCTTGAGGTTTAGCGGGAGTTGTGCCGTGATGAAACGGAAGGTTCGTTGGGTTTGGCGAGTCTGAGTATTGAAATTGTACGCTATAAGTTAATGGCACATGTCAAAACACGACCGTTCACGTTCAAGAAGTGAAGAAGTATTGTCAGTGTGGCAACATGCGGCACCGTCGTGGATATGCCATGCTAAGTCAGCTATTGCACCATCTTCCTTCATCGGCTACTCGGTATGGTCAAGAACTCCTTATGTAAAATTATCATATATATGCCACCGAATTTCCTCTGAGCGAGGCACCATACGTTCAGGCCGTTAGAGACATTCTACTTGATTCCAATGAGCGATAATTCAATACTTGGTTTAAAAAAGTAGAAAAACATTGTTGCATTCAATACC
Organism: Paracamarosporium sp. OC-R06-R3; assembly: GCA_019828545.1. Taxonomy (NCBI): domain Eukaryota; kingdom Fungi; phylum Ascomycota; class Dothideomycetes; order Pleosporales; family Didymosphaeriaceae; genus Paracamarosporium; species Paracamarosporium sp. OC-R06-R3. Next base: position 688,519 of record JACVRA010000202.1, on the reverse strand, counting down.
ATCGCAGCCGACAAAAAGAACGAACCACTATACCTGACGCAATTTGACCATCAAGCGGGCGAGCCGATCAATCTAGAAAATCCAGCGCTTACGGGAATGTTTGAAAATCCTAGGGCATTGGAAAGTGTACGGACTGAATAAGTAGCCAAGAACGACGCTGCACATATCAGCAATCACGTCCCGTCTCCCAAGAGGAGATGCTTGTTCGCTCAACAGCGATTCCTTGCTCCACTGCTCGTTCCTCGAAGATCGACAATTCAGGGGGAACAGTCCAGGCAGCCATCAAAGACAAATCCAGCTCACTGCCGAAGGCTCGCTTCAAACCTATAAGCGGCTCAAAGATAAACGGTTCCGCCTGTCCATAATCAAACTTATGTTCCATTTTAGGCAGAATTTACTATTCTTGAAGCACACTGTCATCGACGAAAGCGTGATTACAACGTTCAGCACTCTGAGGCCCTTCATCTTCGCCAAATCCTGGCACACAGCGCCCCAAACACTCGGGATCCGAGCGTCCTTGTCCTCGATATGGTAGCGAAATTCAGGGAAGACTAAAGATAAAAGCTTGCTTTCGTAGGGTGTGGTGATAGATCCTGCGGCAAAAGACGGCAGACATTGAGCATCTTCGTGGCCCTTTAGGAGATCCGGCCAGGTGCCCAGGTTGTGTTCGAAGAACGAATCTTCCCATGATCCAGCATCGATAGTGATGAACCTGATCTTCTGCAAGAGAGTCGGTGATAGTTTGGTCGAGAAACGTAAGAGCACTAATGCTTGGTGGAAGACGAAGTGTGACGTCTTGTAGAGTATGTCGCTGACTTCGCTGTACCTGGAAGACCTTAGCGATGAGAAGCACATGTGGGAGAGTTGTTTCTAACAGTTGCTGACAGATTAGCATGAGGTACAATGCATTGATTCGTTTTCCCTTAGTTTCACCGAGGTGGTCGCAGGTAATGAGTTGACGGCCGGCCATTGTTCGATACCGTGTCGGCATCTCCCATCCCTTAGGAAAACCATTTGGGATGCATATTACCGTTCTACCAACGAAATAACCGAATATAATCCTACGTATCTCAACAGGTAGCGTGAGAAGGCGACTCTGTGCTTGGGGTTTCCAACAGTTCCCTTCCTCATCCGCTCGCGGCTTCTCCCTTACGGACAGCTTCGTGTGCTCAAGCCCGTCTGTCCCATACATGGTCGGATTAAATTGTGTAGGAAAAGTGGATAGCTAGAGTACTCTATGCGATGTTGCGTTGGTGAGGGGCTGGTGAGGGGCTAGTGAGGGGCTGTAGATCGGGTTAACTCTCTTCTGATTAACCGGCCAATCAATCTTGACAAACCGCTCACAAGTCCCCTAATAGAGCAGAGGTTCTCAAGGTACTTAGTCTTGAATTGGTTCCATTATAGCAAGGCTGCTCCGCGTCAAGATTGTAGAAAATACCTTTCCTCCAGCAGGAGACTCGCATCCACTCAGCAGCGACCCCTGAACTCGGAACTACTCGTGCAGGAGGAACATTAGTACCAGTATAACAACACGTCTCGAACTGTTTTGTTTTCTTTTCTATTACGCTCTTCTTTCCATGCCGATTCCTAGGAGAATCACCTTTTTTGTAGCACTTTTTGTACTAAGGCGTATGCCGAATTTTAGTCAAAAACATAACTCTAGAGATGCCAATATCATCACTCTGTATACGATTTGCAGTTGAACAAGCGCCACGTTAATCGTACGATAGAGGGGAATTCGTCGAAAATGGGTGTCGAAGTATGAAGACCTTCCTCTTTGAGCATTAGAGATGGACTGCTGTGGAACAAAATGGAAAAGAACCGTAACCAGCCTTTGTGGTGCTCCAATATACGATAACGCAGTTGAATGAATCAATCCCCATCTTCTTGAGACCCTTAGAGAGCTCGGTTAGCACTTAACACTGTAGAGGACTGCCGTTGCTATCTCCGTAAAGTCGGTCCTATCTTCGGTTGTAGACCCGCTCGAGGATCAGCTGGATACCAAGAACAGCTGTACGATATGTTTCACGCATCCCCGATCGAGCGAGGCCATAGTTCAAACGCTGAGCGAAACGACTTCTTTCGGAGTGGTCGGTGGAACACGTCGATAGGGCAGAATTAGGGTTGCGACAACGTGACCACCAGATTTGCTCGTAACTGTAGATCGTACTTATTGTCTCCTTCTCTTTGGACATGTCTAGGTAGCATGCGTTTCGCTGGGATCCACTCGAGCGAATGCAGCTTCGATGTGAGGCTGGTTAGGTGGTCTTTGACAATATCCAGGTTTGACCTCACCTCACCAAACACCGTTCTTGGTGGTATGCGCAAGGTATCGCGGAATGTTCATCTCCGTCTGAGAAGGTGAGATCTTGTGCTACAGCATTCATCCAGCAGCTTTTGAGACGTTGCATTTCTGCCATACATTGACTTGTCCGGTTATTAGAGCCGGTGTCACTCGTAGTGATTCAGAAGAATTGTATCGGTCTATCCTGGGGTTTGTGAATGTAACCTTGGGCATGATGTATCTGAGGAGGTTTTGTATGCGTGCTTTAATGTATCTGACTAAGATTATGACCTCGTTAGAAGCCTCGTACGGCCCGGCGGTGGGAAAGCGTGGAGTGTTTCTTTCGGCGGCTGCGCCATGCCTGACTTAAACCACCTCGTTTTGTGCACTGGTTCTCGTTTGAATGCGTTGTTTAAAAAAGATAATTTCGCCAGTTTGTTTTGATAGAGTGAAGAAGTGGCATTACTAGTTTCGAACTCGCTTTCGCTGGCATAATCTTTCCCAATCGGATACACACCTTGGTTTTCTTTTTAGCAAGGGAGGGCCTTGAGCCTGGCTTATATATCTTTGCTTTGCATAATCTAGTCGCACAAGTGTTCCTTAGTTGATTCGGTGTATCCTTGTTAGTTGGGATCATGCATCTGCTGGCAAAAGATCGGAGGTACCTTCCCAGTCTCGCCCATCCGTGGTAGGACGATGATAATAGCGCTAAGCTTGGATTTAGAAACATCTACTCAATCCTCTGACCTCTTGAAGAAGGCTTTTCCCCTAGTCTCCTCAATCCGTGAAAAGCTCATGTGTATCCCTATAGCCGGTCCAAGCAAGCTACATATCAGTTCGCTAATCGACATGTGATGATGTGGAGGAGACAACAGTGCAGGATCTGCTTGTAACATTGCCTGAGATATCGCAACCGTGAAGGTTTTGCCGCCGGGCCATACTTCCTTGGCCAATTGTCGATTCGTGTGTAGATTCTCGGGGGCTCCCGCCAATCAGCGGCGTCCGTAGCAAGGAGCGGGAGACAATGTCTTGGGAATATCAAGAGCCGTAGGCAGGGCTAATCCCCTTATGCACCCTGTTGGTGCTTCCATGTCGCGTGTGTTGTCCAGTCATGTTTCCCTCGACTCTTGTCTTGATCTGGGTTAAGGGAAACAGCTCCAGAGCGTATCACAGGCCGGATGACTGGGTATTCGACACCTCCGGTGGAACTGTCCATATTCTTGCTTACTACACACATGAATAGTACCCAAATTCGTGCGCCCGATGACGAGCTTCAAACAGGCTGGCAAACTCGCGGATTGCACAATGAGGATGTGGTTTGGCTTACAAAACCTCTGGCAACGCCTGATTGAGCCGAAATATAATGCAGATGCACGATCACGGTACTCAAGTACTCATGCTCGTGTGAGCAGCCAAGCCCCCCATCGGCACCGATTCCCGTGACCAATCACAGCGCTGGAATCGTGGGAAGCACACAGCAGGTCAATGAGTTCCACCGCGACAGAATCCCAAAGATGTGTTGATTAGGCCATTCGACCCCTCAGATGACGTAAGAAGTGGCGAATATCTCGAAAGTTCGGCGGGCCCATCAGCTTTCACGGAAACTAGATCCCGACCAATCACGTGTGGTTGCTTGCCGAGCCTTGTTTGCGGGGTACGTTCACGCCATGCCATGGCAAGGGTATTAGAATCGTCTGTTGAAGACACTAGATAGGTGACGGTAGTGAAGACCGAGCCTCGGCGAAATGCACGTATGGTTCACGGTGATGGTTCGCGATGATGGTTCGCGGTGATGGTTGCGGATATCTTCCGGGCTAGGTTTCTGACTATGGTGTCGTCCTGCCTACCCGTCCATGTATGGTCCCAAGCCGTGTGGTTACGATTTAGTCGGCATAGTATCCCATACGAAGCCGTCTTGCGACTTCCAGGGTCACAACCGTGGAGTGTCAGGTTTCTGGATGTGGCATTAAGCGAAAAGTGACCGTGGACCAAAAACATGTTTTTGGGTTACAAATTGGGAACTAGTAGTGGTAGGTACATGATGACTGGTTTGGGACACGCCCACATGCTTTGGTTATCGCTAGAACACTATGCCTGTCTTTGCATGGGCACGGCACGGTTTTGGAGACTCGATTCGAAATGGGTGCATCAGGGTCCCTAGCGCATTGGCAGACGAGCGGAGAAGGGTGCAACGGCAGCTGGTTGGAGCTATCCAGTTGCGTGAACGTGGAAGGGGGAGTGACGCAACGGTGGGATGCGCACGGTGGCACATGGGAAAGTTGGAATTGCAGCACGGCAGAAGATGGGAAAATGAGTGATCGGCATGGGCAAACTGCAAATTTCGATGGCGGCGCAACGTCATCCGGCGGCTGGCGGCAGACCCGCCACGCATGGAACAATTGCTGCGGCCGCTAGGACAGCAATTTGTAATGCAGCGAGACATGTCCGGCAGTTGGCAGCAGGGAATTTCGAATGGAACTGCGCCAGGTCGAGGGGTTGTTGAGTCCAACGCGCGGTGCTGTGATTGGCCGCGGCGAAGCGTGCCGTGAACGGATTGTCGGGGGCGGAGGGAGCGGCCAGCTCTCCCCACAGACGACGTCATGGCCGGCGTGCAATCGGTTGATGGCTCCTGCGAGACGGTTCCAGAACGCGCGGAACGTGCTTCATCTGGGCGCCTTGCGATTCGGCGGCAATGTGAGAGTCATCACGGAGTGGACCGGGCCAGGTCCAAAGCATCCAATCCGTGTGTTGCACAGCCAGCGTGACCCTGCGCATTCTTGCTCGGACGACGCAGCGGGCGGATGCAAGCGGTGCAAGCGGCGCAGCAGCGCTGGCACGCCGCGCAGACAGGTTTCGAGCCGTCGCGATCGGCAATGGCATGCACAAAGCCTATGCTGGACCAAGTTTTCCATGGCGCCCCAGTGCGTGCCTGTGTGGCTCGCTTCCCCGGTGGGCCCGCCCAAGTCACCTCCCATCGACCGATCCCTCGCATGCTCGCTGACGATCCGGCCAGCAGATGGCATTTCACTTTGGCCATGATGCATTTCTCCATCTCTAGCCGATTCCCATCCCCTGCCTCGTGCTGCTGCCTCTTATAGCCCCTCCCTTCCTCATTGCGCTTGCTCCTTGACCTTCCCGGCCGTTTTCGTTTGCTTGCCACACTGCACCCATTCCACCCGTGCATGCCTCGGTATCCAGCCCCGTCGATTGCTATAACATAGCTCCTACACACAGCATTCCACCTGCACAAAAACACCGCCACGTCGACCTCAACTTCCACCCTTCTCCCACTAGCTGCCACCACCGCCATGGAGGTCGAAGCAGCCATCCAACACCCCTTCGGCGCCCCTTCGTGGGCCGACGACGCCTACCTTGCCCTCGACAACGGCGCCGCCTCTTCCTCTGACAAGTGGGCCTTCAGCAACGCCCAGTCCTTCCCACAGTCGGCCTTTACCATCCCACCTTCACTGCTCACTGCTGCATCTGTCGAGCGCTATGGCCAAGTCACTCCGCCCGAAGAACTGTCTCCCGCTGAACCCGCTCGCGAGCTGGTCCGCGAAGGCTCCATGTCACTCGAGGAACTACACAACGAGGCCCTCTTCCCAGACCACCAGGTGCAGGCACTTCAGAATTACCGGCCCGACCAATCCGGCCAAGAGCCTGCTGCAAAGCGCCGTCGCACCTCGCGCCAGCCTTCGGCCAAGGACTCCGCTCCACTACAGACTAAGCAACCCCAACAAGACGGCCACCCACCCAAGCGCAAGCGGGGAAGGCCCAAGTCGACCCCGCAGCTGGTAGAGCACTACACCGCTGATGGCTTCCCGTTTCAAGTGTCGTCGGCACGGGAGTCGCATCTCGAGAAGAATCGCGTTGCCGCCCACAAATGCAGACAACGCAAGAAGGAATACATCAACGGCCTGGAAGCTCGCGCGCGAGACTTCTCTTCCAAGAACAAGGCTCTCAAGGAGAATGTAGCAATGCTTCGCGAAGAGGTACTGGAGCTCAAGAACGAAGTCCTACGACACGCTGGTTGTGGCTTCTGGGCTGTAGACGAGTACCTCGCACGATGTGCTGGCGACCTGTTGGGCGTCGATGCATCTGCAAGTCTGAAAGACACGCATTCGACAAGAGCGAAGCCCAGCCCCATCACCAGCACCACATCCCTCGATTCAGACGGTCTACGGCGGTCATCCAGCACTGGTCCATTCAGCGCAGGTTCTTCGCCTAGCAACGACGAATACAACGGTCTCGATTTCCTCAACGACATCGGCGAAGAAGAAGACGAGGGGCAGCCGATTTAAGACTGCTCGTCTGCTCGTTGCTGTCCTTGTCAAACACGGCGTTCGCGCACCTTTTGTCTTCGACGATTCTTGATACCCGAACACTTGTTCAAAAGTTTTTTCTATGTTATGGGACGCTCGTAGAAGCGTCCACGTCTGTATTACTTCTTTTTAGTGCTAGGTTTGAGGACCGCCTTGCTCTTGAGCAAGGCTGTATGAGCCACAATGGTATCGAATGTACGATGAGTGTCGCAAAGGAACTATTGGCGACGTCAAAAAACAAATAAAAATCAGGTAGAACAGAGATAGAGAGACGGTCGTGCGTTAAGCCTGCCCGCTCGTAGAGGTAGCTTGCTCGAGTCGAATAATCGAATAAGTTAACTTCGCCAACCTTGCATTTTACTACGGTTCGCTTGATGTATGTTGCTCTATAGTGATGCCGTGCGCTTTCCAAGCAAGACTGGCTATTCTCGCTGATTGCTTCGCCGTCAGCACCCAAGACAACGGGGGGCGGGGTAGCGACCAAGGTTCAAAGTCGTCTGTTCTAGCATGGTTTCGCTCCGCGGAAACTACTGCAGCTAGAGTGCTAATAACCTTCCACATCTGCACCGGCGTCTCTAACAACGACGAATGCGTGAGTGGACCAACCTAGCGTCGCACCCATCCGCCTCCCCGCATTGAATTAAGCCGTGATAGGACAATCAAGTGCTTATTGACGTATGCGATGGCCAGTAGACATCGAGATCTGCAACCGAAAATTAGACCAATGGAAATTGTGCTTGCCAAACATCCGCGGCGGCAGCACAGAGCACGAAAGCGTTCTCGAGGACGGGTGCGATGCGAAGAAAGCTACAACGCAACGTCGCGATGCACGCTCGTAAGCCGAGTCGTACCACGCTGGCGTGTTCCATGGTTGGCGTCCCTGTCCACCAACACTAACTCGTGGCCATGCCTTGTTTCTGACACACAGTCTCCGGGAATAAGCACGCGTTCGCCGTCTCTCTCTCTTATTTACATGATTTCCAAGCAACACGCGCGTTCAGCAGCCTCTCGGCATTTTTTGATCGGATCTGTGGCGCGTGCGGGTCGGTAGCACGTGGGATCGGCGGGGGAACGATCTCGATGGGGGCGCGGTGGCAAACACGGTCAACTGTTGAGGTTGAGGGAAGGCGCTGTTCCACTCTCCCACCTACTCCACAGCTCAGTAGTGGATTTTTGCTGTCGAAGCCAAGTGTTGGAGGTCTACATAATGCGTGGAAAGCAGGAGGGGTCGTCCCTGCCACCGTTAAGAGCCGCGCTAGAACTTTTGGGGCATGACCACATATGAGGATGTCGCGACGTAGCCTGCTGCGCGTTCCTGCCCGCACTATCTGGTACGTATGAGCACTCGTGAATATGTCTCATCTCATGTTCTTGATGCAGGATCAACAATCTTGAAGTAGCACTGGGGACAGTGACGCTTGGGCCCTGCCCTGGATAGAAATCCGCAGGTTACTACCGTGTAGCATATACCAGGTTAGTATGCGTGCCTAAAACATGACCACACAATGCTCGAAGGCAATGAATGCCCATTCTCGCGCGTTAGCAGAAGTTAGTTCTTCTACTGATTCTTCTTAACTGGTAGGCACGGCGGCATGGCGTCAAGAAGCGCAATCCAAGGCCTGAAGCTTGTGGCATATGCTCTTCCAACAGAGCGATGATACGACTCGATGATGAGGAGCGAAACCAGTCGTTTTATGTGGGATCTGTGCAGAGACTGAGGCGACCGAGACCTTGGTCCAGACGGTATCTGCACGCAAAAGATAGTCGCACGGGTGCGTTGGTGATGGCGAAATCCACGCTGGGATAGCGCTCAGAAGTCAACTGGAGAAAGAACAGGCAGAAAACTCAATCACTCTACATTTCGAGTGGGCTGGCCTACTTCATAGGGCCTAGCGCCAGAGAGCTTTCTACGTTCTTTTATAGGCCGGGTCAAGATGCCGAAATCAGTGTAAACAAGTCAACAGAGGATCTCAAAGGTTTTGGCCATGAAAAGGAGCAACTTGCTGCCTCTGAGCGTCATTTGTCGCCGTCCCCAAGCACACAAGCACCGCCCTCGGGCAGTATACACAGGATCCCCGAATTGGTATCGCTGCAGAACCGTTCAGAGGTTTGGATCAACCAACTTCTTCATGGGTGCTCGGGTGCGCTCCTTCATTTTTCCGGTCCTCTTACCAAGCCTGAGCTCCAGGAGCGGGGCGGCGCTCAATTTCCACGCTACTTCCCTCTACGTCTGAAGCCTCCACCGCCGACATCAGACGTATCGATCAACCCTATGAACACAGTAGCCGCAACGCAATCGATGAAACTCGCCTGTCAGGCGAAGGTCCCACAACCCTCGGTCGAAGTGGCCCTGCGTGAGCCTGTTCGCCCGTTCGACCCTTAGTCGAATAGCTGTACGCACGCTCCATGCAAAGCTCTACCGCTGCGGGGGCGCCAAAAGTCGCGATCCCCCGGCAACCGCGTCATAATTTCTCCAGATCGCTCGATGAGAAGAAACGCGAGACTTCACGAGGATCGCGTGTAGGGCAAGCAGTAAGTGCCACACTTGTTTGACTGCGCGTCGCGACATGCTTGGGCTAACATGTACAGTGTCTCAACTGCAGAAAGCGAAGTAGCTCGACCGTCGCTTGTGACTATCGAGTCAAGCTGATATGTCCATCACAGAAGTCAAATGCTCTGGCGAAACACCATCCTGCACTATGTGCGTCGCAAGCGATCTGGAATGTGTGTACGATAGAACGCGTCAGGACAAGCTTAAATCAGCCACGGACAAGAACAAGGATCTCATTTTGTTGCTGAGGGAACTCAGTCTCAAGGTTGGCGATTTCGACAAAGCCCGGATCCAGGACGTGCTCCAAGAATACGAAGATGATACTGTGTCAGTTACCTCTGCCAGGTCTTCAAAGAGAAGGAGATTTTCGGAGCCGGCAGAGTGGGGAGATGAGGATGAGGATGAGGACAAAACAGTTCGTTTGCCTACTGCAATCCGCACCCAGGACTTACCCGGTCCGAACGAAGACTTGGCCACTGTAACCGAAGACTTTCTACGCAACCACAACTCTCGGTCAACTGGATATATGGGTCGAGGCGCTGAGGTTCACTGGTTGCGCTCGCTACACCACCGATTGAAAACAGAAGGGCGTGATCACGATGTTCTCTCAAATGTCGGCAACGCGACCACACCGCTTGAGCACTCATCTGCAGACAAAAGTGGTTCATCTGCATCTCTCACAGAATCTTCATTTTACCTTGATTCTGACAGCGCCGAACTGGATGTGGAGGTTGATCCTGACGATCTACCTCCTGTAGAGATTGCATGGAAGCTTCTGAAGTCCTACATGCAGACTGTCCACAAGTCCTTCCCTATTCTCCCGCCCCAGTTCGAAGACCAGTTTCGACGCTACTTTGAGGCCGTAAAGTCAGAACGCCCGTTCTCTGTCCCAAAGAAGTGGTTGGCCATTGTAAACATGGTCTTCGCGATAGGCGCACGATATTCACACTTGGTTAATGCGGAATGGCAGGGAGAGGATCGAGATCATCTGGTGTACATGACGAGGGCTGTTCGCCTGCTGGGCTCATGGCCATTCGCTGCTGCACCAGACTTGGCTTTGATACAAGTGGTAAGTTGATAAGAAGCGAGCAGTCTCCTGAACAGACTGGGCAAGCCGATAAGATCGCTCTGGATGATCAATGCTGATAGCCATTAGTCTGGGCTGTTGGCATTCTATTATCAGGTCGTCGGACATGTGAGTAGAGGCTGGGTAATGATCGGCATTGCTATTCGCCTAGCTTTAGCCTTAGGTCTCCATCTGCGCAATGAGGACCCAAAGACACCGCTCAGCAAGAAGGAAACCCTGTTGTGTACTTGGTGGGGCCTTCATGCCATCGAATGTCATCTAAGCGCTATTACGGGACGGCCTTGTGTCCTCAGTCATGAAGATTGTACCGTTGCACTGCCAATGACTTTTTCTGAAGAGAACTCGCATTCGATTAGTTCTACATCTCTCGGTCCATCAACTCGAAACAAGGGCAAATCCCCTAGGCGAACTAGTAGCCGTGCTTCAGAAAAGGCACGTAGACTACAAGCACCACGATCATACCAAGACGCACACCTAAAAATCGGCCTCATCATGCAGAAGCTCTTGTCTGCGTTGTACTCGCCTCGAACTGCTCGGTATTCTTGGGCATACATTCAAGAGACCATTCCTACTTTGCTCCAGGAGCTGGACGAATGGAAGCAAGGTGCGTTACCTGATGACGATCGCCTCCACATACAGTTATCTCCACCACTAGAAGTTCCACGCGAGCTCCTCCTGCTCTGCTTCTACTACTTCAGTACCAAAATCATGATCACGCGACCGTATCTCTGTCGCTTGGGACGAAAGGCACTGGACCAGAGTTATGGTCCCACGAGGTTTGATCAACAAATAGCAGCAGCTTGCGTAGAAGCCGCGCTTGGAATGACTGAGTTGCTGCTCGATGACCCAAATCCTGGACTACTGTATGAAAACGGTCCCTGGTGGTCTATCGTACATAATAGTGAGTGTTACATAGCCCTGCATACTGTCTTCAGTTGCTAAGAATATGTTCAGTCATGCAGGCGATGGCCGTCTTACTTCTAGAGTTATCGTATGGCCAAGAGCACTCGCAAGATAACCATATCAAGATCAAGAGCAGCATCAAGAAACTGTTTCGCTGGCTAGGGGCGATGCGTCATAACGATACCGTCGTAGAGCGAGCACACAATGTCATCCTCAAAATCCTACAGCAGCATAAATTCCGAGCCAGTTTCAGCGAGTTATTTGAACCGAATCAAACTGCTCTAGAAAAAGTCCAGCATACTGCACCCGATTTTACGTATCCTCATCCGGAGCCAAACACTTATCCCACCATCGGGAATCCTTTCCAAGCTCCGTTGAGCCAGCCGTACAGTGTTGCCTACGCATCCAATGATCCATCTGTCAACGCAAGCATCAACCCAGCGGCCGCAGATCCGCAATTTCTAGCAGGTCTAGGAAACCCACAGGTACAGCCGCTGGGTATGAATCAAACGGACCCGTCTCAACCCCAGACACAGCAGTATCCATACACCGGAGATCCTTTCAACAATCCATTCATGTTCTCCAACCCGTTCACAACTAGCTACGACGAGAATCCACCGTTTGGGTTGACTGCGGATAACCTGTTCCCGAACGGTGATATCGACTATCAAAACTACCCGTTCTTTACGGACCAGAACCCCTAGGACGAACTATACCGACTAGACCTTTCGGTCATTAATCTTTAATACTAAGAAGCCGCCTATTCGTAGGTCAATAATGAGTCTTGCTATTTTGAGGTTATGGGGGGCGTGCATGATTTGATATCCACGCAGGAAACGGAAGCAGTGGCGTTAGCGGTAAATTCTATGATACCCAATCACGAGTTGTAGAATTATTAATTATACTCGTATTCATTGACAGTGTGCATCCGATGCTGTTGATACCGCTGATCAACCCATCACATCACCCTTTGTTCCCGTTCGAAAGCCACACGAGAATCACTGCTTACGTTTACCATCGACCATACTCGTAGATACCTTGGCTCCACATCCCTAAACATCCCCAACCCGCTTCCCATCCGCATACTCAACGACCAACCTCAGCCTCCCCCGACTACAAAGGTTCTTCCTTACCCACACAATCAACGGCATGAATACCACCTCCTTTCTACTCCCCATAGTCCTCGCCACCGCCTCGCCATCCCGACACACCAACGTAAGACTCTCCAGCGTCTCACAGTCTATAAGGCAGCATAAATCCATCTCTTCAATGATCTCCTTCGTCCGTAACTGGCAGATAGGTATGCTTTCGTAGACAGGCGGATACCCAGGCTTCGGACCCCTTCTCTCGATCGTCTTCCACTCGGCAGTCATGCATATCGAACGCGCAACTTCAACCTTCACATGCTTCAGCGTGCGACACGCGGTGAGCAGCGCCTTAGCCGTGTGCGTGAGATGCGGGCGCCATGACACGAAAGATGAGAAGACGAGGGTGCGGACGGAGCGGGCCAGGAGCGCGCGCGAGGAATCCCGGAGGTACACCGTTAGGCGCTGCACGGCTGCGACGTCTGAGAGCACGAGCTCCGTGTTGCGGAAAAGCAGCCGTGTGCATTCTTCGCGGGTTTTGCTGCTCGCGTAGCAGAGGCTTGGGAGTGGGCCTGGGATGGAGGCGACGCTGTTGTCGTCGCTGTTGATGGAGTCGTGGGTTACGTGTATGCGTGGGGGAACTACGAGCGCGATGTAGTGCTTGTATATGGTGTTCTTTGTGCGGTAGTCAGTGTGGCGTACTGTATGAGGGACTTTTTTGCGCGCTCACGTACTCGGATGTTGGGCGGTAGGTCGAGGAATACGAAGGCGGGTTGGGTTCTCTTTGAGGCTAATGTGATTTTGCTTTTCAAATGTACGAGACTGTTTTGGAGGTTTATGACGCTGATTTGCACGTGGTGCTTCTGGCGCTTGATGCGAGGTCGTAGGGATCGAGACACAGATGAAGATTTGGCGGCCGGGATGCTGGAATGGAGGGTTAACGTATCAAGGGCCATGGTGCAATAACGGCACGAATGGTGATTTTGATGTTCTGGACAGTCGAGTCGAGCACGTCGTAGAGGACGAAGACTACATGATATTTGAAGCGTGAGGCGGTTCAAGTGCGGGAGCGGGGGCATTCACATCTACTCAGAAAATTGATGGGCTCGAGAGAAGGGAATGGTGCTCAGCTACTAGGTGAATGATTCAAAAGAGAAGAAACGTGACACAGTCTTTTCGTTCTTGCAAACGCTTTGGTTCATAGCTGAGCCGGTAGCTGGTTGCTACGCTTGGGAATGTGATATGGTCTTCAAAGTCGCAGAGACTGCGGCAGAAACTCGTTGAAGTGAAATGATAAAGGAACAAGTTGAACTGTAGAAGGTAACTTTGATATGATTTGCTGAGTGGAGTTTAGATAGAGTCTTCCAAGATAGCATTGGAGACGACTTTTGTACTTGCTTACGTATCTTTTTTTTGAACGAAAAGATCGTTAGCTGAAGGCTCTCTTTCTAGAAAGCGGTCCTACACTATGTTGTGGGACAGATTCTCGGTGAATGCAGCAACCCAAAAAGACCGCGTACCGAGAGCAATGTTTCCACCTCGGATCGGCTCGCAGCATTTCATGCTTCTGTTACTCCCCATGCCTGTCCCTCTCCCCTTCTCTCAAATTCTAAAATCTCCTCCGCAGCCTTGTACAACTGCTCACCACCCACCAACTCCGTGACCCATAGACTTGCATCGATTCCCGAGCTTACTCCTCCGGCATTCACTATGCGAACGCCTGCGTCCGTTAGACCTCCATCTACCCATCTCTTTTTCACGATGTTGATCCCAGAATCACCACCTGCAGCCTTGTCTGCATATTCTTTCAGCATATCATAGCATATGTGATGCGTCGTCGCCGTTCGCCCTGCTAAAATACCCGCCGCAGCCAAAATAACGGAGCCGGAGCACACAGACTGCAAGATACGGTGTCCCGTCTCCTTTCTTGGTGGCAGCTTCGAAAACTTTTGCAGAAGCGCCAGGGTCAGTTTTCCATACTCGCTAGCGACGAACTGCGCGATGACATCTGGGTGAGCACCTGGGACTACGAGAATATCGTATTTCTCGAGTTGCTGTTCGATGTCCGAGAAACCGGCGCTGGGTACATAGACTAACACGCTGTTTTCGCCGCCGACGGGGTTCGTGTGTGCGAAGGTTGTGACGTTAAAGACTGCCGGCGTACCGGGTGGTGGGCGCGTCGAGTAGACTTCGACAGGGCCGCTAAAATCCATAATGTCGGCGCCCGCGTATATCAGTACGCCAACGTTAAAAGAAGGTGCCATGGTGAGTGACGAATGCTTTCAAATTCTTGAGATAATAGGAAAGAGCTAGTTGTCGTATTGATGCTTTGGCAAAAAGGATGTTTGGCTCTGGTTATATTAGTTGAGGAATGTCGGGTCGGAGGGGGGTGGAAACACCGTTCCGAGCCAAAGAATGAACTAGCTGCAAAGCTTACCGGGTATTGAGTTTCGGCTCGCACAGCTTTTACGCAGTAGGGTACTGTTTTCAATCTAAACGCCGAGCTTAGCTCGTGGGACCAATTAGATAAGGGCGTTGGTACAGTTTGTGTAGTACGCTGTGGGGCGACGCTGTGCGAGCCGACGTGGGAAACCTCGTAGCTTTCTGGACTCGGACCAGGCCTTGGAGCACACTTGAGTCATTCTGCTTTTATCTGGAGAGTTTCAAATTGACCAAATTTCCGAAGGCTAATTCTGCTTTTATAAACGGTCCGACCAGTGAGGAGTAGGGGTCGTGAAGCCGTTGATTTCTTTTACAATCCATGTATATATATGCCTCAACTCCCTATACATGGTACGTGTCCGGTACGTATGCCCATTCTTGTACATTTATCCACTCTCTATGTGTAGTTGGATTTCAGATATGTCCCAAATAGTATGAGACGGATAAGATGAGGACGTAGAACGGATGCACAAGTTTAGGACCAAATGTTTTGACCAATCGTTGGCATGATTTAGCAGTTGACCAACCCCAAAACACACGGAGCATGCAGTTAGGCCCCCTTCACATGCAATATCTATCCCAGCCTTTCTATAGCTCAAGCCAATACACAGCAAGAAATTGAGACGAGCCCCTATAGAATTCATCAACCCCGCTTCATTGCTCGCACACACACTACACTCCAACGTTGCCAGTCCCCCTATGCGCCCTGTCTAGCTTTGCAATAGCTAGCCATCCAATCCCTCTTAACGCACCAGCTTTCCAGTCCTCAAACACCATCCTAGCAAGACTTCTTTGTTCCAAGGCCGGTGCGTACATGGCGACGAGAAACAGCGGCGAATGCAGCCGAAGATATGCAAATCCGGTGTCGCGAAGCCTCAGGTACCAAGACACGGAAAGTATGAGTGCGTAGTGATCGGTGGTCGCAGGCGGTGGAAAGGAGGGATCGGATTGGGTCAATAAGGATGCTGCGCTCTTCATCGCTGGAGTGGGAGATGAATCCGGCGTACTAGAATCAGCTGAGCGCCGTGATGAGGCCAAGGTACTAGATGAAGAGGCGGATGATGTCGATGCCGATCTCTTGGAGGGCATGAAGGGTAGAACCGATGCCGATTGAACAGCAAGAGTTGCATATGCGGGTGCCAGAAGATCGAGGAGTATGTAGCAGGCGCTGAAGTATGCGTATGTAAGGCTCGTGAATGGATCCCTAAAGTCGGTATGCCGGGTCCCAGGACTAGTCCAGCATAGTCGTTGTCCTTTGCTTTGTTTTTCATAATCGTTCCACAATTGACTAACCTCCTCTCTTGCCTTCATGTATTCTGTTCTTCTAAGCTCGAACTCTGCATGGGACACTGCCGGCATATGGGTAGCCTGGGACTGGAGTTGCATTAATCTCGCAAAAGGAGTAATTATCTGCATGTTAAGTGGCAGCTTCTCCTTGGTCCAACCGCAAGCCCCGAGAAGGACGCGTTTCATACCCGCATCGTTGCGTATCCGAGGATCGGACGTAGTGAGGTACACGAAGCACAGCTGGATTCTTACGTGAAAGAAGACGTTGACAAGCATGGGACCTGGCCCGCTCCCGCCAGGTCCGTTTCCTCGCTGATGCCCCTGAGCTTTCGATGCCTGCTCTAACGCGTTGTCGATCATCTTTGCGCACGCAATATTATGTAGTGCGAAGCCCTCCCCTGTAGTCGCTACCACTGATTCGAACAAGCTTAACATTATACTCGTCATGATCAAGTACAAGTCTCCAGCTTTGTCCCCTCTCTCTTGTAATATTCTTCCCTGAAATCGCAAGCTGTCACCGTATAGCCCGTACGCATGATGTAAAAGCGCATCATTCCTCATTTCCAAGCTACTGAACGCCGCAGTTGTGGCTCGCAGGGCTAGACTAAGAGCTTCGTTTCCGTGTGTAGCCGATGGATTTCGTGGTGCAGACGAAGGAGGTGTAGCAGCCATTCGAGGTACCGCATGCAGCCAGCTCGGTGTACGTCGGACGGCACCTGCAACATGCCTTCCCTCAGCACAAAAAAACCCGACCAGATTCTGGAAGAATGCCTCTCCCAAAACATATCGTGGACTTACATCCACTTGCAAGACGTATGCCATCTCTTCGGGCAGTGCTCCAACTCCAACTGCTATGCCTCTGCCATCCTCGAACCGTCGAGCAACTTCGAGGGAAGTGGCTTGAGAAGAGATTTTCTTAGCGCGCGGCTTCTTTCCA
Organism: Paracamarosporium sp. OC-R06-R3; assembly: GCA_019828545.1. Lineage (NCBI taxonomy): Eukaryota > Fungi > Ascomycota > Dothideomycetes > Pleosporales > Didymosphaeriaceae > Paracamarosporium > Paracamarosporium sp. OC-R06-R3. Next base: position 671,621 of record JACVRA010000202.1, on the reverse strand, counting down.
GATGGATAAGAAGATGTGTCCACGAAGAGGAGGGGCGCATCGGTGGGACCCGGACATTGTCTGTTGTAGCGTATGCACATGAGGCAATGAGGCATGGTGGCGTCGCATTTTATACGCTTCTGACGGCAAGTCGCGCATGCTCGGGTTCTGCGTGGCATATTTGCAGTTTCAGCACATAGGAGACGCTCTTGAATATTGGATGTTGGCTCAATCTAACCAAGAACAACCCCTCATATGTACTGCTCAGAGAGAGTAGAGGTCTTTAGTACAGTGGGCCGGTCTACAGACCATCAATTCTGTTGCTTCATTCGTAGTAGCACGAGTTGGGCATTTGGTCGTGATGGCCTATCTAGAATGTTTTCGTACAACGAGGCTCAGTGGCTAATGCGGCGCGGCCGTCCTGATTGAATTCGAAAGGCCTCAGAATAACTCAGCGTCTAGGCTTTGCGGCTAGATCGAGAATCTGTGATGTTGATGACCATGCAAGCAAATTGGCCTCCTCTTTGATCTTGTGTTGCCTCTTCACTTGGTTGCTCACAGTTCCCAGCCTCGTGAAATTGACCCAACGACCCCACCTCGCTTCTCGAACGTCGCTAGCTCCAGGATAACAGATCGAGATCTCTCTTCTTTGACAGCAGAATCGGCTCAGATGGTGCGAGGATAGAAAAATGTAAGGTCCAGAAATGACTGACGATGTAGGGGCGCGCGAGCGCGTGGTTCAGAACAGATGCAGAAGCGCAGGTATGATACGACCCGACCCAGTCCGCCGGCTCAACGGTCGTACTTAAAACCACGCGCCGAGCGGCATGCAAGCAGAGCGAAAGAGATGCGAGCGCAGGGGTTGCTTGACGCCGTAATGACTCGCTGGCTCAACGGCTGGTGTGGGACCTAGCCCCAGCGCGCATCCCGACCGTTTTTGCTCGTGCTCCAAACCTAAACAGCACACATGCCATGGGATGCATCCAACAAGGCTCCCGGCTTGTCAACGACAAAAGGTTACGCGCAGAGTCTTGGCCAGTGTGAGGTAGATGAGTTTTGGGAGGAAAAAGGGTGTGGGGGCCGAATTTTGGCTTTGTTGAGGCTCGCGCGATGCAGCTGCGAAAGGGCAAGCGTCGGTAGAAACCGCCTTGCCACACTCCGGCTCATATCACACTGGGGCGCCTTCGCTTTCCCTGGCTCTACATTACAAACTTGCTGTGCTGCATCGCCTTGTTCCCGTGCTGGCCATGAGGCGACGGCAAGGATGAATTTTCGCCTCCGTACCAATGATGGCAACTAAAAGTCCTTTTAGTATCAATAAGTGTCGATCACCACTGGTTGGACTCGAATAAATTCCCACGAAGCCTCACTGTCCCGGAAACAAATCCTACCGCTTCGATCTACACTCCGCAAGTAGTATCCGATGGGCGCCCACCACGTGTGAGACGACGGAAGCAGCCAGCGTGTTGCTGAGCATGAGTGCGACGACGGACATCCTCCTGTACGCTGCAGGTAAAACGCATCAACGGATGCACAGACGAGACTTTTCGTCTACTCATTCATGCTTCGATGACAGCAGTCTGCCTCGCTCCAACTCGCTAGATGAAACAAACGCAATGCAGATACGTCTACTACCATGACCTCGTATGCCAACTTAACAGCTCGTTATAACTAGATCGAATGCGATTCGCAGACTTCGTAGAGAAGAACCAATACCTGCATTATGTCTAGCGGCTGCATGCACCCGACCCTCCACAAGGACGCGTACGATGACCTTTCGCTATGCACGAAGCAAAATAGAAAAGGCATCCGTGCATCCAAAAAGCCGTCTACAACCAAAAAGACAAATGTCACACATGCAGCAGAAGAAGTTATTAACGGAGACACGTCCGTGTACTGCCAGGGTCTATCGTGAATAGAACAGGATTTTTAGTTGGTAAATGTATAATCCAAACGACTTTATTAGTTAGATCCCCACCATCTTTTACGTACACAACAACTCGTTTATCCTAAAATCAGCCCATGCCCGAGTGAAATTGACGAAAATAGTCTTAGCCTTTATCACTTCGAACAACAAACAGAAACCTGTTCCCAAACCTCAAAATGAAAACACTACCATCAAGAATAATAGCATTTAGAACAGCACTCTGCAGCCATTCCCCCTTCGGCAAAAACAATATCTTGTCCGCCCCCATACATATAGTTCGATCCTACTCCTAACTTGCCACTTACTACCACGTGCAAGTGAGGCGCCTCACTCCTCAGTGACATAGTACGCTTGGCCAGCTTTGAAATCAACACGCATGCTCAAACGCATAAGCAAAAAGACGGGATTGAACATCGACCTTTCAGATTTAGGCAATAGCACCTTTGCCATCCGTTTACGTTCCATTCTAGGAACGCCTTGGTCATCGTCCTTCTGCGGATATCATCCGATGTAGCCACGCAAAAAGCAATAATCGGGAGCTCGGACAAACGCCCACAGCTTACACCGCGTGGCAAAGTGGAATTCTATTCTGCTACTCGCGCAACCTCCGCTTGAGCAACAGAAGAAGCAACATTTGGAGCCGCAACCATGCGTTGGCTGCATCGCCAGCCTTGCTACCCATGGCCAGTGCAAGATTCAGCTCGTATAACGGGTAATGCTTCAAGGCAGTAGTATACTAAGTAAGCAAAGCAAAAACACGGCGCAATGACTAATGACCGCGACTCCATTAAACCAGTGGTATACCACGCCCGACCCCTCATTTATACGCGTAACACCCGTACCCATGAACATAGCCACATGAAGAGTAACCTACAGAAAGAAGCACTCGCCGCTTCGGACATCCATCCTATCTCTACTTTTCTATACACGCCGTCGTAATCGCAACGCCTCACCGTCCGACTTGGCCTCGTCCCTCGCTCGATGCCGTCTAAGCCCCAGGCCTTTGGCTCGTCTCCACAAAGTCCAACGCACCCTCCCGATCGAACACATCAATCCTCGAGCTTGCATTCACAAAGCTCACAGCGTAGCACTTATCTGCGACCTGCACCATCTCAGGCCTAAATGTCGTACAGATGAACTGACCGCCGCCCTCACCCGACTCTCCTCCCTTGCCAGACAGTTTGCGCAGCATCTCAGCAACTGCGGTACGGTACTGCGCATCCAGGTTGGCATCGATCTCGTCAAAGAGGTAGAAAGGCGCCGGGTCACACTGCTGGATGGCGAAAACAAGGGCGAGTGCGCACAGTGCTTTCTGTCCACCGGAAAGCTGTTGGATGCGCTGCTGCTCGTCGTGCTTGGAGTTAAAGGACACAGCTATGCCAACACCGGTGTAGTTTTCTACCGAGGCGCCACCGCGGTTTGCCCGTCTATCGTCCTCCTCATCGTCATCATCCCCACGACGGGCTTCGCGGTCGGAGCGCCGCTGGATAATGAGGCGGCCTTTGCCCGCGGGCACGAGCTGCACGAATACTTCTGAGAAATATTTTGAGACTTGTTTGAATGTGCGGGCGATGGCCTCGTCCTTGCGCTGGTCAAGCACTTCAATGAGATTCTCAATGGATTCGCGCGAGGTGTTGAGTTCGCCGCGGCGGTGAATGAGTTGCTCGCGGCGCTTCGTGAAGTCCTCATATTGCTGGAAGGCTTTCTTGTTAACGTTTTTGAACTTCCGCAGAGCCTTGTTAACCTTTTCGAGTTCACTAGCGAGCTGTAACAATTTAGCGCAGGAAATTACAGGTTGATGTACAGAAACTTACTTTATCTTCAGACCACTTGGCGTATCGGCGGTAAATGTCTTCTGGCAACGTGCCAAGGTCTCGGATATCCCTTTGCACCTCGTCCAATTGCTTTTTAAGGTCCGCACGCTTTTGCATGTTCTTGTCCAGGTTTCCTTGGTGGTTCTCTATAGCTTTGGCAATCCTGCGATTAACTTGCTCCTTCTCTGTCCTCGAAGCTTCCAACTCTGTAAGCTGGGTGTTAGCTTCGTCACGTTGGGATTCGAGCTCTTTTATTTGCCGATCTAGGCCTGCGATTGTCTTGTCAGCAGCCTTTAGTTGTCGCTGAACTTCTTTCAACCGCGTCGACTGGTTCCCGCCATCGCCCGATCCGTTCTCTTGAGCCAGCAATTGGTCAAGCCTTGGTCGCAGGCTCTCACGAAGCTCGACTTCTATTTCCGCCTTTCGGCTTTCTAGTTCGGATCGCTGCGTGGTGACTTCAGAGAGTTGCCTGTTCAGTTCTCGTATGGTGCCACCAAGGGATTGCAGCAGCAGCTCCTCGTCCCTCGTCAGCGCTTTTTTGAAGTCTGACGCAAGCTCCGCCTCTAAGTCGCTTTGCTGGCTGCCAAGGATGTTGATGTGTTGCGTAATCTGCGTTGCGGTTCGTTCAAAACGTTCAAGTCGGTCTCTCTTTTGTTGCAGCTCGGCTTGGTTTGCGCGCAGTTGCTGCCTCATTGGAATATAGCTGTCTTCAGCATGATTCTTTTGGTATTCGGCCTTGCGGACCTCGCTTGCTGCAGCGGTAACTTGTTGGCGAAGGTTCTCCAGTTCGGTTCTGATCTCAGTTTCGCGGGTCTCCAGGGCTTCGACTTGTGCTCTCAGATCGGCAACCTTATTGTATGCGTCGATCTTGGACTTGCTAGGGTCAAAGTATCCGCCGTGGTATCCACCTTTTCTATGAGCTCGGTCACCGTCTGGAGTAAGGGCCAAAACTCCTTCATGAGTCCTGACAAGGCTCTGACAAATGCTAAGTTCAGGGCAAACAACGACTCTACCGAAAACATGCTTAATAGCTTTCTCGAACTTCGGATCGTAACGAAGCTTCGGCAACAATGGCTGTGCATCAGCTGTCTGTGGAATCTGTGTATGCCGTGGGCTAACGCGGTTCAGTGCCATGAACGTAAGACGACCGCCTTTTTCTTTGTTGAGGAGCGAGATCACCTTTGCTGCAGTCTCGTCGTTGTCGCAAACTACGTGGAACAGGGATGCCTGCGCAGCTATCTCGGTGGCGATCTTGTAGGGCCCTGGAACCTGAATCAGATCCGCCACTGTACCGTAAATGCCGATCAAATTGTGTCTTTCTTTCAAACGTTGCAGAGTTTCCAGGCCACGGCTAGTGGCGTGGTCCAGCAGATGGTTTAAGCTGCTTTGCGCATGTCGCAACTGCGTACTTGCATTCTGGACCTGCGAGTGTAGTCTGTATTGTTCTCGATTCAGGTTTGATTGTTGATCGAGCAGTGCTTGCTGGGCATCCTTGGCCTTCTGGACCACTTCTCCATGGCCAATGGTATTGTCGCCCACGTTGGAGATATTGGTATCTAAGTCGGATATTTCTGTCTCCAAGGTTTCAATTTCTCCTCGGAGCTCTTTGGTATCCTCGTCGGTTTGCATCTGCACAGACTTCCTGGTCGCCAATTGCATCGTGATTCCATCAATCTCTTTCCGGAGGGCATCGTCACGTTGCCTCTTGTTGGTATACTGGGCACCACGGCCTTGCTTGTCGAAGAGACGCTTCTGTTGTCCCTTGGCCTCGGCAAGCTGGGAGCTGACATTGTCCTCCTCTTCCTTCTTCGCAACATACTCAGGCAGCAGTCCCGAAAGCTCGTCCTCGCGGGATGCGATATTTTGCCGCACCTGTTCCAGCTCTTGATCGCGTCGTCTCTGGTTCTGTCTTGCAGCTGATTGGCCGTCGGTGAGGTCGCTCAGCTCGAGCTCGACGGCTGCCTTTTGACGTGAAGCTTTCCGTCGATCATCCTCGAGACGGGTACGCTCAGCTGTCAACAGCTCAATCTCACTTTTCAGCTCCGTAATCTTGTCTGTCATCTGACCCATTTCCAGCTCATTTTGCACAAAGACAGCCTTTTGGTTGTCAACGTCAGCTGCACCATTATGCCTCCTGGCCTCTATCCTGTTGAGATCAGCCTCCAAACGCTCCTCAATTCGGGTGTTCAAGGTATGCAAGATGGCACGGCGCTCGCGGTCGTTCTTGTTGTAGGCCTCCAGTTCCGACTTCTCGCCTTCCAACTCGTCTAGGCGGGTGTTGATGTCGTCGACGAGGCCATCGATGCGCTCACACGACTTATCCGTGTCGGTCATGAGCTTAAGACTGTCAGCGCGACGCTTCTCGTACACGCTAGAGCCGGAGATTTCCTTGAGCATGTTTAGACGCTCCTCGTCTTTCATGTTTGTGAGGGTGGCCACGCGACCCTGGGGAACAATGTAGAAGGGATTCGATCGCGACAAACCGGCGGCTTCGAGCATCTCGTTGACCTCGCGGCGGGTCGCGTTCTTGCGATCCATCGAGTACTCGTCCTTCTTTGCGCCGATGGTGCGGCGGAGGGTGAACTCGGGTTTGCCGCTGTTGTGGAAGCGGCCGTCGCTGTTGTCGAAAACGACCTCGACGTAGGCCGACATGACGGCGGAGCCCGATCCTTCCTGCGCCTGTTAGCAAGTCGTCTGGAGCGGATGGGCAAGCGGTGAGACAGACGTGCAGCAGCGCCTGACGCTCTTCCTTGCTCATGTTCTCGTACTCGTCGCCGAGCACGAAGCGCACCGCCGAGAAAAAGTTTGTCTTGCCCGCGCCATTGCGGCCGACAATGACGTTGCTCTTGGGCGAGAAGGACTCGGTCTTGATCTGGTCCTTGTATGTCTTGAAGCCCTGGATCGTGATGTGCTTGATGTAGCCCATTGTGGCGGCTGCGCGGGCGAGCGCGATGGTTCAATTCGGGTTTGCGCGCGCGAAACGGTGTTTGTGCAGGCGTGGGCGGGTCAGGACATGGTCTGCGAGGCGTCGTGGATGCTCCAGCACGTCTCCAAAAGACGCGACGCGACTGGCGCTGGACCCGCGATTTGCCAAGCCCGGAGAAACAGCCCGCCCGCCCCGCGTTGACTGCCAGCCCCAGTTGAGCTCCACGACAAGCTGATGTTGATCGCATATATAGACTCGTTCGCTGACCGAGGCCTGTATAATTGACTCAAGCCAGAACCGACTTACGCGTCAACCTCGTAACAATGCGGCAACAGCACCCCACATCCACCACTACTCATACACGCATACTCACCCTCAACGCCCATCGCCATATCCGTTACACATTCTACTTCAAATTCCATACTTTTACCTTTCTACTAGTTGGTCAGCTTCGTCCAGTCTTTCCTTTTGAGCGAGGAGAGCGGCTCCGTTATCCAAACTCCTCCGTCACGTGTACAGAGATGCACGGCTTTGACATTAGGAAACTCACAAGACTTTTAGATGGACTTAAATTGTGACCTCTAAAATCCAACCTTTTATAATGCCGTTAGCTAGCTACCACGGAACCTTGGTTCAGTTCCATAGGACAAGCACCCCGCTCCACTTCTTACCATCCCAACAATCTATAGCGCACTAAACTCGCACACAAACCACACAGTTATGTATCGTATAATCCCCAGACTACTGTACGCTCTTCGTCCCCCTTCATTGAGACGTCGTGAACCTCTACATACTTGAAAATACAAAATTAACCTGCTCGCCGTGGACACGTTATCGCCGGCAACATGGTCTTTAGCACAATCTCCGGGCTTTTCGCTCGTCTCCGTACCTATCTCACCGACCGACGTACCCAAAGTGCTGCTAAAAGGAAAGAAGCCCACGACCGCAAGATCCGTGAGAAACGATGGGCAGAGTTGAAACATCCGAGGTCTTCATGTACGTCCCCTTACCCTATGGCTGCATAATCTACCATGATTATGCTAACATGAGATAGCGGAGCAATCTTCAAGCGCCTCCAAAGGCCACAACAGAGAGGAAGAACAAGCCCGGCCAGTCCAAATCGAATCAGAGGCAAATTGTGCATTTCCCAAGAAGAGAGATACACCGACCCTGAACGTGAAGTCTAGCATGGTTACGCTGGAATTGGGGCGGGTTTACGCTGCAGAGGTCTTTCATCGCACGGCGTACATCTGAGCTAGTATCTAGTGCAAAGAGTAGCTTTCGGTTTTCCACAAATTTATGGTCAGCGAAGGGTAAGATCTCACCTAAAGCGGTTGGTTTCTATGTTACAAAAGGGGTGTGTGCGCACGTAGAGAGACGGCAAAATCTGGGTCGCTTCAGTACCGTACCATGTATCACCAAAATACATTTTTTGCCCGCATATACTCCATGTAAATCCCACATAAACATCCCATCTCCATCATTTGCTCGTTCTACACACCCTTCTACAACTCCAACGATATATTGCAAGTCAAAGCATTCCAGCATACGAGTTTGCGTGCAAACACCACCACTATACTGTTGAACACTCAATCTCACAATACTTCACGCTACGCACGCAAGCCCATCCATCCATCTCCACGCTGCTTGGCAGCCATGCCAGGGAACATGCCTCAAACCACTTCCACCTCTCCACAACGCGAACCACACTGTGCTACCACCCAGCTCAAATCCATCCTTCGGACAAAGCCTATATCTAAAGGCAACAAGAAAAGCGTCCACTTCGCACCTGGCACAAAGACTCCAGCGGAAAACGCAAGGTCGCACACTGTGAGCGGTGCACCCGTTATAAATTTGACCTGGTGCGGCAATCTGCGCAGACGGTTCAGCAGGATCGGCCATTTCGCTGAAGCTTACGCGCACATGGAAGCCAAGAGGTTGCATAAGCAGGTCAAGAGGTTATGGGAAAAGCATGACAAAGAGGCAGCAAAGAGGAAAGCATCGCTGGATAAGTGGGCGGAAAGAGGGTGGCGGGTCGAAGGGTGTAGCCTTCATCCAAAGTCGAAGTGATTGTGAGTGAGCTATGCATTCAGGCTTAAGAGGAGATGATTGGCCGCGCGATTCGAGACGATTTTCATGACGGTAGTCTAAAACCTCATTCGCGCTTTTTCGAATTTAGGTTGAGGGAGCCTTAGTAATACAGGAAGGGCTAGGTCAATTTGGGATGTGTTCTATATAAAGTGAGCATCCAGATGGGGGCTCAAGAGGCGAATTCGGTATTTACAATCTGCGAGGCGATATCTTTATCTTAAGCGACAGGAGTCTGGTACTGGGAGATCTTAATACTGTACGCTTGGCTTAGCTGCTCGCAAGGAGCAGTTATCAAATAGGTAACCTCACACAACTACATTAAAGTTAACTTCGACACCACACCTGACACTGATGAAATTTAATTTCACGCCACAGGACCTATAACATGCCTGTGTTTTAAAAAGTGACGTGGTTTCTTCCTAGCATATGCACCTCACTCTAAAAGTCTAAGAATCCATGCTATAATAACAAAGAATAAGCTTAGCAGGAACTCTGAAGCTGAAAGAAGAAGTATAATGATGTTTTCATATGAAAATGAATGAGAAGGTCAGAAAAGGGTATAAGTGAATTGAGGCAATCTTGAACGGATATTTATTCAGTCTGCTTATAAAAAGTGCATCGTAGCGGATGAGTCCAACCGTTACCTCATATATTGTCACTCCTACTTGACTCCACTCCTACAGAAGAACCCAAGCCTCAGCTATTCAGTCTCAGCTCACCAACTGCTCAAGTACAGTGTAGATTTGAGGCCGAACCATGCAGATGTCGAAAGCTTAGACCTCTGGTCTAGAATCGGATCTACAAGTACTGGTTGATGAAAGAGAGCTGAGTGGACACGCGAGTGTACACGCCAGCATAGCCGCGGAGAGCACAGCCGTTGCCAAAGGAGACAATACCAATCAAGGTGCTTGTGCCAGTGGTAACGAGAGGGCCACCGCTGTCACCCTGGCACGAGTCCTTTCCACCGGCAGCCTCGGCAGCGCAGACCACTAAACGTGGAAACACGAAGTTAGCTAAGGTGTTTCTGATTCGGACCAAGGATTCACGTACTGTTGGTAGTGATCGAAGATGTGCCGTACTCAGATTGGCATGTTGCGCGGGACACGATCGGAACAGCAACATAGCGGAGGGAAGCAGGAATGGAAGAACCGCCCGAAGTTGTAGTTCCCCTGTCTCATGTTTTAGCTCTCGCGCAGTTGTCAGGAAAATTGAGAGTCATACCAGCCAGAAACAGTGGATGAAGTGCCTGCAGCAGGGTCCGAGCCAGAAGCGGGAAGGGTAACATATTTAATGGTCGAGCTCGTTGGGATCGAGGTGGTCAGCTTGAGGATGGCAATGTCGTTGTTGTTACCCGAATACGCCGGGTTCCTGATGACTTGCGTCACGCGGGATGTGACACCTCCAGAGGCCCAAGTCTATAGGTCTATCAGCTTCAAGAACACAAAGAACCGAAGTTGCTTGGAATACTGACAAGAGTTCCAGCACGGACACTGTACGATGAGGCCGAGTAGGTTGCGCAGTGTGCGGCCGTGATAACAGTGTTGGCGTTCACCAGGGATCCACCACAGATGTGGGATCCACTGACTTGAACACTGACAATGTATGGGAACTGTCCGGCCGTAGCTGCAGATCCACCGACGATGGCAACGCCCATCTCCTCAGGAGTGGGAGCAGCGGCTGCTAACGCGGGAATCGCTGCTGCGAGGTAGAGGTGCTTGAGCTGCATGGCGAAGGTTCTTCTGAGGGAAGCTGTGGAGTGAAGCGACTGGATGAAGAGTTTGAATGGGCATCCGCGCGATTTATATCTGAAAAAACATTCGGTAGGATTGTATAGATTGCCCAAATCCTAGACCTTGCCTGGTACTCTCAGGTATCGGCCAAGCCCGTACCAACTGCGGATTGTGAAGGTCCTTCCAAACATGTTCGACTAAGCTTATCGAGATCGAGGTGCTTGCGTATGTCAATATAGAGCTGTAATTGGCCATTGCGTAGAATGGTTTGGCTGCATGGCTAGAACTTGTCCATGTAGAGGCAGATGTGGAAGGTGAAGCCTACCTTATCTCTATCGTGACATTCATATCCCGGTATTATGTGTAGGTGTGTGTTTCAACCAAGCATTGAGGCGCCATCGCATCTGACAACCGAGCGGGAGATTAACGAAGAGTACCGTTAGCAATCCACAGACTAGTCCAGCAAAGGTAGCTCGGTCAATGGCCGCGTAGGTCTGTTCTTGGCTCAATGTTCGAGCTGTACCCATGGCTCATTGGATGCGGTGTGTATAGTGGATTCTTCTAGCCTTTACTATGCGTCCACGGCATCTTTCAAGGCAAAGCTTAAAGGAAGAAGATTTGTGTCTTCCTTTTTTTTTTTTAAAAAAAAAAAGAAAGAGCATGAGAGCACTCGCTGTGAAAGTCGAACATTTTTGTAGTTTGAAATACATACGCCAATGTCTACGGCACCTTCACAGTTTGATGGGCGCGTCGTGGTTCCCCGCGCTCACTGTGGACGTCGGTCGGGGCCGAATAGAGACGCTGAGGGGCTAAGTCTCCACACCCACTCAGGAGTGGTTAGTCGGTTCTCTCCGATATTGTTGTACGTGGAGAAGATGCAGCGGCGGAGGACGCGTAGGGAAGGTGCGGGGGCGGATCCGCCATTGGGCAGGTGCCAAAGGGTACTCGCCTCCGCATACGGGACTAGCGGCGATAGCCCAACCATCCGACTTCCTCCTCGTCTCAAGGAACGTACACTGTGATTTGCTTGGGTCCTGCAGCCTACTATATCTGCAGAGCCCAGTCGCAGAAAACTCCCTCCTATCCTCCACAGGCGCTTAACCCATGTTCGCTCGGCCCAAAAGCAGTCCTATTCTCTTCCGGTGCTTACTCCTTGTGGGCATTGTCACAATATCCTGGCCCATCATCGTTCGACGACGAACGACCATGGAGACCCTCAGCACACCTTTCACTATTCAAATCGACGGAAAACCTGTGACTAGCGTCCATACGGATGCTGAAGACTGTATCCAAGCGCAAATAGGCTCTTCAGCGGCGACCTTCACTCTCAAAGATGGCCGTCTTGCTTCTGGCGATTGGATCTTGGGCCGGAATCTCATGGAGGACCGGAGCATGATGCCAAAGAAGATTTGTTGGTTTAAAGACGGTTCAGATGCTGCAAAGCATCTGCATGTAGTTACAGCACATCAAGACGGCGACACGCATAGACTCAAGTTCGGGGGTATGGCTTCTCCCTGGCAAAAACTTTCATTGCGGTAAGACCCAAACTGACCTGGGGTGACTAGGTGGCTGTTTGATAGCCCAAGATGATGGAATCTATGTCGATCCTTTTGGAGGTAAGTTTCTCGCGATCCCCTTGTTCTCTACTGATGGCTTCAAGCACAAGAGCCCTGCTCTACCATACAATACAAAGAGGAGAGAGGTGCTTGATCCAGGTGCCTTCTTGAAGGCTTAACTGACATCTCTCAACGAGCGTTCCGTCTTCCGTACTCTCTACGTTACAGTTCGGCTGCTGTTTTGGCCAAATGGTTTCCGTAGGTTCGGTTGATTATTCAGGGAAAACAGCCCTCTTTAACGCAAAGGATGCATCAGGGTTATTTCCAATTCGTGAACAAGATAATGGAACGTAGCAATGTGACAAGCCGAAAAGGCTGTGGCATTGAAAGCCGAAGCAAACACGACCGTTTGTAAGTAAGGCATGCAACCACCAAAAATCAGACATTACGCAACCCGTAGTATAAGCTTACACAGCGGTCGCCGGCGTTGCATGTCATGTGTGCCTAGTTTGTTCTTCTACAACTAGCATTTATCAATAGCAGACAGTGATAGCCCATATCAACGCTCTCCAACCTACACCACATTATCAAGACTCTGAATTTAGTGCATGCAATGCAATTTTGCCATTCATTGTATTCTATATGCCAGTTGTGCGCCCATAATGCAAGCGAAAGTATAACCAGAATCGAAGGTAAACCGGCCTAGCCGTGCATTCAAGAAGTGAACAGAGAAAACGGTATAAGGTATATACACCACAAAGAAGCCCCCCAATTCAATCATTCGAATACCCAAACATTACACACAAGTGTCTGTCCGGTGCATATCCCATCCATGTCTATAGTCACAATTCTGTCACCAAACCATCAACATTAAACATTCATCAGCCGAGAAACAAAGCTCCGAGTCCATCCTCTAGGGAAATATCTACAAGGCAAAAACCATGAGACCAGCAGCGATGATGAACAGGTAGCTCACGCTGCTAGTAGATGCCGCGCCAAGGAACTGCTCGGGAGGACCAGTGTTGTTAGGCGGGTTGGGAATAGCGCCCGTGGGGTTCGTTGGGTAGGGAACACTGGGGGGTGGGTTGGTTTCGACAATGATGCCGCCGGTTGGGGTGATCGGGTAGGGCGGAACCGTGACGCTCACCAGAGTGGTGCAGTTATCCTTGGGCGTCTCAACCGGTGGCGGGGGAGGAACTTCAGTTGTGGAGCAGGGAGTTTCCTCAGGCGGTGGCACTGAGGAAGAAGTCTCCGGGACTGGTGTGGTTTCGGTTACTGGCGGCGGGGGAGAGTCTGAAGTCGCTGGTGGAGTTGGAACGGTTTCAGTAGACTCAGTGCAGGGTGTGGTTTCGGGAGGAGTTGGGGGAGCAGTGGTGCTCTCCTCGGTGGTCTCAGGAGGAGGCGGTGGAACTTCGCTGCTCTCAGTTGGGGGAGGAGTAGACTCGGGAGGAACATCTGAGGTCGATGATGGCGGAGGCGGTGGCCTATGAAGAGAAATAAGTCAGCGGGTTGAAGTGAGCTAAATAGTCGGATGTTACGTTATGGTGGATCAATGTACTTAGGCGGATAATATCAAAAGTGCAAAGATTGCCATTGTACAGGGGTATCACTTACACTTCAGAGCTGGAAGGTGGTGGGGGTACCTCGCTCGTCGACTCAGGTGGCGGGGGAGAATCGGACGTCGCAGGCGGTGGAGGAACAGACTCGGTGGACTCAGTGCAAGGAGTCGATTCCGGTGGGGGCGGGCTATCCGATGTTGGCGGCGGTGGAGGAGTGCTTTCAGGCGGCGGGACATCGGTGGACTCGGTGCAAGGAGTCGATTCCGGTGGAGGCGGGCTGTCCGATGTTACTGGAGGTGGAGGCGGGGATTCCGAGATTTGTGGCGGCGGCGGAGTGCTTTGCGGGGGTTGTGGCACATCGGTGGTCTCAGTGCTCGGTGGAGGACCGGTAACAGTGACGGTTTCAACCTCGCAGTCGCATGGAGTCTCTTCTGGGGGCGGTGTGCTGACAGTAGCCTCTTCCGAGCAGGGGGTGCTGGTGGCAGCAGCGCCATCCTCATTTGCCTTCTCGGTAGTCGAAGGCTTGGATGAGTTGGACGAGCTGCCGCTGGAAACACCCTCACCATCGATAACCTTGATCGACTCCCACGACCCAGACTTGTCGGTCCACTCATACTCTTTTCCGGGAGAGTAGTTGGTGATCTTGACCTTCTCAACAACCTGGTTGAAGGGGGCCTGAGAGTAGTCCACCTTTCCTCCAGCCCAGTCCCGGGTGCCCTGGTCCTTGGAGTCACCACCCGCCCAGATACCAATGCGGACGTTGCAAGGTGTTTGCGGAAAGTTGTGTCCGCCGTTGGCATCGGCATAGTTGAGGGTGCGCACCGGGGCGTCGTCGATAAGCCAGGTCAGCGCATCGGCGGTCCAGTTGAGGGCATACCTGTGCACCTCCTCAATGCTAGCGACGTCGGCCATGATCATGCGGTCGTAGACAGTCGTGTTTCCCTTTCCGAAATAGTTCATCTGGGCGTGGGTGGCATCGTTACCAATGAACTCCCAGTCGACCTCGTCAAGATCGTCAGACTCCAAGACAATGGATGAGACAATACCCGCGCCTCGGGCAGCCTTCATTGTAACCTCAACGTAACCGAAGTGGAGGTAGCCGTCGCTCTGAATCGTGGGTGCGTCGCCCGTCTTCTTGACGCTGAATAAGATACCCTCGTCAGTGAACTCGGCTCCCTTTGCGGTTTGCTGCCAACCCTTGAGTGCGCCCTCTCCGTCCTTGAAGTTGCTCTCGAATGTCTCCGCGATGGCTGGGTTGTTTTCGCAATCCTTCTCCATCGGGTTGCACAGCGACCATGTCTGCGCATTTGCGAACGCCGCAAGGGCGCTCGCCGTGAGGACGTAAGAACGCATTGCGCTAAGAATTCTCAATTGGAATGTGGGTATATGCGAAGGTTAAGTCGAATTGAAAAACCGGTTGGCTTCTGCCGGGTTGAGAGTAGAAAGTAGTCCTCGCAGAGAATTTCGTTTGTTTACCAAATAAGCGGTGACGTCGAGCCTTGGTTACTACTCGGTCGGTGGTGAGTCAAGTTACCCAAAGGCGGTAGTCAAAGAGTAGGTGAATGAATGAATGAACGCTCTAAGGGAAAGAGCACAAACACAAATGAACACAAAGAATGTACCAGTACGATGATCGTCCTGCGGAGAGAATGTAGCGAAGGGAGTGTCTGGTTTAAGAAAGGGCACACAAAAGACAGAAAGGAAGGTGATGTGAGGACTGTGTCCGCCCGTCAGCGAAGTGCAGTCCGAAATCCTGCGAACAGGGCGCCTCTATAAAAAGCGCCTAGTCCGCATACACGCAATCTCCGTACAAAGCTATCGTAAATGAGGACAGGCGGTCGATCGCCTGCGGCCACTCAGCGCAGGGCATGGCAGCTCCTGTCGCGAGGGCTTGTCGGACATGAGTGGCCCAGCGCGGTCTTCGCTCACTCCATGTGGTGTTTCATGAAACAGCTGTGGGGACTAGCGGCATCAGAACTTTGCCCAGCCCGGCGCCGGTCCTATCACGCGCGGCAAGGACCTGGCGCTGGCAACTGTCTCCGGCAGCGGCTATTCTTGGCCGGGAACGATGGAAAGCCACACAAGCCCTGCATTTGGCCCTGCGCCGACATGCTCGGAGGCTGTGCATGGAGAAGGCAGCTGGCATCACGTGAACGCTCGCGGGGAACGTTGGACGTTGGATTGGTTGACGCGTGGAGGCGGGCGCTCGGGGATGTGAACATGATAAGATCGTAGTGTGTTCGACCTCTTTCGTTGTGCCTTTGTTCCTTGCCGTGATTTCGATGCGACAGGAGACGTTCTTTGGCACACCGCCCAAGCGGGTATTCTTCACAAGCGCACGAAGATCTGAAGAGAGAATGGAAAATATGATGCAATGATCGGCGAGCCCTGTCGATCCAAATCGCATATTCGAACGACTGGAATGGCGCAGGCCTGTAAAGGTGGCCCCCAGTCGCCCAACGCGCTGAGGCTACGAGTTGACCAACGCTTTCGGAATACCGCCATGGCTGCAAACCGCGTAATCTTCTGGACTCGGAGATGCAAATGCTCTGCCAAAATGATGAGAATGTAGGTTACTGTCGCGGGAAATACCTCGCGAGTGACCAACGAAAGCTTGTCGACGCCAACAAGAAACACGCTGTGAATTGAGTCGCAGACATTGATTTCTCACAATAGACGATAGCAATAGGGTAAAGGGTCAATACTGGATCAAGATCACAAAACTGCTTCCTTCTTCACTTGGTCTTGGCGACACTGTGAGCACGAAACTCTGGTATAGAGAGGTCGAGCTGGTAATCTGTCCCAGTAGTCGTATTTGGCCGAAGCTTAGTTAG
Organism: Paracamarosporium sp. OC-R06-R3; assembly: GCA_019828545.1. NCBI lineage: Eukaryota > Fungi > Ascomycota > Dothideomycetes > Pleosporales > Didymosphaeriaceae > Paracamarosporium > Paracamarosporium sp. OC-R06-R3. Next base: position 655,205 of record JACVRA010000202.1, on the reverse strand, counting down.
ACAGAATCACAACAGCCAAGTGTTCACAAAGCTTCCCGTACATAGAAGTTCGTTCTAATCGGAGACCCGGTATAGGGTCCAGAAATTCATGGATGGGACCAGTGAGCCATATCGCATGTCGCATGTCACAGTCGAGCAATACGACACTGTCAAGGAGCTCTGGTTGTGAATTAGCCTTGATCAGGCAACCGGTCGGAAATGGGTGAGCTGTGCGACCGAACGGGAACCCCAAAAAGGAAGTCGGCCATACGGGTGAGCTGAAGTCCGATGCTGCGGACTTTGGTTAACACCCAGCTACTAGTCGACCGTCGTAGGGACCACCTCATGGCCGTTGTGTCCACGCCTCACGCAGTGGCGTGCGTAGGACTTGGTAGTTAGCTGTAGTCGAGAAATTACAATCGGGTATTGCGTGCGGCGCAGTGCTTCAGGCAAGTAGAGAGACGCGGGTCGAATCATGAACGCGCGACAAGGCGTAGCATTTTACACGTCTAGGGAAAGTTAGTTATCCACAGAATGTAGTTCAAGTCTGTACACGATGGTTCCGCCTGGCGCATCATCAGAGCTTTCTTAGTCTCGTCCATCGAACCGGCAGCTTTTCTTCACCCTTCAGGTGGGCTAGCATACACAAACCACAGCGCAAAGAATGAAGGCTGGCTGCAGTTTCTGCAGTTCAAGTGTATGGAGTCACCTCCAGTCATCACGAGGCCATGAGGCAATGTTTTGTACTGGGTAACGACGTACCTTTGGTATTCTGAAACGGCTGCACAGCCTTCGTCAAAGCGACTACCTAGCACATATCAGCCTCCAAGTTGTCAATGCAAAATGAAAAACAACGAATGTTGAATCCATAAATCAGATCTTTCCAGTTGTTGACTGAGTCTTCTGCCGGTTCCTCTTGTGTAAGGGATCCGTCCGACGCCCAGGCCGCAGTGCGCGGGGTAGTATCCTGGGGGTTGACATCCTCGTGGAGTGCATCGCGGGTGGGAAGAATTACCAGCGAGCTACGGCGCTTGAGACGGTTGCAGTCGCAAGCTAGGCCAACTGCCCACAACAGAGCTGCGCCTCGTCTCAGTATGCCCGGAATGCGGCCGCGCGCAACCTAGCCCAAGCTGTGAAATCATGGAGCCGGAAGTGCCACTGCCGTGAAATGCGTAGGATTCTAGGTGAGTGACGGGGGGAAAGGGGAATGTAGAACGCATGTGCACAAAGACGAAGGGCAAGTGCACCCGAGACCTGATTAGTCATTGGCGTGCCCTTTTGGAGCCTCATCAGGTAAAGCTTCACGGTTTGCGATGTGACGCACGTCACGATTCACTATATTGCCTAGCGTTGCAGAACCTGAGATGTACAGATAACTGAAGAGTAGCAGAACACGAATTCGTTCATCTTGTGACGAAGTTGTTGTCATTGTCAAAGCTTCAACGCCCGCACCAGCCTGTCCCTTCCAGCAGTTTATAAGGGTAATATATCATGGGCCTTCCCCCACTTACCGTGAGCGTCAGGTTCCCCCGCCGACCAACCGTCAGTTGCGTGCATGTCAACAGCTCCATCACCGTTGTGCGTGGCGTGAACCCAGATGTCGCAATCCGAAGAGTGTAGTTTGCGGCTTTTGCTCCGTTGTTGTTAATCACGGTCAGCACCATCGCACTCGCTGGTCCCTTGGCAAAAGCTACGTTATGCGCATCGTAGTATACCACCGTTGCCTTGCTTGTAAGAAACGATGTGACTGTCGATGACGCTTTATTTATGGCCATTTTCCGTATCGTATTCAGCTGCTTGATGAATTTGTAGAGCTCTGCATCTGTATTGTACCCGGATAGCCATATGGCCTCGCGGTTGAAGGGGTCATTGCCACCTTTGTAGTGTTGCTCTTGGCCTTGGTAGATGATTGGGATACCATCTTTCAGCATTATGTATGCGATATTGTTCTTGACCAAGCTCATATCGTCCGTGTAGCTGGCGAATCGCGGTTTGTCGTGATTCTCCATGAATTCCCCGACGAGACTTGTATCTCTGCATAGTGCGCTTGTATTGAAGAAGTCGTATAGTATATTGGTTGATGATGCTCGAGTGTCGTTGAAAAACCACACCGACGTGTAGTAAGCTGGATATCCTAGAATTCCATCGATATAATTCTGGTAGTTGCAAGCATACTTGGTATAGTAGCTGGCAACCTCTCCCAGAGCGAAGACCCCCGCGGCCTTCCCGAAAGAAGGGAAGAACGATTCTTCGATGTTTTGCGCTGTATCTACCCGGATCCCATCTATGGAATAGTTTGTGACCAGAGACTTGATCCAAGTATTCCACTCGTTTCGCACCATTGGCGAAGTCGTGTTGAGGTCGGGTAATGGGTTAACTTCCCCGCCGAGCCAGCATCGCTGAATTTGCGTGATGTTGGTCCAATCAGTGATGAAGCAGACATTGTGGAAGTATGATCGGTCATTGAAAGGGTAAAAGGAGCTATAGTCGGTCGTTGTCGCATTACCGTCAAAAGCCATATGGTTCGGTACTACGTCCACCATCAGATACATACTTCGATCATGTAACGCCTTGGCTAGCATCTTCAAGTCATTCGCCGTGCCGAATTTGTCATTTAGAGAGTATATGTTCTTGGCGCAATAGCCATGATATGCTCTTGTTGGGTTGGAGACTTGTTCCACCACAGGGGAAATCCAGATTGCATCAAAACCCATGCCCTGAATGTAATCAAGATTTTGTGCAATTCCTGACCAAGTTCCACCACAGAATCCCTCAAAACCGGGATCGCATGGTGCTGTCGTCGAGTTGTCTGCTCTTGCGAACCTGTCTGTGAGAACCTGGTAGATGGATCGACTTCGCCACTGAGTAGCCGTAGCAGCGAACGTGATGCCAATGAAAAGCGTTAGGTAAGAGAAGATCTTATGACACATATTGAAGGACGACAAAGAGGCGATTTGCTCCTCTAGTTGCGTGAGGGGAAAAGCGATTTTAAGATTCCTGCGCTGCCTTTCACACGCTAGTCAGGGACTTCATGATGGTGTGAGTCGCTCTACCAGTCTGCAGCTTCCGCTGCTGACTCTCCAACCTCTCTCAACTCTACAATCTTTCATGAAGAGGGTTTCGATCCGGTTGACTTCCTGGTTGTATATTTGTGCCCAAGCTCGTTGATAAGCAAGGGTTGATTGGTTGCCACATTCCAGATAAATTTCACTCGACAAGGGAGTATAATGCATCGAATATCGCTCTGATAACACCGCCCAAAAAACGGGAACTGATCTTGAAGTCCCGGTTTTGAGTTTTCGATTGATGAAAGTTGCGTCACCGCGCTCCCACGTGTAGTGTGTAATCTAGATCGATCGAAAGCAAACTTGGCACAGAAAGAGGCTCCGTATATGCGACAATATAACTTGGCATGACTAGATCCAATAAGTAGATGAGGTTGCGACGCAAATGTAAGTTCTGCAGGGAGTCAACAGCGGACGTGGAGTCTTTTACCCACCGGAAGAACGTTCTCTCAATTTCAGAACGCAAGCGTGCGACGAAGCAATGAATGCGAAGAGGACAAGTTCATCAAACTTGGACCGGAGGTTTTGATACAAGCCGCCACTGTGTTGCCCATACCGGGGAAACAAAAGTGCTCGGAGATTTGTCCAAGTTCTGCAGGTCGCATTCATTTTGAGCCGGCTGCCAATCGGCGTTCATAACGGTATCATATATCTATAATGTCTATCGAGCAGTTAAGTAAAATCTCATTTGAAATGATCATATAGCTCTCGCCGGGCTATGATCTTGTTGTAAAGTAGTCGTCACCATAATCCCATCATGTTTTGTGGCAGGTGTAAGCCCTTCCTGACTACTCGCATCATCAACCCACATAGAATCGGTTGTTTCCAGTCCCACGTTCTTCCTAGTGCGACTTGTCTTGCTTGAGATGGTATTCATAGCGAACCCAGGCTGACTTCTCTCGCCAGACCGACCATCCTGCTGTTTCTGATAACCGTATACGTTGTATGAAGACTTTTTCTCGCGTGCGAGACGGAATAGAATGGCATAGGCGGGGACAAATCCGACAATCACAGCTGAATCATATGTCAGTGATGGAAGCGGAGACATGCGGCTCCAAGAATGAAGATTGATACAGTCAACTGCTGTGTTGTCTGTTCCGGTATAACGCAGGGCACTTAATCTTTTCATCTTGTAGTAGAAGTGAAAGGGTCTTACCGATCGAGCATTCAACCATCCCCCAGATTGCTAACCACGTCCCATCGATACCCATGTCGTACTGGTAGACGTTCTTTGTGATCTGAGCTACGCGAACCGTAGCTATTACAACACAGATTGCCCCAGTAGCGAATAGACCCATCACACCGAATTTTTTACTTCGTGGCATCTGAAGGTTCCACACTAGGCGGATCGGGAGCGCCATGACTAGGAGATCTTAGTTAGCACTTTTCCCATCCGCAACGAGTCATAGTGCGATTTGCGTACTCATAATGTTGGTCACTGTGTCGGCGCCATACGAGTATAGTAGACTGATCAGCTGTCGAGTGGTAGTCATGTCTTTACAGCCACCGTTGACTAACAGATATATGTCGCTGCACGCCGTCAAATACGCAGCGAAGTTCCCGGCTTCTGTCTATACGCACGTTAACTTCTCCTGACAACATATCGTAGTATACTCCGTGTCCAATGCGTAGATACCGTATCACGTCGGTGGGATAACACAGGCTGTGATGGTGTCTAAAACTTTGATCGAGGACTGTGACTAGGTAGGGTTACACTCACTGCTACACAAACAAATACGATGAACCACCACACGTAAGTATAGACCTGCGAAATACCTGCTAGAAGCTTTCTGTACATTAACAGAAAGCTGAATTTGATGCTCCAGAGTAGTGTCCAAAACAGCAACGGCGCCACAAAGTACCGTCTTGAGATGTATCTTCCATCTTCTCTAAGCGTCGGGTATGGTGGAATCTTGCCCAGCTTTACATTTGAGAGCCTCTGTGCCGCGGGCGCAAGAGAGATATACACCGAACACATGGCGAGGTTGCAGACGTACGCGAGGAATACGAGGCCATCCTCGAGCGTGGGCCGCCTGGGCGCGATCCAATAAACGGCGATGCGTGCGAGGGCAAAGGCAGACGTTACGCCGATGAAGGCATAACCAGTTGATATTATCTCAGTGTCTGAGAATGCATCTGGTCGCACATCCGCCATAGCGGAGGGGACGGTGCAAAGTCGGTGGGAAAGATCGAGCGAGATCGTACGAGGCGAAGACTGACCGTGTCATCGAGCTGCCGGCCAGTCCTATGATTTTCTACCGTGGGAACTTGGAAGGATGACCATAGACATGGGTGCAGGTTGGCGGGCGTCGTGCCGTCCCTAATCCTCCGAGACCAGCTTTCCCTCCATTCGGAATGCATCGCATTACTCCCCGGCAGAGGAAAGCGACTCCCGTGCTCAAGCATCAAACTACACAGAGTTTGCACATAAAGATCATAGGTTTGGAGTCGCTGATAGACGAGGCTGTATCACGTCATGGAATGTAGGGTTGGGAACACTTTGATCGTTTGTAGCAGGCCTCTGGATCGTGATTCTAACAGCCCCTAAAGCGCTCTCTTAGACGACCTTGTCAATTACATGACCTAAAACGGGGACTAGTCGTAATATGGATAACGGCGTAGACGCGCGCAATACGAGAGCATTCGCAAAGCTTTGCCGTGCCGACGGTACACAAGGGGGCTTGAGATGAGAGGATCCTGTATCACCCGCAGTAGGATCGCATCCCTCCAAAGTACGCAATTTGCGCCCAGATATGTGGTCGAGAACCCGAATGTCGGGGTTGGGGCGTCTTGACAGAAGCTTGTTCGGTAAAATGCAGGATGCGGTACAGTTCCTGTATGCTGTGCAACGAGCCCGCCACGCTGTGGCAACATAGGTTGCTGACCGTGGGGTATAGGCATTCAAGTCCAGACTGCGCTGCCCGGACTAAATCGAGTCCTCTGTGGCGGTTCGCCAAGCGGTTAATGTCCCGCAACAGCTCATGCCTGCCAGAACAGACCTACCGTCGTTCGAAGCGAACTCGCGTAGAATGGGGAGGCTTACAGCCCTCGTCGGCCCCTCGGATGTTGACCCGTCCGCCTCCCCATGCTCGCAGCACGGGTGACGACTGCTGCATATAACATTCCACGGACCCGGTACCAATTCTTTCCCTCAGGCCGACTCTGTTCCAACTTGTTGGCTGCTTCCAAGGCTCTGTCCGCAGGTGCATATCACCTTAGCAAGCATGCGCTTCCTTTCGCTCGTTTCACTTGGCGCAATTGCACTTGGGAAAGTGCTTGCCCAGTCAGAGTTCGAGCCCGCCGATTTCAATGCTACAGAAGCTCTCTTGGCCAATGGCGTCGATGCCTCGATATTACTGAGCTTGCAAGACACACTGGAAGGTTCCGTCTTGGCTAGGACAACGCCCTGCGCTATTGCCGTGGGTGTGCATGTTTTCCATTCGATAGCTTTGTTGGCTGACGGTCGTGTAGTGTGCAACTCTTGAAAAGGTCTTTGGTGTTACCAAACTCTTCACCAAGGATGTCCTGTCGTATTGGTCGGCTCAGCAAGATGCCGTGACGCCTGTTTGCACATTTAAACCCACATCAGCGCTTGAAGTATCGACACTTGTCCTGTTGTCACGTATTGCGAAGTGCCCATTTGCTGTCAAAGGTGGTGGTCATGCTGCTTTCAAGGGCGCCTCGAGCATTGACGGTGGTATCACCATCTCCTTAGAACGTCTCAACCAAGTCCAGGCATTGTCTAACGGTGTTGCAACTATCGGTGCTGGCGCTCGGTGGTATGATATATACACAACCCTCGAGAAATCCAACCTGGCCGTGGTAGGCGGTCGCGCATCGTCTGTCGGCGTCAGCGGATTGACACTTGGAGGCGGTATCTCCCACCACACCAATCTTCGCGGCTTTGCTTGCGACAATGTTGCCGAATACGAACTTGTTACTGCATCCGGTATAATCCTTCATGTCACTCCCAAGTTGTTTCCAGACTTGTACTGGGCGCTGCGTGGAGGTGGCCCCAACTTTGGCATCGTAACAAATCTGAAGCTCGAAACCTTCAAGCAAGGCCCCATGTGGGGAGGAAGCCGTGACCACACCGAGGCTGACATTCCTGCTCTTCGCAAGGCTTTCGTCAACATGATCAATAATGCTCCTCAAGACCCAAATGCCGCACACTGGATGATCCATGCTTCCGCTCAGCAAGCGCCAGGAGTGAAGATTGTTAGTTCGGAGCTTGAGTATCCAACGCAATTCTCCCCTTCTGCACCTCCGGCAATCTTCAAAGAATACCTCTCGATCCCAGCTACCCAGGACGACACAGGAAACCGCACTCTCGCTGAGATCACGGTCTTGTTGAATAACAGCATGCCCGCTGGCAACAGGCAGACGTTCTGGTCTGCTGCCTTCAAGAACGATCTCGGCATGGTTGATTACATTGGCGATTATTTTTACAGTACCGTCGCTGGCAAATATCCGGTCGCCAGTATCGCATACCAATCAATCTCCAAGCCAGCCTTGACTGCAATGGCGAGGAATGGCGGGAATGCCCTCGGTCTGAAAGCTGAGGATGGTCCGTTCTTCCATATACTCCTAGCTGTCACCTGGCAGGATGCCTCACAGGATTCGGCGATATACAAAGACGCGAAAGCATTCATCGACAATGTCACTGCCGAGGCGAAGAAGCGGAACCTGGAATCAAGTTACATTTACATGAACTATGCGAGTCCTTATCAGAAGGTTGTTGACGGGTATGGATCGACAAACGTGGCGAAGTTGAAATCGATCGCGGAAAAGTATGATCCAACAGAGGTGTTCCAAATCCTGCAGCCGGGTGGCTTCAAACTAAATGGCGCACCATTCGGGACCAATCCGTAAACAGGTGTAAGTTGCATACAACTGTCAATAGGGACTTTTAATGTTAGTTATAAATTTTCCACTGTAGTGCTTTGCTTTAAGACGATGGCGTAGCTCACGTTACCTTTTGTTCGGGTTAGCGTTGATATTCGGCCAACGCTGAGCCACTCTAGGCATCCACTTCTGTGAGAATTGTCCAACCTCAACCATATAGTCTGTCTGGGTACATCTGTTTTCAACATCACATTATGGAGGAAACTTCCACCCCAGATTATTCTGCTGTGGTATCAGCAACCGGATTTCTTCGACCGCGTGCTTCCCGTTCTACCGCCACGTTCCATGAACATCTCTTAACCTCTCGTCGCATACTCGCTCTCTTAGGTGCTGGCCTCTCCGCACCTTCGGGACTCGCTACCTATCGTGGAGCTGGGGGGATTTGGCGTACTCATGATGCCACCGCCCTCGCAACTCCAGCCGCATTCGCCGCCGATCCAGCACTAGTGTGGGAGTTCCATCTAGATCGACTAAAAGAGGTGCAAAATGCTAATCCAAATGCCGCGCATTATGCACTGGCTGAGTCGACGCGAGGCAACTCGGAATTTGTGTCCCTGACGATGAACGTGGATGATTTGAGTGAAAAGGCCGGCCATCCAGAAGGGAACTTATGGCACTTGCACGGTCGGATAGGAGACGTGAAATGCACTGCTTGCGATTTGCACCTGTCCGGGCGTGAAGCAGAAAAAGCAATCGAGCCGCTTCTGCAACACGATGCGGCCGTTCCATTGATTCTAAAAGATGTGCCCCGCTGTCCGAGAGAGGAATGTCATGCTGGGCTGCTTCGACCCGGGATTATATGGTTCACAGAGTCGCTTCCCAGAGCCTTGCTTGCCTCTATAGCGAAATGGATCGACGACCCCGATGAGCCTTCGAGAACGATAGACACTATGCTGGTCGTTGGAACAAGTGCATTAGTATATCCAGCGACGGCGTACATCGAGGCAGCTCGACGAAAAGGAGCGCGAGTTGCTGTTGTTGATTTAGGAAAAGAAGACCCGTCATTACTAGGCCTTGAGGAACAGGACTGGTACTTTCAGGGCGATGCAGCCGAGTTAGTACCACGATTGCTTAACCTAGCGTGGGCATCTTCGTCCGAGGGTAAGGAGTGAGAGGTTCAAGGACACCGGCCAAAGTTCAGACTTCGCAAACTTGTGTACAACGGGAGCCGTGCAGTACTAGCTTCCATGCATGAACAGACAGGCGTGGATTGAAGGAAGAGTAATGACCGTGGATGACAGGAGCACTAGCACGCCGGGCTTCACTAGCTAATCGGGCACAGACCCTTCAACCCTGAATGGTTTATCGAAGCTTGCCGTTCGCCAGGTTAGCCTCACAGTTCATGCCCGCAGTGCCTAGTTGGCCGTCTCAATCGATTTGTATCTCGCACTATGACGCATTCTTTCGGCTTTGGGGTAGAACAAAATATTTGACAAGCCATCGCTATGGAGCTGCTATCCAAAACGGCGCACGAGTGATACAAGGAGAGGAAATTTAGGCCCAGCACGGGTGAGAGACTGACTGGGTTTCCTCTGACTGCCTATATACAATTAGTAAGTGCAGAGCATTGAATGTTCGCATAATATCAAAATTCACTATTGCAAAGAAACCCCTATTTGTTCAATTATTTCATTCACAATGATGGATAGCTGGTCCAAAGTTATTAGGAGATTTATCTACGTTACCTGTGGCAAATCTGTGCTATGGTGGAGCAGAACTTGGGCTATGGGAAGTCGGCAGTATGCATGTACTTGTTTGTGTAGGACAGAGCGTCACTGCATGAAGATATGTATGTAAAGTTCAGTGAGGAACTCGAACAGGCCGTTAAGCATACTATTTCGTGACTATAATATATATCCCACGCCAAACGCCAACTCGACTCCCCGCATTTATGCATGCGCGACGCCATGTTGTCCCGTGACAGGGCAAACGGCCATATCACTTGTTGCCTGCAGACTTGGGTGTGTATGCACCTTCTCCTTGTGATGTCCTACCGACGCCTTCGTTACCGGGCACACATCGCCTTCCTGTGCCTTGCTCGTATCGGGATGGTCGGGCGGTAGGATCGTTGTAGCGGTTCCTACAACCGGGCAGATGGCATCGTCCATAGCCTGGCTCTTGGGCTGCTGGACTGCCGTCTTCAGTGCCGGGCACTCGGTCGCGGTAGGGGACTTGGGGTCCGGGACTGGGACCGAAGGGTGTTTGTGGAGGTTGTGGTGGTGGTCGGTGGTGGCGCCTACGACAGGGCAGGTCTGTGTGGTGTTAGCATCCAGCAAGCTATGGGTAGGTTTAGGGTCTTACTTGGCCGTCCTTGGTGAGATCGATTTCGGGGTGGTTAGGTGGGAGGACATCGTTGGTTGAGCCGATGACTGAGGAAAAGGTCAACATGTACTCGTATACGTGGGTTGATGTGACAACGGGAGCTTTAGTGCTTTGGTCATGGGCAAAGCTCTAGCAGTTTGACGTACCGGGGCAAGCGGTAGTGGTGGCCATGTTGTTCGTGCAAAACGTTGTCGTGGAACGTAGAGTTATTTTACGTGGTGGAAAGGTCTTTGTTCAGTTTCGTGTGGGTTGCTCTAGTGTTCTTTCGTGGAGCGGTGAAGAAGCAGGAAAAGTGGGCTGTTAACAACGTGAGGGGGTTTGTTCAGTGGACCAAGTGATTAGCGGCTGCCTTCGGTCTTCTGTAGAGCTGCTGGGCCTGGGGAAGCGCCGTCAGGAACGAGCGTGATGTCATGGTCAGCCATATTGTCCGATCCGTGACTGGTCGGCACGTCATAAGCGATATGCGCTCGCTTTGATTGGTTGGTTCTGCATCATGTGACTATCACATCTCTCTCGTCACAGTGCGATCGACTGTTCAGCGAAACCATCGGCATCTTTGGATGCATCGGAATGTAGATTTGTCACGAAAAAGATGTGAGCGTGGAATGGCGCTTCGTAAATACAACTAGGATAACCTTCGTTTATCATACAGGATGCAACTTGTCATCTCACTGAGGGGACAGCAACCATACATGGACAGAGGAGCGACAGCTGATTGGGAAGATAGGTAGCACTGGTTTGTTCTACCGCAAGTCAAATGCGACGCGGTGAGAGGGGTATCACGTGCTTCGGCCTTGAGATTGAAAGATCTCGTTGTCTCGCTTGGATCTGTTGCTTACCGCGATTTTTGGGTTCAGTGGGGTTGGGTTCGTTTCAAAGACTGGGACTGTGAAGGGAGAGAGGTTGTCGAATATGTCCGGCGCGTATGACCGCCTCCTCGTCTGTGAGCTCTTCCCTCTCGAACATTACAAGTGGAGGGAAGGGCTCTGCACGATCCTCGTAATTTTGGAAGCTATCAATGCGGATAGACATCCATGCCGGCTTTGACACAACGCAATCGAGTGGTGGTGAGGACAACGATAGAAGATCGATATGTTTCTCGTTTCCGATCAACAATATTGTGCTTAAAGCGTCGGACCTATTGAGTAATGATGGAGAAACCCATCTTTGTAGGGCGTCATAAAGCATATATGCAGCATTCCCCCAGACCTCTGGGATTATATTAAGAACAGCTCTTTTTTTTATTACGCTCTTTTTTTGTACTGATTCCCGGGGGAATCACCTTTTTTGCATCACTTTTGTACCAAGGCTTATGCCAGCGGACTGCTAGCATACCACAGTTACATACAGTAGAGGATTCGAGAACACCTTTCTAGTGTGATCTAAACGCAAGCACGGGCGCTGCAGGCCCACTCAGTGCACTATGAGGTATTCATTTCGAATGCGAAGAACAAGAAGTTCAGGACAATGTGATAACTTTGGTGTAGTCGAGACGCGATTGATTCCGCGCCTCGGGAGGTTGTATTCTTTGTGAAATATGTTGGCAATTACAGTGACAGGAACATTGCTGTTGTAGTTGAGCGCAGTGGGGTGTTGGTAGGGCCATCTCCAAGTTCCGTCTCTCAACTAAAAGTTCAGAGCTGTTCTAATGCATAGTCCTGGCGGGGGTGCACGGCGGGGATGGGGAAGGGTTGGACTGGTGTGGGGAGATCTTGAGTGAGTACGCTTGCTCTAATATCACGAAACGGACATTGCGACATAAAACCAGCTGCGGATCCCTCACCAAGGCGTAGGACTTGGTGGACCACATGTGGGACGCCCGTCCGTACGAGTCGGCACGGATGCCCCAGCTATTCCAGGAGATCAGGTTCGCGGCAGTGGGTCCACTCCACCACGGATCTTTCGACAACACCGTTCTGGGCAAACATAGAGACAGTAACATTCTGTCGCTAAGCACGAGCTAGTTTGGCAAGAAATCATCATGTCTCGATCATGTCCGGACTACCTTTTTGGCATCGGCCATCATTCGATGGAATCTCGAATGTCGAGTTGCGTCCGGTATCGTCGTGCGTAGTCATCGTCCGTATGGGGCGCGGTGTTCCAGCCTTGAACCGCCCTCCTCTAGCAGGTCCGCCGAAAGGCTGCTGTGCCGTCTTGCGAGGCCTCGCGCTACCTTCCAAGACTTGTTGTTCTCCCAAACTGCGTTTTCTCATTACGGCCGTTGTCGTAAGCTGCGCCGCACACGCAATCACCGGCTTGTTACCGGCAATGACAGCATCTGCCACGGTACACTTGTCGTCACCACGTTGCCCTTAGAATTCACCATCCATCAAAAGACGCACCACCATCGGCGAAGAAGACCGAAGCAGAAATTAAGGCGCGGGAGGCAGGTCGGAATTTCATCGGTGGCTGATCCCGAAGCCAAGTGCCGGAAGGGCGTTGTTAGCCGGGCTGAGCCTGCGCTAAGTCGCAGCGGTGCCTTGCAGATTTTGCGCCTAACGCCACTACACTCCCTCTTCCGCTGCCGCAGTCGCGTGGGTCGCCAACGGCCGTCTCCAAGGTTATCGATAGGCAGCTGTCTTGCGGGCCGGCGTGACGCCGCAGTACAGCAGGAACCGTCACCAAGACCCGTTTCAGCACCGTTCTTACGAATCGCCCAGTCCGATTCGACTCACCCAAGTCCGTCCAATCGTAGCCATTCCTCGCAAAGCTTTGCGTTTGCGCCCCTGTAAGCAGAACCCTTCGCCCGCCGTTGAGCTTGATCCTGTCCGATCCAATTAGCGACGCCTTTGTTGTTCCAAAATGCAGGAACACGGCACGGGAAGAGGCGCACGTCACTGTACCGCCCGTTGTCCCACATGGCCGCCACGAGGAGCACTAGAGAACCGTGTGCAAAACCTTCCACCTCCTAGAGTACAGTAGTCACATACACCATCACTGAAGAAATTTCAACCAAATGCCAACGCTTCGTGGTAGTCTACAAGATTAGCCTCTGGAGTGGGGCACATGAGCCGAACAGACGACCGCAGCCTTTTCCCATCTCAAGTCCGGCCAAACCTGCGAGACTGTGCTTGGGCGTAGCTCCGATGTAGCACGCCTATCCTCCAGTAAGAGAGTCCGACTACTGCCCGGAAATTACCCTAGAGGCTCAAACAACATGGTTCCGAGCATGCTTTGTGCCCAACCTTTGTGTTGGTGCGTCAAAGTAACTTCGGCACAGCCAGTCTAGATCTGACCTTGCTGTCGTAGAGCTAAGTATAAAGACACTTCCTCTTCCCGTAGAATCATTCCTTCAGTGCAAAGCATCAGACAGCCTTTCCTTCCATTCCTTCTTCACCACACTCCTTGTCAGGATTCACACTTCTCTTCTTCTTTCTCAACCTAGTCACCAACACGGTACTTTTCTCCACATCACAATCCTTCAAAGCCCTTTGTATCATCAAAGAGCTTCAGTCCCTATTGTAACACTTCGACCACTACCTCCACGGTAACAACTATCTTCACAAGGAACAGCGTTCCACACATCTATCGATACCCACCTTTTACACAAGATTTGATATCTTTACATTCCAAAATGCTTTCTAAGATTGCTGCCACTCTCTCTTTGGCCTCGGCCGCCGTTGCCACCGGCATCTCCATCACCCCCCACGACGCCTTCTCCTCATCCATTGGTGTGCTTGGCTGCCTCATCGACGTCAACCGCGTCGCCTACTGGCCCATGCAGCCCGACTGCAACAACCTTTGCAAGCGTGTAACTGCCAACGGCCGCACTGTCAATCTCCTCCAGATCGACACCTCCGGTGGTGCCTACGACATCAGCTACGATGCCTGGAACTACCTCAACGTTGGCGCTGGCGCTAAGGAGCAACCCACTCAGGGCGGTGGTATTCCCGCCGAATTTGAAGACGCTCCCATGAGCGAGTGCGCCTCAATCATTAAGACGCCTGACGGCAAGCTTCCCCTCATGGCTGCCAACTCCATCAACACCTATGTCGGCTGCCCCGCAGGCTCTTGGCTGCACGACAACGCCGCTCTGTACAACATCCAGACCAGCGGCTGCAAATACGGTTACAACGAGGTCTGCACTCTCGATCTCGCTGTCAGCAACCAGCCTTCCTGCCCCCACATGCTCGGTGCCATGAACCCTCTCTCTGGCCTCGAAGTCATGAACATCCAGTACGGCTCTGGTGCCGAGGTTGCCTCGCCCATCTAAGTCAATGAAGACTTAGTCGTATCTGAATTCACATGCATTCTTTCGCCGGAGTAGGACCTGGAGTTTAACATTGGTGTCATCCTTTCATTTCCAGTTGTAAATATAGATACCAAGAAGCGCACTCGTTATTGTGCATACAACCACACTAGACTTCAATGTACATTCATTTGAAACATCAGCCACTCTCATCCCATCTTCGAAACATGCTTATGTGATTGTGGAGGCTTACGCGCTAAATCGAAGGATCATATCCAAGGTGCTATGCAAAGCATCTGCCGGAGATGAGCAACATCTCTACACGGAATAGGTCTGAACCTATAAGGTAAGTAACATCCAATCTTACTGCCTATTACGACGCCTTAAAGTCCGTTACACGAGTTGTGGATGGGGCGCACGCTTACTTCATACAGCTGAGGTTGCCGCTTACGGCTTAGCGCTATATAGAGTCCGATGGGATGATCTTGGGCTCAGGTAAGCTGTTGAACATCCGATTCAGCTGAAGCATGGAATTTGTTTTTTGCCGAGTCTCGCGCGCTGGGCAAAGTTTGAGAATGTGTTAGGTCTGACGAACCGTAGAAGGAAAGCGCAAGCGGCGAGGACGGTCTTTGTTCGGTTCGGTCCGGATCGGCGAAAATATTATAGATCCTTTGACTTGCTCATTATTTGATATATCTCAAATTCGAACCTACGCTCATGTTCAATCTACCGATTCGGTTTTGTTGAATACCGCTTTTTTCTCGGAGATTATTATTTCGTCCTTGAGTTCTAGACACGCGTCTACCATACATATTCTTCCCCAGGAAAATGTCATCTCAATGCATCGGCAGATGTTTGAACCAATTATACATCGTATTCTCGCACACGAATACTTGCAGATACACTATTCTGCAAGTGTATGCCCGAAATCTTACCCCTCTTCTCTCGATAGCATTAAATTGAAGCGACCTGTGGGTCGAGAGGAGTAGAAACTCGACAGGTCCCGCTCAGATTTGTGCTAGCTTATCCTGACAATCGCACGCTGTCCTATATTCTCATGTTGATCATGTTGTATCCAGCATATATGCTAGTAGAAAGACATTCAACTAGTATTCGAACCTCAGCATTGGTCGTCCGAACCGAGATTGCTCTTGTCTCTAGAACCACAAGCGCAGTGTATGATCATGTGCATGCATGTTGGTTGTTGTCGAGCTTGTCACTATAGGAACCTGACTGGTGGACTCTAAACTTACCGTTGGTTGCACGACAAGTCCTAGCGAGAGCGTGATAAAGATGATTCGTCGCTAAGCTTGGCAGGGTTCTTTCGCTAGACATTCCCATAATAGTCAGTATAACAGCTCGCTACAACTCGTATTGATCCTAGGGACCTCTGTGTATGCAAGAACACGATGTTGTATTGTATATTCATCTCGTATCATACGCAGACATTCATCCGAATGTAGAAAGTGACAGCACTATATTCCGCTGTTATCTCGTATTAGCACCTAAGGACCCGGTAGGTGTAAGACGAATAACATAACCTACACCCTAGATCATGAATGCTAGACTTCAAGAAGGAGGTCCCCAACAATTAGGCGAAAACTTGCAGCTCGTGTTAGAATCTTGAGAATACCCGGGAGGACAATAAATATCGAAAATTTAAGAATAGCTCAACACACAGCCAATGCGCTGGACCATGTATATAAAGAGGGGAAACTATTGCCAATTCATGGTGCCATCGCTGCATCAACGATTTTGACAACACTCTATTCATCGATTTCCTCTACAGAAGATCTTCTTTACATCTCCACTCAAAACAAACTCCTTGTCAGTTCATAAAACGAATCAACAACACAAAATGCTCTACAACACCATTTGCGCTGCTATCCTTCTGGCCCTCGCCACAAACGTCGTGGCCCATCCTACCGCCGAGGCCACCACACCGACGACGACGGTGGAAGACGTGGCAGTCCGGATTACCCGACCCCTGCAAGCTCGTCAATCCGGGGGTTCACTCTGCTGTCAGTCTTGTGGTTGCAGCAGCCCGGGTGGTGGTACTTGCACCTGCACCAACTGCCACTTCTGCTGAATGTCCAGATGATGCGACCTGCTCCAACAAAGACTTTGAAAACCTCCACAATCGACATCAGTGGGAACATCGAGAGGGACACTTAATACATGAGGTTTGGTCAAAGGGTGGAACGAATCTGTATATACACATCTTCAGAGTAGATCAACTCAAACACCTCATCTCCTTCATGATGTCACTTTTCCATGATTTAGATTTTGTCAAATGCCCACACCGATATAAATCTTCTCTTCGTTTACAGACATCCGTTGACGAATATGGCAATGTTATGAATGATTGATTGCACTCGCTAATTTGCGCAATGCGGTGATCTCAAATGCGGAGTGAACATGTACGCTAACAAAACTGTCCTCACTCATATTTCACAAAGCTTTGGTGCTAATCAGCACAAACCATATCCATGCGGTCAATGTTTCGGTCTCACACTATAATTCTATTCTTCTAAACCATAGAACTTTCGTTTTAGCTTCTGGTTGCTTCGAATATGGTCTCACGCTAGACTTGCTATACTTTAATTTGATATGGAAGGCCCTAGACGACTACAGGCTTCTAAATCTTGGCTTTTCTTGAGTCAATTTCTCCAAAAAGAAATTTTCAACTTAATAACGGGGATCTATTATCTCTTATAGATGCTGCTGTGTATTATAGTGTCAAAGTGCTAGGGTCATTTTGTACCGCGAATTACTTGAAGAATAAACAAGAACTTCTATTGAACTAAGCCTTCTAGCATATTGAGTCCTATCCAAATACTTCATAAGGATCCTAATCATACTTGAGAAACCACCCTGACCTCTGTACAAAGCCATTGACTGAACCACGCTCGGTGACCTGATCAAAAATGACCGCACCCTCGGCGTTAGCACTCATAGCGAAGTGAACGACGAGCTCTTCCCTCCCGGAGCAGTCAATCGTGTGTGCGTTGTCCAATTCAGCGTGCCCAACGCTCCAACCCCAGTTACCCAAGTCGAGGCTTCCTGTATCCTCCTGGCCCTCGAAGAACTTGTTGGTGTTTTTCCAGTTGATGTCACCGTCGACTGCATCTTCAAATTTCTTGTCTCCGGTGTCGAGAAGACTGATGTTGAAGGATCCATCTCCGTACGTGCCGTAGAATATGCCCGTCATAGGCTTGTACCAATGGATTGAGCAGTTCTTGACTGTGTCTGGAATGTCTTTGAAGATAGCGATGATGTCGCGCCTGCTCACACCGTTGTCGCGGCCTCCGTCTTGCCATGTGTAGAATTGCCTCGATGAGTTTTTGGTGAACTCTTCATCATAGTTCTTGATGTGCCAGTATGTAGGCTTCCAGTTGCAGTTGGAGTCATCCTCTTTACACGCATTCTCGCCAATCCACCCCTCGTCTACATCACCATTTCCAGGAGTTGGTGCAGCCGAAGATGCAGAGGATGCTGCACTTGTTGGGGCAGATAAGTCCGAGACTGTAGGCGACGGTGGGTTTGAAGCTCCTTCATCCGGACAGCCACTT
Organism: Paracamarosporium sp. OC-R06-R3; assembly: GCA_019828545.1. NCBI lineage: Eukaryota > Fungi > Ascomycota > Dothideomycetes > Pleosporales > Didymosphaeriaceae > Paracamarosporium > Paracamarosporium sp. OC-R06-R3. The sequence goes on along the minus strand of JACVRA010000202.1, from coordinate 637,173 downwards.
GCAATTGCCGGGCCCTTGCAAGGGCTCACTGAGCAGCATCCTGACCATCCGTCTCCACAGACGTGCCACTGTTGAGGTGCTCGACATTCTTGGTATCGGCGCTCTAGAGGTGTAGCTGCTGTGAAGCTTAATAAAGCGGCCGCGGCGGCCAGGAAAGTCGTAGAAGAACGCATTGTGAAAAGGGTATTATTTAATTATCGTCAAGTCGAATTCAATATTAAAGTGGTCGTGCCTCGTAAGTGACGGTCGATTTAAGGAGAACAAACGCTGTAGAAGTTGAGTGGAGATGGTAGTAGAAGTTCGCAGTTAGCGACTCTTATACAATCATAACTAAATGCATCGTGAAGCCTACACGGGCGAGAAATGCTAAGTAAACATACCGTGCGATACTAGCTTGTGGCTGGGTAGTTAGAAGGAGCTGCCAAGTTCAGCCGCATTCCCTGACAAGACTGTCAGCACAGTGCGCAACCAATCAGCATTCCGGACCTTGTCTAAATGTGGTAACCACTATGCTGGCTGGGGGTTTGTCACTCGACGAGAAATTTGGACGAACGTAAATAGGTTTGAGCATTTCTGACAGGCAACCTTTCCTTACCTGGTGATAGACCAGAGTCGGTTTTGGGAATGGTAGCAGAAACCGCCCCCACGCAAGAGCCAACAAACGGCACCCACGTGCCTTGTAATTTCTCGGCGACTACGCCTGCATCGTTAGAAAACGCCCGCCTGAGCTGAATGAGGCTTGGTCTCTCCTTGTTGCTTTGATGCAGTCTAATGTTGAAGTCGTGCTAGTGATTTCTCCCCGCAATATACGAAACGAGAACCCTTTGCGCGAATGCATGTGATTGGTCTTTGATCATTCATTCGTACTTCATGAGTAAGTTCACTCGTGCGGCAAGCGGTTTGTAACCAGGCTATTTTGTAGGGTCATCATTACGCCGTCTTACCGAGACACCAAACACTTGATGCTCAGGCAATCAAACGCTACTAGAGAGCAATGTAAAGCCTGTGGCATTCCAGTGACGAACTCATTTCTATGCTTGAGCTTGAAGACTCGACCATTAAGTTGCTTGTATGTGTGCACTTCTGGACCAGATATCGACTTGGCACCTAAATCGACCCCAATTACAATTCGCCAACACCAGAATCTGCGCATTGATCCATAAGCACCTACTGTTCCTTAACACTGGGCAAAAATGGTTCACTCAAGCTAAATTAGTTAGGTGCTTGTTCGCTCGCATAGCGAGACACTCATCGACTTCAAATGTGAAGTTCATCACTTTATGTCACCGTTCAGAAGTCTCAGATGATAACATGAAGACGGTCTGCACCATACAGCAGCGCTGTGAAAGAGTCGGCGTTTTTCGGATTATCTTGTGTCACACCCACCCCCCGATGGACATCACTTCCCACCGTGAGTGCTGAACAAACAGTCACAGAAATCCTCCGCATATGCTCGTCCTCATCTTTCTCCTACCATGTTCATGAAAGAAGCTTTTTCTTACTAATGAAACGCAATCTCCATGCGATTTGATCGAAAGCGGCAGTTCTCTTTCGTTTGAGATAATCTAAGGGATTCTTGTCATCGGATCCTCTGTTGTGCAACAAAACCTAGAAACAGTAGCAAGGTTCGAGCAGAAAAGTGAATTCCGTGATTATGAAGAAGAAGCCAAACATCGGGGACAGGATGGTAAATGTTCCGGTCCTAGAGCGGCTACTTGTTAGAGAACCCGAGATCACGGAAGAAATATCCAACAGACATGGAAGTTCCGACGAAGATCCAGACAACGACGATTCAGGCAACGACGATTCCAACGACATATTTAATGACGGGATGATGAGAATCCTAACTCCGTAGCAGATATACTTTCAAGCATGAAGTCAGACATTCATTCTAAAGATTCAAACCCAAATCCAGACATAAATCCAGGCGACGATTCAGACATGGACTCGGAGAGGACTTTAATCAACGGCTCGTCTATAGGTTCAAACACCAATCCAGTAAAAGACATAAACCCAGACAACATTTCCCACACCAACACAGACGTCAATTCAGCATGAACTCAAACATGGATCCAGACTCAGACTCAGACTCAGACTCAGACACCTGTATAAACTCAGAAGACCCTTCTTTTCTAGCAGATCCAGACCTTGACAAAGACCCAGCTTCGACGGATAGAAATCGATGCAAGTCTACGCTACCAGACGACAGTGAAGAGCCCAACCATTACACGTCCAGCATCATGTACGCCCCGACGAGCGCGAAAACACCCCTGCATTACCACCAACAGTCCTATACTGCCCTGTAACACAATCTCAAACAGACAAAGAGCCAGACCTTTCATTCCCATAAGCGAAGACGGTGCTTCGTTACCCTCGTAGAAGGAAGTGCTCATTACGCCCACATAAAACTAGAGGGTACATCCAGCGTCCGCTAAAAGCCCACAGCTCGGACAAGTCTACAAAGTCGTCTCGATTCTTCGCTTGTATCGAAAATAACCAAACAACCTCCCATTATAAATCTAAAAAAAAAAAAAAGGAACCGGGTATCTATATCCGAACCCCAAACTGCGCCAGCAAAATCAATACTCGTCGTCATCCCGCTTTCTATCTATCTACTGTACGTGCATGTACATGTATGTGTATGTGTATGTCTCCATTCATGACCCAGCCTAGTCTCACTTCACCTCCCTCATCCATCCATCCATCCATCTATCCTCGTCACCACATCCACCCCCTTACCCTACCTCACTTACTTCCTCCTCGAAAAAGCCCCCAAGATAGAATCCCACACCAAAACAACCGTATCTCCCAAGCTAGGCCTCTTCTCCAGCTCCGCGTCCTCCCGCCCGTCAGAATGGTGGCTCCGGTGGGAGCGGTGCGAGTGGTGGCTGTGGTGGCTCTGCGAGGAGCGGCGCCGCGATGGCTGCGGTGCGGCGGCGGGCTGGACTTGTTGCTGGGCGTAGGCGTAGGTGGGGTCGTAGGGTGCGAGGTACTGGGGTGTGTCGGTGTATGAGGGGCGTTGCTGGGGGTGTGGGATTAGGGCGGTTTGGGGGTGTTGAGTTGTAGGTTGGGGCTGAGGTTGAGGTTGAGTGTGAGGGGTGTAGTATTGGGGTTGCTGGTCGTAGGTGTGTGGTTGGGAGGCGTAGGATGCCATTGTGGTGTTGTAGTTGGTGGTTTCGATTTGGTGTCGTGGTTTTGGGTGGTTTGGAGAGGAGTCGAGTCTTGCTGTCGTGGGGTGGGTAGATATAATGTTGGTTGTTTGCTGGTAGCTTGGAGGAGGGATGATCACAAGCTGGAATTGTTACTCAGCAGCGACGATCGTCCCGCGCGTGCTGCAGCGCAATATGCGTCTGTAGGTTGGCTCGCCGATCCCTTCGTATTTGGGCTGCCTTGTTGGCGCAATATGGTTTGCCCACAAGTTCAACAGATGTAATTGTCGGTTACAACAAGGTTTCGTTCAACAAAGGGTTTTGCACCCGTACAAGATTGACTCATCCCATGATATTTAAGTCACCTCATCACATGCTGCCTACCGTCAATTCGCCTCTGGTGTATCACGAGAACGTTTGCTCAGCCCTGCGGTGGCTCGGCCTTCTCGGAGCCTACGCACTAGCCTCTTACTCACTCCACAAACACACTTAACCTTGACGGTGACCGATTTCGCGGAACAGCTCCCGAGGCCATTACGATGCTTGGACAAACAGGCCGATCGAGGTGAGCCTGCATGGTCGGCGTGGCAGCCAGACGGTGAATGATAACGTGAGGGGCAAACAGCGGGGAGGATGACGTTGGGGGGCTTGGCGATAAGGCCGCTTCGCGCCATTGAGGCTGTTTGTGGAGAAAAGGCAGCAGGGTGCCTTGCGTTAGTGTAAGGGGCGGGGTAGTGTGGGGTGTAGGGGATGGAACTTTGGTTGGGTTGTGTATTTACAGAAGAGGTATTGGCGTTCACAAGCTTGTGCGCATCCATAAGTAGAATGATGCAAAGAGGATGGGATCCTAATCGTAATGTATCACGTGCTCGAGCGGCTGTACGAGGAGATCTACTCATGGATATACCAAACTATCTGTTTTTTTTTGTTTTTTTTTTTACAAAAATTTGGCGTAGGCATGGATACAAATAATGATATCAAATAGGTGATCTTCCTAGGAATCGGCACAAGAAAGGGCGTAGTTAAAAAATACCAAACTACACCATGCGCCGTCATCTTGAGGATTGCGACTTCCACCGGTAAGCACCGCAGGGACAAAAGAGCTCTCTACAATGAGTTTGAGGTGACGGGAATGCGACGTCGAATCGTCGTTACCGGATTACGTGTCTGCCTGGGTAGACTCAAATAAGGAAAAGCAGGCGAATGCTTAGCTGTCAACACTATAGCCCTGCAATTAGCGCAACCAAGACTAAAACATAAAATGGGTGATTGATATATTGTTGCAAGCTTATCCACTTTCCAGGCCTCCAAACCCAAAAGCCACCAACACCATGCTATGACAAGACCAAGTCTGTACAAAATGCTACATGCCGCGCGTATGCTGTGCCTCGACCGAACAATCCGATCTCCGTCTATGCATTTACAGTGGGATCAGACCGCCGAACCAACGCCCAAAAAAGAAAACGGTCCGGCTACTTGGCAACAACGACTTCAGCGCTTGAAGTGTCACTGCCAAAAGGAGAAAAAGGTATTTGAGAATGGGAAAGAAAAATAAAAAAACGCCGCCCGCTGTTCCGGAACCCAATCCTCCTTTTTGTGTCCACCCACGTACTGCCCCCCGGTCGAGGCGTGTCTATGTTGCGGCACAGCTAGACCGATGTGCCTGTGGACAGGCGGCACGGTCAGGCTTGTGCGTCAGCTCAGGGAGCTGCTAGAGACACTTCTCCAGGAGTATATGCTCCGTTGAGAATAGTAACTGTGCCCGCGCCCTAGTGGAACGTTTGTGTCCTCCGTATATTCCCGTCCGATGGTGTATCGTCAGCCGCCAAAATCATATACATGAAAGTCGCTATTCGATCTGATATGGTCGGAAGCGACATTAGAAAAAGTATGAAAGCATTGATCAGTTGAAGATCTTGCCAATGTGGCGCTCATTCTCGGGCTTCCAGGTGCCTGTGTATCGGTCAGCATGCTGGCAGCGTGTAATGGCGGGGCTCAAAGGCGCTGTGAGCCAGGTCGGCTCCGTCGCATTGGACACTAGTCGCAGTGACACACATCAAGTGTGATGCCGCAAATGTGTACTGGTGCCACCAAGACTCGACCAGCAATGTTACGTACCTTCAAATTGATGTTTCACAAAAGCCATTGGATCGTCCTCTTCGCCAGCATTCATCGTCTTGATTCCGGGGCTGAAGCTCGTGATGGGGAGGATGATGACGTCGCCGACCTTCTTGGGTTGCTTCATGCCTGTGAAATGGGTGTATGTGATGTTGCCCTTGCTAGTGCTCATGTCGAAGTACGCGGGGTCGTTGAAGAAGGAGAAAATGCTGTCGGTCCACAGACCGGGGCCGGTGAACTCGATTATGCCCTTGTGGTCCTTGCTGAGCTTGCCTTCGGTCTTGCGCTTCAGCGTTTCTTGCGTGATGTTGGCGACCACGTCGACGAGAACGGGGTGGCCGGGCTTTGACTGAATAGTCCACTGGCAGAACTGGATGCGTCGGGCATACCAGTCGGCCCAATCCGGGCGATCCGGATCGGCCTCGATGCCAATAACCATGCCGTACGAGTTGCTGGGGACGTCCGAGGGGATCCAGTCGGCGGCACTCTTGAGCGCATGCGTGTCAATGTCGGAGTAGATGCCGCCTCTGGCAAGAAGAATGAGGTAGCGGAAGAAGTCGGCCTTCAGGACGGGGACGGGCAGGGCGTTGTAAGCCTCGAGGACTTGAGGGACCGAGGCGTAGAGGTGACGGATCAAGTGGACGGCCACGTCGTCGGTGATGACTTCGTGTACGAAAGTCGGGTGATTGACGGTCCAGCTGGCCTCTGCCTCGCGGAACTCCTCAGGGAACTGGCCCTGTGCGGGAGTGGTCTTCCACGTCTGCCAGATGTAGGCGGGGAACTTTGAGTCGACGTCGTAGGGAAACTGGTACTCGAGCTGCTTGCGCAAGGGCTTCTTGTGCAGCTCCTCGAGGGGAATCTGCTCGCGGACCTTCTTTGGCACGTCGGGGGTGTCGAAGGCCTTTTCAGCCTTGGCAGCGTCCGCTTTTGCATCCTTTTTGGCCTCCTCAGGCTTCGGCTTCTGCATGGACGCAGGCTTGGGCATGTCGTTTGCATTCCTGTAGACGGAGGGCTGGTTGGACGAGTGGGTGCCCTTGAAGAGGAAGAACAGGGTCAGGACGGCGAGGGAAAGCACGAGTGCCTTCTTGAAGGAGAGCATCGTGGCCGCGGGTGGCCCGGAGAGGGAGCGGACGACTGGGGGAGAGAGGCCTGGCCAGAGGCGTGGAGGGGGGGGTGAATGCAAAGAGAGGACGGGGCAGGCGTGGGCGTTATAAGATTATGCGCGGCGGTGGTGGCAGATTGCAGATTGCAGATTGCTGGAGCAGGCCCCTGCCCTACGTGATTCGCGCGGGTCGGTGCGTCGGTGCGGGCGCTCCTTCCTGGGACTGAAGTGCCTTATCAGCAGCCGCTCGCGTTGCACAAGCCAGGCCCGATGCAGGCGACAGCACGGCAGCCCTGAGATTGCGCGCTGCTTTGGGACGCGCACGGCAAGGAGGGGGAGCGAGTGAATTGGGGATTGGGAATTGGGAGACGCGATGGCTGAGCGCCTGGCTGGCTGCCCGACGGGCTTTTGTTGGACGACGAGCCAGCGTGGAGCGAGTTTCAGCGGCGCGCTAAGCTTTGCAGCTCAGAGCCGCGCCGTGCCTGAGCGGGCGCGGGCGCAGATTGTCCGTAACGACGTGAAGATCGCTGTTTGTCTGCGACGCCGCGGTGGAGCTGCTGCGCAATGGTGCTGCCCGTCCGCGAACGAGGTGCCAGCAGCCTGTCGCTGGCGTCCGCATTCCTGCGCCGTCTCCGAGTGCACCTCAGCAGCCACGCGTTCTCTAGAGAGGCACCCCGACGTGCACTCCCGCCGCACGCCCGCCGCGCTCCACCGAGCCGCCTGATTCGCCGCCGCCAGCATCGCCATGGTGGTCGCCACCACGGCCGCACTGCTCGCATTGCCCCTTCAGGGCCGCGTGTTGCTGCGTCTCCATCAGCGTCTTATGTCACTCGAGCGCTCCCTTGCGCCGTTGGCTGTCGCAGCGGCAGGCTGAAACAGGACGAGCCCGCCGCCCGTCATCTTGCTACGCATCGGGCTCGCGCGGCCCAGCACCCGTCATGGCGCAATTTTTAGACGGCTGGCACGACTATCGTGATAGACATGCCGTCTGCCTGTGGGGGTCCCGCCGCCCGCACGAGGCTGCTGTTGCTGCAGCGACTGGCCCGCCGCTGGCCTTGGCCTGCTCTCTCGACGTCGTCATGTCCGAGCGCTGCAACTCGGCCCCGTGAGAATTTCTTCCGACCCACGCATGATTTGTGGCGTCGTATCAAGCTTCGCTCGCTGCTCCTCCCGCAAGCAACCTGGCCTCTCCGATAACCACAATGTCTCATCGACTCGGCAACCCGTGCTCCCATGTTTGCATTCACCCAGACGACGAAGCTGTCGATCCCGGGTCAACCTCTCTTATCTCCCATACACTACAATCTGCATGTTGATTATCGATATCGAAAACCGGGCCCGTTTACCCTAGACTGGTCGCACAGCTTCATTGGCAATGGGGAACTGCATCTGTCCCGCACCACCCTACTCTACCGCGCATGAAGCCCTTGTCTGTATTTATCCGACGCCTTCTCGTAAACGTCACTCGAAACCCTCCTCGCCAGCCTCTGCCGGTCCTCAACTTCATGCGGGGCCGGCAATCCTTCTATCCAATGCACTAACGTCCTGTTGCCATTTTTGGTCTCGCCAGTGGGGTGACGCTTTCCACTCCCCGTCGCCCCAACCATGGTTGTAGAACAAGTACAACGGCTGTTTCGAAATCCTGAGGCTATCAGGCGAACCTTCGTTTCGGGATCCGCTCCAACGTCACTCCAGACTTTCCAAGAGCTTGGAACGCCGTCCGTCTTCTCCATCCAAGCAATCTCCCAAGACCTTGTTCCTCGCTGAACCCAGGTTGTCTTCAATGCTTTCTAGTCACCTTCTTCACCGTTTTCTCTGTGTGACACATTCGCGTCCATTACTCTTTTCAGCACACCATGCAGATACCTACAAGATCTCGTGCCTATTGTCCACGAATAAAGGGATCCAAGTGACACAAAAACAGGTATACATGCCCGCAACAGCATAGCGGTTACGGCCGCCATCTGCATGACAGGCGGGCCGAGCCCTTGCGCAACACCGTGGGATATCACAACTCAAAGCTTCACCTATCTTAACTCTTGCCGTTGTTGCAGTGGCGCGCGAAGACACCATCGCTGACACCACCGCAGAGTCACGATGGCTTCGCATCAAACACCACACAGGTCCCAGACTGCCTCGTTCGCTGCGTTCGGGTTTCTCAGGAACCACATTCCTTTCTCGAACACTGCCCACTCAGTACTCTCCATGCTCCATGCTCCATGCTCCATGCTCCATGCTCCATGCTCCATGCTCCGTTCCCACCCAATTCAACGTCTCAGCATCATCTAAACCGGCCAATGACCAGTGCATCATAAGCCCTTAGCACTCGACCAGAAACACCGTCCATGCTACCAACACGCACAGCGCCCATCGTACGACACGCTCACCCGCAATCGGCCCGTGAGCATAATACATCTTCACCCATCTCTCCGTGCACCACGCTGGCAGCCGAAAAAATTTCCGCCCACGCCGCTCCCCGACTATTGACAATATCCGCACGAGCCCGCTGTTGGGCCATATAGTCTGCTATCCCGCGTAAACCATAAAGTCGCGACATGAGCACGCTAATTAACGCAATGCATCAATTGGACCGTGCTGTGTACACCGCACGGGACCGACAGACGTTGAAGCTGCGAGAGCCAACAAGCTTTTCTGACTCAGATTCCTTCGTATCGCTTTTACCCAGCGGCGCGGGCGGACAGGGTCTCCGCACGGAGGCCCTTCACTCCCATCCTCGTCCATGCGCATACATCCCCCGTTCCGTTCCTTGAGCACCCATTCTCCTCGCTAGTCTAGTCCATCTAGACGGTCGAGTCAGCGGCGCCGAACAAACCCACATAGGTACATGAGCAAGATGATTTTCCCAACTAGACGTTACACAAGCCGTATTTGTAAAAATGCACCACAAGTCTAGACCTCTCCGCCCCAGCCGTAGTCTACGCGACAGTAGTTGCCCCCACCCACTTTTCTCAAGCTCTGGACAGTGAAGCCTACACTGCGCGCAATCTTCTCCTTCTCTACCCACTCGACGGCTCCGTACCCGCCGTCACCCCTCAATACCGCTTTCACCGCGTCCTTGCGCCCGTGTTCTCGTAGCCACCGCATCAGCTGGGCAGGCACGACGCCACTCGGCAGCGTCTGCAGACTCTTCGTATCAGACGGTATCCATCCCTGAAATAGGTTCATGTATTCGATTTGGCGCCACGCCCCGTTCCAGTCGGGTCCAGGGGACGACGAAGGACGCACCCATTCGTCGTTACCCGACATTATGGCTGTCGAAGTGTAGGGCGCCGCATTGGTGGGTAGGTCCCAGATAAGAGCATTGAGCCATGTGCAGCCTTCGAGGTCGAGCCATTTGAGGCAGTACGTATTGAGCGAGAGGCGTCGCAGGATGTTGGCGGCCTCGTGCCAATCGTCGTCGAGGTCGGAATAGAAGTCTGATCCGCCCAATGAGACGGTCGCGTGGCGCGCCACCATGGATGTTGTTGCTGCGTTTGGTGTCGCAGTAGGGCGAGGCCAATAAGCCAAGGAGAGATGGGTCAAGGTCTTGAGATAAGGCGATAGGGAGAGGAGGTCCGTCCAAGACGCGGCGGTTCCAGGATGTGCGAGCGAAAGACGTGTCAGGTTGGGAAATACGGGCACAGTTAATGTTGCAGGTAGAACGAGCGGCGCGCCCTCTTCTGCCTCGTCCTCCCAGGAGTCAGCTACTTCTACAAATTCCTTCTGTGGCCGTCTTGAACCGGATATTGAAAGGTCTGCCATGCCGCTTGTTACAGCAGTGCTGACTCTCGATCGCTGAAGTGACTTCTCCAAGTCTTTCAATGTATATCCCTCGTTCAGCAGCCCTGTCAGATCCAGGAACTGTACATCTTCTGATCCCGATGCGCCTTCCATCTCATGGTCGTTCTGGAACAAGATCTTAAACGACCTGAAATCCATGCATGATCGCTCTCCGTATAATGAGAGATAGCTAAGCATGGCTTCTTTTAACGCCACCGGCAATGCGGGGAGGTAATGCTGCTCGTACACGGAAATTTCTTCCCAGTGTAATGCGAAGGTTCGCAGACAGTGATGAATAAGGCTTCGCGACGAGGGTAAACGCTGTTCAAGTTACAAAACTGCTTCTGCATATACTTGATGGTGCGAGCACAGTGGGTGACGTGTGAGAGAGGATCTCTAGTGATAGTTGCCCCGACCGAAGTGTATGTCAACACAGCATTTGTCCCTAGTACATGACATGGTGCTTATTGTACCTAGCCTGTAGGTCGTCGTCACCCACTGTGCAAGGCCAGCCACCGCCTCAAGATATGATGACATACCTTGTACTCTTCGTTGTGAACAGTCGCCAGCCTGCAAAACCGGCCCACGCCGTTGCCATGCCCATCGTACGTCCGCGACTTTCTCATATACTCAGGCGCCCATCTACTCCTACTCAGCCAGCTCGTTGGCGCGGCGGGCCCTGGCGGCGGTCTTTCGCCATGCGCTCTTCGTCTACCTGGCTTCGGTTTCGGCGCGTCAACCTCTGCCATATGCAAGATGCGCCTCAAATCTGGCGGAACTGTGCGGTGACTAACCACTTCTGTGACTTCATCCCTACGTTGTGCGGTCGCGCGCGGTGCCTGTTCGCGTCGCAGCTGTTGTATGCGGTCGTTCACTGTCTGTGGTGGAGGGGTAGAGGTAGAGGACGATGCTGAGCTGCGCGAGGGGTGGACGTATGATGGTTTGATCGATGCGTACGTGGGCTGGTGCTTCTTGGGCATGGCCTAAACGCGCAACAGACGAATCTTTGAGCGGAATGAAGACCGGCTTCAAACGGACAACTAACTGCGAAACGGTCTCTATGACGAAGAAAATACTGGCTGTTATCCGGAATCGCGGAGAGTAAATGGAGGATTAAACTGATGAGTCAACGCTGCGGCAGAGCACGACCACACAGCGGTCGCAAAAGTGACTCAGAATGACTTGCGCAAAACTCTCAAAGCGATGACTGGAAATAATGCGTTTACTTGAGAAGGGCGGCTCCTGCGAGCCAGCTCGTCATTGAGCATCGACCGCCACTTCCCGTGTTGCGACTGAGGGGCAAGCGCGACCGGCGAAATCTTTTCCCGACAAGCGAAGCCACAGAGTCGATTCCACCACAACGCCGCCCAACCCCAGCAGGACAGCAAACCTCCAAACACCGCAACCATGGGTAAAGTTCACGGATCCCTCGCTCGTGCCGGAAAGGTCAAGTCGCAGACTCCCAAGGTATGTTCCCCGTTGCATCTGCCTCCGCCGCAGCAGAGCGCTAACGCACGCACAGGTCGAACCCCAGGAGAAGAAGAAGACGCCCAAGGGCCGTGCCAAGAAGAGGCTCACATACACCCGCCGCTTCGTCAACGTCACCCTGACCGGCGGCAAGCGCAAGGTAAGGACCGCGTAAGGGAGCAGTGTAGACACGATTTTTGACGAGCGCAGATGAACCCCAACCCCGGATCTTAGACGACGACCGAGCCAACATCACCTTCGTAACGAGTAATATCGAACGACATGTCGAACGCTAAGATACCACGATCAACAACGATGGGGAGGCGGAGAGTCATCGCGATTTGTGGCCGCATTGGGACGGAGTACGGCGTTGTTACTTACGGACAAGTGGTCTTCCAATGAATAGATGGGACAAATCTACGAGGCGGATACGGGTACTCTAGCTCAGGCTTTAGTCGCAACAATACGACAATATTGAATCGCCTATTCTCCTGAACCCGCGCTATGTTGTCCTGGACACTAATGGTCGATGCTCAGCTTTATAACACAGAAAAAGGCACCCAGACACGGATGACTGAATCACAATGAGATTACTGGTTGGGAGAATCCAGGACTCAGACAGCCCCAAGCATACCGTATCCAAATGCCACGTCCTCGGCGTCTCCCATTTGCACATACCTCGTGTCTGCATCGACCGAGCGCTGCAGTGTCCAAATAGTCTTAACGACTTACTTAACGAAACCTGAGAATCATGTCGGATATTCAACGTACCTTTCGAACCTAGCACTTAGATGGCCTCTCTATCTTTGACCATGCTTTCGTTCCACTCTTCAAACCCGAAGCTCCAAATTTTCTCAGCAACGCTCATCCCATACTTACTCATTTCCCCAAAATCATCCTTCTTACTACTCTTCCTCCCCACATGCTGCACCACACTCGGGCTGATTGCCCATCTCAGCTTTCCCCTCTCATTTGCATAGTTTTCGATCAAATCATCCGGCGCACCCCTCACCCGGTCTGCCATGTACTTACCAAGCACAAGTGCCTGTCCTCGCGGGAAAACGAGCACCTGACTGCAGCACCCAAAATTCTGCATGAGAGATATACCCGCAGGTAGCGGTGCAACGGTGATGCGTCCGAGAGCGAAGAACAAGGCGATGGACAACGTGACCAAGGTGCCGATCAACACCATCACGCGATTATCCAACGCGCGAGCCTTCATCCCCGGGTGCCGTTCGCGGAAGAGCACCAATGCACCCATGAGCACGACGAATACAAATGCACTCCAAACCAAGTACCTCGGCCACTCCTCCGCATTCCAACCCAGAAACTCCTCCGTGTAGAACAGCCGCAGGTAGAGAAAGTCGACGTTCGCGTGCTCGGCAGCACTCTTCGTCTCCGCCTGTTCAACGCCCCTCATAGCCCGCGCATACCATCCCTCCATAGCAACGACATCGTCTTCGAAAATCGCAATGTACGGTGTGTTCTGCAGCGCACAATGCTCAAGTAGATACCTATAGTCGTAGAGTCCCTTCTCCCTGAACTCCGGGCCATCGTTATCCTCCAAGTCCCTGATACGTTCAAGTTCGGAACGCGACACATCGTATGTGAGAACCGAGTCTGCGAGCTCGTGGAGCCAGGCTTCGCCGTAGGCTGGATGCACACTAGGCTCGGAATGGGGTATGAACACCGTGAAGTATATCTCTGCTCTTTCGTGCTCGGTGAGTCCGGAGAGCAGACTGCCTACCGTCTCGCGCAGATATCCTCCTCCTTTGCGCGCAATCGATGGTATGCCTACGCATATCTTTTTACCGGGCGGGAGCAAGGTTTCTGGTGCGGGGAGAGAGATGTGATGCGTAGAGGAGATGAAGTCGAGGGCTTGTTGGCGGCGGATAAGCGAGTATCGAGGCGCGTAGCCGACGCGTGGATTGAAGAATGTTGACGTGGGGTCGCGCGAGGTGCGGGCGTGGAGATGGATGGTGAGCCGGAAGATGATGAGGGACGAGAGGAGCGTCGCGAGACGTGTAGGGGAGAGTCTCATGGCGAGGGTTAGGCCTCTTTGGACCGCAGTGGATGGTTGCGGCGAGGCATTCGAGATGCTCTGCTTAGAGATTGTAAGAGCAAACGATTAATGTAGCGAGACGTAAACAATGAATGAGTGAATGCAAATCACGTTGCTATCGCGACTGCAGTACGGCCCAGGTGAATCCAAAAGGAAATGAGGGCGGCAGAAGTGACTTCGAGGTTTACATGGTCGCTCAAAACAGTCCACAGGTTGCTTGTCTAGCGGTTACATGAATGTTTATGATCATTGTGGGGGCCCTCTCTTGTTTTTGGTGGTTGGATGTCTACATATGAAAAGTCATAATACTACTTGCATTGATCCCACAAGCTTTACTCCTACAGCTGACACTTAATCTTTTATCTCGTCTTACCTGACTTGTTATTCTTAAAACCAACAATGGCTGTGACTCGGAAGTAGTGCCGCCTGACGTCGCGTTTCAAAATGAGACCCACCTGCCTGCTGATCTTGATAGCCTCACACTTGACAACTTGTGGAGCAATTCCAAATGAGGCGGTAGTAGGGCTGACAAGCCTAGCTGAGCATTTTTGCGTTTCCATCAAGGTACGCGTAACGTCATTATTATTAGAACAGTTCGAAGCAAGGCGAGGTGTTTGAAGCTATTTCTTTTCGTACGCAATGTTTTTCGATGTTGAGTCTGTCTCCCTAAGGTTCTTTCAAAACACCAAGAGCCGTCGATTTCGAACAAAATGAGCCACTCTACTGCAGCGTAAAAGACGAACTTACATACCATCCTTGGTATCTGCTACGACTAGTGCTCTAACGTCTTCGTAAAAAAACTACGTATATCTGTTTACACGCTTGGTTGGTGATGATGTTTATAATTAGGCTCTCATTGAGTTGTAGATATTGAGCTGCGAGCACATTGAAATTCTATGAATTCAAGCAAAAGTACTTTTATTCTAAAACCACACATGCCTCGTACCAGTTATGTCGTGCATCAATCGCCCAACAACGGCTACAAACAGCACACATCATGCTTTTGTACACAGCTCATCATGATGCAAGAAAGGACTATTCGTGGGAGACTGATCTCCATCGCAATGGGAAGTTCAAACCATTGCACGATGAAGGATTCAATACACTCGTTTGATATGTAACCAAAGCACTCACCCAGGGGTATCCTCATAAGAAAATCCAGAACGCCCAGAATGCCAAGTTTCCCTCTTCATCTGCTTTATGCAGTACAATGCCCTTACCCGCTATCACTGAAACTCCAAGGCTCCCAGGGTATCAAGCAATGAAGACATCCAAAACAGATCCCTCGATAGCTCAGGAAGCTTATTTCAAGACCGTATGACGCATACGATTACTTTCACGCCTGCGTCATGACGCTCTCTAGAGTCAATGGGCCGCTGATGATGTCCGGCGTATGAGTCTCGACCGCTTCCTCAGTCAACGCCACTCCGCCCTCCACCTCCACCTCACTTCCCTCGGACACACACGAGTAGACGGAGATTATTGAGCTGGAGCTGTCCGACTCCGCATTGCTACTATTCGAAGCGTACCGTCCTGTACCAATCGCGTTCCCGTGTTCGGATACGATTGTTCCATTCATGTGTTCCTGCCTCAGATCGAATCGATCCTTCTGGCGTTTCACACGACGCAAGGCACCCATATCGAATTCCTTCATCGATGAAACTTCGCCGACGTCTCTAGCAGTGGCCGTATGCGGCATAGGTAGCGTGATGTTGGAGCCTGAAGAGCTGGACTCTCTCTCCGAAGCACGGAACACACCCTTGAACGCCTCCTTGAGTCCTTGACGGGAGAAGAGTGACAGTTGACGAGAGAGATCACGACCGATGTCGCCAGAGGATCGATGTCCCATTTTGTAGAAGCGGCGGCGGTGACGGCGAGTGGTATTTAGTGTATCGATCTCGGATTGCGTAGTCTTGTAGGTAAGCATACTGGATTGTGAGGGTGTAGACGGCGACTCGTCATAGAAACTGGAAGATCCCAAAAGCGTGCTTGGTGTGTTATCCTCGATCTGGATAGTAGGTGGGGAAGGAATCGGACGGCAAACAATGTCTCGCATGATCTTCGCTGACTTGACCGGTAGAAATTCTGTTTCGGCGGGTTGGAAAGGCTGGATCCTATCCTCGAAGACGGCATCGAACGACATTGATATGCGATCTTTGAAGTAGGGACGACAGGCGTGACAGGCAATCACTTGACAATCTGAGACTGACTGAATACAAAGTCAGCGGAGTCTGGTGTATAATGAGGCGTTAAGATGGTAACATTTCAGCATTTACTTTGCGTAGAGACTGACGACCGGTTGCTTTAATACAACCGTATGAACGACAGTCCTCTTAGCCTAAGTGCCACATCAACATACCTTGAGCACCTTAGGAGCGCTATTGAACGATCCATCGACATATGGAGGCGTATGCGCGTTGCCTGCTACATGCACGATAGCATCCCTCATTCGTGCAGCTTGAAGGGTCTCTGCAATGACTTTCTTGAGCTTTATCTTTCCTGCTTTCAGCTTCTCGAGTTGTTGGTCCGAGTAGAGGCCTTGTTCTGCGGCCGTAATAACGCTCTCGCTCAAGCCAATGTGCTCTAGTTCCCTGCGCAAGGCCGATTTGGCCAGATACTCGGCGTCTGACTCTTGTTCGGGAAGGTTCTCGAGATAAGCAATGTCGCGCTCTTGGCGGCAGATGTAGAGAAAACCTAGCGCTCGGTGGTTCCCACAGCTGGGGCATGAAAAGCCTTCTGAGATGTTTAGTGGGATGCGCTCCATAGTGATGTGCGTGCATGCTGGCGCTTTGCGCTTCGACACAGTGCGTGACTGCGTTCCTCGTTAGCACGCGGGCGGGCGCTTGAGTCGGGCCAACACACTCGCATCATGGAGACGATGAAATGGCGAGATGCCGACGAAGACCCTGGAGCGAAGAAAACAGTGTTTGAGTCCAAGGTGATATGGAACCGGTATCGTGGAGGCACTCGTGCAAGCGTGCGTACGATCGAGGCAGGAGTGAGTGGCTCGACGGCCGCCCGCGGAGAGGACCAGCCAGTCGCCTTGATCTTTCGTTCGGGGAAGTGAACAATAGGTAGAATTCAAAGGACATGGGCTGTAATCGACGAGGGCGAAGTGATTGTGTTTTGGTACCGGTACGAGTGTTCTTGGCAAGAGCGAAGGCAAACGGCGACCCGCGCCCAAGCTCGCGCTGAGGGGAGTGCAGGCTCCTGGAAGACATGCGAAAGTCGGTGTAAATCTACGGCATCTGCAGCGTTGGTCTTTGACATCACCTACTCTGTCTGAAGATCCATGGAGGACGCTGAAGCGAGGTGTCATATGGCTTCGGGCAGCAGGTCTGCCATCCTGACAGTGCACCATGTTCGACGAGACGACGTGGAGTAACACAACGGCCGATCCGTGCACCTGGAGGAGCCCATCCTATCTCTTCAAAGATTGCGGGTTACCGCTTCGGTCATGCTCGAGACAGACTGGAGGTGACCAGTCTTCGAAGTGTTGGAGGACATGACAAGGACGTATGACGCTATGCATTTCGAGGCCCACGTGCCCGCTCTATGCCCGGGGGCTACCGCGGCTATCTATTCTATGGCATGCGAACGAACAATACCATCGTGACGGCGATGAGAAGGTTGACAGGCACCACCTGGCAACGGACATGCTGTGCTCCTGCGGTGCGGCAAACACTCGACGGATGCTGCAGCGGCCCAGGCACGCATCCAGAGGCACGCATCCAAGTCGCCCGCCATCGTCGACATGCCGCGCCGAAGCAAGATAAAGATGGACGAAGAAGGGCCACAGCCGCAAATCCACATCTGCCGTGTCGAGCTGCGAGTCGCATCGGCGTCTGCCGGGGCTGGCAATCATGGCGAGCTAACCGCTTCGGACGGTCCGAGGGTGTCGCCGCCGACAACAAACACGCCCAGCCCCAGCAGCCATCGGTCCATCGTCAGCTCCACCCCCATCTTTGCCCAAACACCGCGCGCATCTGCACCACCACCTCACGCGCCCACCCGACTGCGCCCTCTCTGCACCACTGACCGCGCGCCGCCATGTCAGTCAAGTTCGAGAAGGAAACGGTCAAGACCACCGAAGGCCTGGCGGGCGCAGCCGCCGAGGCCGCGGGCAAGGGGAAGGACGACCTGCTCAAGAATGTCGGCGAGGCCCTTACCAAGGGCCAGACGGGCGCCAATGGTTACCTCGCGGTGAGTGACGCGTAATTGGCAATTGGTCGTGTCGCGCGCAGCTGTACTGACTGGACCCGCGACAGGCGTACCTTAAGCACCTGCAAGAGAACCCTCTGCGCACCAAGATGCTCACCTCGGGCACCCTCTCGGGCCTGCAGGAGTTCCTCGCCTCGTGGATCGCCCACGACCGGAGCAAGCACGGTCACTACTTCACCTCGCGCGTCCCCAAGATGGCCCTCTATGGCGCCTTCATCAGTGCCCCGCTTGGCCATTTCCTCATCAGCATACTGCAGAAGATCTTCCGTGGTCGCAAGAGCCTCAAGGCCAAGATCCTCCAGATTCTCATCAGCAATCTGATCGTAAGCCTATGCGCCTTGACTACGTTGCTGGCTGGCTCACAGACGCTAGATTTCTCCCATCCAAAACTCGATATACCTCGTATCCATGGCCGTAATCGCCGGTGCACGCACCTTCCACCAGGTGCGAGCTACCGTCAAGGCCGGCTTCATGCCAGTCATGAAGGTGAGCTGGATCGTCTCGCCCATTTCTCTGGCTTTCGCCCAGCAATTCCTCCCCGAGCACACATGGGTGCCCTTCTTCAACATCATCGGTTTCATAATCGGGACATACGTCAACGCACACACCAAGAAGAAGAGGCTCGCCGCCTTGAGGCGGAAGCACTACGGCGATGGCAGCGGAAGGGATTTAGGTGGTCGGGATTTGGGTGGCAGGGACTTGGGCGGTAGGGATTTGGGAGGCAGAGACCTGAGCGGTAGGGACTTGAGCGGCAGGGACCTGGGTGGCAGGGATCTGGGTGGCAGGAGCGTGGCTGGCGGCAGGCCTGGCGATGAATACCCTCCCGGCCCTCCGGGACCTCGACGCGACTACTAGAAACCTGCTGGTGCCAGCGACAATAGCTTTGTGAGCCCGCTCACCTGCATGAACCATACGTGCTTAGGGGTTGGCATGCTTGCCTAAACCCCATCACACTGACGATGCCCACGTACGACACACGTGGGATGACAGCGTAGAAGACAGGAGCGAGTTCGCCATAATCCAGCTTGGAGCTCATTGTAGGCACCCGTCGCCACTGAGGGATCGCCTCAACACTTGGGTGCTGTAAGCCATGTTTTGTATTTTTCCACCTTTGGTCATCTGGATATTTCCCCTAGTCTCTTTTGGCTCCGCGTATATATAACTATACTATATAACTTTCCCCGCCTTATGTT
Source organism: Paracamarosporium sp. OC-R06-R3 (assembly GCA_019828545.1). Lineage (NCBI taxonomy): Eukaryota > Fungi > Ascomycota > Dothideomycetes > Pleosporales > Didymosphaeriaceae > Paracamarosporium > Paracamarosporium sp. OC-R06-R3. The sequence goes on along the minus strand of JACVRA010000202.1, from coordinate 618,081 downwards.
ACCGTCGGAATTGTCCTTCGCGCTCACGGCTCGTTGCCGTTCGCAACCATAACAATGCCACTTGTTGGTACCACGCACAGCTGTCTTGCGGCACCTGATGGAAGAGCTAGCCAAATAAACAACGCATTGTTGAAAATAGGTAACCGTTGTAGCTTCACTTTCCTGTTATGGAAAGGCTTCCTGAAACGCAGGCGGCATACAGTCGGGTGTCCATTTCTCCGTAGTCAACGAATCATCGGTCCCGCTATCTTCCCTTGGGCTCACTTTCGTTGTCGATTGAAGACAACAGGATTTTGTCTACTAGTCCGGTTGCTTAGCCAAACGCTAAAGGCAAACACAAGTACGTGTGGACGTCTCTTTGGACAGCAGAACTTGTTTACCGTGATGTAACACAAGCCAGGCCCAAGGCCGTCTCTAAACTATTCTATACGGCGTCGTGGCCATAATTTTGAAAAGGCAGAGATCAACAATGGAACTATTTAAACTGCTTCTCGCCGGATCTCAAGGGCCATCCTCATCTATACGCGTATGGCTGCACTATCTGGATCAGCTGCATACCATACATTCCCTCCCTAATTGTCCTAATGATATTCTCTCCTTCGCAACTCATTCCATACGTCGATCGCTCCCTCGTCGCAGCGAGGCACCCTCACTATCATCATTATCAACATGACTCCGACCCTGAGTCCTACCACCATCGCCCCCTATCACACGTCCCTCATCCACTACCTGCTCTCGCATTGAGGCTACAAGAGCCTCGTCTCAAGTGTGACCGGAATCTAGGGTGGAACATTGACTGGGCGGTTGCTTTCCTTGTCGACCATCTGGACCCAAAAAAGAATCCTGATGCGGCGACTGTGTTGAGGAACATCCGGGTACAAGCGGCGAACCTAGAAAGAGAGGGCCATGTGCTAGAGATTCCGTACCATATCTTCAACAAGCTGAACGAGACCTTGTTTGCAGGCCACTTAAAAAACGCCGTGTATCTTGATATCAGAAAGTTGAACTCGGATGTATCAGGAGCTACACACACTCACAGCTGGGGCCTTGACCCTAAGGTAAAGAGAATCTCTATCCATCTCAACAAATCTGTCATCCATCAAGCAAGATCCAAAGATCTCATCGGCACGCTGATCCACCACATGATCCACGCCTACTTCCTCGTAGCATGCGGTCCGCAAGTCGAGAAAGAGACAGCCTACGGGCGTCTGGATCATGGCCTCCAGTTCGGCAAGATTATGATGACCATCAAGAACCTCTCAGGCCACAACGGCCGGCCTCTCACCTCTCTGGACTTCGGGCACACTCTAGGCCAAACAAGCCGCCTCTTCTACGACGAATACCACTACCAACAGCGCAAGCCGTACCACCGCCGCCGCGGCAAAGAGAAATGGTACTGCAGCCACTGCACCTCAGACATCGCCGCCCTCTCCGAAAGCGACATAAACAAGTGGTACGGCAGCGCATGCAAGCCGCTCTTCACCCTCCCCGACACGCTTCGTGGCTCCACAGTCCAGATCTACAACCCGCTCCGGCACATCTTGGAAGACGTGCCTCGCGGCGAAACAACGCCTTCCGCCCAATCAAACGAGTTCATCTTCCACGACAAGCCCGTCCTCGTGCCCGCGCACTACATCGACAACTTCTACAGCATTCGGCGCGCCTTCGAAAAGTCCGGATCCAGATACATGGAGATGCACGAGCTCGTCGACTACGACACCTTCCTCCGCTTCCTCGAGCTGCTGCACACGGGCTCGTACGGGCCCGATCCGAAGCCCATCTTCGCGATGGGAAGGAGGGGTCCGCCTGTGATCAAGAGCCCGACGGTAAGCGAACCGTACCTGCTTACCGATGTGCGGATGTACAAAATGGGTGTTCTGATGGGGTTTGACGAGCTGAAAGGCGTGGCGCTGGGACGGATGTTCAAGTATGGCGTCACGCATGAGGATCCTGTCGACGTGTTGAAGGAGTTGTATGCCGTCATGGAACCGGATGCTGATTTGAAGAATTGGGTGAGGAAGTTCCTGGGGAGGACACCGGGGGCTGGCGAGGATGAGTGGATGGGCGCGTCCTCGGCACATACGTCTATCATCGAGCTGTCGAATCTAAGGAAGTTGGAGCTTGATTTGCTTGGGTGGAAGTCGAGATTTTATGATTTGTTGGAGAGCAGTAGTGCGCTGAAGTATGAGGTTGGGAAGGTGAAGAGAGAGTTGATGGCGAGTGGGTTGTATGCTCCGAGTGGGGTGTATGGTGGTGTGAGTTCGCCTTTGCCTTTGCAGAGGAATTTGAGTCCGTCGATGGGGTTGGGCTTTGGGGTGAGACCTGGTGGATATTTGGGATTGCCATGGGTGGCGCCAGAGGTCGAGATGGAGAGAAGGGCTGCCGCTGCTGCTGCAGCCGCCGCTGTGGTAGGCGATCCATATCTGGCAAGGGGGTTGGGACACGCAGATGACTACGATGATGCTATTTCATGTTGGGGGACGTGGTGAGCCGTCAATGAGTGCTAGGCTGCGCTGACAAAAGAGTCTGGGCTAAGGATAAACACTTTGAGGCGTGTTGCATAGGAGTTTGAGTTTCGTATAAATGGGTACGGTAGACGTAGATTGATGATGACACGATGCGATGAGTATAGTTCTGAAATGCATTATCTCGTTTATTGGCGACAAAATAGGCAAAGCATTACAGACTGATCGCCGTGAATCCTACAGCTATCAAAAATGGTCAAGTCGTTATGTGGAATCAAGAAGAGATTTCAGTCAACAGGTGGGCAACGTTGATGAAGCTTGGATCGACTCGCCTTGCATAAAAAGTTCAAAATTGTCTTGATATATTAACAACCATTTCGACTCATCAAATAGCGTGTGGTGATGATGTTTGGAGCTGTAGAGTTACACGACGATTGCGAAAGTACCGGTACTTTAGGTATGAAGGAATGTTTAGCCAGCGAATCAAATCACGCATGAAAAGATTGCCGTTGATCTTGCACACATCACTTTTTGGCCCCAACGGCTAGCCTTGTTTGGAAGCAAGTCATTTCCTCTACGATGCTCCTTTGTGTCCACTGAGTCGTGGAGAACATGTGGGAGACGTTTTGCTTTGGTAACTTGAGATGAAATTGAAAGTCACGGAACGGTTCTATCTCTAATTAATTAGTGTCGAAGCCTACAGCATGTGAGGAGTCTGGGCTGCTTCGATCAAGATTGGGTGCGCAATCATGGCGCTCTCATTTGGAAGCGGACGTCAGCCCATTGTTTCTGAATGGATCATCGGTTGATGCAGGGCAAGGCGCACGGTTCGGCGTGTGCGAGCACTTGAACGCAAGACGTTAGCATCGGCAACAGAAAGAGCTAGAGTAACTTGGCACGTGTTCACCTCCACATCACAAGGCTGTGAATTCCTTCTTCAGCTCACGGTTGTTGTTAATAACAGTGGCATCTTCGCTACGCGTACAAAAATGTTCTTTCTGTTGTATCCTAACGCCAGAGAAAAATGTCATCTTCCATCATCCCAACGGAGCCGGTACCTGCGACACTGACGACCGGGACGATGAATACTCTACCCTATCGCCCAGCAAAATTGCGCACCAAAACAGGGTGTCTTACTTGTAAGCACGCTGTAGATCCACACCAACAATGCGCTTGAGTAACCCGAAGTATGGCAGGCAGGGGCCGTAGAAAGAAATGTGACGAGAAGTCGCCGGTATGCGGGCGATGCTCACAGTCGAACCGCGAGTGCCTCTGGCCAACGTCGGCCGACCTTGTAGATCGCCGCTACAGCAGTCATCAGAGATCTCGGTATGCTGCCGGGCCTAAAGCTGGGGAGTACGAATTTGCTACCGATGCCTCTGTTGAATCATCACTCGTCTTCCGCCTTTCGGAATCTGTTGCGCACGGAACAATATCCAATGATCTTGAAGGTGTGGTCGCGCGACATTTCATTGATCAATACTATAGGTTGCTACTTTTACCCAACTGTCATCCAGGTGGGTCGGACTCTTAGATATGCGTCTCGCATGCTGACTGCATACAGAGTTCTTCAATGGCTGGATCTCAGAGATCCAGAGGCTGATGGGAAAATGGGAGAGTGTTCGATACTCAGTTCTTTGCAATGCTGCCTCGAACCTCCATTTCATCGAGTCGAACGGCAAGATGCAGGAGCTTGCTCTGACTTATTATTCGAAGGCGTTGAGAGGATTATCAGACGTGCTCGCGCGCGCGGACCCACTGGCAAGCTGTAACAGTGTTCTAATGTCCATGATGCTACTGTACCTCCATGGGGTAAGTACATGAGCATTCTCCGCATGATTCTGCAGTAGTAGTCCGCTAAATCTATCACTAGTGCATGGGAAGGGGTACTTATTTTGACATACCTCGCCACCTCAATGCAGCTACACGTTTTCTTGCGCTGCGTCTCTTCAAGCAGAATCCGACCATTGGCAACCCATTCGATCGCTTGGCTGTCGAAAGCGTGCTGTTCCAGATCTTCCTTGTTTCCACTGGCCTATGGTCGGCCGAAGAAATAAACCACAGATTGGATTTCAATTTTGATCTAGACTTCTGGCTTCGAGCTGAACGCTTGCTCGACGAATCGAGAATGTTCCCGGGACAAAGTAATTGTACAAATAGTCCTGTACTTGGGGTACCAGTCAGCTTGTTCAGGCTTGCTCTCACGCTGAAGCAGATGTACCAGGGCGCAGTTTCGTACGACCAGGGAACTCTCAGTGAGCTACGCAATGAGATTGAGGTTTGGGAAGGGATTGTGTTGCGCAATCAGGAGACCGACAAACTCTCCGACATCGAAAAGCGGGACCACAAAAGCAAGTTTTACAAAAGTGCAAGCTACTTGTTTATCCTGATCATATCACTGCTGTCAGAACAGCTCGCCAGCCCACTTGTTATCTCGGATGAGGATGCTGATGATTCCGATGATTCAACGGAACCTCGGACACGACCACCACTTACCGCCAACCCTGAGAGTTGGCAGATACAAAAGGCTGTAGAGATATTAGAGGGCTATGCCAATGATGACGAATGGGCCTCGTGTTTTATCGGAAATTGGCCCGTGTATTCCATCGGCTTCTTCATGGCTCGTCCTGAACACGTTCAGCTCACGCGCAACGAGCTTCGGCGCAGATGGGATCTAACCAAGTTCAACCAAGTTGCGAGATTTTGCAACGATCTGGAAAAGACGTGGATGCAGCGCGGATTGCTGTCTGAATGCGAAATTGAACCCGTAGGGAGGTGTTTTAAATCAGGGCACCACGCGGGGACTGTTGCTTGACAGGGCTTGATATCAGAATGGCGCCAACAACCCGCCTGTGCCTGATGTGTTCTTGTCTCTAGCTTGCAGAAAATGATTAATAGAAAACTACACAATGTCGATTTGATGGATCGCCCGCTTTAGGTAGGCATTCCTGCTATTGTGAGAACTATACATTGCGGCGCCTCGATTTTTATCATAATACAGCGAACTTTGTGGCCGATGAAGGCATGTCATACGGAGCGATGGTGATCACTTCAGAATAGCGAAGTTAAAGGCGGTCGAACGAGGATGGGGCGATCCTAGAGTGTTCGGCGCCATAAATCTATTGCTCTTTGCTACGAAGCCTAATGGTCTGTCTGCCCGAGCAGAAGTGGAGAACTAAAGTCTGCACACAAGGAAGGACGTTGGTGCGTTAAGCGGAAGAATTAGTTCAGCAGGGACAGAGTCTAGATCAGTACGAATGCCTTGAGAATGAAGACAAAAAAGCCTGGTAATGCATGTAAAGTCAATGGACTAGGTATGGAAAGCTTTGCACTTAGTCATGCTCTCATTAGGCCGTGTTCCAGGGCGTGTAGGTATTGAGGAGGACATCTTGCTAATATAGAGAGACCAATGGGCTCGTTGCGTACCCGAGTCTAAAGAGTACATATCAAACCTACATCTGAACGAAGTAGCGATCTGTGGACCTGACACCCCCCTCATATGCTTGCAAACTAATACTCACTGATACCAAGACGTCAGGAACCGTCCCAGTGTAGAATACCAGCTAAACAGATACACAGCAAGAATACTACGAACAGCTTCTTTCGATGTAATGAATCATCTGTCAAGCAAGAGAACATATCACAACAATCAATAGAACTTACCGAAAGCCGAATTTATAGCGTTAGCGTATCTATGCAAATCTCCTCAACCCAATCCATAATTTCTTCAACCTACCCTGAGACTCGAACCGAACCTGTATTTCTGTGATCTCACCATTTCGTATATTCAGTTCTGTTGAGTGCGCTTCGCAAGTGCCCTATTTTCCTCGCGCATCGGTGGAGCTTCAGATTGGCAAAACGCTACCGGGAGAACTTCGTCGCTCTGCCGACGCAGAACGAACATTTCACGCCGGTGAAATCATGTTTTCGATTGCCACAGGTGCATCGGAATGATGGAGACTGATATCCTTACATCATGTGAAGAAGAAGCCGGGGAGAAGTCCGACGGAGATACCTCCTGAGACGAAGAAAAAATGCGCAACGAGACACGCGGAAACGATTGCATATCCATAGATCGCGGAATCTAGGATGCGAATACTTCATCGTGCGCTCGTGTAAAGATAGTGGCATTGGTAGGCTTGTCATATCTCATCGCGGTGAGCGAGAGAGAGCTCCCACCGTTTCCTGATCACAGACACGCTCACGGCACAGCTCGGCAAAACCATCGGATACGATGAACGGTGCGTCTAACTGGCAATACCATACCTCCTCCTCAGACACAGTACTCAGTCTTACCATCTGCCACCAAATCAGTGGCATGCGTCACGCGCGAGGTACTTCGCAACCATGAAAATCCCGCAGCACAGCGACCCAGCGAAACAAAAGCTCCTAGCCCAGTCCTAACGCACACTGAGCTGTGTTAAGTTCTGTCCACCGTCTGACAAGCACTCATTACTAATGCAGGGGCAAAGTCATCTTGCAGTACGAGGAGGACTGCGGAGCGAGCCAGCCAGCCAGCTAGCCAGCCGGCCGACCATGAATGCCGCAGTCAAGGGATGGCCCTAGCTATGGATGCCCACATCGTGTACGTAGGTCGTCCTATAGGGAGCTTGCGAAGTCGCAATGTTGCGTGTGCTGCATTCCGCAGACAGTCCGCCAATGACCGCATTCGGATTCACTCGTATAGGTGTAGATCTCGTCCGTCGACAAGCGGCAAGCCTCGAGTCGTACGCACGCAGTCTATTCGCCTGAAGTGACGTCCGACCTTCTTCCCGTTGGCTTGGGTCTCAAGGCATGCCCAGCACTGCGGATGCAGCTACATAATGGTTACCCGCCGGTAAGCCTCCAAGCTATACAGGAAATGGATAGCTATCGACCAAAAAGCCCTCAGCTGCGGTGCCTACTAGCTGGCCATGGGCTAAGTTTGCGCACTTTTCTAGCGACCGGGCAAAATAGATTAGACGAGTCTCCATTTGCAAAACTTCTGCAGGTGCAGCGGAGGGCGTGATAGTGCAAGCCAGAGCCAGATGATCGCTGTAGCCAGACCGTCATAGATGCTTTGTGGATACATTGCATGGCATTCCGGGATTCCCAATACCAGGACGCGGCGGGACAAAGAAGTAGCGGGACAAGGGCGAGTGTTTAGAAGGACCGCACGCGCGTGTCACCGTTGCGGCAAGATTCCAGATCGTGTTTTGGAACTGTTCGAGCACGTCGAGTTCACCTGCGAAACCTGGCCGTCTATGGAACTCACCACGTTCAGTGTCCAACGGATCCACAACACAAAGGTGGTCTCGAAGATGGGGGATTAGTCAGGTTCACCAGCGGCCCAAAAAATGAGAGCAGGTTTAGCCGGCGACGAGTACCAAAACGCGAGGCCAGCGAAGTCTAGTCTCTGACAAATAAGCGAATTGAGTTGACCGATTTCTGGGTGCGACAGGCGAGTAAGGTTACCGCCACAAGACCGAGCTTTGGGTAGCGCGTTGCAGCCACATCGATAGGCTGAAGTGGCTTTCCTAGTTGCGGTTCTAAATTCAGGAACGTGTGTGATCCGGAGATGCAGGAATTCTACTTGATCGGCTACTGCATCGTTGACATGCGCCAAGAGGATCTCGCCACTTGAGACCTGTTGAGATCAACGAGCACTTGCATGAAATTAAGGATAGCGTGCCCGTGGAACTTCGTACCGTTATCCGGTGAAGCTCCTTAAGGGTGGGGCGGCGATGGTTTTTGTAGAAACGTTGCCAGGGTCCAGCATAGCGGTATAGCCCCGCAGTCCTCGTGGTAAGATCATGCTCCAGGCCCGAAAAGGCAGCTTGTCAAAATGTTATGAAAGTGCTTATGAAACAGCACGGCCAGTGTCACGTTCGCCCGAGATTCTGATGTTAGAATCTTCACAAGAACAGTGCCTTAGGAAGGCGTTTGAGGAGGCTACTTCAATATCCCAAATGCGGCTGTAAGATGAACAACATTGTGCTACGATAGTCCAGTTATTCAGCACCGGAGTGAAGGTAATGCATCGCGTCCAGTTTGGTTCACGGTTCCAGTAGGCGATGATATCATCCCAATGGCTACATCCAGCGAGACGGAAACCCAGTGAATTGCGATCACGGCTCAGACTCTGCCGTCACTGCTCCAGAGAAAGAGACGGATGAAATTCCACGCCGTACCACACCGCTCAACTGACCATCATCCTCTGGAAACAACGGCCGTGTATTGGGGTAACATGAGTGGTTTTGCCGTGTCAAATGACCCCACAGAAACTCACCAATTGATCACATCTGCTTCACGGGCCGACCCAGGCGCTCAGCTAATTGAGCTTAAAAGATCCGAGCCTCTCGCAGTCCGGCTGTGTCGGCATGAAATTCCTTGGCGCTGAAATCTTGGGTTGACTCATGCAGGGATAGACCGATGGCAGGTGTCAAACTCAATTCAAAAGGTACATCACATGACGTCAAGGGAAAGCAATAGTCAACATAACGCGCTGACAAGATCCCCGAAAAATTTCGGAGGAGAGGTGAGTTACTCTGAAGGTTTCCCAGCGAAGAGGACGAAAGACCATGAGTAGCCATAATCTCGATGCCCGTTCTGTTGCATCGCGTGGTTGTCGACAGTTCTGGCTTGCGCAAGGAGCAGCGTTTCACATCCGGGAATGAGCTTGTTAGCTGTCGATCAAATCTCTTCGAAACATGGCGAGTGAGCTCTTGTCCATGGCCCAAAAATGTTACACTAGCACTTGATCGGGAATGTCGCATGTCTGTCGGGAACTAAACTGAATGATTCATGGGAGGGCGCCCATGTTTTTGCGTTAAGAAATCGGACCTTGTAAACTCCCGCGAATTTCTCCGCGGGCCCGTATTGACCGGAAAGTACACTTCTCGCCCCCGCGAGTATTGGTGAGGCTGTGCGTCCGGACGATCACCATCATTAATCAAGTTAGCATATAGTAGCACTCCTGATTAGCCACGAGTAGTGTCTTTGACGTTGAGCTCTACGGAGTCGATGGTGGAGCAGTACCGTTGGTCACTTCGGCTGCGTCTGTCTGCACGCAGGGAGCAGCGACCTTACTTGATGCAAGACCACCGAGTCGACCGGGCAAGTAGCAGTGCATCCAGATTGCACTGATAGACGGTCGAGCAGGGAAGGCCTGTAGGGAACCCAGTCTCAGTAACAAGCACTGTGCAGCGAAGTGTTGATCGCTAGTGAAGCCCACCAATGCACCTGAGTTCCAATGCGCCCTAATCTGCGACTACCCGATACTCGGGAACAGATGCCTTGTGGAGATGCAGTCACAGGTGGAGCGGGCATTGGAAGAGCCGGGGAATACCTGTACGGATTCTCGACGGTTCATGCAAGAGAAGCTCGCCACAACTCAAAAAGGTCATAGCCGAGTCTCTATTACCCTACGGTAGGGTTCATTGCATCCGTATTTGGAAATGGTACCTAAAAGTGGAATTATGTGCTCACGTTAAAGAGGAATGGTGCGAAACGAATCAATAGTATGTGACCTGCAGGGATAGTTGCGTCTGATGTTATGAACGCACATCGCAACAAATCGCTGCTATTGGGCGATGCGAATGTATTCCAGAGCGTATTATGAAACGGTACTTTAATAGAAGGCACATGGCCGATGAGAAGGCACATGGCCGATGAGAAGACACAATAGCCTTTAGTTCCGCGTGTCATGCTTCGAAGAGCCAAACTCGCAAGAGCGATTCAGTGTCTAGGATTAGATCAAACCTTCGTATCTATGGCGGTGAGCGAAGATAGAGAGAACCGAGAGTTGGTCAAATGGGCAGTATGCACTATCAGAAGATTGATAGGCACTGTGTCGTTGTCGACTACAGTAGCCAACTGCTTGTCGTGTCTTGGACTTGCTCAGTCCGATCGGTACGCTAGTGACACCAGATCTGTGGATGACAACCTGACAGAGATGACACAGGCTCTGACATTGAAAGTTTGATGAGCCAATGGCAGTTTTGGACTGGACGTTACGGAAGGCTAATCTAGAGAGTGGAAAAATCGCAAGGTAGTGGAGGTGGGTCTGGATCTGCAAGGTTTTAACTGTCGACCTGGTCATGATGAAGTTACAGTAGTGTGATGATAACCCGACGTGGGTTTCTAGCAGGCGGTCTGTTGAGTCAGCATATGCCTGTATGTTGAAACTCTGTTCAAACCGTATACGGTCCGCTACCCTCGCCCGTCACTGTGGGTAACGACTCGACAGTGACGAGGCTGCCCGTCGGGTGGAGGATATAGTGCTAGCAGGACGGCAGGCATTGACATGACTATCTGGCCCGGGCGGGTATGCAGCGAATGTAGACGGTTGCAGATCAGCCAAGTCATGAGATTTGCGAAAGAGCGGTCGGGGTCGAGTACATTGTGGACGTTCAGGGTATCGTGGGTAACGCGGTTGAACAAGTGCATCGATGCAGGTATTCGAAGGTGGGGGAAGTGCTTGGCCGGAGAAAGGGCAATGATGACTGGATTAAGAAATCTTCAGCCTTGGGTGCGGGATACGGATCCAGAGACCAGGTTGCCGTGGCCGTCGTACATTGCGGGAGGCGTCTTGGTGTTCTCGCATTGGAGGAAGAATATGCAAAGGCAGATGCCGGATAGGGTGCGATGGAGTGTTGCAAGATGCCATGAGGCACAGCAGCGGACCAGGGTCTTCACCGACTCGAGATTCGTGGAGTGAGCCGTATCGTGACATGTAGATCGAAGTCGAGATGAAGGGTGGTTGTTGGGTAGGGGATCGCACACAAGCCCGGGCGGGCGGGACAGCTGCGAGCACCTTCCCGTGATGCAGATGTCACCACGGCGCTCCTTATTTTCGTATGCCGGGGCGGGTCGTGACACATGGCGACTCTGTGAGCTCATTCCAGCGGGCTGGCGAGGGTGGACGGCGAGCCGAGGCGGTGACGGGCAGGCCAGGTGTCCAGAGGAGAGGTTTCGCTGCGGTGCGACGGGGAGGGGCGGCGAGGCGGAGTGGTGGAGTGGTGGAGCGGTCCAGTGGTTCCTGCCGCGTCGGAAGCGTGCCGTGCGTGTCTGGCAGGCGCAACGGCGGGCTCCTCCTCCCTCTCCCAGCAGCGAGGCAGGAGCAGCCGGGCGCCATCCGCGACGCAGCGGTGCGAGGGCGGTCAGGCGGCGGGCAGGACGCCAGGGCTGCTGAAAGCGTCGACGCGAACAGCGGGCGGCAGGGTGTTCCCGGCGGCGAGGGCGGACACGAGGCTCGCCGCGGCCACGGTGCAACGAGGCGACGACACCAGATGGCGTCGGCGGCCTCCATCTTGTATGACGGCTTGCGGCGAGGCAAGGACGCAGCCCACCGCCTTTTGGTGTTTCGACGGGCGGAAGCATGCAAGCTGGGATCTGCCCGAGCGACGCTACGGCGACTGACAGCCCCTGCGCGGTGAATGGCGCAAACGCGGGGCCTTGGCTGCCCCCGGCGAACTGCTCGCTGTCATGCGCCCGCTGCTGCCGTGCCACGCTGCCCGCACAGTCGCATTGCAGCCCACAGCGACCCGGCGCCGAAGATGCTCGGCCGCAGTCGCCCGCGATGCGCATGCTGGCCGGCGCACAGCTTGGGCGGTCAGGGCTCAGGGCTCCGGCCGACCCCGATGCCCTCCGCTGGCGACGGGGCCCGATGCTGCTCCTCCAGCTCCAGCTCCAGCTCCAGACGCCCCCCACACGGCAGCGCCAGGCAGGCCGGCCGTCGCGTTCGCGTTGGAGCCGCCGATCGCCGCCAGAACAATCCATCGCCGCGGCACGAATCGACGGGGCGTTTGGGATCTTGCAGCGAACAGCCATGCCCAGGATCGGCCGGCAGCGCGGGACTTGACCACGGTAGCCTGATTGGCTCTGGCCGCCCTGAACCCTGCTGCCAATCACGCCCCGTCCAACCTCCCGCTCCAGAACCGTCCACCAGCCTGCCGTCGCCCACCGTCGCCCCCCCGTGTCAGTCGCCTGTCAACAAGATGCTCTCCAGCGCCTTCTGCCGTCTCGCAGCCCCTCTAGCGCCCTTGCTACACCTGCACGTGTCGGCCCCCTCTGCCCCCCCAGGCACAAAGCTTCATCAAACGCCTCGCAAACACTTCCCAGCAATGCGGTGCTGACCCTGTTTCCGCCCGCGCTCGCCGTTTGAAAGAGACTTTGCACGAGTCGAGCCCTCCCTCGCCGCCTGGGATCCGTTGCTATGCCATGCTGCTTTGGGGGAGGACAGGTACCGCTGTCGATCACCCGCATCGACGCAGTGTAGTTAACCCTAATAGCCCGGCTCATCTTGCTATTTCGGTCCATTGTGCTGAACGCCTCTTTGCTGCTCAATAGCTTCTGCGGCTGCACTAGCCGTCGACTCGTAGCGTGCGCGAGGACGCGACCCTCTTCATCTGGCACCTGGTGTTGCGTCGGATGGCATGCAGTACCCAGCACCTGCAATCATTTCCCTGCCCAGCCACCAGCCTGGTTTGGCCTGCAGCAGCTGTCTCCCCGGTCCTGGTACTTGCTCACAACCCAGGGGCAACCCGTTGCCCTGGTCTCAAGAGGACACGGCAGCTCTCCATCGTTGGTTTTGTGCTCCCTCGTGACAAAGGCGCTGTTGCATGCCTTCACCTACATGCACTCTTCCGAGATCGCATGCACCCACAGCAGGGCATGCTCGTCCAATGCCCCGCACTCTTGCCAATAAGCAAATACCACAGTTCCGTGCGACGGGTCCCCGGTAGACGTCGTGGCCATCGGGGCCCCGGTGTAGCCTGCCCTGACGCCTCCGGGTGTGGCAGATGCAATGGCCGCTTGTCTCACGTTTAGCACCGCTAGTCGACGACCTGATGGAGAAACCCAGCCAGGAATAGACTACAGCCAGCGTGCTCCCGACGAGATAGACTTCCTCCTGGGGCGTCTGGCTGTAGATGGTGGCTTGGGGCATCTCATTTCCTGCGTGTCAACCGACCGCCATAATCTCCACTAGCGACGTGATGGCACGTTGACATGGCAATGTGTGTCTATGTGTGGGCGTTACAGCATCGCTGCGACGATCGTCTCGGCGGTGCTGATGAGGTAATGGCCTTGTGGCGAGTGAACAGCACAGCGACGAAACGAGCGACGAGCAGCGGTTCCCTGCTCCTGTTCTGCATCGAGTCAGCTGCAGTTTTAAAACGATCTGCGTCGGCGGTGTTGGCCTTGAGGCGAGTGGTGGGGACGGGGCGGACGGGTCTGATGGCAGCGCCATGAGGCCTAGCGGCTGCATGAGAGGCGTCTTGCATCGCGCAGCTCCACCACCGTCGCCCGGCTATCCAACGCGACGGCGGCTCTAGCAAGGGGCTAAGCCGGGTGCTGCTCGTGCCTTGACTCCTGCGGCGTAGTGAAGGGCCCTTTGTTTCTTCTGCCAGCTCTTGCCATAGGACCGCCCTCTTGTGCACGCTCGGAGAATACCCAGCTTCAGGCAAGGCCCCAACCTTAATCCACCTGTCAAAATCAAATGTGCAGCGCTGGCCGTGGCCTGTCATATCCTGGCTGCTCCTGGCATGTCTGGCATACCTCCTGGTCCCAAATCCAGACGGACGCTTCGCATGCTAGACGTACGGCCCGTTGCAGTTCTGCTCCGCCATCGTAACGCCTCCACCCATGCATGGTGCAGGCCTCTCTTAAGATCTGCCGCCCGTCCCCTTTTGCTCACTCTGTCCATCTGCGAACTGCTGGGTGCTTGCGCCGGCAACTCTTTTCATATCCCGCGCGACACAAAGCTGTACGCCGACGAGAACGACCTTGACACGACCTCACTAATTCCCTCATCCGGCCTGGACACCCCCGCGGTTAGTCGATTTATATCTGAGATATTACCTTCCTCTGGCGGCTCTCTACTTCTCCCCGATCTTGTCGCATCCTTTCGTACCGTAATCAGATAGGTGAGTTGTCTGACTTGCTGAGGCCCTCGCCCATGGTTACGGTGCCCCATTAACGCGGACACCTATGACGGAGGCTCGAACACGAGTCGCTCAATACATTGGGACCATGGATTGCGTTTGGTTGAACGACGCTGATCCTGAGCATTTCAGTTTATAGCTGCTTCGATGGAGTATCTCACCTTGCACGATATTCCGCAGCGACATATGTACAACGCGCGCAGAATGGCTACTCCAGACGACCTCCGTGGCTCTGAGAGGACCCTGCCTGCACTGCCTGCGGTATGTCGTTCTTCTTCTTCTTCTTCTTCTTCTTCTTCTGCTTCTTCTCCTCGCGAGAGTGCTTTTCCTTCTCAAATGTCCTCCCCTCGTTCCATGGACACTTTCCCGGGTGCACCTGCCTCGCATAGTTCGCGCCTTCCCTCCACATCAAATCCTCCCTCCCCATCTGCGCCTTCCCAACCCGAGGCCAGCAGCCGCAGCAGCACTTTGCCGTACCTTTCAAGGTCCTGGGAACGTGACTCTAGCAAGGCCGCTATGATTCCAGCAGATTTTCTAGAGCCACCTTCACACCCTTCATCTGCCTGCTCGTCTACTCCTGCCCGTCCTCTCCGCAAGACGACAGGCATCACTGCCAAGAGTGCTGCAGAGGGGAGGCCTGGAAGGGACTACATCATGCTCCCAGCTGTCTTTGACAACCGGTACGGACCGCGCATGGACAGTCTGACGTCGGTGTATACCTCGTCCGATCGCTCAACCCTCTCTCTCGCTACAGACACGGATAAAGACGAGAACAACCATGTTAACGAAGCCCCGTCACAGAATCACCTCACCCGACACTCGCCTCCCGTCCAACCCAATGAGCAACAGCCCAGCAATGTCGGGCTGCCGTCCTTTTCACAGGTAAAGTCACCCACACGTTCACTCTGAACGAAGCTAACCACCTTGAAGCTTCTGAAGCATGTTCACAATGGCGAACCTTCGCCACCTCGAACCCCAAACCGCAGCAACGGCTCGACAGACAGCTCGCCCGTCGGACGCAGCACTCAGTGGGAAGAGGTAGCATGGGCAGGAGACGGCAAGCGCAGGCGCCTCGACTCCTCTGACGGTCAATATCGCCCTCCCTACCCGACTGAGACACTCGACTACGAGCCTCGCCGGCCCAGCGCCATCGACCCAACGCTCGCTGGCTCATATGGACCACCTGCACCACACCGGCCCAGCCTACCATTTGTACCCCAGTCCGCCCCATTGAACACGCATGTGCGCCATCAGTCCAGCCCGATTCCCCAAGCACATGCGCAGTATCAACATCACACAGCTACAACACATCACAGTGTGTCTGGCCCTTCTGGTTATCCTGCGCATCCAGGACAGTACGACCGTCGGCCTAATTATTATCCTGACCCGCAGACAACTGTAAATAGGCACACATATGAAAGGGCTCAGTCTCAGAACCCATACTATGCTCCGCCGCCGGCATACATTACGCATGGTGCTTACAATCCTCACGTGCCACCGCAGCCATACAACAGTTATACCTTCCAGTCCGCTCTCGGTGTAGATCAAAACTCATTCAATAGAAAGCGGCGAGGCAATCTTCCCAAAGAGGCTACGGCAATCCTCAAAAAGTGGTTCCAGGATCACCGCGACTCACCGTACCCTACCGAGGATGAGAAGATGGATCTATGCCGGAAATGCGGGCTCACCTTGAATCAGGTACGCGACCCAATTTGATGCCACCCAGCCTTCCATTCATGAGGGTTTTCAGCTGTGCCAGACCCCTTCTACAACCTGAATTACACACTGGAATGATTCAAGATGCCATCGGCCTTGCACCCCTCAACAAGAATTGTATAGCTGACATGTTTCAGGTTTCCAACTGGTTTATCAATGCTCGACGACGTGCACCTGGAAGGGAGCAGCGTGACGCCCGCGAAAACGCTGAAAATTCTGGTTGAGGGGCGCGCGGATGCTTGACGCATGTCCCCTGAAACTAGTCTCCCTTATAACAACTCTCCCACCTTTCTAGCCGAATCCTCGATTACTGTCGCTCCATCCGTTTGGTATTCAACTGTTCATCGACAAAGAAAATCTCGGTTCTTTTTTTCGGCGTTCATATGGCTGGTGGGCACCTTTACAACCCTTTATGCCTCAAAGTGGATTGGCGACTTTTGCACTTCCATTCATCGTTGTCTTGTTTATTACTATTTTGCTTTCGCGGCAATGGCGCGCATCTGTGGTGTCTGCCAAAAGTCATTACGTTCCTACACCCCGGCTTGGGCATGATGGCTGGTATACTGGTACAAACTGCATTGCATGGGCTGGCGTTTTATTCTGTTTCTCAAAACGTGGGAGGCAACAGTGCATTCAGGAGGGCGGCGTGAGTTTGACTGCTGCATATCCATGGGCTTCATAGAGCATCATTGGATTTACACGTCTTCATCTTCGGATGCGTTTGTGTATTATTGTTTTTCAAAGGATGGCATACCCGATGATTAGGTCGAGCGGGATAGGCAGCCCTATCGCACAGTTTTGTCGTTCACTATAGTACTAGAATCAAACTAGATATTATCAATGTATAATGAGTACCGCAACCATTCCTAATTGACTGCGTTGAGGCTTTGAAAATCATTGAATGGATGGACCCATAAGCACATCTCATGGTTGGAGCTTACCCAAAAATAGGATATTTCATCAAATGCCCAAAACAGAATGCCTAAAGAATTTTCCTGGGGCAACTCTGCCAGATTCAGCGTTGGTCGAGTAGCTCACGCCGATGATGCGTGCGCCAGAGACGCCCAGGTGACCCTTCAGGCCCGTCACCGACGTCTCGAGCCTCCGTCGACTCCGTTGACGTGCCGTAAGGGTCCTACCGGCGCCCTCTAGCCTCCTAGTGAAACCATGGCAAGTATTGCCTGACCCACACGCAGACCCAGCTACGGTGGAAAGTCGCGGCTTAGGCAAGACAGCGTATGCTTGTCCGGATGAGGAGTCCTAACAGCGAGAGAGAATCGACCAGCAGGCATCTGGGCGAGCGGATGGGTGGAGTTGAGAAGAGGACGGCAGGGCGATCTGGTTACGTTGGCCTGTAGTGGAGGCTAAGACCGGGCCGCCGTCTCGCTACCGGATATGGCTCTGGCTATGCGTGGTGTTTGCGTGTTGGGTGGTTGGTTGACGGTGCGTGCCGTGTGTCTTGCGGCGTGGAACGTGTGGCGATAGACGACAGACAGGCAGGCACCCGCGAGCTACCTATTTTGGGGGTGTACTATGACATTTGCATTCCCTGCAATTCGAGGGTAGCGCACCACGATTTGGGTTTGATGTTTTGAGTTGAAAGAGACGGCAACGAGATGCCGTGTAAACTAACACGGCGATTGTTACGAACTGTCCTAAGGTATGCAGATCAGAGGCTCCTGTGAGCTATCATTACCATACGTGTATGCTGTCATATGGCATCCAGACACCGGACATTACAGAGTCAAGTCAGGGCTCCTTGGCATATAGAACTCTCGCATCCGCAGCCGTCGTTTCGAAACACGCGCCACACTATTGGCGCCACCGCTCAGCAAACCCAATACCAGGATCCATCCCAACGGGCCTCTCCAGCATGAACCAACCTCTTTGCAACATGTTTCCAGTATTCCAGATTTTGAGTGCTGCGGGCGGGGCCGCTATCAGATGGTGTGTGGGTCGGACACTTGGGGAACCTTGTGCGGATCAGATCAGGATCAGGGCGTTTCCAAACTCCAAGATGGGGTCAAGGGTGCCTGACTGTCCAACATTGGAACAGAGTGGAGAAGCTAGAGCTGGCTCAACAGTTTCCGGAAGTATCAAACACCTATGGAGCACGTTGAGTGGTTTATAGAGCTCGCGCTCGAGCTCGTACACATGTGTGACGGGGTGTCGTGCGTCAAGCGTCGCGACGGAGCGTGCGCCTGTGGCAAGTGTCAATGTTTCGGGCTCATGACTGGTAAGGTTTGCAGATTTCTAATGGGCGTGTTATGATGCGAGAAGCTATTTGATAGGGCGTTTGAGTGGCGCTGTAATGGGGCATGCGTGAGTTCGCTTCCGGTGGCGATGGGTGTGAATGTCTGTTGAGGACGGTGTTCGGCGCATGATATTGGCAGACGTCGTTGCACACAAGATTGACCTGCGCAAAACGTAATGATGGTAGATGTGGTGATGTCATGTAATTCTGCGCTGCTCGTCGTGCATTCACTCCACGTATGCAAGGAATACTTCGGGGGACGGTTGCAATGGGTCAACAGGTGGGCCCGGTTGGCGTACCAGGTCTCGAGCTGGATAAATCTTCCCGCCTCGACAAGCGGCAATTTCCGATTTGAGTAGAGTTGAACTGTCGAACGGAACGTGCCGGTCTAGGAGGTTGATTATTGGTAGACAGGAGTGACGTATTGGTGAAAGGGAGCAAGGGGTTTGTATAGGAGGTTTCGATAGAGGCGTGAGAAGCTGTGCGATTAGAATATTCCTAAGCTAGGATTCTTGTAAAGTATTCTGGGATGATTAGAATGGATAATCTAAGATATGTACGTAATAGTTTGTATGAAATATGAGGGTATCGTAGAAATGCTAAAGATTAGTAAGCGTACGCATCCCTAACTTTAAAGATGCCCCATCTTGCCCCTAATATCATGAGCTCCTTCTCCTACTCCGTCTCACATTGCTTAAAAGTGAGATACGTCGATCCGGATGATCCCGTTCCCAATCGATCGCCATTTCCAACACTGCCCTGCTCCAGCCATATTCTCCTTTGATATCGGCATGCCGGGTGCATGGGCTCATCTGGAAAGGAAGAAACCACTGTAAGGTGCTGTTGCCCATGATGCTACGTAGGTTCTCCATACTGCCAAGGTCCCATGGATGAACGAAAGGCTGTGTCTGAAAGACGACATATTCACGTCCGTCGCTATGCCTGACCTCCCTCAAAACGTTTGGCTTCTCTTTGCTGTTGTGACTCGACGAGTTCCTGCGTGGGCTTTGCGTGCTCGGGTCTCTTCGGGTAACTAGCATGGCAATGTTGTGCACTCCGCCTCGCTGCAATGTTTCGATAGTTGTGTAATTTATTGACTGATTCCAAAAGGTCATGAAGAACATTGTGGTTGTGAAGATCATGAAGATTCCACAAAGAGGTAGCATCGCAATCCATATCCCGGGTTTGCTTCCTAGCGTTCGAATCCTTTCAGCTAGGAATATCGCAACTGGAATCCAGGAAAACGTGGTATACAGCATACCATAAAAAACAAACTGGATAAAGAATTTGTGAGTACCTTCGCTGATGATTCCGCCAGCCCAAGGGCAGTAGTGGTCCATGCGGCGCACACAGCGGTTCAACTCGCGGCAGTGATGGGCGCGATCAGGCTTCCAATTGTGGCATTTATCGCACCACTGGGGGTTGCCATCGTAATCGGAGATGAATGCGTCGTACTTTTCGATTCCATTCCAGCTCGCATCCTGCTTTTCTGAATCTGGGTTTCCCAAAGGAATGATGCCTGGGTTCATCCAAATGGCCTGCAACAACCGCAGCCATGTAAGAAGCAATGCCAAAACAAAAAGAAAGTAAACGGTCAGCAAGGCGATGGCGGTGCCTCTTCTCGGAAGTATCCCACGTGACTGGAAATCGGACGATGGCGAAAGGAGGTACTCGATGCACAGAGAGTAGACAAAGACATAGGTCGCAAATCCCATGGCTCCGATTTCGATGAGAGGCATCAGGACGGCGGAGACTTGGCCCATGTTTTGATCGAGGGTGCGCCCCTGAGGGCTGCTCTTTCCCGTAACAGACATGCTGGACCGCCCCGCGCGTGCGAATGCGTGCGACGAGATGTAACAGATGGCTTCGCGGCGTATATGGCACGCCTCGGAGGGTTGCTGCTGAAGGGCGCGATGCGAGTATGGCGAGAGGCTGCGGCTGACCGCGCGTGGAGTTGTTCAGCGAGCTACCCAGCACTCATCACCATCGAAGCAAGAAGGCCCAAGCAGCCGGGAAGAGATGCGCACTCGGTGATGACAGCGCCGGGGCGACGCTGCAGTCGTCTGTCGGTGGTGTTTGGTACAGCGATGGGCTGATGTTGTTGGCCTAGTTTGATTGCTGATCGTCAAGCGGCCTGCGCCACCCCCAGCCTCGTGTTCGGACGAAGCACCAGCGCAAGCCATTGGCCAATTGACATGGACTTGGAAACATCCGACCACAACACCACGGCTCCATCACCATGTCTCGGAGGAGGGCGGTTTTCGACTTCTGCTCTGTGCTGGAGAATGGCAATTGAATGCGGGCCAGTGGGTGCCGAGGGTGCGGCTGCATGCAAGAACATGTCAGATTGCTCTACCCCCATGCGTCGCTACCCCACCTCACCGCTTCATTCACATTTCTCCTGACCTCGACACCTCCTCTACCACACTATGGGCAGAGCTTCTCCCGCATTCCCCTCAGATCCTCCGCCTGGGCCTTTGCGTACGATTGCTGGAACCATGAGCCGTGCCGCACGGGACGCCGCCGAGTCATGGCCCGCATGCCATCTGATCTCATCCTCAAAAGCAAATCGCAACCCCGCGAGCGCGCCCAGCCTCACGTCCCTTCTGCCTTCCGGCTTCTTCTCCGGCAAACCGGCTCCTCTCTTTCGGTCAGGGTACTGGACACGTCGCCTACGTGTCTCATCGCCAATGTCCTCGACTTCGATTCGATGGACCCGCGGCCGCCCCAAGACTGGCACGCATCCTTCACCGGAATTTCCTCAGCCTTGCATTGCCATATCGCCGTTTTTAGCCCTAGCCTGACACCTGCCCTGCTGTGCTCCCCAGTCTTGACCACCGGGACCGGTAGCTGATGGCCTACGTCCCTTTCCGGTCTCTGACCACGCGTCGTGTGCTCGTGGTTTCCTGCTGCCACCAAAGTGAGGCATTCTGGCGTTGAAGAGGTGCCTTCAATTGCCTGTACTAGTGAAGGCACAAATATTAAGCTGCTGCGCCCACAAGTGGGAACTTGGAGGAAGATTAGCCTCTTCACCGCACACCGCACCGGCATGCCGCTAGGTTGGCTGAGCTTTGTGCTTTCTACTGGCCTCATTCAAACAGCGTCTGCCTAGGACATATTCTGGCCTTCCGACCCACCAGATCAGTCATCTCCCGGTAAGCTTCTACAGGCCTGTCTCAAAACCACATCGCCTGACAGTGCTGCAGTCAACTTCTCCAGCCCCAACTACCCATTCTCAACCATCTCATCCGACCACTTCGAGCCAGAGCCGTTTCCTTGGCCCTGCACGAGCGTGAAATGTCCGATATTGCAGCTGGGCGATGACCTGCAAATAGCGGCGTGGCAGTGGCCGGAGCGCCCTTAGCCCACGCCTAGGAGAATTACACATTCAAAATCTGATTACTGGGCTACTGTAATGCTGCCGCCTCGCCGCCATTGTATAGCTCACCATCCATTGTCATACTAGACCTCCGAACCGACCCCCTCGGTTGTACTTTGACGCTACGGCTCTCGAGCTCTGCCGCAATTAGCAACTTGTGCAGGGAGAGTCAATGGAGGTCTCGCAGAGGTATTCGGCATACTTTCGTAATTTTCGTCCGTCTGGCAACGTTTCAAAGTGTGTAAGCTTGTCATTGCTCTACTTTCACTTCAGCGCTCGCTTAGCCTAATGTCGCCTTGCGGCTTGACATTCTCAATTATTCGCGGCCCCCATGCGTGTGCTTCAACGCCAATGCTCTCTTGCTCTTCTCTCAAACTACCGCGGTAGTGGTCGAAACTCATACTTTACTCAAACAGTGCGTAACTTCCGGGTATTTTGGGCTTCGCACTACCTATGCCTATGCGCGTCAGACGCACTGTAACCGTTTCAATAGATGCCTCTTCAGCGGACCAGGCTGCCGATGCGATACCACGATCCATGTAGTGGGTTTTAACTACAGTACGTATCGCAAAGCACTTTTATTCAACCTTGCCGAGACAACAAGCATTCTTTAAGTTCATCGTCTCACGTAATGAATACAAAAACCAACCAATTTGCGCTAAACGAACATCCTATCGTCGTTTTCGGTATGGCAATGCTCCTCGTTTTCGGATGTGGACGAGGCAAAAGTAGGCAACGACCATTTCGCTGAACGAATGGGCCCGCCTGCGTCTTTCCAACCAACAGCCCTACCGGCATGCTTTGTGTCACTGCCGCCTCGCTGCCCCACGTTCTACCATTGTTAAGATTTTGTCCCCGTTTGCCTATCACTCTTGCGACATGAGCGTCCACACAATCCCTACCAAATCCCTACCGCCCTCACTCAGTCATACACAAGAGCCGCGCATGGGTTATTGCTTATCCATACCAAGACTTCCTATTGCGACCCAACGCTATCCACGGACCAAGCTATCGGACTGTCTGCACCTCTACCACCGAGGCAACCTTGCTCTTCCTATGACGCCAGGTTGCAGACTCATCTTCGGATGTGGCCGACACTTGTAGGCCACGCACACTGATCCTCACCACTCGTTCGCATCCTTGTTACGCCATGCTCACTCACCACGGCCTGACTGCCTCTTCGTGCCTCCCTAAGCGCAATGGCCTTCGGCTTAGTGAGTGGCTCATGCTTCCAACGTCTTTGCCTTCCTCAGGAACGGCAATGACGCCGATGTGTTAATGAAGGGACTTCCAGTAGGCACGGTATAAAGCTTTGCCTCTTATGAAGCTTCATCGCCCACCAGAGCCCTTTGGACCTTGAACATACCTTCTACACTCTGCCTGACGTTTGATTTCGAGCCTGCCTCTGTACCTCGCTTTATCGTTTTCGCAAACATGCACACCCTTTCTACATTGCGTTTCCCTGTCTTTCTTCCTGGACCGACCAGGCCCTTCATCGCCCCTCTTCATTGTCTGCAGCAAGTTGCCGCAATGCCAATCGAGTCCACAGATGCATTGTGCCCCTCGTACTCAACCTTCGATCGATTCACTACACTGGCCGCTTGCGCCCCGGAACAGTGCTTCGATAACCATGGAGGCGCTTTCGAAGGGCCGCTACAGTACGGTCCACCGCCTAGGACTGTATGGTACTGTGGTAACTGTGGCGATGGCCCACTCAACTATACACTTGACACAGGCTGTCCACACTGCGGACATACGAGGGATGGATGCTGTACAATCACCACGGCTTAAGCTCATTGAGGTATGACGGATTTCGTGCCGAATAGATCTCACAAAACTAATCAAATTCACCAGCTTTCGTCATACCCGGTCTCAACGCTTACCCGTTCGTATCGCTTCAATCACACAAAGTGTACCGGCCCAAATACGTTTACAGATCACCCAATATACGTTGTTCTTTCACTTATCGATACAAACTTCGCAAGGCGACTGGGTGGTCCACAGGGGACACCATATACTTTCCACACTCACTTTTCAAGCTCTTGGTCTCCTCCTGTACGATATGATTTAGTTGGATCTGATTTTTGGTTTGGTGAAGAGATGCGGAGAGTAGTCTGTTCTTGATTCGCGTGGTAGATTTTCCATTTTCAGCCAATCGATAGATCATGCAAAGGGTCTGCGACCGCCTCTTCACTGAGGAACCAAGGACGCGCAAATTTGAATTTCGTTCTTTCAATTCTTTGTTGCCGACAGACCTTTAGTCCCAGTTTTGTTTTTTCCATGCCAAGAGGCGTCATAAGGTGGTTACACAGCATGAGCATGGGGGCCAGCCGGATCGGGACCCACGAACGTGCGATAACCAGGTTTCTTCTCATGGGGATTTTCCAGAATGCAGGTACGATGCAGCCTGCCTGTCCCGGAGAATTTGCTTCCGCACGAAGTACCGGCATTTATGAAACCGTTGCTGATGATGGCCAGGCTACTTACACTACCATCATATGCTGCAGCTGTTCAAAAACTCACCGGACAAATCAAAGCCCGTTGCACCTCACCATTAGTACAGGTCAGTGTTGTCGGTGGCGCTCTTACCGCTGCAGTGTGGGAAAGTTAGCTTTACGCCTCAGGCGTAGATTTCAGGCCGAAAGCTTAGGTACTATGTCTGCCTCAGTCCATAAAGTAAGCCATGTTTGGGAAAAATACGCCACCATTCGTACGAAATCGCTCCCATTAAAAACATAGCGCGTCCCGCTGTCATAATGGGTCATTTCACGTCAAAAGCATTCCGGTATCGATTCCTCTCAAGTCCTTTTCGTGGCGTTCACCGACACCGAGTACCAATCAGATCAGCGACCGCCTTCTCTCACCGCTCCAAGTTCAACGGAAACACATGACGAGTGTTCGAATAAGTTTCTTGCGCAACCTGGTCGTGGAGGTCATTCGTTTGCTAGTGCCCCGTGCACTCGTGCCCTCCGAGATGCCCCTCGTTTGGAGGGCTACTGGGCGACATACCTGCCTCGATGGACTATCAATCACGCCTCACGCTTTGACCGTTGTGGCCGTGCTTGTCCTACGTCCCTGTATCTGCTCGACGTATATGAAGCCAGTGGGCCTTCTAGCATGTGTGTTCTCTTTCATTACGCCGCTCTTCAGCTTCTAAAAACTAGCTTCTTTCTCAAGACATCAGCGCAGCATATCTTTGCACAAGCTCGACCTATCTGGTCTATAGAGCTCTATACCTTCTACCTATTGGTATTACTGCTATTGCAGGTCTGGTAGATACAACGCCAGACTCGTCAACCACTGTCCCGAGGGTTACCACCAACGGTGCTCAAACTGCCATATCCAGCAGCTCGCGGATAGTAAGTAGCATCGTCGCCATGGACCTAGCCAACCGTCTCTTACTTCTATAGCAAACTATACCTCTCACTTATCCGTTCCCGCGCCCGTTACTAGTCCTGTCGGTACTACCTTCAAAAGGAGCTCGGAACACAACTTCCTCAGTGGCGCAACTTCTCGAGATTTCCCTCAAGTATTATTTCAAGAAGCTGTAGCACTGTAAGACTCGCTGGTACCAATACAATGCCTTCGTCGTCGTCGTCTTCTTCTTCCAATAATAGGTACTACAAACAAAGTCCTGCCCAAGGAGGCAATACGACAGTCCATTACGTTTGGTACTGCTGCTACTGTAGAACCGGACCATTTCACGTTCAAATCTACCCGGAGTGCACAAGCTGCAACAATCATGCCCGATGCAACCGCTGTTCGGTAGAGGTGGTTAGATCATGAACTAGATGTTGCTCAAAGGATGCTTTGCAGCGCAGGTATCTAAGTATGCATACCTCGAACCTTCAGTGTAGTTACCCACTAACATAGTGCAGCCGCTGTTGACAATTCAGACTGTCGTTGTTATTATATGGTTTGGTGCCGGTATCTCACGTCTGGGTTTGGAGTTCGTGCACAATACCCTTTTGTCTTTCATGCTGGCGCAACATGGTATATTCGTTTATGCATTGGGCATTGGTGCCGGGGGATGTTTTTGTCAGGCAGGGCCTGGCAGCCCATATTGGTCAAGACGAGCGTTGGACATGGCTTTGCGGTCTGCTGACAAGCCCCTGGCGTGCTTCTGCCTCTTGCAGGGGCTCACCTTCTGATACTCATCTCGAAATGTTGTTTTGCCACATACACAATGTCCCGCGACGCAGTTGTTTCAACGATGCACTTAAAATTAAGTTCACACTGAAAGCTCAGATCACCGCTGATCTTACCATGATCAATGCGTCGAGCAATCCTTCTGGGAATTACGCACAGCTACCACACGGCGCGCGGGAATCCACGTCCTCCATCTTTTCAACTACCACAGCGCACGCCATAACTAGAACTTCCGCCGGTCATACAATATCACGCGACCGAGTATTCCTGCGGTGCGACGTGCCCTAATCAAGGCTATGTTATCAGCATCGCAACAGCGCTCCGACCATCCCTCGCCCTCGGAGGCTACGCGCTCGCCTGGCGGGGCACACCCGGATTCAGCACGAGGCGAAAAAGGCAACTGGAGGCATCGTTTCAGGAGTACCTATTAGGAGACACCTTCCCGAAGTGGCGGGGCGAATTGTGATCGGAGGAAATGGGATTACTGGGTGGCTTGCGTTGGAGGCCAGGGCAACCGGACGCGGTGTCGGAGCTGAGGGCCGCGCATGTAGCTCGGGTAGTACGCGGTGTGCGCGCACGCAAGAATCCTTCCAATACCTCAGTAGACTTGATGGGTTTCGCGCAGGCACATAGGAGAAGGACAGTGGAGCATCGGAGTACGCCGCGGCGCCATGAAGGACTGGCTGGGCGCATCCAATGGTTGCGCGCACCGACCATAGCGCTGAGTGCTGCCTACAGCTCCGAATTGCACTTCGCCCGTGACTCAGAAAAAGCTGCTAAGCTTTACGCCTTGCTACCCAACATTCAATGCTTGCCCGATGAGTGTGTCACAAATGATGAGGGCAAAGTGGGGAATGTGGGATGGAGACGCCGCATGCAGGGCAACGGCCACGAGCTTACATGCAACCCTACGAGGCGTGGGGAGCCTTGTTTGCGACCATGGAGGCGGTCGCGGATGCGGCGTGGACGCGTGGAAGGCAATGCTACATGTGACGGCTACTTGCTTGACAAAGCCTCAGGCTTACAGGCGCCGTGTGGCGATGTAGAGGCGAAGAAATGCTGCTTCCTTGCATTTCGCAACGAGTGGGTTGCTACGCTTACTATCTACGATGCGAGAGGCAGCAATACAACTCGATCGTGGTCATTGCAGTCCACCTATAATTAACCTCCGTATGCACTGTGTTGATTGAATCCAACTGTTACTAGGAAGGTGTTGTGAAGCCTCTGAGGAAACTCACGGTGCCTTCAACGTCCTTTGACCTGCTTCAACAATCAAAAACTAGCCTATTCTTTTAAAATACTTACTACTCTGCACAATATGATAGATAACAAAGTCTTTGTTTCCATGGAAAGCGATAAAAGTATGCTTGATCAGTGACCAAAGTGTCAAAAGAGTAATTGTTCCATGTGAAGATTGACTCCAGTTCACATGGAATGTCGTTAGTAGATGTCAGTGGACAAATAATGCGTACCTCGGCGCACTGAGTCCCTTCTGGTTTAGCTCCTTCATTCAATACGAAGCTTACAAAAGACTCTCTAAGGTACAACCCCCAAACAAAATTTGTTTTGATTTCAGAGATCATATCGTGAAGTATTACCCTGCGTCCATCTACTTATTTAATTGTCATCTTCGCTGCTTCTGCTGCAGCCACCCCTGCCGCCAGTCCGGACAGGGACGGGCAGGCTAATCAGTGCGATGCCTATCCAGACGAAGATTCTGGAAACATTGTTCTCTGGTCAAAACCGTAGTACAACGGCGAATTTGTCTGTATCAAGGCTCTGAGTCACTGCGTCAACCTCGACACACTCGATTTGTAAGTACAACCTTTGCTATTTTATCGTGCTTGCACATTCACTTATTCCATCATTACAGAAACGACAGGGCCGTTTCGTACAGGTACAACGAGAAAGTCTCTGGCTATCGGTACTATTTGTGATTACCTCCTTCACGTCTGTTTGCGTAGCTATGAGTTAATGATGCGCGCATAGACACAGTGGTTGCCCCCAAGGCAGCCTATTCCACCCCCCAAGGAATGGCTACGCCAGTTCAGACCTCAGTCTGACTAGTACCAAGGGAAACACAACAAGTTAGATCCATATTCCAAGTCCGATCAGTCTGATTCACAGTATATGGAGACACCTGGGCTGACAACTTCTCCTCGGTCTTATGCTTCACATAAAAGAGCAGCTGAGCATGAAAGAAGCCTGGACTCTGCTCAGTGCGCCTTAATGGGTTTTTGATATGTTGTCCCGCTCGGGCTGAAGGATTTTCAGCTCCGATGAAGTTTTTCCCTGTAGCCCAATGATACATAAGTCGAACAGTAGAGCAGTTCCTATTCAAATGAGAGAGCTCTTACTACGAATGGTGCACAGTTGAAACTTTCACTCTTATTACTCCTTCCGGTTATAGAACTTGCTGCAGGCCCTGTAAAAACTCGGTACGTAACGATTTTCAAGCAGATGAGTGCGCGCTGCACTCACTAATTGACGAACACATATGCTATAGCCTTTGGCTTTGATCCTTCCACCCAGGCAATACGCAGAACCGCACGGCGTTTTACCGGATGTCAACCGGCGTTATATAAATAAGAGGACCTAGCTTCAAACTGTGACTCAGTTCCCTTAATGAGTAGTGATTGTTTCTTTTAATTGAATTTTTTACACGTAATGGTCGCCTCAAGGGTCTTATCCACCTGTAGCCTTTACAAGACTATTACCGGGACACGCAAACGCACTTTCCTCAACCTTAGCTACTACAAGTAAGATATAAAAGGCCCTTCCCTCATACCAAATTAGCCCCTGCTATCTGTTCGACTTGTGTTATCGTTGATACATCTTCGATCCTCTCCGATCCTCTCCTAGCTTGAACAAACATGCACATACCTCTAACCCTGTTCGCCATTGTCTCGGCCGCTCTCGGTGCTGCCATACGTCAAGATTCTGGTGCTGCGGTCGAAGCCTCTGGAGTCATCCAGCGTGATACTGACTCTAAGCTTACCAAAATTGTGCCGCTACCGAGAATCAACGGTACCGCCACCGATTACGAGGTCCTGTTCTACGAGGACCCGGACTTCAAAGGCGCTGGGTGGGGCCTTACACCTATTCCAAATCAACCATCTTCTCCCGATGATAAGGATCAGTTCTGCTATTTCGTCGAGCCGTAAGCCTCGCGACTTCATGTGGCAGCTGATGTTGAAGAACTAACTTATTTCAGTGGCCGAGTGTCCTCCCTCAAGCTGGTGAAGCAGCGCAACGATCGGAAGTTCTCGTGCAGATTCTTCAGGTAAGTCAAGCCCATTAAAACCTATAGAGATCTAATGGTTATAAAGGACTACCGATGCTTGCCAACACAACATTCCCGCCTTGACCCTCGACTACCCTGCGGAGCGTGCTTCCCTCGGTCCTGAACTAGACAATCAGATCAATGCTGCTCTTTGCTGGTGGTCGAGCCCAGGGGAAGAGGCTACAAAGCGTGAATTCACTGCGCTAGAACTGACACCTTTGGTCATTGATTCTCAGTCGACGGATAGTAATGAGAGATCGAACAATAGTGCACCTCATCTTGTACGTATATCGATCATGCCTCTTGCACAAGAACTCACTGACCTCCCCAGGTTGATATTTTTACTGAGCCATGGTTCTACGGTACTTATACGTGGATTTACTACAGTGACATGTTAAACAAACGTTGTAGAAACGTCGAGTGAGCGATTTTTCGAGGGAATTCAGTCGTTGGTTCCGCTAACCTAGCATTTAGCACCAAACCGGTAGAGTGGTCTTCTCTGAAACTGAACGACTTCAATACCGTTTATCGGTGTACCTTCTATGAGTATGTTTTCTGTTTACATTATTTTAGTGATATGTTGCTAACAGTGAGCAGCACAGTGAATTGCGATGCAAGTGCGAATTACTTCGATATCGAGAGTGAACATGGCAATTCAGTGCGTAATCTCAGCAAGAATCTTGACCTCCATGGCAGGAATTGGGATAACAGAATTCAATCTTTCAAATGCCAGCCGGGCGGATTTCCAAGTGCCGCGAGTAAATCGCGTGGAGAGCAATTGCAGGCCACTTACGATGTCTTGAACAGACACCCAAGCAACAACTTGTGGGAGTCACAGAAAGTGCATACTGGTATCTGGCTCTTCTCTCAAGCAAACCTTGGAGGCAAGAGTTGGTGGAAGGCTCCAGAAGAGATTCGCGATGGAAATTGCGGGAATTTGTGAGTTTTCCGTCAAAGTACAATATCCTTTTGAGAGTCTAGCGATACACTATAGGTTGAGTCGACTCATGATATTAGATTCGGTGTAGATTATTGCCGCGGAATAGAATTGAGACACAGCCGCTAACTTCTAAGCAGTGGCTTCGCCGATGGAGAAGGCATCTCCTCGATCTGGGGCTCTGCAGGCTCCTACGAATGTATCTTCTACTCGTAAGTTAGTCTTGAGTAATAGAGTGACCAAGATCTGACAATGCGGCAGTGCTATAGACTGTGACTCAAGCGCGAGCACATTGAAGCATGATGGGAAGACCAACATCATACTGAACAAATTCGGCGAGCCTGGTTGGCAGCTCGAAAACCTAGCTTTCAATTCGAGGAGCCATAACAATTGGGACAAACGCATACTAAGCGCAAAGTGCAACCAAAACTCTCACCTGCCCACCCGTCAGTCAGAGGAGCAGAACGCTGTTGCTTGGGGAAAAAATGAGAGAGCACGTTCGGAAGCGACTGCTTACCCGGTAAGCCTTGGTTGAGACTTGCAGGATGACATGTGGGACTTGAACAGAGAGCTCGCATATCCTGTGGCTATATGTTCTCCTGGATAGAGATATTAAGGCCTTATGCTTGAATGCTAGTAAGGTTTTTACTTAAACTCCTCACTGATTTATGATTCCAGCTTGAACTATATCGAGACTACAACTTTACAGGCAGTGCACAATACTACACATGGGGACAACTCGATAATGAACTATGTGTGACTCTTTCGTAACTACCCTAACTGCTCTACTGTATCATACCTGGGACTAATTTACGCCATAGCCCTAGCTCCAGCATTTCCTCTACGCGTAAAGTGACCAACGACCTCGACCATAACGTCGTTAATTGTAATGGGCATGCGTGCGTATAGCTACACAACACCTAGATCATAGCCGCTGATATTGATACTTTTCTAGTACTCCGGACTGTACGAAAATTGTACCGTCAGATCCGAATGGCAGCTTCATCGTCCTGGACACTTTCAGTGATCTTAGACAGCATGGCTGGGACAACAGAATCTGGAGTGTCAAGTGCACAGGCACTCGTAATCCGCCTAGATCTAGTGGTCGTACACACGATTCATATCGAAACAAAGCGCGACGGCGGACCTAAATATTCAACCCCATCTCCACATCTCTGAGCTGCATATTATCGACTTTCATAAGTACAATGGGTTTCGGATCTTCTTGATGTACCTGGGCGATCAACCGCTGCGGGATGTGGGCTCCTGATTGGAAAAGGTTGTGGTGAAGATCACAGATCGGATCAAACGAGTGTCAGCCATATCTTTCTTTTTTTAAAAGATGTAGTCCTACTCGATATTCTCATCCACAATCAAGGATTCTATCTTGCCAAGTATCAAGTTGCACGCCGGTTGACACTGTTCTCGTCCTGGTACACTCCTAGAGAGAAGAAAAACGGTTACACTAAACTGGATTTTCCACTCTTAACTTCCACCTGGCAATCAGGTAATGTTTGAGCTCTTTCACCAAATCCATTCCGCACCAACCAAATCTCTCTGCTTAGCATTCCTCACGTGTATGTCTGAAAAATCCGCCGGGTCCAGAACCGGCTCCCAGTTCCCAGACGCATACACCCCGAACATTGTTCCTGTGAATGCCCCACCAACAGGTGGCATAACAGCAAGCTCCTCTGATGCGAAAATGAAGCTCTCCACATTGTCCTTGTGCTTCAAATATAGTTTGTAAGTTCCATTGCACGCTTCAGCGCACAATTTTACGGTGCCATCTTCTCCAAAAGACTCCCCTGTGCGGCCTTTTTTAAGTAGAGGATTAAAATCGCTGAACGCGCCTGCGCGACCTTCCGGCTTCCGACAAACGATAGTTCGAATTATTTTGCCATCGTACTCAATGGCTCTGATGCCGATGGTGGCATATGAGAACGGACTCCACCACACCACAATGCCGGCTTCGTAGCCTGGTTTGCTGGGTTTGAATTCCAATGTTGTATGGAAGGACTCGCAGTACTCAGTTTGCTTTCTTAATAGTAGAGATGGGGATTCGGGCGAAGACAGGCTGTAGCAGCTTCCCCAGACACGGAAATAGCCTGGACGGTCTGTGAGCGAGTAGCACTTCTTCAGTGGTGTGTTCTTCTGGTACCAGCCCAGCTCAAGTTCTTGCTCGTTGAGTTTTGCTGTCCATTTCACATCTCTCTCGCCCTCGCGTCTTTCTTCGATATTTTGTGAAATGGCATCTCGCCCTTTGGTCAGAAGCGTGATGTTCTCCCCGTCGTTGAAAACAGGCCAATCGTCCACCCATTCGACCGTCACAAGAAATGTTTCCCTCCCCAATTGCGGCTCCAAGTACCTCCCGTTCTCTTTCTTAATCGGCCGTACACCAAGAAACACTCCCCACCACCGACCGTGCCCATCTTCGAAGATATCCGCATGCCCTGTGCGTTGCACTTCTTCGGCTGGCCCGTTATACCATAGTGGTCTACCCTGTGATTCCCACGGACCATATACGCCTTCTTTACTCCTGAACACCCACTCCTGGTGTCCAGCCTCCGTTCCGCCTTCTGCAACAAAGAGGTAATAATAAGGCGCCTTGTATAGAATGTGCGAGCCTTCTGCAACGCCAAACTTGGATTGTCTGATCACTACAGGTGCCGTCAAAGTGCGCCCGCTTGCGACGTCGATTTCGGAAATGTGGATAGCGAAGTCTTTCAACTTGGATGCTGGATCACGCTTCGATATCCTCACTGTAGTGCTGAGATACACCTTGTCATCCGAGTCCCAGAATAGGTCCTGATCGAACCCCGGGTTGTCGAAGTACACGGGATCACTCCATTTCGTGTCATCGAAGATGTCGTCCGTCCAGACGTAGAATCCTCTTGGGAAAATCCTTTCGTCGGCTGTGGGCCGGTAGCGTTGGAATACACCAGTGGTGAGGTAGAACCGTTTTTCAGATGGCCGGTAGCGGAGTGTCGAGGCCCATGATCCGGCGCCGGGTTCGACGGTGCGAAGGTTGATTTGAGATGGACGCGTTAGGGCGTGGCCGATAAGGGTCCAGTTGAGGAGGTCGGTGGATGTGTAGATTGGGCAGGAAGGCGTATATTCAAATGTCGACGTGCTCAGGAAGAAACGGGTCGGTTCTTGGCCGGTGCCTGGTACGACGCATACTGTGGGATCGGGATTGAAGCCGCGGAGGATGGGGTTCTTGAAGGTTGGCTGGGAATTGTCCATTTTGTGATGTGTATGCATTCTGGGTGGTGATTCCGTAGTTTAGGATTACAACGTTCATTGCACAGCGTAAAGTACATGGTGGATAGTCTTCATAGATCGGTTGCCAAGAAAGATCTTCCACCAATGCGGGGCTGTTACAGTGGAGTGTGAATGATCATAGTTGGAAGCAGAGCTACTAGTAAGTACTAGAATTCAACTGCAATTCCCGAGAAGACAAATTTGTGGGAGCTTGTCCGTATTAACGGGTCACATAATTAGGTTCGCCAAGTGACGTCGCAGAGATAGTGGAAAAGTAGAACGATGCAATGCTGTGCATTTGCAAAATAACTCGGCCACGTATCTGTCTCTTTCCTTACATAACTTACACGTAATGTTGGTACAGAGGGGAGATATCCCAACTGATCCTTTCTCCCACGGTATACACAGCAATCCAGACCCTCCAAATGTTCCTGCGGGAGGCATCTCTAGAATTGTCTTCCTTTTTCCCCGCTAACTTGCGGTATATTCTTCTCCTTCTCTTCACATTATATTGTTGTGATGCGCCTGTTTCTTTGTTCACTTGTTCTCTTCCGTACTTTCCTCCTCTGGCCGTGACTCCTGCACGCCTTTGTACGGTCGCCCAGCGTACAACATGTATCCTTTCTCTTCAATGGTGCCCATCTTCTCGTCCTTCTCAGCCCTCCCTTCACCAAACGCGCCCGTCTCCAGCTGTCCAGCAACACTAATGGGCCGGTTGCCTCGGAATCGCTTGCGCATATCGATCTGGCCTTTCTTGCATTCGGCGTAGCCCTTCTGTAGCTGTTGGCATTGCGTAGGAAGCGTGTACTTCAGCGGGGGACGGAGGCAGTCGCCGGGTTTATTCCGCTCGACCATTATGCAGTCGGAGTTTTGGAGGCAAAAGGCGAGCGCCGCCCCTGCAGAAGTCAGTCATGGTCGTGGACAGCGTGGGAGGACTGACGGATGTCCTTGCACGACTGCGGCATCTTGGATAGTCTCAATTGCGCTGTATGTAGGGCTACCGTGTCATTGGAGATGCGTTGTCGTACTGCAGGGCTGCTCAGTCCACCAGCTCACATTCTCGAGGTAGTTTTGCCGAGATTCCGCCGACGTCGCGTGTGCGTGCACCGACACGAGCATGGATCTTCACATGCTAGGCCCCGAAACGTCATCAACCGCCAGCACACTTCACCATGCGAGTCTGTGCTGTCACATGCATCCATTCCACAGGGATGCTCCACTGTAGAGCAAGAGCGTTTACCCTACCCTTTTCGATCCATTCTTAATCCCAAGCCGCGCCTACAACTACACACGCAACACCAGAGACTCGACGTCAGTCCACGCGACGCTTCCCGCTCGACAGGCGCCACCACCTTCTCTATTGGGCGCATCGAGCGCAGACCGCCCATTTGAAAAGTGTATGTCTCCCTTGATGATGCTTACCGTACGGTAATACGGCAAACTGACGGTTCGGCAAGCATTACCATGCCTCTGCGCATCCCCTTCCTCGGGCGTCTCCACATACGCGAGTACTTCGTCCTTACGCTCTCTATCGTGCTCATTGCGCTCGAGTCGCTTGTTGCGCTCAT
Source organism: Paracamarosporium sp. OC-R06-R3 (assembly GCA_019828545.1). Classification (NCBI taxonomy): domain Eukaryota; kingdom Fungi; phylum Ascomycota; class Dothideomycetes; order Pleosporales; family Didymosphaeriaceae; genus Paracamarosporium; species Paracamarosporium sp. OC-R06-R3. Next base: position 583,145 of record JACVRA010000202.1, on the reverse strand, counting down.
CACAGTCGCTATACCCACGCCTATCATCAACATCTTCTATCGTATCACACGCCGACTATTCAACCACCTATCCTCGCCCAACTCGCGTCGTAATAGGCAAAAGAAGAAAGGTGTTTGGAGCTCCATTGCCAATGCGCCAGGCTTTGGTGAGTTGTGTGAGCTCTACGGCTACTACACAGAAGAACATGTGGTGCAAACTGGAGACGGGTATCTGTTGGGGTTGCATAGGTTAGCGTGGAGAAGAGGGGAAGAGGACTCCAGGGTCAATGGCGGACCAGGCAAGGGAGGCTTAAAGAAGAAGGTCGTTTACTTACATCATGGACTCATGATGAACAGTGAGGTCTGGGTGTCTCTGACCGAGCGAGAGCGCTGTCTGCCTTTCGAGCTGGTCGAGAGGGGTTACGACGTCTGGCTGGGCAACAACCGCGGAAACAAATATTCCAAGAAAAGCGTGCATTGCGCTCCTACGGACCAGGCTTTCTGGAACTTCAGCATGGATCAATTCGCATTCCACGATATTCCAGACTCCATTGAGTACATCCTCAAAACCACCCACCAACCTTCGCTATCATATATTGGCTTTTCCCAAGGCACTGCTCAGGCCTTCGCCACGCTTTCCATTCACCCTGACTTGAATGACAAAGTCGACGTCTTCATTGCGCTTGCGCCGGCTATGTCGCCGCCTGGCCTCACGTCCGGAATCGTCAACACTTTCGTTAAGACGTCACCCGACATCATCTTTTTGGCTTTTGGTAGAAAGTCTATCCTTCCTTCGACTACCATGTGGCAATCGATTCTTTACCCACCAATTTTCGTCCGTCTGATCGACGCTTCGTTAAACTTTCTCTTTGGCTGGACCGCTAGCAACATTACTGCATACCAAAAGCTTGCCGCATATCCGCACCTTTACTCATACACCTCTACGAAGAGCGTTGTCCACTGGTTCCAAATCATCCGCACCGGTACCTTTCAGATGTACGATGATGATGCGCCAAGCGTCATGTCAAACAAATCGAAGTACTACAAAGTTGCCAAATTCCCAACCCGCAACATTAAAACACCCATTGTGCTAGTGTATGGTGGCTCAGACAGCTTGGTCGATATTAACGTAATGCTCAAAGAGCTTCCTCGTCATACAATTGCGAAGGAGATTCCGCACTATGAGCATCTCGACTTCCTCTGGGCATCATCCGTAGACCAGCTGGTCTTCCCGCACGTCTTTGAGGCGCTGGACGAATACGCCGGTGCTGCGAGCGAAGACGTTCTGTCTCTCGGGTACCGCAAGGATAAGCGATTCCGTTCACCAGGTAGATACAGAGGCCTTCTTCCTGAATCAGGGGCCCTACCTGGACCAGAAGGGGATGATGCGGGCGATGAGTCCTCATCTAGTCCCGTAGCTCTTCGAAACAATACCAGAAAACACACTCAGACCACACGGAAAATTTCCTTCACGGACTCAATACCCGAGGGCGTACCTCAACCGCAGTCTCCCTCGGCGCAAAAGTCAAAGATACCGCACCCAGCGTCGAGCTATGCGTCTGCCGTAGAACGTACACACTCCCCGTCTGCTAACACAACTACCTTCCCTCCGCCTGCAGCCAAAGTTTCTGTGCATACGCTCGAATCACCCTCTCCAGCTGCTTCTGTGCTTGCATCGCAAACCACAGCGCACAGTTCGACCAGTCGACCCGAGGGTTGGTGGTCATCGGATGAAGTCGCGGGAACTGGCCATTCGGACCCTACAACGCCAGAACAGGTAGTGACCAAAGCCCCGAGAAAGCAGAGCTTTGACAGTGTGAGAAGTGGGAACAGTATGAAGGCAAGTGCCTTCAGTGACCGAGGTATTACCTTGGGGGTTGGAAAAGCGGTGAGCGGACTAGTCGGTGGTTTAGGCAGGGGCGAGAGCAGTGAGAGTTTAGAGTCTGAGGGAAGGAAAAAGAGGAAAGGGAAGAAGGGTGGCGAATGAGTGGTGCAGAATTGCCAGGGATTTGTAAATGATAAGCAGTGCATTGCGCATGTTCAAGGCTGGTTACGTTAAGACATGAGTATGAATACCTTGCAGTGCTCTGATAGAAAATATAGCAACCTACAACATTTGGAATCCCGCTCTTTGTGTTTGTGGCTAGGCTTTACGAAGGAGCTCGTTTTTATTCATTATCCAGCCTGAGTGGACTCAGCGCTGTGACTGAATAATCGATAAAAACGAGTTCCTTCGTAGAACGCGCACTAGGAAAGACAGCTGGCGCACACGAATAAGTGGCAGACTGCACGGCCTACAAAGCCAAGTAGGCCTTTCTAAACATTAAGAATAATGTACTGAAGGCAGCGTGGAGGCTTTATGCTAAGTTTTCTTCTATTTAAAAAGCCCCTATAGAACTCTACAGCTATGTGCGATTATTATAAAGTTAAAACTATTAAATAGTGTTAAGAAACGCGGTCTTTAAAGTATTTTGTGTGGTGAAATGCGCTCGGGCCCTATCTACCATCATTTCGTGTGCGCCAGAGATAGTCAAGTGTGCTCGACTGAAGACCAGTGACACCAGCCAACTTCAGCAATAAATGTGCCTCTTCGTCTCAAACTGTCTCTCGAAAGACTTTCGCTGTTGAGCACAATGGTCGCAGTTACTTTGTATCACATGTCACGATTTCAGGCACCATTCTTGCTGGACATACTTCGTCCATAATGAGCAAACAAACACCGGTCCATCCTATAGTAAAAATTATATTGTACTATTTCTTCGATCCATGGGCGTCACAAATATCTTCTTCCCAACCGTGGGCATCCTCTCATTGGACTATGTTGCCATCTTTATTGGATACCTTTTCCCCGGTTGGTTGACATCTGGTACGATGAGCATTGGGACTTCTAGCGCGACTTTCCTAAATACAATGCGGATGTTAATGGTCATTTTCTCGCCAACAGTGAAAGGAGCCGAGGAAGCGTCTATTGCGTAAAGCATGTAAGTTAGGTGGCGACTATTAGCGGAAGGTACGGAATTCAAGAACCCGTGAATGACAATGACAGCGTTCCTTTTCAGCTGCAGACGGATGGTGTACCGGTAGGAATCTAGAACGAAGACTGCTGCAAGATATGTATAAGCATCAGCACAAGCACTCCAAGCTTTTCCCTAGGCAGAATCGTAGCAGAATCGGGATCGAGGAAATTCTGCTGACAATCACAACGTGGGATATGCAAGCGCTACGATTGGCCCAGTGGGCTGGGGTCCAGCCGCTTTAGTACTAGTCGCTATCCGCGGACTTGGTCGACGTATAACAACCTCTCACGCAGCGGCGATTGAAAAGCTGCGTTTCACTGCCAACCCTCGCTGACGTTTCCCGGAGTCTCTATTGGACAAGACGTAGCACGAACGCAGAAATTTGGCCAAGCAAACAGTGCAGAATCACGGGGACCACAGATATGAAGGTTCCCAGTCCGCAATGCGTGCAGAAAGCACAAACAACGACGTGGAAATCTTTCTGGGAGATCATGGCTAACATACTGGGAACCTCATATGGCACCATTCGAAACGAAAATTCAGCAATATATTCGATGCTGCCCTCAACACCTTCAGCTGTGGACGTGGAGCGCATGTCACCTCGTGATAAATCTAGCGATGACGGAACTTCAAGTCAGACCACCCTTCAGTCATATTCGTCTCCGTCCCGGTCATCACGAATAGATCCACGCATCATATCAGACGCTATCATCGGATTATCAGACGGTCTCACAGTTCCTTTCGCTCTCACTGCAGGCCTTTCAGCACTCGGAAACACGCACGTAGTAATCTATGGTGGACTGGCCGAGCTAATCGCCGGTTCTATCTCCATGGGTCTCGGTGGCTACCTTGGAGCTAAGAGCGAAGCTGAAAGTTATACTGCCACCCAAAACCAGACGGCAAAGAAGATCATCGCCGACCCTGCCGGTATCGAAGAAGACGTCAAGGACATCCTGGAAGACGTCGGATTACCCGAGGACTTGGGTGAGCAAGTGACGAGATGTCTTGTGGACGGAAGTGAAGAGCGGCTAGTCAAGTTTCTGATGCGGTTCGAGCACTCATTACCGGAGCCGCCTTCGAACCGAGCACTTGTATGCGCATTGACCATTGCGATGGGTTACTTCGTCGGCGGCTTCGTGCCATTGTTACCGTACTTTTTCGTTGGAGGCGACGATGTGCAGCGCGGTCTTATGTGGTCGGCTTGTGTTATGGTTGTGACCTTGTTTGCTTTTGGCTATGCCAAAACAGCAGCAGTGCATGGGTGCAGTGGCCGAGGCGTAGTGTGGAAGGGCATCAGAGGAGGAGCAGAAATGATGATAGTGGGTAGCCTGGCAGCAGGTGCGGCTATGGGACTTGTAATCCTGTTTAGCCAGGGAAATGACCCTGTATGAATAATGTATAATATAGGTAGATGTGCTTACCGCAAATGTACCAATAAGAGAGGTTGCTCGACTTTTGTCTCCGCTACATAGTACTGTCGACACACGAAGGCGAGCTCTAAGAATCGTAGCATGGTAAAGCATGTGAAGGAAATCAGGTTTGAATATTCAGGAGTACGCGAACAGCGTGCATCATACATGAAGGCAGAACAAATCAATGCCGCCGAACTGACAATCCGCGAAATTCATTATGTGGTGTGTTACTCCAGGATACATGATCCAACAGCTGATTGTTCAAAATCTTTATACACTATGTTACCTCAGGATACATGATCCGGCAGCTGATTATTGAAAGTCTTTGTATACCGTGTTACCTCATAATGTCTTATTGAACAGCCAATTTTTCAACGTCATTGTGTGCTGTGTTGCCTCAGGATATATGATCCAACAGCTGATGTTTCGTGGTCATTATGATAGTTGTTGTTGTTTATTATAATACTGAAGAGAGGTGATGTTTCATTGGTTCGTCGATCCGATACGAAAAACTAGAGAGGCTTACTAGTCACGCAGAAATTGGCGATGCCCCGCTTTGCCATGAACTCGACAAGTGAGGGGCAATGCAATCGTGTATCCTGCCCTGGGCCGGCTAACATTGCATATCTACTATATGTAAGATGACGATGAAAAATCCTGCATCAAATCCTATCGGTGAGATGGCCGAGCGGTCTAAGGCGCTAGCTTCAGGAATTACCTGCTAGTGTAGAAATACGCGTGGGTTCGAATCCCACTCTCATCAACATCTTTTTGATATCGTGACCCTTGGTCCCGGGAAACAAGCCTTTTGTCTAGGAAATATACGCGAGACTATCGTTTCCCGATCCAGCTGTGTCTTACGAAGGAGTTCATTTTTGTTGACTGACTATTTATTCAGCCTGAGTGGCCTCAGCGCTGTGGCCGAATAAATAGTCAGATAAAACGAACTCCTCGCGATCACAGCGCCGAAGCCACTCAAGCTGCATAGTCAATAAAAAAAAGCTCTTTCATAGAGCATCGTTACACCGACATTGTATAGCATAATTAAACATATTTGTTAGTAATAAGGCAGAGTATTGAACCTTTGTGCGATACCACTTAGCCAAATACTTTCTTCTCAATGTTAACGACAAAATGCACGCTAAAAGGAATTTGTAACATCTGTAGTACCCAATTCTCGGACATCAGTCTTTCACCCAAGCTTGTTCTGACCCAAAATTGTACAGATCAGAGAAGTATCCGTGTCGTTTATCCCATACCAACATCCAATCAAGGACACACTCCTTCAGGATTCTGAGCCATTAAAACTATGAATTTACATCACAAGGATAGCGCAGAGCTCTACATATGCCTTCTCCATGTACTATAACAATCCGACCAGTCAAATTCATACGGCACTGAGTCCATTCTAGATTGATCGAAAGACCTGTTTGTAATAACCAACACGAGTCTGCGATCGATGTAAAAAAGTGACACTAGAACCTGCTGATCTTGAATAGCATATGTCATCTATGCAAAACTAGTTATGTGCATCCTGATCCCTACTAACTCGCTCAGCTGCTTCGACCGACAATATATGACGAGCAACATGGGAATGTGGGACTTATGGAACATCTATACAAGTAAGCGTCGACTCGCAGAGGACGATGCGGTAATGGAGAGTAGAAGCATGGCTATGCTGACCTCAATGTACTCGTAGTCTCCACTGTAAGAATCTTCCAACTGCACCTTCAAATTATTATTGGAAAATAAGGACTCTGCACGATGTTAACCAGAACTGTGTAAGATTGGTTCTGATCGATTTTATTATTTTTCTGGATAGGTCAAGGCTATTTCTAGCGGCATTGATATACTGAATCCGACTGCTTCCTCAAGCGAGTATATTATGCCAGAAACAGCCTTACAGGGAACACCCCGTGATTGAAGGTATCCGGAATGCCGGCTGATCGACACATTCTAGTTGGAACCATGGCGTCAGCTCACCATATAAGTAGCTATCAAATGATGTGCATCAACAACTATTTGCGGTTGTTGAAGTGCTTCGGAAACAAGGGTTCGTTGACCTGAAAGCCACTTAATCACGGCTGACCGTAGGATCCCATGCGCAAGGTTCGTATACCCCAGTATCCAAAGTTTTCATGTCTTCATCCGAAAGCTCGAAATCGTAAAGTTGAGCGTTTTCCTCGATGCGTGATTTCGTCACCGATTTCGGCAGTGGCACGAATCCCTACAAAACAATGAGTTCCCGTCTAAGAATATTGAAAGGGGCATGCACACCATTTGCAAGCTCCACCGCAATAGTATTTGACTTGTCGTTTTGTTGTGCTTCTTAGCGAGCGGTAGGAGAAGCCGATCTTCAATTTTCGTAGCGCGAACGACAGGGCAATAGGCTTCCAAGATTACACCCCGCTTTTTACACCAATCAACAATGTCTTTCCTTGCTAACCACGGATGAAGTTCAACTTGGTTGACTAATTTGTGGGTACGAAGTTAGCTGAGACATGCCCACTTCGTACTGGGACATTACGTACCACTCAATACACCTCCTTTACCTTTTCCCTCTTTATCATCCGTGCTCTTGATGTATGCTTCGAGTTCGTCTAGATGATGTACGCCATAGTTGCTGACACCAATACTCCGGATTTTACCAGCTTCCACTCCCTCGACGAGCGCCTTCCAAGCACCGATACGGTTTTCTTTGCCACCATATGGTGAGTGCAAGAGATACAGATCGACATAATCGAATCCAGTCTCTTTGAGCGAGTTCTCCACGTGCTTCTTAGCGTTCTCATAGTTCATCTCTTTTGGAGGTATTTTAGTGGTGAAAAAGATCTGGTCACGGGGAACTCCAGAGTTCTTAATGCCCTCCGCAGATGGCGACTCATTTTTGTAGGCCCTGGCTGAATCGACGTGGCGATATCCGACCTCCATGGCATGTTCAACGACCTCTGCCGCGATGTTGGCGGGAGTCTGATACACGCCGTATCCCAGAATTGGAATGTCATAGCCAGATGGCATTTGGAGCGTGGAAGTGAGAGAAAGCTTCGCCATATTCGGTGATGACGTATGGAATAAGCGTCCGGAGATATACCTGGTCTGGAGATGGGCTTGCAGGAGAGTCAGTCTAGATAGCACCGTAGATACTCTTTGCATGCTTCAAAGATAGAGACAGAAAAGAGGTACACAGATGTACCGGTGAAGTTGACGGTTAATAAATCTTCGCTGATGATTTGAAACTGCGTCGGTGTTACGCTAAACGCCGGTGGAGTACTTACATGCATCTTGACTCTCTTGGGGCTAGTGTCCCACGTGACACTCACTTGCAAATAGATCAACTGAAGACTGACGACTGCTCCAGTAACGCCTCTCGTATCCATCGTTCGGTATGTTACAGCAGAATGCTTCATACAAGCATACGAGAAGATCACCAATTCTGCTAGAAGCAGCGCTATCGAGTCCCAGAATCATTACCCCTTTTCCGTTCAACCCCCCGTAGTAACTAGTCTAGTGCATTGCCTATGCCGCACGGGTGAGGAGGAGAATAGTCCAAACGACATCTGGAGCCAATACGTCACGAGTGCCGTTGTGACATATCCATCAGCTATGAATTGGTGGACCGCGCACTGATCGCAGGTATCCGCGATCGAGCTCTCGAAGCTATAACGACGTTTGGCATTGAGCTGTCTTTTTTTGTAGGCTGTGATAGGATGATCATGAAGAACATCGTCTAGAGCCATAGATATAAGTCGTCGAAACGGCAGAACATACGCTAGCCGCCTGAGGCAATATAGTATATAAAAACTTTGAAATGTTGACCGTTGGATGATGTATACTGAGGCGACACATCACATAAAGACTCTAAACACTTAGTTGTTGGATAAGGTATTCTAAAGTAACACAGTATACAAAGACTTTCAATACTCAGCTATCAGATCATGTATCCTGAAGTAACACAGTATATGAAAACTTTTGACAATCAGCTATCGGATTAGGTATCTATGCTATTGCGATTTGATATTAGTTTCTACTAGAAATTCGCTATTTGAGCTTACTCTACTTTTGTATATTTATGTACTAGCCGCCAGGAAGCCGATACTTATGTCGAGACACCTTTCAATTGACTCAACAGCGCCTATGCACTTCCACTATTTGAAATATACCGTTCAGTATGTAGACTTAACTTGCTAATTTAAGGCCCGTTGCACATACATCTAAACGGAAATGTAACTATTTTTGTACATCGCTAGTAGGAAAATACGCGACCATTCGTTGCACATACTCGCCCATTTAGCGGACATACCCCTGATGAGGATGAGCATGGCACTTGAGTAATTAAGTGGGTCAGTGGGCTCAACAGTTCGGTTCTCTTTTAGCCAAGCAGACGCACGGTCTTGGACACTGATTAAAGATGCTTCCTTCCGGGGTATTTCGCGAGTCGATGTGCGATGCAAGTGGCCTTCGATGTCACAACCTCCAAGGCTACATGTAGACGCGCATAATTCTCCGCGATATATTTACCCAATATTATCAACATACTATTGCAAGGATGAAACACTTCATGGCATATTTCCACCTAACCGAGGAAGACGATGGATTGTTTAGTCCTCAACATTGAGCTCTGCGGCGTCAGGATCTTGTTTCTCTTCAAAACGTGGATATCAAAACACCTACAAGACTGAACATGTGCCTCGCGCATTTAAGTAGTTTCGCAAGGTATTTTTCTCAGCCTCATACCTCAAGCAGCCGCTACAGATATGACTTACCGGCCATAAAGTTGATCAACCAGAGTCTAATCGAGAAGTATCGGTATACAGGATGCGACTGTCTATGACCAATCTAGCCCCAGCCTCAGCCCCAGCGCCTACAGCATGCAGCCTGCAACCAACAGCGTTGGTTTGACCGGCCTTGATGAAAGTTAGGCCATGGAAAATACCTGCAGCGACCTGTTTTAAGAACGTTGGAACTCGAGCTGGACTTCCCATAGGTAAACGAGTCATTCTTTTTTTGTCCGCAACGCGCTGCTTGGCTATAATTCAGGAGCTGTAGAGCAATCTACACGTGTGAGTGCGGCATACCCCGTATTGCGGCGATCACAACACTACGCCAGATCTTCTCTCTCGCGCCCCAGCCACGCCGGCAAAACACCCTGTCTTCAATGACCTACTTCGACTCGCTGAGGAATGGCTGCATGCACGTCAACCACTATCTGTCGTACGGTTCGAGCGGGTAAGTGGTATGAACGGTCAGTCCCGTCCAACAGTACGTAAATGACTGCGCTGTGCCGCTCGCGCCATCAAGCCACAGCGCGGCTTAGTGCGGCGTTGTGAGCATCCAATTTGATGCCTCCTGAGTGAAGGATAGATAGCCATACTACGGAGCCGCGAACACTGGCATGGAGATTGGCGTCTGATTCAGCCTGCTTCGAACAATGTTTCTTGCGCTGGCAGCCTAAGCGCCACAATAGCATTGAGCATGTACGAGGTGGCAACGTGCATGCGTGCGTGCATATCAACAGAAGGATCGCTACGGAAAAGAGGGGCGAGGGGTGAAGCATTGTCGCTTCGTGCACGGTATTGAAGTGCGGTCGGTCATCGGTCATCGGAGGAGTGACTTGTGGGGATTAGAACCGGCCCCGAGCTTCGGCCACTGAGACATGCGACGTGCATTGTAGGAAGTTTCGTCAGGGTTCTAGCTACCGTCTAGGTGGTTCCATTTCGACTCTTCATTATGATTCCCGTCAAGTGAACCTGACCTGTTCAACACGATCCGTAAAGCAGAAGGATGCATTACGCGCCCTCAAGCGATCGCAGCATGGCCACTAATACTTCATAGCCATCATCTGACCCATGATTCTTGTACTTTTAGGTTCCCTGTAGCGGGGCGTCAGACGCCTTACCACCCAGGCGGTACCGTATCAGTAGGCGTTGGAGCCATCCAAGTTATCACATGGAATGTCACGTAATCAGCAAGCACTAACAACCAATCCGCGGAAACACACTGAGCAGTGCTCACATCATGGAACATCGATCGTAAACCAACGAAAGGCCGTCCAGGTTCATCTCCGCCGTTCCTTCGGGCTACAATCCTTTATCGCCCACTGTCCTTACTTATCCAGTCTACCAGAATCACCTCACGTGCATTCACACACGCTAACTCATCTGACCATCCGGCCTTAAATCCATAACCTGGCCTGCCCCTGCCTCCACATCCGAACCGCTAACAATGCCGTGTTTGGAGCTGCTCCCATGCGAGTCATGGCACCTTCATCCGCTACGCACGCATCTTGTACGCAAAAAGCAAAACAAGGCTACGGACCGGAGGTACGCCATCGTATGGCACCGCTTCCCTCCTTAATCTTCCTGATCCTGTCTTTGTGCGCGCCCATGACGGCAAGGCCCAATCATGCGCAGCCAAGACGACGCGAAGAAGCAAAGGATGGCTAGCGTGAAGATTCGCACGGGAAAGGCGGCGCGCCGCAGTTCTTGAGCGCTGCCGTTGTAGCTAGAACATAGAACATCTTTATCAAGAATGACTTGGGTCAGGGGAAAGCGTTGTAAGGGAGCTCATTCAGTATGCTTTTGGACTTGGGGGAAGAAGGGGTGGAGAACTCCGTCCTGCATGGTAGGGTATTCTCAAGCTTCGCTAGGGATATGGAGAGCGGCACAGCCGTTGCAGTGGGTGCTTTAGCAGCTTGCTAGCCTTGCGCTTGGGTATGGGGGCGGTTGGGGAGTGCAATTCTGGCAATTCTGCCTCGCAAACGTGGCATCAATGCGCCATGATCTGCGGGTTCGTGGCAGAAGGCTTCGTATTCATTGGTATGTTACTTGCTGGCCATTGCAAACCCCTGTGCATCGTGCCCGACACAGTGAACCCTAGAGAGCGTCTCAAACCAAGGTTCCACGATAACGGAAGCTGTTATACTCAGATCTATGTACATGGAGCGAATATCAAAGACAATTTCAGCAACGACATGTATATTGGTAACAAGCCTACGCCAGACTGGGTATGAAGTAAAAAGCAAACGCCATCATTGATGATAGTGGTCGTAAAGAGTATCCACGTAGACTCGTGAACGGCGCAGCAACACCGAAGCAAAAAAGGGTGGTGGAGAATAGTCGCCCTAATATCGTACCCATACGGATTGCGTAGGGCAAATCTAAGAACAGAATGACAGCGCACTGCCGTCCAGAAAGAAGAGGGTATATAACAGAAAGGAAAGGCTTATTGGATGTGGACATATGGCATGAAATGGTGTGCCTCCACTGGACTCATAGTGTAAGCAGCGTATGTCGGCATGTGGTGTTCATACGTCGTGTACGGCGTTGGCCCGGGATCGATTTCAGCCCATTTGCGTGCGCACTGCCGAGCAGTCCACTTCTCTGCTGCACCATATTCGAGCATCTAGTGAGGTTAGTCATGACTTGGTGTTGGGTGGACGGTTTTAATCACCTTTTGAGCAATGATGTCGAATTTGCTCTGGACCCAGTACTCATGTGCCATGCGAAGTGCCTTGACATCGGGCTCAGTCCACACCCGCATGCGTTCTCTTAATCGCTTAAGACGCATCTGCAATGCGGGAATCTGGTACGTCTTGCCGAGATCTGACTGGAAGCGAGCGGCTATGTCCTTCCAAGGCATGCTTTCTTCGTCTTTGAGTCTGATAAGAAGACGGTCTTCCTCTCCTAGCTCTATCGTCGCCGAAGTACTGGAGTCTGATCGTTTCCTCCTTTTTGACTGGTCTGGTTGGTCATCGTCATCATCGTGGGATCGCTTCGGAACACTTGTACGGGAACCAGTTGGGTGAGGGGCAATTGGTGCGTAGAGTCGGCGTCCGTTCGGCATATCGCCTGGCAGCTCCATACCGGAGTCGCTCAAGCGAGGGCTACGTTCTCGTAGAGAAGGGTAGGTCGGGCTGGAGTAAAAATGTTGATGCATGGTCGGTCCAGAAATGCCTAGTGGGTTCATAGTCCAAGGAGGGTAATCTAGGGGGGTACTTCGCGGCCGAGTCGGCGTGAGGCTTCCAGAAAGATGAGTCGATGCGTCAGGAGAAGGCTCTTGATGCTGACGAACGTATTCTGGCTGTGGTCCTTCTGAACCTCGCGAGCACTGTGACACTGGAGAGAAGTTGCCCGCTGGGTGCTCTATGCTCGCTGGCGCAGACACCGAAACTTCGGATGCTGACGAGAACTGGTGGTGGGGCGAATATGAGCCAGCAGAAGACGGATGCGAAGGAACGAAAGGCTGGCTATATGAGAAGGCAGCAAAGGTCTGCAAACGATCGAGTCAGCGCGGGCAGTGGGGCAAGTGAGCGCCTGACGAACCTCGTTCTGAGCGTCTGGGGCCGAAACCGAGGCGCCAAACCAAGTCGAAGATGACGGAGCCTCTTGCGTGGGAAGCGGGCTGTCGTGCAGACGTGGAACAAAGGTGGTCAGCGACTCGGGCGTCATGGGAGTGGGAGAAGAGGCAGAGCTGTAGCAGTGAGAGGTGTACGGCGGCCACGGAGCGGTAGTGGACAGGTGCAGATGCGGCGGCGGAGGCACAGCACTCTCAAGTATGGCCGGCATGATCACTGACTGTGCCGGGGGGTAGTAAGTGGGATTGGTCTGGAAGCACGAGAGGGGAGCCGTGCGCAGTATGCTTAGACTGGGCGCGGTGAGGCGTGGGAGCTGTGATGAAGTCTGATCGAAGATGATGATCGGAGCAGATTGAGGAGCATCGACGCGGATATATCAATTCATGGCGATGGTAGCAGGGCCCGGCCGGTCAAGCTGTCTAAAGGCCCCTAGTGCGACAACTCTATCGATGCCCCCGGTTCGCGGATTCGAAGGATGGGCACGATGCACAGGCAAACCAGGGCGTGCATCTTAGCGCCTGCATGCTGCCCTCCATGCGACATCCATGCCCCACGACCGTCCGGGCCTGATGGATCATGGCTGGCGCGCTGGAGCCGCGTGGTGGCCAACGGGCCCCTGGTCTGTTGAACGGCTGCGCCCGGCCCAATGGCGGCCTGGACGCCTGCCAGGAACGGCACGCTGGGAATCGGCGACAGAAACTCGAGTAGCCCTGCGCCGTCTGCGGGACGCTGGCGTGCGGATCTGTAACGGGCGCGGGGGTCGTGGTGCCATGGAGAATGTCACTGTGGCGGGCCGTGAACGTCGCATCGCACGCCTCCCAACTGCGACTGCTTGCCCTCTGTTCGCAAACGAGGCTCTGGGACTCGCTGGCCCGCGTATTGGGGAACGTGTGCTCTGTCGCTCCTCGCGGCTAGGACGTCGCTGGCCGTATGATCCTTCGCGCGCACATATAGCAGTCGTCCGAGCTAAAGTCACCGCCATCGGTCAATTAGCGGCGCGTAAAGCCAGCAAAATCAGCCTGAACGGGGGCGCGGTCAGAGGGCGCTCCATGGTGGCCGTTGAGATAGCCGTGGCGTCGTGCCGTACGCCAAAGGCCGCTAATTCGCTGCTTCTGGCGTGCCGCGTTCGCATCCAACCTCAGCTCTCCAGCTGCTCTACAGTACGGGACGGCTACGCTGCCACTAGCCCCCCACCGTTCGCCATCAGGCTCAAGGCCACCTTCAAGCGACCCTTCATTTCCAGCGAGGCTGCTTTGCGTTCCCTCCAGGCGATCGCCGTCCTGCGCCTTCCCACCACCACGTGCGCTCGTCGAGCTCTGCGTCGTAGTCGAGGCAGTAGTCGGCGACCCACCGCTTCACTCGCGCTCCCGCCGTATTCGTTCGCCTGCTTTCAGTGTCGTAGTGTCTTACAGCTTCAAAGCTCCCCGGAGTCCGACCACGGCGCGCCTCGACCTTCATCACGGCGACGCCAGGACAACCAAGCTGTTCATCAGCTGTAGCAAGCAGGTCAATGGAGCCGGTCACTGGTGCCGGCAGCGACGGCTCCAACGCTCTGCATGTGCTTGCGGATGCCTCGCGCGCAGATTGCGAACGCGTCTTCGCATCCACCTGCAGCCAGCCGCAGAATGAATTGCATCGTTATGCACTTTTTTTGATCACCAAGTAGGGACCACCCTGAGTGGGCCGCTATTGATCCACGCCCGTATCCGGCCCTAACATTGCTTGGATGATTGTGGGCTCAAATCAGCTTCTGGAAATCGCCCATCGTTGTGGGCGCAGGGTCCTGCGAGAAAGGGTCTTTGCCATGGAACCTGCATTCAAGAGCCACTATTTTGGCTGAGCCGGCTAAGGCAAGGCCCGCGCTGTGGTTGGCCCACTACACTACTCTGCCTCACCTAGTAACGGGCCATCGTTCTGGCTGCACATCCGCTGGGCCCCCCGGCGCTTGAACGTGACTAACCTAAGACATACACGCTGAGCCTCCGTGTCGGCGGTCTTCAATCCGAAACCTCCACAACACGTGCTCCGACTGTTGTTCCCCAAATGTCTCACTCGACCGCTATCGGAGCAACTGCTGACATCTACTTGCCCTCACTTCTTGCTTCGGCGACCGGATTGCGGCAAGCCACGAAACCCAAAGCCGACCTGAAGATCGCCGGACGGGAGGACACGGGACGCATTAGGAGCCCACACGCCCGTCAAATCCTGCCGGGGGCTATGCCTTACGTGGTTGAGATGCACGGATTCGCTAAGATAACTTGAAGCATAACGAGCACCACGTTGTCGGTAGGAAACATATCGCGATAGCCGCACCTGTCGAACCACCGCATGGTTTTGACGCAAAGTCCTAGACCTTGACAATGCAAAGTGCCGCTCTGGCCTTTTCAGCTTCGCCATGTCATGCTTTGATCATCGCAGATGCAGGTGATAGTAGCAGGAAATGCACTGCTAGTGTATCGGCGATCATCTGAACAAAAATGCAGATGGCACCGGAGGCCATCTTAGCGATGACCGGGCATTGGAGAGGTTGTCGAGATAGGTGGTGAAACATCGAAGCGCACGCAATATAGTATTCGGAGGTTCAAGCGTGTTTGCCACCGGGGCGACTGTTGGTTTCCATTCCGTATGAAGTCGACCACTTGGGGGTGGATATCTCCGATACAGCGTATTGGTAGAAGATCCTAACGGGGATCATCTTGCCTTGCGGCGAAGGTCACTCCGGGTCTGGCGCTTGTCCATTACGATCGCGCCATAGCCGGTACGCACATCAGGCCCAGCAGTTGCAATCCATTGCCCGTCCTGGTTTGGAGCAGGACAAAACCAACTGCTCGATGCGTAGAGGTTCCATATCTTGGGTACTCGGATATGTATGAAGTCCTGCATGCAGATACCCTGCATATTCAGGGTCTTGCGTGGCTGTTGCTCCTCCTTGCTGACAGGCGAAATTGTAAAGCCTCGTGGCAAATACCTTGGACCCTCATCGGATAGGCGAGAACAAGCCTTTGCTGCTTTGCCATGGGGCTTACCAGCCAGCGCACGTACATACACTTGAGCATTACCGCTTACCTGCAGTACAGCCACTGCAGCTCGCGTTATTTGGCCAACATCCGCGTCTCGCGCTCCGCTGTAGGCAGCACTGGGTATCGACACTTGACGTTGTACAGTACTCTTGAGCTCGCAACCCGGCCGAGCCGTGTGGCATGTTGATGATCTGATTGTTCGTCAGCCATGGCCAGCGCAGTACAGCTGCAGCCATGGCTGCCTCCAGCTTGCATGATTCGCCGTGGAAACCAGCAACGCCGACGAGCAAGGCACCACTATCGGATGACAGCCGACCAACAATGGAGACACATTGATCCTTCTCAGCCATGCTGAGCCTGGTGGTGAGGATCAAGGGACCCACTGTGTAGAGGATCCATGCAATTGCCTTGGGGGGCGGTTTAGGAAGGTACCGCTATAGCGACCAGCAAGCGGCAAGACGGTGGCGGGTGCGGCGCGTCGACAGTTGATCGTTACCGGCAGACAGCCGAGGGAATGGTTGCAGATGCAGGTGTAGATGCAGCGGCGTAAGGGTCCAAGGTTCCTTCAGGCTGGGACCCGGGGTAATGTGTTGGAGTCGCCCGCAAGGGAATATGCAGAAGCATTAGCTGGGCCTCTGTATCAGCATGTACGAGCGAAGTCGGACCAATGCGTCTCCCCCCAGAGGCATCCCCGTGTGCGAGCAGATAGCGGTGAGGGTCTCCAGCAAGGCCTGCTGTCGGTCCCGGCGCGTGCTTTGGGACGCCGGCGTGTGGAGAGTGATGGGACGAACGGTTGCGGGACTGAGGCGGCAGCGACGCCAGGCCCAGGGCGGCTAGCGCATTCCGTCACGAGCCAAGCTCAGGGCTCGGTCCGGACAGCTTCACGTCCACGTCCATCTCTCCAACATCCTGACTGCAACCAGGCGGCGGACACGCTCCTCCCCCCAGCCCCCACCCCCGAGCCCCAGAAGGCACACGCCACGCTAACCATCCCCGCGCCGGTCGACGCGTGCTGCGCACCTCGACGCGACACGCGGCCGGCATGGGCTTCAACGTCTTCCACGTCCTGGGCGACGTCTCGCACACCGTCTCGAAGCTCATCTTGATATGGGCCATCCACGGCAACAGCAGCGCCGAAGGTAGGCGTGGCCCAGGCCCAGTCCCAGTCCCTGCCTTGCCCGGCTGACCGCGCTCCAGGCGTCTCTCTCATCACGCAGGTGCTGTACGCCGTCGTCTTCTGCTCGCGATATCTCGACATATTCACTACCTCGCCCGCCCGAGACTTTGGCCACACATGGAACTTCTCGCTCAAGGTAAGCATACGCAGGGCTGGCTGCCTCGTACACGACTAAATGCACGCAGATCTTCTACACCCTGTCCTCGTTCTACATCATATTCCTAATGACTAGCGTATATGCTCGCACAAGGGAACGAGAAAAGGCGTGGAAGTTTGGCATGTACTGCCTCCTCGCACCCATTGCCATCACCCCGTTCTGGTACTGGCTATTCCACGAAACCGTCATTGGGAAGAATGCCTTCCTGAAGGTCATGTGGGTCTTTTCTGAGATCCTAGAGGCTGGCGCCGTCGTCCCGCAGCTATTGCTTCTGCGCCAGACTACAGTGCCCACCGTACTGGATTCGTTCTACCTGGTTGCGCTTGGAGCTTACCGCTTTTTATATATTCTCAACTGGATCACCCGTGCAACAAAGGAAGACGATTACAAGGACCCGACGTCTTGGGTATGGGGAACCATCCAGACAGCACTCATCCTCGACTTTGCCTGGGTGTACTGGAGCCGACAACGTGTGAAGCTCCGACGGGGCGGCGTCGTAGACTCGGAAGATTTGGGCCGTGGTTGGCTGGTCGGCCGCTTTGTCGGCCGTAAGAGTGTCGACTTTGATTACGATGAAGAAGAGGCTCGACCCGCTGATCAGACCGGTCGACCTAATAACGCTTGGGGTCGACGAGGCATCTCGGTCTCTGCAGACGAGAACGTAGAAGGTGCCCCTCGCCGCAAGAGCCCTGCGCCAGGCAACACGGATCCAGAAGCCCAGCCTCTAGCAGATCCTGCCGCTTTTGAGGACGACGAAAGCGACGATGGTCTGGATGCGCCGCCTCCAGCAGCACGCATAACACATGAGAGCGGCGTCAGAGGCGGTGACGAGTGGAATGAGGACGTGGATGCAGATGCACAGGAGCGTACAGAAGTTCCAGAACGAGCATCCTAGTATATCGTTATCTTATATGGACATTCCTACAGGTCCGATCTCTGTGTACCATGGCTTTTCACAGAGATCGGGAGCACAGACGTGCGAAAGATATGCAACATACGGCAGGGTGCATATCGTACGGTTGTTGTTAGCGACACAGTTGATACTTTCGTCTACCGCAAGATGATACCAAGAAACACCATGAATTCCGGTTTTTGTTTTCCGTTCTCAGCCAAGTTTGCGACCACGTGTTCGATCACCTCGGCTTGTGAAAGTCTCCTGGTGCTCACTGATTCAGCAACCTGGGCGAACGACGGCGGAAGGAGCCTTTGCAACGGTCCGGCGCCCGCCCCAACCCGTTAGCGTCAGATGTAGCCTTGCTCAACCCACGCATCTAAGCGAGCTTTACATGAAACAAGGTTTCGGCCCCATGACTTGCTTGCCTCGCTCCGACATCTCACCTACAACTGTCTCCAGCCACTCCGACTCCTTGCCTTGCTGCCGCACCAATCGTCATGTGCTACTAATCACCGGTGTCGGAGAGGGTTGCGTCACGACCGGGTGTCTGTCATAACACTCAATGCGTATCTCTTCACTTGTCCGGTGAACATCTCAGAAGTGTGTTGCGCGATTCTATTCAGATTATCGCCACAGCATCTCCTTCTCCGGTGCTAGACCGTGGCAAATAGACTTCGCCATATTCCGCCAATTAGAGGCGAGTATCCCCGATGCGGTATATATCGCGTTCTATGCGATTCGCGTTCGTACCGCACAACACCCACTCTAAATCCTGACGCGCACTCGAGGGCGCCATGGATTCTAACCGTCCGTTTGTGGCGCCACGCAAAGGCTGGCCTCTTCGCAGTATCGCCACTTCTTTACAACCCCAGTTCTGTCACGTTGTTAAACGCATAGTAAACAACAAGCTTACCCCAAGAAGTCATTGCTCGCTCATAGTTGGGATCGGAGTATCCGTAACGTGACTTGTCAGTAACCCCGATGCGGCTTCGGTCTCGAACATCGGCGGTCTCTGTCTTACTGTACCCAGGTGTGCA
Organism: Paracamarosporium sp. OC-R06-R3; assembly: GCA_019828545.1. Lineage (NCBI taxonomy): Eukaryota > Fungi > Ascomycota > Dothideomycetes > Pleosporales > Didymosphaeriaceae > Paracamarosporium > Paracamarosporium sp. OC-R06-R3. The sequence goes on along the minus strand of JACVRA010000202.1, from coordinate 564,098 downwards.
CTATGCCCGTTACGGGGGTGCTCGCATTGCTATGGGAGGGTTCACGGACCGCATCATCCAGATGCATACGTATTTCGTGCAGCTGCTCACCCCTCACTACCTCGTACGGTCATTCGCTCCGCGCCTCGGCAGCGGTGGTCGGAGCCACCAATTCGCATAGTTTCGTGCTCGATAACACGCTGGCTCTCAGAGTTTTGTATCACGGCCACCACCCAATACTAGAGGGATATTCAACGTGCTCGTTGCATTTTTGTTGCCTGGAAATTGCTCACCTCGAGACCTTCCTAAGTTCGGGAAAACGGCACGACATTAACGTGCTTCTAGTAAGATCGTCCCGACGTTGCGGTAAGCTTTCTGATTATCTGATATTACAAGAGTAGGAGGCGGCTGTGTATTATGATCATGGCGTATCATTATGCGAGTCGTACCGAACCGTACCGCTATTCTTGCTGCTTTCGCCTTCTCCCGACAGGATTTTTCAAAGGATACGCCCATGTCGATTACCCCTCCGATCGTCGGAATATGAGCTTACATGTGGAAGGCTACCACTGGCGCTTGCAGAGTGGCAGTGGTGAGCATGCCCGTCTATGTGCGTCGAGAGTTTGGACACCGCATTGTATCTTGGGACAGCACACTGTCCAATACATATGGTCAACTACCTTTGCCTCGGCTGAAATACCGTTATGGAATTAACGGTTCGCGATTAGACCCACACGCGGTGCAAGGATGATGGAGCAACGAGCTGCGTGAACACATGCCATCGACAGGCTGGCGCTTGAGGCTCCTATGCCGTTGGAAGTAACGATCCGCAACTGTGCTTGGAGATAGTCGGATTGACGATTGACCGGCATTAGCGAAGCGAGGGGTGACTTCATCGTTCATTACTGTCGACTCGGGCGCGTAGGTACGAAAAGTAGGAATCATCCCATTGCCTCGTAAGGCTAGGAAATATACATTCGCGTCAATAGTCGGGTGCCTTGGTCGTCAGTGGCTTTACCACATCATCGGTCGGTTGCCAGTCGAATGCGGGATGTGGACCCGTCTCTGTGGGTAGGAAGGCATTGACCTCAACACGCGGGCGTTCCCCAAGAATTGAGCGCCGTAGTGGCCCAGACTTGGGCGAAAGTGCGTCACATGGCTGTTGGTGTTGTAGGGAATGGTGAGAATAGCAGGCCCACAACAATGGTTTTGAGGGGGGAGAAACGCGAACGAGCATGTACAAACTGGGTGAGGGTCCAGATGGTGCTGCGGGTTGATGCCCGTATGCATGTGGAGCTCGTTCATCCCCCACAAATGGCTTGCATCTTCTCTAAGCGATATCCAAAAGTTTACGTCCAATAATACCCACCCTCAACGTTCCAGATGTTACATACAATAATGAGCTCCAGGGCACGAAGGTGCCTTGCTGACGGGATTTGACAGATCAGATAATCTGCCCAGTTGCAAAGCGTGGAGCCTTTCTTTTGGCGACAAGACGGGCAGATTAGCGAGATGTCGTGGGCCGCTAGCTGAACGTAGGGCGAAACGGTTGTGGAGTGCGTGCATGCGCGTATACCGCTCTTCGCCAGGCTGTAGGCCCAGGTCCTCCCACGACTCCCCACGCGACGGAAGCCCCTCCATCGGCGCCGCGTACGTCTCAATACCGCTTGCAGCAGAGGCCCACTTGGCCAGAAGGCCTGCGCACGCCAGCGTGGCCGCTGTGTTTGCGAAGTATCGCCAAATTGCTGAACGGAGGCCCTTGGCGTGGATGCATCCCCATTCCTTCGTGAGCTTTCCCACATTCAAGAGCCTATCTCATACCCGGCGTCCAATAGCCAGAGCGTCGGTACCATACGAACGCCATGCGTGCTGTTATCTCAAGGTCAGACAGGTCGTTCGGAAAGGGTGCAGCTTGTTCGGCGGCCCATCCCGCACGCCGACCGACCTTTTTGGCTTGACTTGCTTTTGGCTTGCATACCGCTGTGCTGACTCGCACCCGCCCGCGTCCTCCGGTAAACTTCCGCTCTTGGAGATCATCAACAACCGATGGCCACTCACAGGGTCCAGACGCTTGCTGACGTGCCGTATATCTGCACCTGTAATCCGCACGAGGCCGCTTGAAGCTTTAGAACACGGGATTTCGTTCACACCCCTGTATCAATCCCGGGCGCCACTGGGTGTGGCTGTTATCCTGAGACAGCATGCCTAACCCGCAAAACTTTCCTTTTGGCGTACAATTAACCGTCTTTTCGGCCTGATTAGGATAATGTTCAAAATCCTCGGAGACCGAAACGATGTAGGGGTCAACCACACTGGCGGAACTACATCTTCTAATGCGTTTCTAGAAATCTGGGAGACGGTTCGTCATGTGTTCGGTGGGTAGCTGAATGGCTTTGCATGGCTGAGTGATGAGAGTAGCGGTGTGCGCTTGTACCATAATATATTAGCCGCGAGAGCCCAATCTCGCGCTCAGCCCTCCCGTTTTGATATGTATCACTTCTCGTATGTCAAAATCCGGTCAGAAATCCGAAGTATCCGTGTGTTCTTCATCGCAGCAGTTCTGCGGCACGGTGGTCGTCCCTGAACACAGACACACACCTATGGTAGACAAGCGACCCGAACTTTTGGTGAGTCTTGGGACATCGAATGGTATGTGATCAAGGCTCAACCGCTAATTCGGAACTCCAGCAAACGGCCGTCACCGTCGCGTAGAGACTGATCCACTGTCGTGCAATGGGTGGCTTTACATCGGACATTTTGTTGCCTCTCTTGTGTAACCTGAGGTTGAGGTCGGACATCGGCGGTCGCGATGGAAGCACCTACCTCAGGACAGCACTACAACATCGTAACCAGATGACATTCTGGAACTACTGAAGTAAGCCAAGCATCCTTATTCATAAGAAGTCCTTCGTCCTGCGTCACCCCTCGCTGGGCTACGTACTTCTCACATTCCTTCTCCCTCATCACCTCCGCTCCGCTATCGGATCGGTCGTTCTCCTCAAACCCGCCTCCCCGTGTCATCCATACCCTGCATGCAGCCCACGGAACATGGCGGGCACGGCGCATGTGTACCTTGCACGTCTGCATCATCACCTCTTCGTCTACCCTCCAATCAGTCCCATGTCTCTCTATCTCCCACATACGCGAAGTCCGAAAAAGGCACACAAGAGCGCTAGCCCAATTTAGACGTCCCAGGACGGCTTTCGGGGACCAAGGCTGAGGTGAGCAATTTGCAAGCTATAGCTGCGGTTACACATGGCGGAGATCTGCCACATGGACAGTACAGAAGGCGGGGAAGCCACGTGGGATGGGCCTGGATAGCAAGCAAGCGAGCCGGCTTGGTGTCAATCGGTGTAGCCATGATCTTCTAGAAGTACTGTCGAAGCTCGCCAATCTCACCACACACCAGGATTCCACGAGCCGCAAAGCCATCGCACTATCTTGTTTATCGATGGCGCTCTGAAAATGTCGCTGCGAGGTTGCCTCCTTTTCGTTGCATCACGGACGCGCAAGCTTCCAATACCCGCAAGGACCACGATGTATACCGTTCTGTATATATGAACCACGTTCAGAGGATCAAGCATGTTCATCATCATGCTATAGTCGATCGAGTTCAGGGATTCTTGAAAGGGGTGTCCTGGTAGACGACGTGGCTCAGCTGTACCCGCTTACTGCTCTTCCCTTGTCGGCGAGAGCCAATCGACAACGGTGTACGCCCACATGCCTGGTCTGGCCACATAGCACAGTCGGCGAGGGTGCGGCGTAAACACAGGTACGTACCGGAGGATCCGGAATGTAAGAAGGAGAATATTCGTGGCCATGGTATGTATCCAGGTTCAGACTCCCGTAAACCGAGTTCTCGGGAAGCGAGGGTAATCAACGCGCTTTTCGGAAAGGGGAAGTGATCGTGCCGCTGGGGTGTGGTAAAGGGTATTCTTCCTTTACGCGTATCTCTCATACACTTCCACTGCGGGATTACCTCAGGGTCGATTTCTGCGTTGCGAGATACGGGGGTTTCAACTTAGTCAGATATATAGTCAGATCTAGATAACCTAACTAGTCTCTCATAAACTATGTACACATCTACTTCGTTCCATCCGTTGCCCAGATCACTCCCTTCTTCCGAGTCTCACGATCACCGCATCGTATTCATTGTCCACATCAGAATCTTTTCCGAAAATCAATTATTGATGTGCAAACACAACAGACCTTCTAAGGCGGATGGGAAAGCTAAGCGTCGGTCTCCGATTATAGCTTACGAATAACAGTGGCTCCGCCACCGGAGTAGAGCTTAAGGTAATGTACCGAGATCACGAAATCAAAGGAACCGAGTTTCTGTTCCTGCCTGCGTGAGGTGAACGGTAGCCTAAATAGATGTAGCGACCAACTCGAAGCTCGCTGATAAGTGTAGGACCTTCCTGGACAAGTGAATGCCTGTACAAGTGCTTCAGCGGTTACCGTTGTGTATAAACTCCCACCAATGCGCCACGATTAAAAGCAGAAGCACGTCCTTGGGATGAAGACTCTTATATAATGCCTGCTGGCGTATAATGTTGCCGAGATTGGTGATATCTGTCTGCGAGAAACTGACTGTAGATAGCATTAAACCAATATACAATCATCAAGTTCCCACGAACAATCCAGTATCAATGGAGTGACATTTTGAGATTCTGGTCAAGTTCTGTTTGACTTCACGAGCGCGTTGGTCCAGGAAACCTGGTATATTGTCTGGCTTCGTTTTGCCTCAGATATCCTATCTTTCATCCCAACTTGGTAGCAAATGCAAACTCTGGCTTCCAGTCACTAACGAGAGCAACTCAGATGTCAAGATAGCCCCATCTCACAATCAAGGGAGACTCTGACAGCAACAGACTTTTCGACCTTATATGTGCGCCACCACATTGTTCATATTATCTCTCCGTTTTTCTCACTTCTCCCTCATATCTGTTTTGAGGTAAACCATGTGTACCAAGCTTGTATATATTCTTGCAACCTCATGACTCGGTAGTGCGGACCTGTGCGTTCGACGTTCGTACGAAATGATCGAGTTTCGTTATCTTTCTAGATGAATCGGTTTTCTCCGAGCTTTCGGTGAGTTGTACGGTACGTGATACGATGGCGTCTGACTGAGTGGCGTTTATCTATACACTGTTAAGCAATTCTCAGCGTACAGTCAGCGCCGCGACACCTTCACTGCCAACTCTAGTACACGAGCCTGAGGCCACTCATCTCACCCAAAATTCGATCCTGCGTCTCTTCGTATTTCATAAGGTCGCAAAACTGCGGTAGCTTCTTTAGCCCCCTTCTTCCCTTCGCCACACTTTCACCTTCGCTCAGCCTGAGTACACCTCAGGGAGGAACGTATGGTTAGACCCAGAAGTGCGACTCTGTGTCAAATCTCAGCAACAGTGAGAATGCAAGACCTCGACGCAGCAGCCCTCCTCGCCACTTTTTACGTTCTCGGTGACCGTGGCGCTAACCGAAGCCGCGCCGGGCGATATGCACCACGGCCTTTCGACATCTTCGTTAGCGATCATGCTGCCCTCGGCGAAGACAAATAAACCGAAACTAGGCATCATTTGGTATGTGAGACCTTGCGCGAACCTAGATACGGGTTCATGGTGCTGCGTGCATATGCCTGTGATCGGAGATCATAAATGCCCGATCGGTGGTCGCAAGATCCTTGGGAAAGTTTATTTAGACCGCAATTCGGAGTTTCGGGGTGATTCGATACATTAATACAGTTGTGTACTTCCTCGGTATCGCATACCGGTGCAGGTTAATGTGTACCTATACATCTAAAGACGCATTCAAGTTAGACTGATCATGCTCTACACTCCATCCACGTCAACAGAACATACGACATACTGCTTAGACGTGAGATTCCATGAAATGTCATAATGAAATTCATTGTTGCCATGCAAGTCCTTTCAGTATTTTTGTGTAAGTAAAGCAGTACTTGCTAGAGACAAACTGGATAAAGGAGCCTTCAGATTGCTTTCTGTTGACATGCTTCGTATTAAAACTGGAGATTATGAAGCTTCACGAATTTTCAGGTAAGAATACAGCGTATCAATTTACATCAAGCACCAAATTAATTAGAAAGACAAATCCAAGCAAGGACCTTTGAGGGTATCAAAAACTATCAAGTAAATTTGGACATGAATGCTACCACTAATCCTCTCCTTTACTGGATAATGTGAAAAGTAACACTATTGATCCATGGGTGAGTGACTGTCGTCCCCAATCGTCAGACGGTGGGCTAAAAGGAGTATGTACATTTCACTGTGGTGAGTGTAGGTCGATACAATTGTTGGAGACACCTTATGAGTACAGGACTTAAAAGGCAAGAAGTACGGCTTTGTTCTTGTTATTCTTCCCCTTCTTTCCTTTTTTACCGTTGCCGTCTGTCTGAGTACCGTTTGTGGCCTGGGTAGTGTTTCCTGCCGAGGCCGCAGGAGTAGCCTGGGTAGCGTTTTCTGCAGGTGCTGGAGTAGCAGCAGGAGGAGCACCGCCTCCTCCAGCGGCATCCTCGGCTGGGGCAGGAATGAATCTACATGGATTGTCAGACAATGTTCTGCATGGTACACGGTGTCCAAGCCAACTCAGACTTGGTCTCAAGGCTATGTATGGATGAACGAATGCAAAATGTATCAACTTACGCAGCGTTGGCTAGCTCGATACTGCTTGTTGTTCCACCAGCGATGGCTGTACCGTCCGTTGACTTGTCTGTCCCTTGTGCAGCCTTGACGAAGTCGAGTACCTGTTGCGGGCCGGTAGGATTAATGATCATAACCTGTCCTTCCTGGCAACTAAAGGCGGGAGTAAAAAGTTAGTGTGATGTTTAAAAATCAAAGGAGTGGGTGGAAGTAGGTGTCTTAGCCAGCTGTTAATGTCTGAAAACTTCATAAGTGGAAAGTCTGAGAGTTACAGACAATCGCCAGCACGAACACCCACTCTGTACCCTGGCATTGCTTACTGGGGCCCTGTGCTACAGAACATAAGAATTGGGTCGGTGCCAGAGACGACCATGCTAAAAGTCCCGACCTGTGTCTGTCCGTCGGTGAAGGGAATGTGGCCGCTGTTGATTCCGCCGTCCAAAGGCGTGCATGGTGCTTCTAGGGTACTTTGCGTTGCAGTATGGTTCCCATTGCTGAATTGAAATTGTACTATATCGCCAACAGCTGCCGTGACAGAATTGGGATTGAATGTGTCTTGTGGCCCTCCGACTACCACTGGGATCACCTTGGCTTGGCGTGCTTTGAGGTTGGCTGCTACCGTTAGAATTCGGAAGCTGCATAGTAAGACTTGGCATGCCTCGCAGGCCAGAGGTTCCGAGCATTGCGGACTCAGTGGGCAGAGCACTGACGGATGCTGCCAGCAGAAGAGAGCCAAGTATTAGCTGCATGGCTATTGATTATATGGGCGGTAATTGAAATAGAAAGGACTGGTGTACCGCTCAACGGTAAAAGTTAAAAAATAGTTATTCAAAAAAGCTGTTCTACAGCTGCGTCAACCCGAAATGAAGCTAGAAGGAACGACGTGAGGGGAGCTTGAAGGAGAGACGGAGACGCGGAAGAGGATCTTCAGCATCATTGTATATACGACGGAGGGTGGAGCAAGGACAAGTCTCGGGCTCCGCGGCACTCAACATAGTAATCCTTCGATAGCAATCAAAGACCAAACGAGTGCATGAAACTTGGGTTGAGTCCCCATCGTGGGTGGTAGCATAGGAGGGACGCGTAGGACGACGGACTACAGGCGGTTGCAAGCTGTCAGACTAGAGGTGTCAAAACGTCGCACGTTGCACTAGGCGGCTAAGGTGTAAAGTTGAGCCTTGGTGCCTGTCCCAAGCAAGGTGATGAAGGTGTGCGATAGTATAGCGCTGTTTGAGCTGTGGGGCTAGATTAGACACTTTTTCACTGCCGAGTGCATGATTGCTGTTTGGAAACCTTGCGTGCCTAAGCACAACAGCAAGGAAGACCTAGTGCATCGTAAAAAATGCCAACATGCCGTCAAGCAAGCTGACGTTCTCGTGGGGCATGAATAATGACGCGCGCCTCTTGTCGGGCAAGAGGTCGGATGTACAGCGAAAACTAGCGACACCCGCGCCCGGGTGATTCTATACTTTGCACCTTCAAAGAGGGTAGAAGTACGTAGCAGTGCGACGAGACATTTCGCTTCGCGACCGAAAGTTTTCTAGAAGAATCACGCGATGCTGTGGTGATGATGTTGGCGATGTTTCGAGAGGAAACACTGGCGCGCCTGAGGGATATGCACTCGCGACGTGCCTAGTCTCACCTGCATCGGGTTAGCGCTTGCGGGAGCGTGTGGGAAGACTTGAATAAAGGGTTATGACAACCATTATCTTGGGCTCCTAGTAATTCTCTCTTATGAGCGAATCATGTTTTCTAAGAAGAGAAAACGGATAGACTCTTCATAGTTCGTCTTCAGTCTGTCTCTCCAATGCTGCTTCACGAACAACATACTATGCTATACACGATATACCTACGCGTCGCACTACTTCTTTTTGAAAGAAGCCGATATAACGGGCATTCTGCGATGTCATAGGGCGAATTCAGCGTAGAATGACGAAAAAAAAACCTGTCCGCCCATTGTGAAAGGATTTAAGGTCGATGCATGCTGTTCACCAACTGACGTTGCATGCACTACTCAGCAGACGCCCCGTTTTCTGGTTGTCGTTGCTCGCCTATCAGCACCATCCCCAAAGGAAAGTTCGTGCGTTTACTGTTCGACCAGGCATCTCTGTGATCTGCTATCGAAGGTATATGTTGACGATGTCGTCAGATTATGTTTATTTGGGATCAAGAAGCTGCAAGCATTCCCGAGAACACATTGTTAGACGACAACCGAAAAGCCATTCTAACTCTACGCCTAGTAGCAACTGAAGATAGAATCATCATCCATTCATCCTTCCTTCGCAAGACAGCCCAACCGTGACATCGGCCGCCTTGAACAGTCCAATATGTCGAAATTATCAGACGCTCACGTGCAAATATTACGACAAGGATTCTTAGGCCAAGCCTAGAATGACCGGTCTCAACATCTCCACGCTCGCTACGGATTCGTCAAATATTGAACCACTGCCCCTATCCCTACAAGCGCCACCTCAGCGCCCAGAACGTGATTCCTGAGCATTGATTTCGCTTTTAGGAAGGCAATAACAGCTCTCGCTAGCTGTCGTTGCACTGACTCGTAAGTGGGCGCGCTCACGGCCTCCGCGATCTACATTGGGCCCCTAGCGCAAGCTCTATACAATTATCTTTCATCGTTTAGGGACGCGCCATTGTTGCACAACATCTGTCTCGCGCCAGCAACACGCGCGGATACTCTACACATCCGTAGTACTTGGGTATCGCCTTGCAGCGCCAAGCGGTGTATCCCGTGCGATAACCTCGGGTAGGGCGAGTCTTTGTTCGGAATTTGACAGTGCTCGTAGGTGGCGTTGGCAACAGCTCATACGAAAGTTAAATCTGACTCCCGTAAGCTCGCGTTTGCCTTTCTACCTCTACTTAAGGTGCGGTATTCGGCCTCAGAAATCGACCCATTGTTAGCTCAAGCGAATAGTGGTGGTCTGTTAAAGAAGGAAAACACCTGCGGTTTTGTGTGTTGCACTACCTATTGTCTAAACTTGCTACTCTCCACTTTCCCTCGACTATATTCGACTGAACTACTGAACAAGTATACATAAATACTAACTCCATTTATCACGATGGGTGTTCACCGATTCTTGGGTCGCGTCATCACAATTGCGCTCGTCTCCGGCGTGTCTGCCCGCCCTCGAGAAGCCGAGTACTCGACTTGCGGTCCATCAGGTTAGTTTGAACCAGTAAATCCACCACAATACCCGCTGACTTCTTCTCCAGCCGTGAAGCTTCGCGACCCGCCCACTTTTACAGACGCGAACGCCTCACCAGACTGGGTGCCTCCTCCCACTGGTTGGATCTTCAAACCCTGGAATCAGGTGCTTACCAGCAATTCCCAGGCTGCCCAACTCCGCAACTTCCAGTGGGACCCGAGTCCTGTTGATGCTTCCGACCCAGATGGGCCCATTAATGACCTTTCCTCCTTCCAGTTACCTGGTAACGACACCGTATACACGTCCTATGGTGTCGCGACCCCGAACCCCGCGTACGTCGCCGTATTGGATTTTCGCGGCACCGGTATCCTCGAGAATGCTACTTCCCAATATAGTTGGCTGGGCTGGGGATGCGATGGGAACGGAAATGATTACTACGTGTCTTACTCCACTGCTGCGGAGGCGAGCAACACACCAGCGGGGGTCGACGTCATGAGCATCGTCGATACTGGGTTGGATCAAGCGACTACGGATAAGATTGTCGACATCCTAAAGCAGTCGGAGAGCGAGGAAATTCGTGATATTGCAGGGACGTTCGTCCCAAATATCCAAGATGGTGGACGCCGTGGCATGGGTCGCATTACTGAGTGTGATGACGAGTGCAAGACCAACAAAGACTTGATTGGAATTATTGGTTAGGCGGCGATGTGTGTGGTATGGTCAAGGCGAGTAGCGTCTTTAACATGTTCTGGTAAATGTGAGAGTAGGTTGACCGTCTTTTGAGAATCAGCATTTGGTCAATCATTTGAGCGACACACTTTCACGGATCGATGATGCAAACCAAAAAAGAAAATATCACACACCTTGATTCTGCAACCTCAAGGACGTTGCACCCAGCTCTACAGCTCTCCCATCTGCCGGTGCTAATCCTGTCGCTATTTGATCATTTCGCAACCATCGAGCGGTAATCATTGGGTATCGTCTATCATTTCGCTTGCTTCGTTTCCTGATCATGAAAATCTCTTCCCGTATTCCTTGACCACCCCGTCTAGGATCTCCCTCATCCTCTTGCACCCGTCAATTCCTACAGCGAGCATACCTTCCACTCGCTCCATTCTGACCCTACTCTCCATGATCAACACCGACACTCGGTCACTCCTACCCAATGTACCCACTGTCAGGAAGGGGAGCTCTTGTTCTTCCAGGTTATTCAGATCAAGAAGCGGGTCGGAGTTATCTGAGTCGGCAGATGTTGCTGAAGAGGCCGCTGTGCACGCCACGAGATAGTCTGTCATGGGGACACCAGCATCGATAAGAGCGAGGGTCGCCGCATTGATGCAAGCAGCGAGAAGTGAGCCATCTTGCGAAAGGATGTGGATATTGAGAGTTATGGTCGAATGCGGGTAGAGGTGTGTCAGGAGCAGTGATGCGTACGCGGTCTCGAGTGTGTGCTGCATTTCTGATGTCCGCCTGCGAACATGGTCAGTCTTCCGATCATACAGTGCTCTAGACATACCCACTTATCATTTTTTCTCTTGCGCCTCTCCAGCCCGCTGAAGCCTGCAAAGCCGATCTCCACCTCTACTTTCGCCTCATTGTCCTTTCCTCCCCGTTGCCCTGACTGACGGCCCTCTGCTGGCCCGGTGACCGTACACAGTACTTTGGTATTGCCCATTTCGAGGTACGAAGACCCATCGGCGGCGGCCTGGGTGCTTATTTGCGCATGAATGTTGCGGAGCTCGTTCCATCGGCGGCCGTCTAAGCGGAGGAGCGCGAGCGAATATGTAGATGTATCGAGTGGCATTGTGTGATGTGTGGCGGGATGTTCTTTTCAAGAAACCCTTGTTTGGATTATACAAGGACTGAGTTTTGCACAAGGCCTGAAGAAGTCGCAATACTTGTGCATCACCAGTCGATATTTCGACCTGGTCAAAGCTCCAAATGCATTCTTGCATGGGTGTAGGCTTGGCACCCCTCAAACGCACGTGAAGACGCGTTCTCCAGCGCGACTGCACCTTTCACTATGACGCGGACTCTCACTCCTGTCTGAGAGTCATCCACTATGCTTGCTTCTCGTGATGCTTGCTTCTCGTGATAGATGCTTTCGCCGACTAGATCCGCCAATGTAGCCTAAAACTTTCAACGCTTTCTCACTTCTGTACAACACGAGCACCGCGCAACCCGCCACAATGTCGCGTTATAAAGGAGCCAGAGAGAACGAGAGGGCTTTGCGCGCCTTCGCAGAAAGCGAAATGAGCAGCGATAGCGAAGACGGGCTTGATATCGTACATTCAACGCGGAAAGGTCTGGATTTGTCGCAGTATATTGATGGTTCGCCGGTTCTCCCTTTTCGTTCGTCGTACTCACCACTGGCAGAGCTCACGCAATCGCAAGCGCAATCACAGGACTCCGATGCGGGAGAAGCGGTCGATGATGGGACCGACGGTGAATTTCAAGAAGTGGCGAAGCTCGTCGCAAAGCAACGTCCAGGCAGCTCCGCTGGAAGACACAAGGCCGGGAAAGAAAGAATGCCCGACGGTGGTCAGAGCGACTCCGTCTCGTTTGATGACTGGTCGGATAATGATGGTAAAGCCGATTACGAAGCTTTCAAGAACCGCCGAACGACAAAGAGAAAGCGTGCCGCCGCCGAAACCAACAGGCTCCGAGCCCAAAAGAAATCTCGTACTGCTCAAGCAACGAGTATAGTGGGTAGAAAGCCGCTACCGAAGAAGGTGGAGAAGGAGAAGGCGATGTTTAGCACGGACAGTGTGGGTGAAGATGATGACCAGGAAACCTTCTTGGATGAGCCGATTCCGGAGTATATTGAAGCGCGCAAGGGGAAGCTGAAGAAGCTTCATAAGGCTGGCTTGCGCTATCCACCGAGCTACGAAGATATTGACTTCTCGGATTCCGATTTCGAAGAGAAGCCTATGCTCGACAAGGCTATAAAGACGCAGCGCGCGAAAAAGGACGTAAAGCTGCGCGCCTCTGGTGCCATCATACCGGCGCCCATTGCTCAATGGCTTCGAGATTATCAGGTGGAAGGAGTCCAGTTTCTTCACGAACGATTCGTCAAGCAGAGTGGCGCGATTCTCGGCGACGATATGGGTCTCGGCAAAACCATCCAGGTCATTGCTTTTCTCACTGCTGCATTTGGCAAGACTGGAACCAAGCACGATGCTAAATACATGCGCAAAATCCGTCGGTGTGGAGACGATCGATGGTACCCTAGGATATTAATCGTATGTCCTGGCACGTTGATGCGTAACTGGGAAGATGAACTGGACAAGTGGGGTTGGTGGGAAGTATATCGGTATCATGGCAACCCTGCCGATAGGAAGGGCGTCCTTAATGCTGCCCGGAAAGGAATGCTCGAGATCATGATCACGACTTATGACACCTACCGAAATAATGAGAGCGACGTTAACACGGTTGATTGGGATTGTGTGATCGCGGACGAATGTCATCAGATTAAAAATAGAAATGCGGAGATTTCTAAAGCAATGAACAAGATCAACGCCCTCTGCCGAGTTGGCCTTACAGGGACGGCCATTCAGAACAAGTATGAAGAGCTTTGGAACCTTCTCAATTGGGCACGACCAGGTGCTTACGGTTCAGCTCAAGAATGGAAGCAGATGGTTAGCTTGCCGTTAAAGATGGGACAAGCTCACGATGCGAGCCATGCCCAGCTCGCCGATGCACGCAGCAAAGCTCGAGAGCTAGTCGACAACGTCTTACCGAGCGTCTTTCTGCGCCGTATGAAGTCGCTTATTGCAGATCAGCTACCCAAGAAGAGCGACCGCGTGGTCTTTTGTCAGCTTACAGAAACGCAAGCTGATGCTTATCGTACTTTTATTGAGAGCGAGAAGTGCGAGTTAATTCGTACAGCTAAGGAACCCTGTAACTGTAATTCGGGGAAATCGCGCGGCTGGTGTTGCTTCCAAGAAACGGCGAGCGAAGGCGAGAAATGGTCTAAATACATGTTCCCTTGTATGATGACTTTACAAAAGCTCGCTAACCACCTCGCACTTTTGTTGCCTATTTCTACAGACAAGAACGAAAAGCAGGCCAAAGATTTGGAAAACCTCCAGATCGCTTGCCCTGATGACTGGCCTGATTTGATGAGGATCAAAGACAGCATCTTAAAGCAATCACAGCGTGAATTCTGCGGTAAATGGAAAGTACTAAAGCGGCTCCTGGATTACTGGCACTCGAATGGGGACAAAGTTTTGGTCTTCTCTCACTCTGTACGCCTGTTACGACTCATGAAGTCACTTTTCGATCTTGATGGAACAAAGTACAATTTTTCCTATTTGGATGGTAGCATGAGCTACGAAGACCGCGCCAAAGTTGTCGCAGATTTCAACTCGGATCCAAATCAGTTTGTGTTCCTCATTTCGACACGAGCAGGCGGTGTGGGCCTCAACATCACTTCAGCGAACAAGGTCGTGGTCGTGGATCCAAATTGGAATCCGGCCTATGATCTTCAAGCGCAAGACCGCGCATACCGAATCGGACAAAACCGCGATGTCGAAGTCTTCCGACTCATTTCTTCGGGCACGATTGAGGAGATCGTCTACGCTCGGCAGATCTATAAACAGCAGCAAGCCAACATCGGCTACTCTGCCTCAGATGAACGTCGATATTTTAAAGGTGTAATGGACCAATCTGAGAAGAAAGGCGAGCTGTTTGGTCTCGAAAATCTCTTTACTTTCCAAGAAGATAACATCCTGCTTCGCGACATCATGACCAAGACTAACGTCGCTGAGACAAAGGCCGGTGTTGGCGCCATGTCTTTCGACGTCGAGAACTCGCAGCTCGATTCCGAAGAAGATGATGACATCCTCAGCAACCAATCTTTGGGGCTTGCAGAGGACGACATCTCGTTGTCAACGCAGATGAAAAAGATCGTAGAATCTTTCACGACCACAAAATCGTCTAGTAGCACGGATAAGAAACTAGCGAAGAAACGCACCGGACCCAACCCTATCAACGCAATCCTAGCAAAAGCAGGTGTCCAGTATACACACGAAAACAGTGAAGTCATTGGGCGCAGTGAAATCGAAGCTCGGCTCGGCAAGCAAGCAATGGAACTCCGCAATGATGTTGAGTTAGGACGCAAACGAGTCTTTGACTCTCAGTCGCAGCCACACCATCATTTACACGCTCCAGATGACGATGTCCATTATAGCGGCAACGAGTCAGATGATGTCAAGATGATTGGAGAGGGCAGAGCTGATGGTAGAGAGTTCAAGATCAACTATAAGTATAGGCCTAATGAGAGGGTCAGGAGGCGCCAATTTTGCGAGATGGCGCGGATGTGGGGGTATGAGGATCCAGTAGAGTTTGCGTTACTGGTGGAGGGTATGACGCAGGATGAGCGAAGGAAAATGCTTGAGCGGTTTTATCGGGCTCGTAGACGGGAGCTTGCTGGGGCGAAGTGAGGGTTGCTATTGCCGATTTTGAGTGCTTAGCGATTGCGGTATGGCTTGCAAGGTTTGAAATGCATATTTCGACAAGATGCCATCGGATTGGCGTGGTAGGTTGATCTTTCTTCCGTCATGATACCCTATAAGTTTTTATACACCATATTTTTTTAACGCTCTCAGAACACTTTTGTGATATCGTCGGCTCATGATCGCAGCAAAACAAGCTGCGAGTCCCAAATACCCTCAATGTCTCGACTCCACTCAGGCTCACTTCCTAACTCTCAGCACAACCACCGAGTTCACAACGCTAGTCCAAGGATGTACCTCGGCCAAAATTTCAAATCCTGCACTCTGCAGTTCGTCCGAAAGCTCCAGGACCTACATCAACGTCAGCCATCCTCTTCATGAATGATTCATGGCCATACTCACCGGGTACAGAACCCCTCTTAACCCCCTCGCACTCCTACACACGACCACTGTTCCCACCCTTACCCTGTTCCGCAGGCCCCTTAGCACTGAGATCTTGTCGCTACTTTGCATTCCTACTAGCGCAGCAAGGAAAACCACATCGAAAAGCTCCCAGTTCGTTTGATTAACACTCATTTCTGCAGCGTCTTCACAGCTGAACGTCATACGCTCAGATTGTCCAAGTTTACACGTCAGTGCGGAGGATAAGGTGAGTGCATTGGCATCGCGGTCGATATTGTGAAGGGTGGCGGTAGGGAAGTGGGAGAGCATGCAGAGCGAGGTTAAAGGCAGCGGGCCGGAGCCTATGAAGGCGATATTTTGTGGTGGAGAGGGTAGGAAGGGTGTTAGAGTGGAAGCTTCGATGTTCGAAAGGGCGATGTAGTTATCATAATAGGGGAACGTCTCTAGCAGAGTCTGTGTTTGCGCCTGGCCTGAAAACGCATTAAATCTAAACAAGGCATCAAGCATGTCAGGAAGGTGTTTTGGGGTAACGTACCCGGATCGGAGGCTGCGCTATGAAGTATCCTTTTTACCCAGTAGAGTTCCAGCTCGCCTTCTGCAATCGCACATATAGCTTGAAGGTCGCGACAGAGCTTATCTACGTCGTGGATGTGATTGAAGTGGCCAACGATTTCTGAACTGTAAGGTTGGATGCAGAGGGCGACGAGGCGGGTGAGCAGTGCGTTCACGCAATCGCATGGTGCAAAGTTATTGAGGGATGCGAGTTCCTGGTAGATTCTGTGTATCTCCCGATGAAGATCATGTGCTGCTGCCGTTGCTGGCGTAGGAGTAGAAGGTGGTGTGGTGATGGGTATGTCAACGCGCGTGTGATTATGTTTCCCACATCTTGCGACTTGTTTCTCTGTCTGGTTCATCGAAAGATGCATGTTTCGTTTCCAGTTTTTCCGATGCGTAGTTGGGATTCGTAAATTGAAAAAAAAAAATTTAAAGTGTGAAGCGGATGCTCACTCGACTTTCTGTCATATATATACATTGGTCAATTCGAGGCTTCAGAGCGGGGCAGTTGAAAGCTCTGCTTTCCCCACACAGTTTAATATCAATCAATGTCGTGCATGAAGCATGTACGGAGCAAACGAAGCCTACTTGGGTAATGTGTTGATTGTGGTTGGTCACTCTGACGGCGCTCGGATCAGGGAGTACCATGATGGACTTCGGGCGCATATCAAGCCTCACTGACGGACGGCAACTACGCCCAGTGTAGCAAGTGTGTAGTGCTACAGCAAGCTAGGTGGTAAATCTAGCTGCGTCGATGGCAAGCGGGATGTGTGGCATGGATTTATGTACGGATGCCGCGCCTACCTGCTGTACCCGTGCTGCACTTCGTTGAACCGAGAAAGGACCGCATCAACTACCAAGGAGCCTCGATTGGCCCTGCTCGTCTGTACACCAGCCGACCACCCACCCAAGTCTCCTTAACCTTGATGCTCCGTAGCGACTCCGTGTCAAGAGTCTCTAGAGGTTCATCCAATACTATCCAATCCGCATAAGCACCTGCCTCGATCACACCAGCCTTGCCTTCTAGAAACGCCGCATAGGCCGGATTGATAGTGAAGCCTTCTAAAGCATCTTCAAGCGTCACAGTCTCTGAATCATACCATCCTTTCGTTTTTCCATCGGCATCGAGGCCAGTGCGAGGACTACGTCGGGTGACAGCGGCGTAGATGCCTTCAAAAACGTTTGCCGGCTCCACAGGGAAGTCGCTGCCGAAGACTGGCTTCAGCGGGAGTAGCGAGCGCATGCGATAGGCTTCATCCTCTGTGCGACGTTTTCCAAGCCTGGTTTCAGCATACGGCATGTCCGAAGTCGCATGGGTCGGCTGAATGGACGGGATGATGCCAATCTCCTTCATTCTACGCTGGTCGTCTGGGTGAATGATTTGTGCATGCTCGAGACGGAAGCGGTGTTTTTCCTGGCATTCGCGAAGAGTAGATCCAGGGCATAGAGTTTTAAGAGCTTCTTCAAAAGCATTGATGGCGAGCCGGGCGGCCAGATCGCCAATTGCGTGTATGTTTACTTGGTATCCTGCATGTGCCCAGTCGTGTGTGATTTGAGAGAGTGTTGTGGCATTGACAAGAAGCGTGCCAGAGGAGCTTTTCTTGTCACTGTAAGGCTCGATCATAGCACTTCCCCAACTACCAAGGGCGCCGTCTAACAACGTATGAGCATGCAACTGCAATGACATGTGGAGCGTACATACCAGCGAACAGCTTCACGCTTTGCATGTGGAAATTTCCGTTAGGCGTGCTGATTTTTGCAACGTCTTCTGGACAAAACGTGTTCCTCGTCTCGCACTCTGCCATTGCATTAACCCGAACAGTCCATGATTCGCTCGTCGAAAGCTCCTCGTAAAGCTTTAGCTCAAAAGGGAAAACGCCAGCATCGTGCATTCCAACGATACCGTGCTTGTTAAGCTCAAACATGGCATCTTGAATCCACTTTGTCCGGCGTGCCCTGCTAGGTTTTGGGTAATATTTCATAACAATATCCATTGCATTGTCACAAAAGACTCCTTTCGCTGGAATTTCTCCACCAGGAACCTGTGGCAGGGGATTAGGAAGGAGCGACAGGACCTTTTCAGATACCCAAATACAGTGGACATCTACACGATCGAGCATCACGTAGAGGTCCTTGAACCGTCCATCTATTTCGAGGTCTTTCTAAACGGTCGTTAGCAGCTTATCGTCATGATGAAGAACCCTTGAAGCTGTTAGAGCATCAAGAAAAAAATCAACATACTGCTACCGGCCATTTCCCCTGGAAGTTGGCTTGATCCCACCCCACACCCCTTAGCCATTGCTCACTCGTTCCCGCCTCTTCATGTCCAGCCTTGTACGCAACAAGCCTCTCCTTTACCTCCTGCATCGACTTCGTGCCAAACAAGTCGACGGAGTCCAAAGACTCGCCAAACTGTGACAAATGGCCATGCCCATCCCACAACCCTGGGATCACGTGCCCCTTTCGCTTCTCCTTCACGACATCATACGACGTCTCATCTATGAAGACTCTTTTGAATTTGCCATCCGCGATACTGAAGCATTCAGCATGAGGCAGACTTTCTGAGTTTGTCCTGACAGTGACGTAGCAATGTGTGTCTTCGAAGATTTGCTGGAAGACCTTGTATACTAGCGAGTTCGTTATCGGCGCAAGTAGCGGTTCAGGGTTTTGATAGACGATAGAGCCAAGGAGTGCAACGACGGACAAAGTGATGAGCCATCCAAAGGAGGGCATGATGCCTCCTGTGCGCGCTGTTCGGCAAGCTCAACTGGGAATGTGAGGCGTGGAGGGGAACCTTTGGACGATGATGAAAGAAATCCAGCCTTATCGATAGACGAAATCGCAACCGCGGTATTCAGCTAAAATAGGAAGGTGGATAGCATCGAGCATCCGTAACCCGTCCATTGACGCTCATCGTCCATCAGCTCGGTTGATCTAGTTCCAACTCATCAAAGACGACATCCTTTCCAGACGTGTGGCCATCACTCACCGCTCCAGGAACCGGGCCGATGTGACGTGCTAGCAAATAGTGAGCATGGGGGCTATTTTGGAGCACCATCCCCACTTCAACGCTAGCGCATGCGACGGCGACGCTGGCTGCGGTCTGTCGTTGCTTGTTACGTCTACCGGTCTTCAAGCTTCTCAATGGCGAAGCATGCATTGCTGGGCAAGAGAGAAGCCGGCGCTCTCGAGAAGCAGGGGCACGTTTGACGTATCCTCTCGCATCACCCGCCATACGCCTTCTCAAGCCAAGCAACATCAGCACTGAGTCCTTTCTTACCGTTGTAGGATTGCGCAAGCTTCCATTCGCTGCAACGCTCGATGCACGATGCCCACCTTGTAAGTGGAGGCTCGGCGGCATGCGAGGGCCACACTTAAATTGCGCACACCCCAACTCGTAGGTCGGTCACGGGGACAACATCAGCGACTTTGGAATTTCTCGTGCTTCTCCTAGCCGTTGCTTTTTCAGTTAAATCTGTAGTGTGAGGTCACATGGCCGCAAATGAGGTCGAGGAGCTTCGCCAGCAGCTAGAGTCACTCCAACGATCCCACAACGCACTATTGAAATCCCTGTCCGGGACGCCTCCAGAAGCAACAGACTTCCATCGACAGCCTAGCCATGCGTTTACCGACAGTGCAACGCTATCTGATGATTCGGACGACGAAGATGACTCGTACTATGTCAAAGCTGAACTGCCATCGAGGTCTTTCAATCATGAGCATTTGCGCGAGCACTTAAAAAACCACGATTGGGAAGAGCACGGAAGAGAAATATTGGCGCCTATCATCTCAGATCCTGGGAAGCTCTCGAAGCAGCCTCATTTGTTCCATGTGGGGCCGGGTCCTGCCGCCGACCGCTCCCACTATTCGCATTTTCAGGTCTACGATGTTGGGCTAGATGGCATGACGGAGCTTGTTGAGGCTACCAGTAGTCAAAATACCATGTCAAAGGCTACAGAGATATGGCATAGCATTAGTAACCTCGGGAACAGTACTGGAAAGCCCACCGTTGGTCGTATTACCATTGCTCGTGAACCGGCCCCGATTCTTTTCGCTGCGCTCCATTTGACACTGAACGACACGTTTGATATGGACGAACTTTTTAGGCATCTCGTTAAAACTGAAGCATCCTCGGCCCACATGGAGCGTGCTTTTTGTGGAAGTCGAAAGCAGCACCAGACGTTCTTCTTCACGTTTGAGTACTACACTCTTCTTGGCGAGGACTGTAAACCGATGGATTGGCAGCGTGCCGAAAAAGACCTTGATCCAAACAGCCTATATCTACCACTGTCACGATGCGGTGCAGTTGTAGCACTGGCATTGTGCGATGACGAACCAAAGCGGATACGTAACAGGAGCCGAAGAGCAGGAACGAAATATGGGTGGGTGCCGGATATTTGGTCGCCATGGCAGGTACGTTTTCTATATGAAGGGGGGTAAAATCTACGGTTTTGACAGAACGGCTAGGTGCTTCAGCTCCAGTGTTTTCCTGACTGGAGAGCAACCACGGATACCTTTGAGATTTACCCCCGTTATTTAAATGGCACCGAGGCTTTCCTACATGCATTATTGACAGAGTATCGTGATGCTAGGAAAAGATACGACGAGATATGCAAGCGACTGACGCATATGATCGCTCCCCCACGAGAGTTTTTGTTTGACGCTGAGCTGCGAGATCAGCGATTGTTCGAGGACAAAAAGTTCTCGTGGACCCGTCGATACTTTTATGCCGAAAAAGCAGTCAGTAAGCTGAAACAAGTCAAGCTGGACTAGAGTTGACCAAAACACAGCTTGCAGCCATCAACGACAGTATAAAATCCATGATTGATGCTTTCGAAGACACGTTCACCGATGAGGTGTGGGAAGGCAAGAGTAAGACTTTATGGCCTCTCTACGAAGAATCGCCAAGAAACGATGTTTGGAAGCGAAAGTTGAGGTTACTCCGGTTGCAATTTGAAGCTGAAATGAAAGAGCTCAGAATTATACTACGTGAGAACAATGAGAGAAGGCACGAGATAGAGTCTCTCGAATTTCCTCTTTTCCAAGGCACAGGTGTCCAGGAGTCAAGAAAATCTGTCGAGCTTTCAGATATTGCCGTACAGCAAGGCCAATACATCAAGCTTTTGACCATCGTGAACATATTCTTTGTGTAAGTCGATGAGTCTCAACCCATTCTTCTCATATTTTACTAATTCTCAACAAGGCCTTTGACCTTCGTAACGAGCGTATTCGGGATGACGAACATGCCCGAGAATCCAGCATCTTTCCGACCTTTCGCCATCACCGTCGCGGCAGTCTGCGTCCCGACCTTCTTGTTTATCGGTTTTCTCTCTACCGACTTCGGCTACAACCTCTGGACCAGGAGCATGAGCACATTGTACCGCTGGGTGACACCAACACCCAAGTCCAACCCTGCCGCAGAAGATGTTTATTTTGATCCAACCTCTCTAAGTAGAACATTGCCGACGAACGAAGACGTGGTATTGGATATAGATCCACAACCTAGTCCGACACCTACAAACCAAGACAAGAAGACTAGAAAAGGGGGGAGTAAGAGCGCTAGAAGCGGAAGCGCAAGCTATCCGCATATTCGGAAGATGGTGAAGGATATCGGAGAGGGTAGGCAGAGTGAATTAGCGAGAGTGGAGCCGAGGATCAGGAGAAGGAATGAGACAGAGACCGATGTACCTGCACGTGTATATGATGAGAAGAGCGAGGGCAAAGATACGGTCATCGATATGACGGACGAACAAGCAAGGCATCGTAAAAAGGCATTGTATGCTGGGAAACGACTGGAGACTGGAGACTGAAAACTCGATTTACCAAATGATAGCATCGTTTGCTTTCATTTTATGACTGCTCTTTGCTCATAGAACTGGCCTGGCATAAGTGACATTCTTCAAAACGCCATGCATGGATGTGCACAATTCATAACGATAGCTGGTAGTCGTAAGAAATATATTCTGAAGGATAGAGGCAATGTGTCTCTATATAATGCCGCTCAAGCGCTAAAGAACAGCTAATTCCGGTAATGGTACTCCCTCTGTGACTTAGCTCGAGACTACAACTCGCGATCTAATACGAAGGAGCTCATTCTTATTGACTATTCAACCTGAATGGCCTCAGTGCCGTGACTGAGTAGTCGATAAAACGAACTCCTTCGTACAAGGATAGAATTTTCTTCCAAATTAGTGCGAGACTTTCACAGGATCATTGCAAATCAAATCAAAACTTTTGTCTACAGATCCGGCCACCTCCGCATCGTTGCAGGCGGATGCATCAACACCACCTCATCACCCGCACCATCTACCCGCTCACAACCCTCTGAGCCAGACTCCGTCCTACTCCTCTCAGGCACACTTCCCACACTGATTTCCTCTAGTGCTAAACTATCTTCCCTCTTCTCTGCCTTGTGACTTGACCATCGGAAGAGATGTGACGAAAGTTGCGACCTGCGTCTGCTGACGAC
Source organism: Paracamarosporium sp. OC-R06-R3 (assembly GCA_019828545.1). NCBI lineage: Eukaryota > Fungi > Ascomycota > Dothideomycetes > Pleosporales > Didymosphaeriaceae > Paracamarosporium > Paracamarosporium sp. OC-R06-R3. Next base: position 541,417 of record JACVRA010000202.1, on the reverse strand, counting down.
GGAAAATTCTTCGGTTTTGAGTATGCCTTCTTCTTGTGGTTGTTGTTTGCTCCATGGGACGCTAGAGTTCAATAATGAGGTGATCCACCTTCCATGGCTCTGTTGAGAACTCGGTGTGTCGGGACGTGCAGAGTCTGTGGAAAGAGAGGTAGATGCGACAAGAAAGGAGTTCTGGACAGTATGGTTGTCGAGAGCGATCTTGCGAATAAGGTTTGCCATTGTCATCTCGATGTTTAGCTTGACCAGGAAAGCTAAGGGATGGAACATTGCGTAGCTGTGTTGTCTTAGTAATATTGCATGCTCAGTATAAAATATAAGATCCGAGGTAGAAAAAACAAGGTATAGAGCGTACATGAAGCCATTTGGGATGCTCATTGCACAGATGATCATGACATCCATGAGAAGTGAGACAATGATAATGCGCTGGTTGAATCGTACAAGACGGTTGTACTTTTGCAGCCCATTGGCTACGAGGTTATCTTTGACGACGCGGATAAAATACCAGTTCAAGCAGGCGTCAACAAGCAGATAGAGAACCTTCTCTATGCGGTCCCATATGTTGTTGATGTGGATGTACCTAGGTGACACCGGTCAATAGTGCCCTGTACGGAAGGTCACTTCCTTGACATACCGTTCGCTGATCTGCAGCCTCGCGGGTATCCAAATGCAGAACACACTGATGATAATACAGAGAATGAACAGGGCAACGCCGATTGCTATGATCCTGCCTTTTCTTCGGTCATGTAGAATGACTCGGATGCGATTGATAATAATTTGTAGAAGTAGCTGGATTTGTAAAGACCACAGGAACACTATAGAGTCAGCACGACTGTACCTTATGGCCATGATCAAAACATCAATTCCGCGCATGAACGTGATACGTACACATGGACATGTAAAAGTAGAAGCTCGGTCTGATCAGGTATAATAGGTAGAGTAGGCATTCAAAGGCAATGACAACACATGCCACGAGCTCCACCCATATCATCCAGATATAAGCGTTTTTTAAAGGTTTGCGCGCGGCCTTTGTTTGTTTGATAGCTAGATATGTGGCGAGGATAGCAAAGATCATCGAAAGACCGAATATAAGGCCACCGATAGTAATACTGCGGTACCTACAAGATGGGAGAATAGAATTAGTATGGTTCACGTAATTAGGTAGGCGCTTGGCACAGGCTATTGCTGATCACCCGAACTATGTGTTCCGATGAACCCAAGCTCTTCAGCAACAGCGAGAGTAAACTCACGTTGTAGGCATGATCTCGTAGGTATCGGTATCGATGAACGGGCCGAACGCCCGGAGTGAACGGAACCCATCTGGGTCGAAAATTTTCGAACCATGATACTCCTCCATGCAGAAAGGCTGATGGGGTGGAGCAGCATGGCAAATTGGTAATGGGACGGGAGCAGGATGCCTTCCTTGTTATAAAATACGGAGCTTCCGACCGTCAGCGGCAAATCTAGCACCTTAGCTCAAACCTCCCTGCAGGAGCATTGGCGCGCCGACTGCCAGTCCTATTGCAAACGTATGGAACAATCGAATGGACTACTGCGAGTGGCCCGTTCCATGATGACGTCCGAACTGAGCAGCTGGAGCGTGCGAATCATGGTACGGGAACTCTGGTGTGAGGTGCGATCGAAGTTTCGGTCTGGTCTCCGGTGTGTCTGATTGGGTCTCTTGACGAGGCTGTCTCACTCGCAGTCATCGAACGCTCCGCACCAGCTCGCTTCACTAACAGTACCCGTTGATTTCCATGATCTTCTGATATGACTTTTCAATGGGGACAGTGGAATTTACCACAACACCAAGCCAATGTTTTCCTAAGGTAATACAAGACGCCCCAAACTTGGTGATTCGCGATCGCATAACAGCAAGGGCTTCTGTGACGACAAATGTCGTGGCTGCTCAAGGTTGAAAGTGAAAGTTTGTTTACGGGAGCGCGGGGAAGCGAAGGCTACCGTTGTACTGGTAACCTATCCTGCACGATGCTCCACCATATCGAGATTGTGACACTGTGTACACTACACGGCGCACGCTCTAAACTTTTCAACACTGTCTCAGAAGGATGCGTTGAGTTTGGCCAATTAAATAGCAAAGTTCGCCACCACGCACACTGTTGAAACTTAGATTTATGCTACACGCAGCATCATCCCAGTTTCATTGCAGTTCACATATGGTGTGATTCCTTTTGAAGTGACCATGTAGGTGGTTTGATGGTCTGTCGAAGTAGCCTGAAACGTTCCTGAAGCTTTCCTATTAAACCCAACCAACCCAATCTACTTATTCACCTTTATCAAACTGCACTTGTACACTCTTGTGATGCCATTGAATAAAATGATACATCTCAGATCTCAAGTAGTATATCCCAATTGCATCTTACCCTCCTTTGCGACAGCCCTCCGCCGGCATGATAACTCGTGAATAACTGGCTGGCACACTTGGTAGCAAGTCTCTGTTGTGAATAGAGTCGGTATAGTCTTCTACAAAGTACGATTCCTTCTGCCATTTAACCCGTCAAGATTCCATAGACGCCAGATTCAGATGACTCAAACTATCCACTTCATCTGCATCCTGCGTTAAAACTCCAGCCGGCGCCCTGACCCCAAGCCTCTTTAATTCCTGCATAATCTCCCTTTTCTCCGACGCATACCTAGCTGGCGACAAGTACAATCCCGCCCTCCTCCACATAATCTCACAATCAGCTACACCATCATCTTCCCACTTATATCGCTCTCTTTCTTCCGCCCACTTCTCATCGTTCTCCATGAGCGTGAACGCAGCAGCAGTCCACAAATAAATACACGCTATGTCGCTGGACCCCAGGAACTCGCTGAAGAAATCCTCCATGTCGTTGTCCGGATTCGTCCCCTGCCGTATGAGCCTGATGCTGCGTATGCCCCAGAAAGCAGCCTCATCGGGGCGTTTTAGGTCCAAATATGTGTGGATTACGCGAGCGACGAGGCGGATGCGAAGCATGACTCTGACTGTCATGGCGGCCTGGCCTGCATAGCGTCCTGCATGGATATCCTCTGTAAAGTGTCCATCGGCCAAAACTCTTCTTTCACGCCCAGAAATCTTAATATGGATAGCGTCAAAGGCCTTAATATAGTGGTCCAGCGCCTGTTGAGGGCTATGGGTCGCAAGAAGCAGGTCGCCTGTCTCCATGAGGGTTGTAGATAATTCGCAGGATTCTTGGACAGTAGGGTAAGGTATTTCCATGATTCTGCGGAGCTCTGATATGATAGTTTCGTCATATCCCTCAAAATCCGTTTCAAAAAGGCGTTTTACGTCTCCGAATGGCAGGAGTAGCTTCCGCTGTAGCTCTAATGGGACTGGTTTAGGATCTGCTGGGTAGTATGGGTCGCGTAATGTGAACGTGAGGCAAATCTGTGGGTTGAGGTTGGTATAGTTGAGCGCAGAGTAGTACCAGACTTTGGTGAAACTTGGCAAATCTTCCAAGAGTAGGATGATGGTATGGTCGGGCACGGTGACGCCGTGTAAGGGTGCGGTGACCTGGATGAGGCCCCTGTGTTGCTTGAACAGATCCGCTCGGGGTCCAGCTGCAACTATTGGTACCTGCCCCTCGGACCTGATTTGATGAACTGATCTCGATTAGTCACGTTAACTCATCTTCACGATAGGGCCAATAGCATGATTCTTACCAGCATGTGACCACGGTGTCTCAATTCGTACAAATACATTCTTCCTCCAGCTCCTCAGAGACTCCAACCAGATCTGCTTATTTGTTCTCAGCAGTGCAAATTCGAACTCGTACCTCCCACTCAGCCCTTCGGCTACCTCGGACATATTCAATCTGCCCTACTGAACATTAGCCTCTTTTACTTTTTTCCATATCACTGTATTTCATACTTCGGCTTTAAAGTACTCATCGTAGACTTGTTCGCGTAACTCAAGTGGAAGACGCATAAATGGGAATGGTTGCTCCGGCACCTGCAAGACTGGCTGTATAATAGGCGCGCGATGCATGCGGAGTTGCTCGTCGAGCTTATCAAACTCGGCAAGAGCATCGGAGGATATAGACTCCCCTTCAGATTCTTCGTCTGTGGCAGGTCCAAAATAGAAGGCGTCGATAGTATTCATCGTTCCGACTGCAAAGTCGACGGGCTCCGAATGCGGGCTGCTGTAGGCGGGTGGTGGAGACGCCCAGCCGCCATTAACAGGATCCTGGGGTGGCGGACGAGAGTTCGCCATGGTACTCTTGCAGGTGACGAAGACAACGGTCAAGAAATCCGTCGGGACATTTGTTTGAGATGTGCATGAGACGTTATGCGATTGGCTTGCCGCCGCTTCCCCGCAAAATTGCTTTATCTCCGACTCGAGCTTATGTCCGTGGATACTATGGTATTGCTTGGCCGTTGATATCCGCTTTACAGACGTCTCCCAGATCTCCGTGTCTGTTGTACGAAGGAACTCGTTTTTATTGATTATTCAATCTGAGTGGCCTCAACGCTGTGACCGAACAGTCAATAAAAACGGGTCCCTTCGCAAAGGCTACTTGAGGGTTGATGTTATATAGTAGATATTATGCTTGGCTCTGTAATGCTTCTACATGTATCTAGGACGTCTGTATTTACACAAGTCGAAGCAGTTCAAAGTTTAAAGGCGTAGTAGCGCGACTGTAATTGATTCCATATTGAGAGAAAGTGCAGAAGGGAGGACATGCTCAATTGATTTGCCCAACATCTTATTGATACATATGCAATATACAATACAGTTTCAAAGCCGCCCAATGCAACCCCGTCTCTTCTACAAGAGTGGAAACGGTGTAAGACTTTACATCCCCAACGCCATTTCATGAGATTTTCAAGATGTCTTGCCAGCCTCGGGTGCTGCAGTAGGGGGTGGTGGCTGTTGTGTAGGGGCAGCAGCACTGCCTCCAAACCAGCTCATTGCACCACTCTTCATGTTCTTCATCTGCTCCTCTTGGAATTTCTTCTCTTCCTCAGCCATCTCCTTGAGCCATTTCTCGCCGTTCTCGCGAATCTCCTTGTCCATGACTTGGTACTGTTTCTGGCCGATCTCGCGGAACATATCAATCATCATTTTGCCCTGTGCCAAGCCTTCAGACATGTTGGTGCCGTCGGCAAGGATCATTTGACCTTGCTTGCTTCCCAAACCAAGAGCGCCTACAAAAGAACCTACGCTTCTCTTACCCCTCTTTGCTTTGTCTGCCTCCAAGTCTTTCTGGAACTCGGCACGCAATTTTGCTTCTCGGCGCGCGAACTCTGTAGGTATGTCCTTGCCCTCCATTGACTTGAGAGCCTGTCGCACGTCGAAATTGCCTCCACCTTGTTGAAGCATAGCGAGGTACTCGAGGAATGGGATTAGAGCTATGAGATCTTTGTCACCAGGTTGTCCCTTCCATTTTGGAAGCACGATGGCGTTCTCGGGCTGGAGCTTCACATGTGAAGGATCGGTGTCGATGATAATGGTTCTCGATAGATCACGGTTTAAATGTGAAAGGTCCTGAGTATATTAGCAACGAGACCAATTTCTGCAGTTCCAGCTAACATACCTTGATGTAGTCGCCCTTCTCGTAGCGGGTTGCCTCACGGAACAGAGGCCACATGACGATGCGGTAAGGGTCGAGTTTGCGGATGATGGGATCGGCATCCATGGATTTCGCCGACGTGAAGATGACAAGCTCGTAGTACTGGCTCAGATATCGGAGGAAGTAGTCTACACCAGGTCGCTTCGCTGTCCGCCAGCCGTGCTTCGTCGTCCATTCAGAGTGTACCAACAGATCTTCCAAGCTCAGAACGAGGGTCAGCGGAGGCATCATCTCCACCTCTGGGAGGAGCTTGTTGAAGGTTGGCTCGGTATAGTAGCTCATCTCGCCGGTGATGCGTGCCTTGGCGCGCTGATACATAAGTATGGGTGTCCATCCGGAAGGCGCGTCTGTGTGTTTCTTTTCTTCCTCTTCGCTCTCCCAGTCCCTGCATAGATACGCTGCACTCGTGGTTCCGAACAATGCAAATGCGATGTATGACCAGTTGGCGACCTTGTTACGCCTCCTGTCTGTGCTCGTCTCGTATGCGGATTTGGGCAGCTCTCCACCCTCACGTCCTGGCCCAGGTTCCTTTTCAGGGTCCTCGGTGATGTTGTTGGGGTCATGAGCACCCGTCTGCGACTTTGCCTCGGCGCCGCCAAATTCTGCTCCGAACGTCGACGGGATGCCATGCCGTAGGTCAGGCAGAGGCTTCTGCGGCTGCTGTGAGCTTTCTGCTGCAGGCTCTGCGTCCTCTGGAGTTGATTTCGAGCCTGCTGTTGGGGCCGTGTTCCGCTCTGGTGCCGCGGCGGCATCGAACTCGGGCTGCTCGTCGGGGTGTATGGGGTCGTTCTTCGCCTTGTTGTTGAGTTTGGCGGCATCGGAGCGCTTCCATGAGGCGTCCTGGCCGGGCTTGCTCGCGTAGAAGCGTATGCGCTGCGCCGAGGAAGCTATAGGAGCTATGCGTGGAACAGCCAGCGCAGGCGTGGCGCGCAGGCCGTGGAAGGCGCGAGTTGCTGCGCGCGACAACATTGCGATGGAGGAAGGTGCACACTACAAATTACAAGGGACTGAGGGGATAGAATACATGGAACGAAAGAATTGGAGCTGGCATGGGCGCAGGTGGTGACGCTAGCTTGCGGTCTCCCGATAACTATTTTTCTGACGACAGTGCCAAGCGCGGCGCACGGGCGAGCGAAAGCAACAGGTGGCCGACTACGCATCCCGGCATGGCTCGCGGCGGCATGAGACTCGAAGCCTTCTGACCCCGCCGTCTTCTCCGGTTTCCATGTCGCCGAACCGGGGCTCTCTTGGGCATGCACTCCTCTGGACGGCCTGCACGGCGATGCGCGCCAGGGCCCGGGGGAGCTTCCTCGAGCCTGACATGGACGCTCTTGCTGTGTCTCTGCGCTTGGGCGACGCTCGCGCGTGGCATGACAGATGATGCTATCGCGAGCCTAAGGTATGCCCGGTCGGGGTAACCATTCAAGATCCGTGCTGATCTCCCCAGACAAGAGACGATAGACGTCTTCTACCATGGCTTCGATGGTTACATGAAATACGCCTTCCCCGAAGACGAACTGCGCCCCCTCAGTTGCACGCCCCTCACTCGCGACCGCCATAATCCCGCACATATCGAAGTCAACGACGTACTGGGAAATTACTCGTTGACATTGATCGATAGTCTATCCACGCTGGCAATCCTCGCTTCGTCGCCCCCACCAGCAAAGCGTGGGCGCAACCGCCCATTAGACGATTTCCAGGACGGCATCAAGGCACTAGTAGACAACTATGGAGACGGATCAAAAGGCCCGAGTGGCCAAGGAAAAAGAGCACGTGGCTTTGACCTGGACAGTAAGGTGCAGGTCTTCGAGACGGTCATACGAGGCGTTGGAGGGCTGCTGAGTGCGCACCAATTTGCCGTCGGAGATCTGCCCATCCGTGGGTACGACGCGAAAGTGCAGAAGAAGAAGGGAAGAGAAGGCATCTTCTGGCGGAACGGACTGGTGTACGACGGACAGCTGCTGCGGCTGGCTACGGACCTTGCTGAACGGTTGATGCCCGCCTTTCATACCCCGACTGGCCTTCCATATCCGCGCGTAAACCTTCGGCACGGCGTGCCCTTCTACGCCAATTCGCCCTACAACAATGATGCAGAACATGGCCAGTGCAGCAAGGATTCAAAGGACCAAGGAAACGAGATCACTGAAACGTGCAGTGCTGGTGCTGGCAGTCTTGTTTTGGAATTCTCTACTCTCAGCCGTCTGACAGGCGATTCACGCTTCGAAATTGCTGCCAAGGACGCCTTCTGGGCCGTCTGGTCACGTCGGAGTACCATTGGTCTGATAGGAGCTGGTATAGATGCGGAAACAGGCCAATGGGTCTCACCATATACTGGTGTCGGCGCAGGCATCGACAGTTTCTTCGAATATGCTCTCAAAGCGCACATCTTACTCTCTGGATTGCCTTACGATGCTGAGCACGCCCATCTCGATTCGTCAGATGCTTTCCTCCGCACGTGGCAAGACGCGCACGGTGCCATCAAAAGACAAATCTATCGTGGACCACAACACCAGCATCCGCATTACTTCCAGGTGGACCTCTACACTGGTGCTATGCGCGCGTTTTGGATTGACAGTCTGAGCACGTTCTATCAGGGTGTCTTGACGATGGCTGGAGAGCTGGATGAGGCAATCGAGACCCACCTACTTCACACTGCCCTCTGGACTCGGTATTCTGCGATGCCTGAAAGATGGTCGACAGCAACCGGGAATATCGAGAGTGGATTGCGATGGTGGCCTGGACGGCCTGAGTTTATTGAGTCCAACTGGTACCTGTATCGCGCCACCAAGGATCCTTGGTACTTGCATGTGGCTGAGATGATTCAACGCGACATTAAAAGACGATGCTGGACTAAATGTGGTTGGGCCGGCTTGCATGATGTTCGAAGTGGAGAATTGAGTGACCGTATGGAGAGCTTCTTCTTGGGCGAAACCGCAAAATATCTTTTCCTCACCTTTGATTCTTCGCATCCACTAAACACATGGGATGCGCCATACGTCTTCACAACCGAGGGACATCCATTAATCATCCCTAAACGTGTGCGGCCGTCGGGATCTGCCAAACAAAGCGAGCCAAGTCCTGAACCAGCACTTGGTGTATGCCCACTCCCACCAGAACATCTTCCGTTCAGCATTTCTGCAACAGCTGCGCGACACGATATCTTCCACGCCGCAAGTCTGGCTCGACTACATTTGATGCCTACGAGAGACACGCTCGAATCACCATTGGTAGAGTTTAGTGCAGACCATCCAAGCATCTCTCTTTCTGACATTCGGTCACCTTCGAATTACACGTATTATCCATGGACACTACCTCCCGAGCTCATTCCTCACAACGCTACGAGTTCGAAAATGACTGTGCGCGCCACCTTTGATCTGTCATTCCCCAACCTACCGAACAATTTACAAACAGGGACATTGCAGCGAGTACAACAGGGCATTCTCGTCAATTCTATGAGCGGGGTGCGGCTCGGTATGGTGAGAGAGCCGGAAGCCTTTCCACTACAGCAAGAAATTACCATGGATGACCAGTTCCGCATCTACGCCATCTCCAACATTGCTCTTGGTCGCGATGAAAAAGTATACATGTCTCGCTCGACAATCGACAGCTTTAATCCTACAGATCCGTTTTTTACGCGTACACGCGATGGAGTAACAGTAGATCTTGTAATCGATGTTCCACCTGAACCTGAAATCATACCTTCGGGCGCTCTTTCAGATTTACTTAAAGATACTCTTGATGGCATGGACAACATATCCAATTTAGAAATAATCGAACTGGACGTCGATAAACAGCGGCTAGAAGGTGGTGAATCCTATCTATCATCACTCCTTCACTCTCTCCAGGCACTTCTCGCGGCGCCTTCTTCTTCTGCAACCTCATCGCCCTCGGCATCCGGTACCCACAAACCCCAGACAACCCAACGCTTGGCCATCGAAGGTGCATTACCGCTTGGCCCTGGTTCCGTACCCTTGCCCGACGTTCCCGATTCAGAACTTGCCTTCAACAAGAAAAATGCACTCAGTTGGTCGACTATCTATATCCACCCGAACACTTTGTGCGATGAACGTCTACCGCTCGAAGTTCCCAAACACCACCAGATCATAGTTATCCCACGAGGCGACTGCTCGTTCTCGGCCAAACTGAGGAATATACCAGCCTACCCGCCAAGCAGTTCAAGCTTACAGATGGTTGTTGTAGTGAGCTATCCTGAACATGAGGAACCTCACTATGCATACGAGTCTCCCAGCAAGGCAGAAGAAAGCGGGGATCTACAAGATGAAGGCGAAACAGCAAATCCAGGCACTCAGGACCATGGTATTGGGAAGCACGCTCGCGACGATAAAACTTCAAAATCTGCAAAAGTCAATAAAGTGACCAAAGACAGTGATTCCGCATCCCCCGACGATCCGCAGATTCGCTCGAAGATATCCTCGAAGAAGCCCAACGTTTCATCGAAGTCACAGTCTCCAATATCAATCAACCTTGTCCAGCCCCTCCTTGATGAAACGCAATACACATCGTCGGGTATACCTCGGCCTCATCCCATACCACTTATTATGGTAAGTGGCGGTGACGAGACGATGGCGTCTCTCAAAAGAGCAACTGCGATTGGTGTTCGGCGCAGATACTATTTCCTCAGCCAAGGCGTAAGGATCAACAACTTGATCGTGCTGTAAATGGATGATGATTGAAACGATGCATGCATTTTTATATTGGCGATGGTAACAAAGGAAAGTTGCAGTGAGGTGGTATCCTAATTCTGGTTGTACGTGCATAGATAGACGCATTAGACGGTCAACGGAGAATGGGATCGAACGGGTCTTAGCTATCGGTGGGATGCTCTATACCTAAACTCTTCGGAGTGATACACGTTATTTTTGCGTTCCGCTTTACAAAGTCAACATAGGCAATGTATTACCTTGGTTGCTCTACATCGACTTCTTACTTCAGTATAAGTGATACTCGACCACCATGAAAACATGATCATGAGCCTACCCATAACGCTACTCAAGTCGGTGCCTAACAACGCCTCTCGGTTTCAGCTGCGCAAACAGAATCCACATAGAAAGCGCAATGCCTGAGAAGATCAGAATGACCCATCTGAAAACACCAATGCCCAACCCTTGCACAATAGCACCAATACCAAACGGCAGTGCGGCACCACCGATCTGCCCGACAGACGCTACAAAAGAAACAGCCGCGACATGCAGCTCCCGTGGCAACAGCTCTGATAAAACTACCACACCTGACGGAAAGAGCGGTCCCATGACGACGCCGGCGAATGCCATCGCAATAATAGACACAACAGGGGAGCTGATGAGGGCGAAGAGTAGTAAAAGCCCGATAGCGCATGAGAGATACATGGCTGCTGCACGACGCACGCCGATACGATCTGTGACGTAGCCAAGAGTCACCCTTCCTACAGCCATGCCTGTCCAGAAGCCGGAAGAAGAAAGCGAAGCGAAGTACGTAGAGGCATGGCGGGAGCGCGTCATGAAGGAGACGACCCAACCTGAGATAGCCGTTTCGATTCCAACGTATGTGAGGAAGTACGTGGCGGAAAACCAGGTTCCAGGATATTTGAAGATCTCTTTCCAAGATGTGGTCTCTTGTTCCATAATGATTTGGTTCTTTGACGAGTGGTATCTGGATGCGTTTTCGTATCTAAAAGCAGCACAAAGTATGATCAACTCTAGCACTGAAGCTCCGGCCTGCAAAAACAGTTAGATGCATAGAGATGGTACAATGTAGTCGCTGAGCTCACAAGAACATAGTACCATTGCCACCATGGCCTCTCCGCCTTGGATATCCACAGTCCCGCAGCAAATGGACCAACTGCAGCTCCTGCACTGTAGCTTCCATGCAGTAGTCCGCTCACTACATTGGCCTTTTCGAGCCCGCCGGCCCACGCGCACCAGCTACCGTCCACCAAACCGATGCCCATCGCATTAATCACGAATGCAACCAATACGATGGGGAAAGGTGGGTGTGTAGCAATTCCCACGGCGGCCAGAGTGTGCAGAAGGGGTCCAAAGAGCGCGATGCCGCGTTGACCCAACCAAGAGTGAATCGAAGCATTAAAAGGCGACGCTAGTACATAGCCGATGGGTCCACAAAGGAAGATGAAAGAGACATGAAGGTCGCTCAGGTTGTAATGATGGGATACTGGTGTGAGCATGACGCCAATTGATGCATTGAAAAGGCCAGTGACCATGAAAGAAAACATGGTGGCCGTGATACGGAAATTGAGACTTGTTGATATTGGAAGCGACTTGACGGAAGTATCTTCTCTGCCATAGCCTTGATCGGATTGATGATTGACGGCATCCTCTGATGGTGTATCTAGAAGACGCGTGGTCTCATCGGCATTTTGTGAGGACATGTCTAGCGCGGGTGTAGTACGCTAACTGAGAAAGACAAGGCTAATATCGAGTATGAAGGACATGCAGTTGTGAAGAGACGTGGTTGTGTATATTAATGATGGAGTTGAAATAGGAAGTAGCTATGAAGTACCTCAAGATGTCATCACTTAGCCGGGCCGGGATACAACCAATCGCAATGAAGCAAGCAGAAGTAGCCTTTAAAACCATGTTCACAACACGTATGGACGAAAACAAAGAATTATACCCTTTTTTACTTCTCGATTTTATAGAAAATATCCTTGTTATGATTCAAGGAAGTGTATTACGATAAACGTTGAGAGATGCGAGTACACGGGGTTTTCTAATGTACGAGACGGGGCCCGTGCACGCGTCTCGGGGCCGAAGCCCTTCTACTCGCATCCGATTAACACCCAAAGACAGCCTCCAGGGACCGAGAGCTCTGGGTCGGGTGTCAAAAATACCAGCACCAGTATGTATATAGCAAGAAGGAAATCGCACAATATGCGGTTTAATAAGCGGTTTCGCTCATTTCCATTTCACCCCGCATCTTACTTTCAACATATTGCAATACACAATCAAGTGCACGCGACTAGACAGACGGACTTGCGCGATGGCTTCTACTGTGGACTCAGAGCTGGCCGGTAAAGCCCTGGAAAAACACACGTCAGAGCACGAGAAGCCCCCACAAAATGGAGACGAACAACAGTATCCCAGTTTAGGCCGCACGTGGCTCATCATGGGCTGCCTTTACATCTCAATTTTTCTTGTTGCATTGGTAAGTTCCTCAATATACTGGGCTTCCTTTCAAACTAACACCAACCATAGGACAAGACCATACTCGCAACAGCAGTGCCCCGCATAACCGACGATTTCAACTCCCTTTCCGATATTGGCTGGTACGGGTCTGCCTACATGCTCACTCTCTGCGCTTGTCAATTCCTATGGGGCCGAATCTACACATTCTATTCCTCCAAAGCCACCTTCATTGCCGCAGTCGTTGTATTTGAAATCGGCAGCGCTCTCTGTGGAGCGGCACCATCCTCGCCTGCCCTGATTGTAGGCCGTGCGATTGCTGGAGCTGGCAGCGCGGGCATATCCAATGGAGCCATTGTTGTTGTGATAGAAACGACACCGCTCGAAAAGAGGCCTATGTTTACTGGTTTGATCGGCGCAATATTCGGCATTGCGGGTGTGGTTGGACCATTACTCGGCGGTGCATTCACTCAGCATGTTAGCTGGCGGTGGTGCTTCTACATTAACCTACCCTTCGGCGCAGTAGCCGTTGGTGTCCTCATCTTGGTCCTCCGCCTGCAATCGAAGAAACGCGAACAGTTGACACTGTGGGAACAATTTCAGAAGTTGGATCCTATCGGCACGGTTCTCTTTCTGCCATCGATTATATGCCTTCTTTTGGCGCTTCAATGGGGTGGTACGACTTATGGATGGTCAAGTTGGAGAATTATTCTTCTTCTGGTGCTTGCTGCTGTGTTGTTCATTGGATTTCTTGGTGTTCAAATCTGGATGCCCAACACAGCAACTCTGCCAATGCGCATTCTCAAGCAACGGACAGTGGCCGCTTCAGCCCTCTTCGCCTTCACCAGTCAAGCCGCGATGATCGTCGTCACTTACTACATCCCGATATTTTTCCAAGCACTCAAAAACTTCTCTCCGACGAAGTCTGGTGAAGCGACTATTCCTTTTATCCTATCCCTGGTCATCGGCACCATTCTCGCGGGAGCATTGGTACAGCGCATCGGTTATCCGGCTCCATTCATGATCGTAAGCGCTATCATCTTCTCGGTTGGCATAGGACTTGTCACAACATGGCCAGTAGATGTTCACCACAGTGTCTGGATCGGCTACCAGTTCCTCGTTGGTTTTGGTGTTGGCATCGGGATGCAACAGCCGTCAATAAACGCGCAAATTGTGTTACCGAAGGAAGACAATCCGACAGGCGTATCGCTCATGATGTTCGCACAGAACTTCGGTGGCGCAATATTCCTAAGCGTTGCCCAGGTTGTGTTTACAGACGAACTGGCCAAACAGTTGACAAAGATACCTGGGTTAAACCTTTCCAAAAGCCAAGTTGTCGAGATGGGTGCAACCAGTATTCGCAGGCTGGTGCCGCAACAGCTGTTAGGTGTATTCCTCGAGTGCTATAGAGTTGCGATCCGAAATGCGATCTATGTTGGGCTTGCACTGGCATGCTTGAGTTTAGTAGGCGCAGTGTCAGTCGAGTGGAAGAGTGTCAAATACAACCAGACGGACCAGGCTGTGGATGCTTCTGCGGCCAATGGTAAGAGCGAGGATGTCTGAAAGAGGTTGCAGCACAGATTTCAATTTATGATTAGCATACCTGTGTTGTGTCGTCAATGCAGATTAGCGTATCTCCACTCCGTATTGCTTTAGGATATATAATGCCTTCAATTAGTGCGCTTTTTTTATGTAGTAGCACAGCTTTAGCCGCCTAGACTCGAGACTCGTAATACGAGAACACAGCCCATGGCATGAGATCATATTTGAAACAATGCTTAGCTAAGAGTCGGCGATCTACGGTGTCCACGGCCAATCAGATGACATGTGGCGCGTGATTGACCCTTGGTGTGGTATGCTTTTGCGCCCTTTTCGTCAAACTAACGTTGAGAGTTACTGGAAACCAGCTTTGCGCGATGTATTCTGCAAGCGATGGCCAATCGTGGCTCGAATCATGATTCACATAAGTGGAAGGCAGCAGTATATGTTCACCGGTTTCACAGCATGTAAAACATCAGCAATGAGAGTGAGTGTCCGGAATAGTCAGGATCGCTTCTCCCCCTGCAGGGCCGCGTTGCTTTATTTAGTTTTCGCCCCAGCGCATTTGACTGGAAATCAAACTGAAAAACCTACGGGGTCCATGTGCGCTCAACAACTCTTTTCCTGGTTTGCTTTCATTTTACGGCGCAACGGCGCTTGAATCTTTAGTGAAGTTCTTCGTTAAATAATTTCGCGTTGAATTGTGTAATATCTGCTTGTAGAATATCCGATCACAATTTCTAGCGACAGTGTTAAGAGCGATGGCACGGCAAGATCAAAGGAACACTGATCCCGAACAACTGTTCAGTGCAGACAAAGATCTCAATGAAGTGTGGCCAGAGGTCGTAGCTGAGTGGGAAAGAGTCACGGAGAAGAAGTTGGATCCCCACACCACATTCGAGAGCTTCCAGCAAACCGTTAACGAGAGGTTGCGCGAAGCGACATCAAAGAGGGCTTCTCACGCTCGAACTGTGCTAAACAATGTCGGGCAGTGCTTGCAGCAGTTTGGCTCGATCTTGGCGGACGGAGCCAGTATGGCATTTGCGCCAAGCGCTCAGTGCTGGAATGCTATCAACTTCGTTCTTATCGCAGCACAAAAGTATTCAGATGTCATGGACGGTTTTGTGACGCTTATGGAACGCTGTGCAGCTTTTCTTTCACGGCTCAACATCTTCCTGAAACAAGAATTAGGCAAACGCGGCACCTACCTGCCCAGTCATTTACGAAGGCCAGCCTATGATATCCTTTGCCATTTTATCAACATTTTGAAGTCTTCATACAAGCTATCCACGAGAAAACGAGAAAAGTTCAAGCTAGTTTTGGATATTGTACTATTTAGTGGTGACGCCGGTGTCCAAAGCTCACTGGAGTTGTTGGAGCAACAAGTGCAAGACTTTACAAATTTTCAGGTTGATCAGATCTTGGTGGATGTTAAAGGACTTGCGCGCTACCTTCGAGAATCTGATGAAGTGAGACGACAACACCAATCAGAGATTCGGCAACATATGGAGGGCATCTATAAGGTTGGCGAACAATCACTCGCGATTACGCAGCAGGTGAAAATGACCCTAGACGGCCGCATTACTCAAGACAAGAACAAGGAAGATTTGGAGAAGATCCGGAAGGCTTTCGACCTGAAATCGGGTGAAGAGACGTGGGCGAAACGTCACGACCATCTCTGCAAAACTCGCATTCCAAACACCGGTCTTTGGATCGAGCGAGACGACCTTGGGTTCTACGCGTGGGCTGATACTCGAAGCCACCAGAGCAAGGTCAAGATCCTGACAGTGGAAGGAGATTCTGGATTCGGGAAGACATTTGTTTCTAACAAAATCATCTCATATCTTCAGGACACGTATCGAAGCAACAATAACTCGGACCGTGTCTCTGTCGCCTACTACTACTATGGCGAGAACAGACAGGACGGCGAAAACAGAGAAGACTCGCTTGAAAGATGTATAAGATGTCTCATTTACCAGCTCGCAGTTGCGGACCCAGCGTATGCTAGAGCGGTTGCCGATGTCTGTCAATTATCAGGTGGTATTGCACGGGCTGGAGAGATATGGGATCGCTTCATAGTCAAACAACAACACCATATGAAAGGAACATACTATATATGCATAGATGGCTTTTCAGCAGAAGATGCCGAGGAGGTCATCACCACAGTTGCACGGAATGTCCTTTTCGATATCAAGGACATTTCCATTCGCCTCTACTTCTCGGGCACTGACGAAGTAGCCGGACGCATCCCGCAAGATAATCATGGTGTGCGAAGAATTCTTCTGGGGCCGGTGAAAGACCTCGGAAATAGGATGGTCCGTTTGCCTGCCAACCATCCCGAAGAACCTTCAACATCGATTCCTCTCATCAACACCAGCGATTTGGAGGCTTTCGCAACAGCTAGGGTTGAGGAAATTGGGAAGAAAAAGCCGGATCTAAAAGGTGTGATGACGGAAGAAAACATCAAGAAGTTGGTAGCCGGAGTTCATGGTCATTACGAGCATCTCGAAGCTAAGCTGATCCAAATCAATGCGTGTGACACAGAACAAAAGGTTCAGGATGTCATTGACAGTATTGGCGATGATCTCAAGACATCTATTCGAAGCTCATTGAAGGTATTCGGTGAGTCGCTGAGCGCAGAGCAGATTCGACAGCTCAATGAACTTCTTGTCTGGGTCGTTGGCGGCAGAAACACTTCCATCGAATTCCTCCAAAGCGCTCTCTATCTGCCATTTAGAAGGAAATTCATGTTGCGAGATCTGATAGCGACTACATTCTCTGGACTGCTTACCTTGGACGAATCTGATGTTGTCAGCCTCAAATCGGACCAAATTCTCCAGATCCTAAGAGAGGAGAATCAGAGCCATCTCAGACTTTCCCGCTCCGGTTTAAACACCGTCGAGCTCACTCAAGCGGAGATAGATCTTTGCAGCCATGTTGTCAGAAATGTCTGCGGAGAGCATGTGTATGGTAAGTTTAATTTCGACGAGTTCTTCAACTCATTGGCAGGAAAGCAGAAGCCGTGGATACAGGTCGATGAGGAGCATGCATTAAACGTTGTCCTCACCCACAAGACATTGCAGGCGCTCTGCGAGAAAACTGAAGAGCATCAGCTGAGCAGATTTCGTCGTCATGCTTCCATTTATTTCTACGAATACCTGCAGTATTTCGTTGATAAGCTGGACTACTTCGAGCCCAACAGGGAAAGTTTCACAGAAATTGGCTCTATGCTATCTCATGTGCTGTATGGTGCAGAAGAGATCGTAGAATACTGGTTTAAGAACAGGTTTCTGAGTACAGTCAAGACCGACTTTGTTAAACGAGACATATTCGTCGAACCGATGGTGAAGTTCCTGAGGAACCCCCATGCCACATTAGGCTACGCACAAGATGAGGAAAAGAACAAGTGGATCCAGTCAGTCATAAGTACCAAAGCGAACAAATACGCAATCTTGGAGAAGATCGCTGGTAGTTCTGCCAAGAAGTGGTTCGATTGTGCGACCATGATCGATAAAAATCTTTTTTGGCTCTCTTATGGAATATTCCAAAAGGTAATGAATGCATAACATGAGTTTTCGTCTAACTGACGGAATGGCTACAGATAAAGTGGGGAAAGTATGATCCTGCGGTGCCTTCGCTTGAGCAGATTGCAGACTATCTACAATGGGCACAGGAGCACACTGGCCTTGATACAACCAGTCCCATCTGGCTATCGCGTGTGGGCTCCACGTATCGCATGCTAGGTCATTTCGAATCAGCTCTTCAGGCTCTCAAAGAATGTGAAACGAAGCTCGGAGATAACTGGAGCGTTCTTGTCCAAATGGGAGAAACGCATGCAGGGCTAAAGGATTTCTCAACCGCTATAGAGTACTTTCACAAAGTCAAGCGATTGCGTTCCACAATGGTCGAGCCGGAAAAACAGTTCATTAATATATACTGGGGAAGAGTTATTCTACCTGAGGGGAATTATCATCGTGAGATCAAAGATTACGATGCAGCCATCAATTGTTACCATGACGTTCTGAACCAGGACATCGAAACCGCGGGATCCTCCCATGTACATGCATTGGCCGGTGTATTTGATCTTTGGACGGAAATCGGCAATTTTGGATCAATCGTATCATTCTTGCGAGAAAAGCGAGCAGAGGGAAGCCTTTCTTACTGGCTGGGCACAACCATTGGAAGCCGTGACGACGTCCAAAGTCATGTAATAAGGGCTGCTAAGCACTCAAAAGCCGTCGATGAAGTGTCAAAGATGTATGAGGAGGTCATAGAATCCTTACATGTCGACCAAACCTCCAAAGAACAAAATTCAAGAAGTGCCAACATTGCTCGCGAGAATCTACAGTTCTTTCAGGCTATGTTGAAGTTTCATGCCTCTCAACTCCACCACGAGCATGAACAGGCTTTGGGAATCTGGGAGGAGATGGTCTTGAAGTCGAGCAGTGCCTGGGATACTTATTGGGTGGCATTCAAAGCCCGTCGCTTGCTAGCGCGGGCTCTGCTGGACAAGGGAGCTGCAGAACCGGCCACGGTCAATGATTATGTGACCAGGCTGGAACTTCTGTCCAGATCAACCCTAAAGAACAATCGTGGATTCCGTCAGAGTCAGTTCGATGTGTGCCTTTGCCTGGCCAGACTACACTTTTTAAGCGGCAACCAACAGCTAGCGGATAAGGAAGCAAAGACTATGCTTCGTAGCGTATTCGATAACTGGCCTGAAGATTTAGACCATCCTTCCCTACGCATGCGCTTTGGGGTTCTTGCACAAGTTTTAGCAGTTTTCAACTTGGATGATGATGCAGTTGCTGCTTGGCAGGCACTGAAACCGCGCCAGGCTGAACAAACGACAACAAAAGAGGGAGATGGATCGGAGACCAAAGCTGATCTGTCCTCCACTCCAAAGGCAAAAGCATATATATCTTCTTATAAATGCGATGCCTGCAGAACGACATGGCAGGACATTCTGGTTGACTGTTGGGATTGCAAACACTGTCTCTGTGTGCAGCTATGCACGCCCTGTCACGACAAGCTATTAGCTGATAAACTGAGTCCACATATCTGCAATAAGGATCACGGCTTTCTCTATCTTCCGAAATTCGACGAAGGACTTTGGTCTACTGTTCCAGACGATCACGTCCTTGTCGGAGGAAAGTCAACACCACGGAACGAATGGTTGAATCAATTTCGGGAGAAGTGGGGGGTGCAGCAGGAACAAATCGATGCGTATAAGCTTGAGACAGCGAGAAAACTCAAGGCGGCTGTATGCATTGCAAAGTACGTGCTCAAGTGGAAAAAACGGCTTGAAAAACAAAAGAAGATGAAGAGGGTGCAAACGTCCTCGTCGTTAGACGGTCACTGATATCATGGAAATTATGGAAGTTATGTAAATTTATATGTCCATTTTTCTATTGACCTATATATCATGCATTCCCCCACCCGGTATAGGTATGCCGCGTTTTGATCAAGATCTGTGTCACCGTCTCGAGTTCATTGTGCAACCTAATGTCATGGACTCGAAGTTGGATTGGGATTCGGATTGGCTTGAAGAACTATGCTCGCAGTCGGTGAAAATATAAACTGCGCTCAGGCAGCAGACCTCTGTTGCATCACAGTATGTATAGTTGCGATTTCTGAGTCCTATTTGAACAATCCGAACTTGATGAATTAGTGTTTATTAACACATTCAATGTTTTCACTGACGAGGACCATTATAATGTCGTGATTGCTAACAGCGTCAAGTCGGCTGAAGCTGATCTCATGATTCCCTGTCCCTGCACCGCCGTCGAATGCTGCCAAGCCCGTGGATGAACTCCAGTAACTCGTTGGCACCATCTAGTAACGTCTTTTGAAAGGAACATTCCGCGGGGCTGCAATATCGAATACTACCAGCCAGGGTGCTTCACCCATCCACTTACACAGTCAAAACTATGATTTTCATATCATATCATACCATTCATTCATTCATCAACAGTCGTTACTCATGGCAACCGTCCCCTCATTTCCAATCCAAGCTCTCAACCCAAGCACCCAACCCGCTCGCTCGCTCGCTCACAGAATGTAGTACGCGCGCTCGCTATTCCAATCCCCGCAACCTAAGAGAAGAAAACTAGAACTAGAACACGCAAGAGAGGATATATGTAGCCCGCCAAACGCATTGAGAACGACGATGACGACAAGGAAAGCAACAACGAGGAGAAGGGAAAGAAGAAGAAAAGAGTAAAAGTAAAACATACACCGCAACAAAGCGCCAAGAATGGAGAAAGGCTCCGATGATTTCTTCCTCACGAACCCCACATCCTTACTGCAGATCTGCGTACACAGGGCCTGGCACGATCCGCTCTGCTCCGTCCCATATCAAACGGCCAAAAGCAGGTTCCTCACCGCCAAGGCTGCTCCACGGGATACCTCCTCCCACTGACCCCATCCTGCACCCCAGACACATACCGATGTGTCCACTTGCCCCTGGCATCCCTATCCCTATCCCTGGCCCTGTCGTCCCTCTCATCCCACTCGTCCTTCACCCGATCATGGCTTCTGGTTCTATCTCTATCCCTAAGCCCATCCCTAACCCTCTCCCTCTCGCGTAGAACCTCTTCGCTGCGTCGCCGATACCGTTCGTACCCATCTCTATCCCTATCTCTGTCTCTCTCACGATAGGAATCACGTTCGCGGGAGTAAGGTGGATCCACGATCTCTGGTGGTGGGGGCGCGGAAGTATAGCGTACGTTTTGCGGACGGTACGAAGTCCTTGGGGGCATGGATGGTCTCCGGTCATAGTAATTATGCGCTTGCATCTGCGCAACATGTGTAGCAAATAACGGGGACTTGGTCGGCCCGTATAGCGGAGGCGGGCCGTCTTCTTTTCGCTGGGGTGACGGGCCGGATGAATCGGCATGCGAGAAGCGGCGATCTTCGTAGTAGGATGGAAAATACTCACTTGGGCTGGTTGCGGGTTCGTGGGAGCGTCTGTGGCGGAGTACTGGGCTTCTTCGACGAGAAGCGCCTTCGGAGTCAGATTCTGAGTCGGTCGAAGAGAGCGTGCTTTCGCGCCTCGGAGGGTGAGGCCGCTTGTGTGAATTTTGGGAGTTGTGTGAGCTGTGGGAGACGTAGCGGGGAGCAGGTGGAGGAGCAGGTGCGACAGGTGTCCTGTCATCGTCCGAAAGGCTGTCATCCTCGTATCTTCCAGGCATTCTTCTGCTCTTCCCAAAAGGGTTGAGCATATGCCTAACGCTCGACATTACTCGGCCCCTGTTCGGTTCCTCGTAGGGGTGCGCTGTTTGTTTCGAGAAGTGGCGTATGATTGGGGGCCTAGTGTGTCTTGTGTTGCGATACAGAGGGTCTGAGAAGTAGCTTGCCGCTGCATGTCTCTCATCCGTCGAGTCGCCAGAAAAATCGGCCGATGTCCGCGGTCCATGCTCGTTTGGATTGACGCGTCCATGTGGTTCTTTTTCGTTCTCAACGCTATCCTCTTCCGCTTCATGCTTGAGGCGCTGAGCGACGGTCTCATACCACGCCTCCATCGCATCGTCTGGCTTGTCTGGTAGACACTCGATAGGGAGTACCTTCGGGAATATATTGCCGGTCTCTGGGTCCACTACATCAAATTGCTTCACTGCTTTCTGGAGAAACGGAACATGCTCCTCCGGCCCGAGCAGCAACTGTATTGTCTGCCAGGTTACGAATCCTTGCTTTTTCAATGCAGGAAGTGTAGGCGATGAATAGCCGTCATCTTTGGGGGCGGGCTGCAGACTATGGAATGCGCCGAGAGAACGATATATGAAGGATAAGGATGAGGGTGGCGTCTCGATAAACAGGACATCGTAGTTACCGCCCACGGCGCGGTAAAAGGCGGCGATTTGTGAGGGTGTAAGGTCGGGCGATTCCGTAGGCTCGAACGTCTTGCTCTGTCGCGGTCTGGTGTCAGTGCTTGTACAAGTGCTACTCTACCTGGCGGTTCTGCACGCGCGTCCACTCACAATGACTTCCGCGATGCCCTTCAGTAGACGATCAAACAGTTCCGTCCCGCACTTGTCTGGCTTGATCAGGTATCCCCAGTAGTCTTTCGCCTCCTTCTGCGCTGCATCCGTGTTTCCGGCCGTCTGAGCACTTGGGCTCGCGTCGTTTGTATCCGAAGCCATGGGAATGGGGCTTGCATGTAGCTATCATGGGAAGCCGAGCGTTGGGTCTGGCGTTTGCTCTGGATTGCGCGCGCAGGTCGACTTGCGGTGAAGGCCGGGAATGCTGGCCGCGCGCACTGAGCTGGGCACCGGCGATGCCAATGTCACGCCAGCACTTGGGGATATATCTGCAGAGAGCAAGACGCGTCGTCTACGATGCAAGGCTGCGGAAGCTTGCGCGAGGCAGCCAAGTTGTCGGCTGCGCCTCCAGGGCGCTATGCAGCGCTGCGAGTGGTGCGTTGTACGCGATGAGGTGGCTTGGTGGGGCCCAACTGACATCACGCTGCGGCATCCCTGCGCTGGGCGGAGCAGTAGTTCATCAGGCACAGGCACAGGCCGGATTCAGGCAGCAACACAAATCACCAACCAATGGCTGTCATAAGTCTAGTCTGTATTACAATCCATAGTCATCAGGGCATAGCCATACACCCCCTGCTTTTGTAGCGACAAGAAGCATGCATGCTGTTTCGTCATGAATTAGAATCCACCACGCAATACCTAACTCAAATGCCTGGGTAATTCTACTACGCAAACAAACTCCACATCTAGTGCTCCAAAAGCCTCAGCGATCCCTGGACGACGACGTTCTCGAGGATGGATCCCGGTGGGATGTCGATGGTCTGACCCTCGGTCGCAACGATGATGACCGTGCCCTTCAGCGTTACACCGCGGCCAAGGTTGACAGGGCCTGTGATGGTAAGATGGTCAAGCTCCACGATCTTCGGGATCGATGGAATGCGTGACTGGAAGCTGGAGACCTTCTTGAAGTCACCACCGAGCTTGATGAGAGGAGCAGGGCCGAATCGGTTGGGGTCGATAACCAGCTGGCCGTGCGAGAGCGTGTAAAGGTCGGACTTGACGAGCATAAGATCGGAGCAAGTCTTGACGGGCAAGAAACGTCTCCTGGGCACGTTGACACCGTGGGCGTTCTTGAAGTGGCGGATGGCAGCGCCGACGGCAGTCTCGAGCTGGAGAACCGAAACGTCGGCCTCACCCTTCTTGTCTGCAGGAATGGACTTGCCGTTGGGAATGATCTCCATGGCGAGCTCGTTGTTCTCCACGACGCGCTTGATCGCCTTGAGGTTCATCCAGATGTTGTTGGTGTTGAAGTATTTGAACTTCTTGATCGACTTGAACTCATTTACGTGCTCCTTGGGCACCTGTGCGATTTCGAGAAGGCGAACGGAGCCCTCGTAGTCAATGATGGTACCACCCTTGACGTCGGCCTTGGTCTTGTCGGTCAACTCCATGATGTACTCCGCCTTGGAGTCTACCATGTGCTGGAGAATGCGGAGGTCGACAACGGCACCCAAGTTGTCAGCGTTAGAGAGGAAAATGTATTCAATGCCACGGTCAATGAGCTTGTCAAGAATTCCTGAGTTGTAGAGCGACTCGAACACGTCACCGTGGCCTGGCGGGTACCAGTTGGCGATGTCGGAGTCGGCGGACTTGGGCGCAGGCAGGAGTGAGTCCTTGAGCACACGCGGGTACTTGGACTGGTTGAAGGTGAGGATGTCAATGTTGTGACCCTCGTATTTCTTGATAATGTTCGCGGTGTCAGAGTCGGTGTTGAACGAGTTCATGAGCACGAAAGGCACGTTGACATCGTATTGTCGGTTGAGATACTCGATCTGGCGCACTGACAAGTCGAGGAAGGACATGCCGTCACGGACCTCGATGACCGACTTGGGGCCAACGCAACCCATGGAAGTACCAAGACCACCGTTTAGCTTGACCACAGCCAGCTTGTTCAGGTATTCAACCGCCTCAGAGTTGGCCAAGTCATCATAGTTGACGACCTGCTCAGCCTTCGGAGGAGCAATACGGTTCCAGTCGATAGCGGTGCCCTTGGCCTTGTCGTTGAGGTATCGTCGGAAGAGTGCGAAGAAGTTGTCCATCTCAGTCTCAAATCGCTTCTGAATGTCAGTGACTGAGGTCTTAGGTTTGGGCCAGACATTCTCCATCAGCTATAGATTGTGAGCCGAGGGCAGGGAGCCCACAGCACAGCCATCCTCGCTATGTAGAGATTCGTCTACCGGGTGGGTTGTCATGCGTACCTTCTTCTCCTCCGGGTTCGTCACCGTGTCGGCGAGCTTGTTGAGGGCATTTCGCATCTGCGAAGCGGCGACGTTGGTCGAGGTATTCTCGAATGCCTGGTCTTCTGTTAGATCCGACCCCATTGCAATTGGTTCCGGTATCGATTCTGCGGTGCCATCGAGATTCTGTTTGCTGCTGAAGAGAGCCGTTGCTAGGCTTGTGGCTTTTGAGATTGACATGGCTGGTGACACCCGAGTGAATCACGGGGTGGAACGGGCGGAAATAGGCGAGAAGACAGGTAGCTTGAGCAATGCTCTGAAACACACAACCTGCTTTGTCGTGTAGTAGAGCCGCATGCCCTGGGAGAGTTCGAGGCGGTGGTACTTTGAGAAGGCGGGGTGTTCCCTCCATTTCGCACCAGTGTCGTCACCGCCTCTTGCAATCCAAAACACGCAGCAGCTTCCTTTCAGATGCCTGAAGGAATCTACGACAGCTACAGGCGTTCTTGCCAGGCCATGTGGTCGAGGAAATGCAAGGGGGTACAAGCTGCGGGAAGCTGCAGAGACGAAAGGAAAGGTATACTAACGAAGTGAGAGGCAGTCTTGCCGTGGTGCCGTTGGCCAGCGTCCGAGTCGCCATTGCCCGCAGCGGCGGATGGCTTGAGGTGTGAGGGGATAGCGCGAGAGGCCATGATGTGCGGAATGTGTCTTGGAGAGGGAATGGAAAGGGAGGGCGAAGGTGTTTAGGAGAAGCACCAGGGCGGAAACTTGTACTTCAGGGCAGGCGCAGTGGGCCCGTGCGGGTAGCTGCGCGAACGTGGGGCAGGCGAGAACGTGCGGTATGGGTGCGGGTGCTGGGCCAACGATACGGGCAGTGGAGCGTGGACGAAGCTACCGTGGGACGACCGTACAGCTTTTATACCGCAGCGCCACCGACTAGCTGCCTTCCTTGTGCTAAGGGGCCGTCGACGCTGCGTCCTGATGTGGTTTTGAAGCTCGCAGCTCGCCAATCCATACCCCTCACCCCTCGCTCGTCATCGCGCCGCATTAGCTATCGTCCGCAAGGATGCTGGAACCGTCTTCCAGCGAGACGTCCCGAGTGGCGATTCCGGCCACTCTGCCACCAATCTGCACGCCGCGACTGGACAGAGCTCCAGATCAACGCGTGATGCACAATTGTTGTTGAGGGCTAAAGGTGGTGGTCAGAGCTTCCTGGATGCAAAATTATCAAAAGGCCCATGTCGCCTGGCTGCGCTCCAGCCCGCCCAGTGGCGTACCACCCGCGCGCGGCAAAGCACCCGAGCAGGGGCACAAGGCGGTCAGTCCGTAGGCGGTGGATCGCCAGCGGTTGTGACGCTATGGCCTGGCGAGAAGTCGCCCAACATTCGCCCCGTCTGGAGCAGCCCGCTGGGACCTAGTGTTGCCTTGCAAAGGATTCGATAGCGGTTCCACGCCTGCGACGTGGCCGTTGAGAACGTCCAGAGGTCGGATGCACCTATCGACCAAGGCTGGAAACAAGCGTTGGGGCGGGCGCCACAATATGTATCATGGTCCTGTGCATCGTATTCTGGGGCGTGCACCGAGGGGGCCCACGGGCGGTGTGCGTTGCCCACGTGGGGAATTGCAGGCCGGAGAGTGCTAGCTTGACAGCGGCTGCAGGAGAGCCAGACCGGCTCGACTCGTTGACTGCTTTCTCGTCATGGTGTCATCGGTTCTGGTCTCCCTCAGCATACGAGGCCACCGCTCGTAAATGTGAATCCCAATTGGGTGGTGTGGAGATTGACTGCCTCAATCAATATTTGGTTTTTCTTGGGTCTCATCAAAAATGTATCGAATTTATGTATCCATGGGTTTTGTGTATGGTGAGATGGAGGTGGTCCTGCGCCACACGTCTGCTGAGGTCCAGGGTTCATGCCCGCATGTAAACCTCCGCACCGCACCCAATGTAGGGTCAAAAAGGCGAGGTCCCTGTTCGCCGTCTTTTGTGCACGCGTGGGGTGTTGAAAATCCCTGTGGTATTGGTGCTACTCTACTTCGCCTAGGCTTGACGCATACGAACGCACAAGTATTGCTTTATACGCGAACAGGTCGGAATATCTCGATGACCGGTGCGTCTGCTGCAGGTACGGCATGTGGCTTCTCAATCTGAAGTCTGATGAAGGACTCCTTATCCGATGCATCTGTGAAGAAATTACTCCGCAAATGATTGATGACTGTAGTAGATAGTGATTCAAGCGTCTCAAACGAGGAGCCTGATATTACCTTGATGGAGTCAGCACACAGTACGCCGGTAACTAGTAGGGTTTCTCTTACGTCGACTACTGTAGCCTCCAATTTTTCGTAATCATCTACTCGATGAGCTGCCAGGCACTGAATCCATATGTTAACAACCACCGGTTGCTTTTGTAGTCTTTCGTTCGCGTTGACTCCGATTAGACATGGTATCCGGACATTTTGGAGATGCAGCTCCCTATACACACTCTCGAGCTCACCCTGGGAGAATGCTCTGCCAAGCGAGTACTTAGCTCCATCCCCAAACATGCTACCTTTGGGATAGAACACATCAACCTCAATAGCAGCAAGAGGTGCGTCTCCGGCTGTGCTTCGAGCAACATCGCAAATATTGTTAGCGAGAGTCAACGAATCTCGACGTTCAACTTGACTGTCAAAGGAGGCCTGAATGTCTTTGCTCAGTTTCCCGTAATGGACCGTACTATTGTCGAGAGCATCAGCTTCTGCAGCTGAATCGAACGGCTTGGCCAACGACAGCGTTACAGTGACAAGAGCACGCTGCTTCTTTGGTCGACCCCACACATCCACACCAGCATTGACAGAAGCCTGCAGATTGCGAA
Source organism: Paracamarosporium sp. OC-R06-R3 (assembly GCA_019828545.1). Classification (NCBI taxonomy): domain Eukaryota; kingdom Fungi; phylum Ascomycota; class Dothideomycetes; order Pleosporales; family Didymosphaeriaceae; genus Paracamarosporium; species Paracamarosporium sp. OC-R06-R3. The sequence goes on along the minus strand of JACVRA010000202.1, from coordinate 514,098 downwards.
CTGTGATTTTGTCTGTGACGGCTAGCTGAGCAGGTTGAGCCCCCCAGACTGCCTTGAGAATCAATGGAGGTACAGTTTCCAAGGGCATTGTAGACTATTGGTAGCGAGGCTACAACCTGCGCATATATCAGATTCAGCAATAATATTCCGAAATAGGAAGGGAGCACCTACGGGAGACCGAATTTGGGGCCGAGGTTGTTCACCTTGAACGCAGACAAGACAATGCGGTACGCCCTTATCTGCCTTTCGAGTGCAGCCTTTGAGAGGACAATGGCCCGACAATGGCGATGGGACCAGTGCTGCATCTCGACGCCCTTCAGCCCTGACTGTGACGATGTGACGCCTTCCCACTTCGAGTAGTAGCGGGGCTGCACCACCGCTCCGCCTATAGAATGAGCTAGAAGCTCCGCCGCCGAACATTTATTTACCACTCCACCGCTGCCTGCAACAAGCGCCATACCCAGCACGAGTCTTATAATAAACCTTCACGGCTTTCCGCATTAACCGCAATGGCCGACGCACTCAAGGCGGAGGGCAACAAGCTCTTCGCGGAGAAGAAGTTCGAGGAGTCCATGTAGGTTCCCCGCAGACTCAGCCTAGGCGCAAATGCTCACAAGGTCGCAGCGAGAAGTTTTCACAAGCTATTGAGCTCGATTCTTCAAATCACGTCCTCTACTCGAACCGCTCGGGAGCTTATGCCTCGCTGAAGAACTACACAAAGGCGCTCGAGGATGCGAACAAGGTGGTAGAGATCAAGCCGGACTGGGCAAAAGGCTGGGGACGCAAAGGCACTGCGCTACACGGCGGCGGCGATCTCGGTACCGTTCCAATGCTCAGATTACAAAAGGATATTGCTAACAAGACCAGTCGGAGCAACGGATGCTTTCGAGCAGGCACTCAAACTCGACGCCAACAACGCGCAAGCCAAAGCCGGTCTTGACTCTGTCAAGCGTGCCATTGAAGCCGAAGCACGAGCTGATGGCGCTGGCGGTGATGCCTCAGGCGGTCTCGGTAGCATGTTCAACGACCCGCAGATGTTCCAGAAGCTCGCCAGCAACCCTAAGACTGCGCCACTCCTCGCGGACGCTGAATTCATGGGCAAGCTCCAGCAGCTACAAAAGAACCCGAACGATGTTGGAATGGCAATGCAGGATCCACGGTTCCTGCAGGTCATGAGCGTGCTACTTGGCATTGACATGTCGTTCGGTGAGCCGCCGGCAGGTGCTCAGCAAGCCAGTGCTTCCGGAGAAGCTGAGGAGGATGTCGAGATGCCAGACTACAAGCCAGCGCCGAAAGAAGAGCCAAAGAAGGCGCCCGAGCCCGAGCCCGAACCAGAGGAGAGCGAAGAAGACAAGGCAGCAAAGGAGGCCAAGGCCAAAGCTGACGAGTTGAAGAAGAAGGGTACAGAGTTTTACAAGAAGCGTCAGTTCGACGAGGCTATCGAGCAGTACACCAAGGCATGGGAGACACACAAGGACATCACCTACCTGACGAACCTCGGAGCAGCCAAGTTCGAGAAAGGCGACTACCAAGGCTGCATCGACGCTTGCAAAGAAGCCGTGGAATACGGACGTGAGATTTTCGCCGACTTCAAGATGATCGCAAAGGCTTTTGCACGTATTGGTTCTGCGTACGAGAAGCAAGGTGACTTGGCCAATGCTATCCTCAACTACCAGAAGGCTCAGACGGAACACAAGACGCCGGAAGTCCTTGCAAAGCTGCGAGCAGCTGAGAAAGCCAAGATCAAGCAAGAAAAGGAGTCGTACATCAACCCAGAGGAGGCAGAGAAGGCGCGTGAGCTCGGAAATGCCAAGTTCAAGGAAGCAGACTGGCCAGCTGCCGTTGAAGCGTACTCAGAGATGATCAAGCGTGCACCAGAGGACCCGCGTGGCTACTCCAACCGAGCAGCCTGCTTTATCAAGCTTCTCACGTTCCCTTCAGCGGTACAGGACTGCGACGAGGCTATCAAGCGCGACCCCAAGTTCATCCGCGCGTACCTACGGAAAGCGCAGGCGTACTTCGCCATGCGTGAGTACAATAAATGTATCGACGTTTGCGCGGAAGCTGCGGAGCACGACGAGGGCGGTAAGAATGCACGTGAGATTCAGCAGCAGGAGCAGAAGGCGCTCCAGGCTCAGTATTCAGCACGTGAGGGCGAGTCAGAGCAGGAGACAATGGAGCGTATTCAAAGGGACCCTGAGGTAAGTCCAACTTTCTGATATTATGACTATCACCATGCTAATATGGCATAGATCGTTCAAATTCTGCAAGACCCCATCATGCAGAGCATTCTACAGCAAGCCAAGGACGACCCGGCAGCCCTGCAAGAGCATCTGAAGAACGCAAACATCCGCGCCAAGGTGCAAAAACTGATGGCGGCAGGCGTCATCCGCATGGGTCGCTAAAAGATTGCTTGATGAAGGTTCACGATGTAATGCACGTTTCTATAGGTGGTAACGATTCGAGTATGAATTCAATTCACCTCTTTGTTCATAGGCGTAAATGCATAGCGTATAGGTAGCTATTTGATCGGATTTCCTAACGTACTCTTCATCCGGTCCACGCGTATAGGGGTGTTCTCACTTGATTAATTTAGATGTCCTGTCCGTTTCATTACACCCCACTAATATAATCCAGCAACCGAAATAAGGCCCCATTTTCTACCCTGCACCCTTCACCTTCCCTCCTCGCTCTCCTGTACCCCTGATACAGCCACAACCTTATCGTTCCCGCATCAATGCCCCGAAAGTTCTGCTGCGCGATCATAACGTAGGCTTGCGCGCAGAGTGTTGTGCTCTCTGTAGGCGCGGGTGCGGGCCGCGTATGGCAGGATGCGCATTCAGGTGACGTGGCGCGTTCAGGAGGCGAGGGCTCGGTGTCGGTGCAGCACGGCGGCGGGCCCGTCGTTGGAACGTTAAGAGACGGCGACGGGACCTCAGGCGCATCAGAGGGGGCGCTAACAGGGAGAGCAGGCAGCAGTCCTGTCCCCGGCAAGATGTCGAAGGTAAATACATTTCCTGGCGCAGGTAGCGTGTTGACCACCTGCTCCAGGGCCAGCATCTCGTTCTCTATGCCAGCCCTGACATTTTGCTCTTGAACGACACTATCTTGCCTCCTCTCTCTTTCTTGTCGAAGTGTTTCTATTTCTGCCTTGGCTTCGGCTAGTTGCGCCTCTGTCTCTGCGAGCTTCTGCTCTAAAGATGCGATGTAGTCTTTTCGACGGGCACGGTGACGGCGCTGGTTTTCGCGCACGCGGGTGAGTGTGTGTTCGGCTGTAACACGAGCACGCTTGCGACTTGTTGAGCTGGAGGAGTTGGTGGAAATAGTGGAGCTGGAGGTGTAGCTTGATGTGGGCGATGAGATGGTTGTTGAAGTGTAAGAAGTCATTATGATTGAGCGGGGTGCATAGTAAGATTTAGTGGACTAGATAGCGGAAGGAAAGGACTTAAAATCGGACAGTGTGTGCGCGAGCTGCCTCAAGATTTGAGACATTGGGTGCATGAGGCTGTAGCACGTTGGCAGTGACATATCGGCGGCGTTAGTAGGCTAACACCGAGCGGGGTAAACTCTCTCTCATAGGGCAAGGATAGATACCACAAGCAAAGATCGGCATGCTTGTACAGGCCATCTAAGAATGACAGATCAAGTACAAACAAATACGTGCAAGAAAGAAATTGGTTAATATAGATTTCAGCGTGAATCGAAGCTGTTTCGCGTATGACTTCCGCTTTCGCGTTATTATCACCAACCTTGACCCTCCAGACAAGATATTGTAATCGATTTTTACAAGATCACGAAGCTTAAAAAAACACAGCTATCAAGTATATCAACATGGATTCTGAAGCCATATACAAAGCCGTCAAGGACCGTTATACTGCAACTGCTGTGGCCCCTTCTCACCATTCCGGTCCCAACATCATCGCTCAGGCTTTTGGTTATACTTCATCAGATCTCGCTTCCATTCCTGCAGAAGCGAACTTAGGTGTCAGTTGCGGAAACCCACTTGCGCTCGTGAATCTAAGGGAGGGCGAGACAGTCATTGATCTAGGTTGTGGAGCCGGTTTCGATTGTTTCCTCGCGGCAAGAAAGGTTGGCGAGAAAGGGAAGATCATAGGCGTTGACATGAACGAGGTGAGTCTCATGTTCTATTGACATAGGGCGATATTACTGATCACAAGACTACTAGGACATGCTCATCAAAGCTCGCCGAAACGCATCCAAAGCTTCCGTAAATAACACTGTCTTCATCTCCTCTCCCATTACCTCAATCAACGTCCCAGACGCTACGGCAGATGTCGTGATATCGAATTGTGTCATCAATCTCGTTCCACATCTCGAAAAACATCTAGTCTTCAAAGAGATCTTCAGGCTACTCAAACCAGGAGGCCGCCTTGCGGTATCAGATATTCTTACCAAGCAAGATTTGCCTGATCAAATGAAGAATGACGTCGCGCTATATGTAGGCTGCATAGCAGGTGCGAGCAAGAAGGAAGAGTATGAGACATGGCTAAAAGAGGCCGGATTCGGACAGATACTAGTCATCGATGCTTGTATGGATTTGAACGTGTATACGCAAACGAATGATGAAAGTAGCACGGGCACAGGCTGTTGTGGACCAGCGAGAGTAGTGAAAATTGATGATTTCATTGGAGAGGATACACAAGAAGCTGGTGGATGCTGTAAGAGCCAAAAGCCCATTGATGGTGTCATTGAGGGCATGAGGACAAATTTCCAGAACGTGAATTTGAATGAATGGGCTGGTCAGTATTAGCTTAAGAGCCACACTTCAGTAGACATTTTCTAATTGTGGGGTAGGGTCGTTCAAGATATTCGCAGTCAAAGGTACTTAGTTAGCCTTTGTCTAGGCATCTCCATTAAGTGCCGAATCCACGCAACTTCTGTCCTCGCTATATCTGTGAATAGATCTCCGACAATATGACACCTACCATGCGCTATTGGAAGGTTTGGAAGATTTCTGAACTAGTTGTTCAATGGACTATGTTGGCCGTGACGCCACATTACCACCCAGGGGTGAGCTGATTGTTACGACCTTATATTAGCAAACCCCACTGCCTGAATAACCTGCAGTGCCCGAAACCCTACTAAATTTATAAACGTATAAGTATTTAAAGATAAGCTAGAAGAATTCAAAGGTACAAAAACCACCTAGAAAGAGTATTTGTCGAGAAACCCTAGCAAAACTGTGTAATTCTGATCTCCTGTATTTGTGATACTGCACCACATGGAACTCAAAGTCTTGCTTTGATAACTGCATGACGTATCAAAGTTATGGTCTGAACTTCGCGGTGTCTCTCTATTGCTCCAAAGCGCGTTTGTAGGTATTATACGTCTAAATATATTGAACTGTGCCTATACGAAGACCCATCTACGGCTTGTGCCTTATACCAACATAGGTGCGTGAGACCCACGTACATGATTATCCCAGTTACTCTTATACATAGACGTAGCAGAACGGTCCCGAAAGCGTATTGCTCGCATCTCGAATAGTGATAGTATCGACCCCCACAAACCCCAAATCCAATGTATCGTCCAAAGTGGCATTCCTGCTCGGTGGCATATTATTCACCGTGATCGTATTACCAATAGCATACTGTCTGGTCGCAATGTCTTGGTTCTGCCATATCCAGTAGACCCGGTCAATCATCGCATGATGGAAGTAGAAGAACGGGTCACCCGGGGATGCAAAGAGATCGCCTCCAGGGTCACCACCCACGGTGAAATGTCCTGCAGTATGGACACCGAGAAAGCCGTTGGGGAAGTCACCCTGCATCCTCGTGGAGAAGGATGCGAAGTCCGTGAAGTTGGTAATTAGCGTTGAGACTTGGTCATCGGTGCTCCACTGGGTGGAAGCAATCTTGGAAATGTCGCGACGGAGGCAGCGCGGGTTGTAACCAAGACCGGAAAAGTTTGCGTTAGGTTTTACATCCGAGAGAACAGGTGCCACAGGGCCCAGGTTGACGGTAAAGCTATCGTAATGTTAACATGAGCAAGCACCAATGGCAGTAAAAGAAGTAGGACGTACTTTTTAAAAGGACCTGACTGTACACAGCCCCCGCCATCTCCTGGTGCGAGACTGATCTGGCAAAGGTCGTTGGATGGAATACAAGTGTTATTGCGGCCAGGCTGGCTTGCACCATCACCAGACATACTGGTATGGCTGCCATCCAGGACTGGTGACTTGGAGGGATCATCTGACCATTTCGGCCAGTTGTAGTACGGTTGATAGCCCTCATACCCACACTCGTTCCTCAGCGCCTGTTCATATGCCCAAGTGAAGTATCGATGCCATGAAAGGAAGTTACCCTGTTCAGGTTAGAGGAGGCACGCTTAAAATAGTTGAGTTAACTCACGGTTCCGTGAATTGTCAACGTCTGATTAATGTGCGCCGCGACAAAGTCATCGTACTGGACAAGGTCAGCTGAGGTATGCTCTTTTCCAACTCAGGAAATACGTACTCTGGTCTTGGCACCAGGGGCCAGAGCTGATGGAGTCTTCGAGGGCTTGCTGATGAGGCATTGGACAGCAGCAATATAAGCTTTCTTTTCCGGAGTGCTAAAAGTCGACCTGATGCACATGAGCATGTAACCATATTTGTCGGTATTGCTCCGTACCATTCACGTCGCACTGCCGTGTTATCTATGGTACACGTTGAGTTTGCGTAGCCGTTTGCCTTGAGATATCGAACAAGATTAACAGCACCTCGAGCAGCCAATGAGTCCGTTTTAGCGCTGCTGCTTGGAGTGTCCACCGTGCCTGCTCCACGACTATTCAGTGGCGTCGCGCAAACGGTGCTCAGCACCGCAGTTGTTGCGAAAGTCAAAAACTTCATAATATGACGGTACGTATGCCCAGAGGCAAAATCTTGTTAGAATATCAGCTTAGAATTTTTGTGACTGGTTCCTTAATTTATGATGAAACGAGCGGCAATGCCAATGACTTGATAAGAATGGGGAGGACGCTGTGACTGCTGTCACGGTAACTGAGGGTGGACCTTGTTCTTGAAATACGAGTAGTCGGCCCTAAGGCTATGCTAACGTTTGAAAGCAGCTTGTGCCGTTTAAAATCCACAAGCCGCTTCAATGGAGTGCCTAGGTTACCGGACGCTATGACGGCAGCTGCATCTTGCCACCCCTCGATGCTGCGTCCTTGCTCGACTGGCGATAGTGTACGAGCATTGTACTATATGGTGCATGTGTGGCGCTGTCAGCATGGCTTCATCTTCAAGAACCCAGAGCAGACGAAGCGAAAGAAACCTTGCAAAATCAGTGGTCCCGTATGCCCTAACTAAACGGTTCGGGTCGGAAATAAGTCGCCGTAATTGTAACGATAGCGCAAAGATCTAAGGGGAGTAGCCTAGTACTCCCACGGAACGAAAGGGCTTCACGTCTAGAGAGCAGAGTGGTCTATGGCGAGCAAACACATAGTGCACACCGATCGAGATATCTTCATGCAGCAATGTTCCGCGAATGGGAGACCTCAGTGCTTGTTTCAAGCTTCTTATGGCTTGGAGCCGAGAATCTAGAATTTTGTAAATCTGCAGTCATAGAGCTAAGACCAGATTAGTAGACGGAGGCCGCATGGTGACCAGACCTAAAGGCCTGTCTATAATGCGCAAACTATTAGGGCAGGGTAAATGACATCCAGTGACGATCAAACCAACGTATTCAAAATACGTGCAACAATTGACCAACGACTGGAGCTTTCGACACATGGCTGGAACAGTGCGCTTCGCTCAAAGGGTTCACAGGGCGGTGGAATGCAGGATTTTTACCCACTACAAAATGTACCGCGGCTACATAACACGTCTCTGATCGACAGGGCGGCGGCAGTGAGGCGTGTCGCATAATATGTGCCGCGCGACATCCTGAAGGGCTGTTTCCCATGGGCCAGGTTTGACCGTCTACGCACCGTGCATACCAGGGGATAGATCTGTCGGAAGGAGATCGAGCACGGGCGGAAACCCACAAGCGCGGGACAGGAACCGAGAGTCGTACAAACTCGGCAGGTGGTTTACAAAAGTTCCGATCTCTCTGAGGAGCGCAGCCCGCGGAGGACAAAAGCACAATATATATCGGCCCTGTGGACGAACGGAGAATAACGCCTCGATGTTGGCGACATGGCAGTCAAGGTTCATGGGTGGGTTGCTGAGGGCCTGGGGCTCGAATCGGGCTACATTCCTCAGGTACGACTTTAGCCACCGAGAAAATCGCAGACTTGTGGATGCGCCTTTTGGCAACAAGAATGGAACCGGATCATGATATTTTGATAAGAGGGCGGGTGGCCGAAGTTACACGATTAAAGGTTGGTCGGCAAGCTCTGGCCCGCCGAAACCCACCATCGAGTCAGCGTCATAAGATCTCCACTCCTGGCAGGGGCATGCTCCCCAACTGGCTGGGGTATCCCACATCACCCGCACCCAACTTGCGCCATCACAGAAGTTTCTCGATTTATGGGACAGAGTTCTTGCGCCTTTGGTACTATTGCCAACATGTCACCTAATGATGTCTCATGGGTGAGTTATCGTGTCTAGCGAGGGATGCTATTGCGAGTCGTTTGGGCTTCTGCAGTGCTTCAATCCGCCTTTGAAGTTTATGGTATAGGCCAGATGCCTCACCCAGGGTGAGGCAAAGTTACGAATTGTATCTCATAGAACAGGATACCCCTGGGGAGAAGCAATCCCCCTGATAGCTCATGCTGCGCAACATCCTCAAACTTCGCGTTTGAACGGAACGGGTCGGTATATCTGACCAACTTGCGAGGACGCTTCGAAGGTGATAGAGCAATGAACCGAGCGTTCCATCAGCTCTTTGAGCGAACACTGTGGCACCGCCACCTGTGAAGTACTGTCCATGGTCCCGGGATCGGAAGAGATCGTTACGTCTCACTAATTGTGGGTTGCACATGCCATGCGTAAGCTGTAGCGTGTAAGAAGATGCGATTTGGGACCGACCCGAGGGGTCCGTTGTACTAGAAGAATAGTATGTCGCACATTGTTCCACCTCTTGATAGATTACTGGGATAGGGCTGAAAAAGCTACGCGAACACCTATGGCATGCAGTCATCACAAATACTACCCAACGTCCAGTTGGAACATTGGCCATTATTACCGTCTGGACGACCGACATAATCGATAACGCCTTCGAGATGCCTGTCGTGTGGGCAACTGGCGCAGAGAAGGCCATGAAGCGACAGGCCTCGGGTGCTGTGCCTTCTCTCACTCCAGAGTATATCGCCTATTCCAACGCCCAAGCGATCATTTCCATTACTGGAAGCTTTTTCACGATAGCCCTCGTCACTGTACTACTCCGATGCTATGTTCGAATTGCGATGCTAAGGGTCTTTGGCAAGGATGATTATATGATGATACTAGCAATGGTCAGTCGCAGTGCGATTTTAGGAGTCTTGTGTTAACTCTCGATAGGCCTTTGCAACAGTTACTTTTGCCTGTTTCGTGATCGAGACTCAAAATGGTCTTGGGAAGCATCTCATGGTCCTCCTTATGGACGTCAACATGTACACGAACTTCGCCAAGGTTTTGTACGTTCATTCACTCATGGTCATGGTCGGTATATCTTGCGTCAAGATATCTATCGCTTTCTCTCTTCTACGGCTCTCCGCAACCAAAAGACAGACTCGTTTTCTCTGGGGCGCAATCAGTCTCATTTTCGCATTCACAACTGCCTCTGCCGGTACATTGATTTTCCAATGTATTCCAGTACAAGCCGCTTGGGACTCAAGCCTTCGGCCCGAACCACTTGGGACAGGCAATGCTCGCTGCTTCAGTAGTACCACATTCCGAAACTTGGGTCTTATGAACAGTAGTCAGTATAACCTGCCGCCTTAATCACCAATACTCATTCAAGCAGTGTTCAACATCGTCACCGATATACTATTTGCGACCTTGCCGATTCCCCTCATCTGGAAACTACAAATCAACATTCGCACGAAGATATCGCTGGCTATCGTTCTTTCTCTTGGATGGTTCGCCTGTGGAGCAGCTATTGTCAAAGCGGTCCGCCAGTATACGGTCCTCGATGACCCCGACTGGAGTGTACACGATTCGTTCAACGTCTGGAACTATATCGAACTCACAATTGGAATCGTTGCTGCATCGTTGCCTGCACTGAAACCACTGTTCAACTGGGCTCTGAACACTGCGCGTGCCATCTCATCTGGCGGGCGAACAAAAGCCACGGGCAGGCCCTCGGCTTACGCAGGCGCACAGTCGCTGGGCTATCATAACATGGGTAGTCAATCTAATAAGAGCTTCCAGATGCGCAGCCTTCATAGTAGAGGAGGCAAGGCAAGCGTATCTAGGGATCCATACAGTGTCCAGGTCTCGACACAACATTCTGGGAATGTCGACAAGGACGCATGGAATATTGATGCGAAAGTCACCAACAAAAACCTCAAAACCAGTGAGCTTGGGCCAAAGGACATCATGATGACGAAGGAGGTTCGCATCAGCTCAGATGATTGAGACCTTAGGAGGATATACCCATGAAATGAAAAAATTGCCTGTTCAGGATACCAGGCACCCGGAACATGTGTCCCACTTTTGAATTTCTTATCAGCATAGCATCGTGTTGAAGGAGGTCCTTTGCGTTTTAAGGTGTCTGTATATAGGATTTTGCTTTGGCCTTCAATGATACCCATTTCCCATTATGAAAGTTCGGTTTCTATCTCTATTGTATTAATTTTAGTGTTTCATGTTTCGTTGTGGTTAATGATACGATGGCAGTCCTTAGACCCATCGTCCTTTCTTCATAATGAGAAATGTAGTGCGAATGGTACTAATTGTGTCCATGTCGTCTGAGCTGAAACATGTAGGTAAAGGAGTAACCCTATGCAATTGGGCATTGAGTGATAATCAGGGGTTATCAACAAGTATTCTTCTTATCTGGTTAGTTGAACCTTTTCATTCAAGTCGCTTAGCTTTAAATGATTATACGTTTACAAAATTAGTAGATTGTAGGGTGCCTAAGGGTATTCAGGGAGCGTGATTTGCTAACATAGAGTCGCAACAATTATCAAACCGTGAGTGCCTCCACGAATTCAAAGCAAGCTGACAATTGTAACCCAACGATGATCATGTATTCCATTTCTTATGTGCCGCCCGACTACCCACAAAGATCCTAAAATCCCTGTGTAGACTATTACCACAGTATTTATGTGCTAACATCCATATATTCTTTCCCTTGCCCCTGCTTACCAAGATAGCACAACAATTCCGCACCAAAACCGATCTCCTCCCTCCTGATTGCCCCACATCATACGAAACCCGCTTCCTCCTGTTTCCTCGTCACAGCCGTCGCGCCATTCTCCATCTCCAAAGTCCTCGTCTTGGTCAAATGCCTCTGCAACCCCTCTTCGCCATCCGCATGCACCGCATGTCCGTGCCCGATCTTCCTCAAGCTATCGCGCATCACAAGCTCGTAGTAAGCGGTAGCAAAAAAAGTCGCTGGAACATTGGCAAGGATAGCAATCCAACTGTAGTTCCGGTAGGAGAAGGCTTCGCCGCCGAACCAGATGGCTGCGACGATGCGAGTGCCGAGATCACGCGCCAGGTTGGTGGAGATTGTGATGTTGGCGAAGCCCCATACCATGCTAGTTAATCGTCAGTGAATGGTGTGAGGGGTTTCGGGAGCGGATGTACTTCGCGTATGCCAGGCCGATTACAAAAGGCGCTGATGCGGGGGCGATGAAGGGGTTTGCTGGATCGAGTGCTGCCCATATCACGATACCCTGGTCTATTGTAAATTCGTACCGTAGTGATGCACGTATGTATACTTACAATGAAGCTGTCGGCAAAGAACTCAATTAAAAAGAGATATCCAAGATTGTGCTGAGTAGGTCCAGGGAAACTGCAGAGTATGCTCGCGGGTCCACCGTTGTACACGGTTCCCTTCCCTTCTGAGATGGACCGCGCGGTGAAAGCAGATATTTGCTCGTGGTACTGCGCCATGAGGATTAGGCCTGCCATGAAGGCTCCGAATATCTGTGCGAAGATGTAATACGGGACCTTCTTCCATGGAAACCCTTGCCAAAATGCAAAACACAGGGTTATAGCTGGGAGTCGTTAGTGTTTGTGGAGCGACAGAATGTACGAGATAGCTAACCAGGATTGAAGTGGCCACCGGATGTCGATGCAGAAGTAATGATTGCAAAAGCAATACCAACCGCGAAGGCCCAGCCTATCATGAAAAGTGACCCAATCTGGGGTTCCATATCATTTGTGTAGAATGCTGCGGTAGCGGCGATGCCGGGGTAGACTTGGGCATGAAGTCAGTGCATGTTGAAACATTTGCGAATGAGGGCATCGTGTATGTGACTGTCTAGGCAAGCTAGAAACAAATCCTTTCTTGTGCTGAGATGCAAATCACATTGTAACCGATAGTATCGTACCGAAGAAGAACACCCCGGTTGCTTCGGCCATCATCTCACGTAGCCATCTCGGCCTTGCGTATTCGAAGTCAAGCTTCCGTTGCGAGACAGGCTTCGGCTCGACCACCTTTCTTGATACGTGTCTCCGGATAGCATCAGTAGCGCCTATTTCGAGCTCTTGTGTTTCCAGTCGTTCGATATGATCTGTGGTGGCCATTTTGAAGCAGTAAGACGCTTAGGTAGTCTGGATCCAGGCAAAGACAGCTTATACACAAGGTGAAACAGGCACAGGTAGACATCTAACAAAAGGCTGCAACAGTTATATGGCTCTTCACTCATGACGACAGCATGTCTCCCGCAACTCCCGAGCCCGACTGACCGCTACCACGATAAGCTCAATCCGACGTCTGCGGGGGCTCAGCCGCGACTCCAGCCATACCCCCTCTAGCGGTTGGCTGCAGGCCTATGCTTCGATAAGTACTCTAGGCTGTTAATACCACCTCCGCACTTTGGATAGCGTTACGGAGGTAGTCGGCGATCTACTTCTTTCTTGACATCTCGCCAGCACGCGCCTCTAATGCATCGGGATCGGGATCCTACGCCTAAGGCGGAAAGTCTCAAAGCTTGTCTCGCCACGCAAAGCTTGTCTCTATAACGTGCATCAAGTCCGGCATGATAACATGTCTGTACCTAAGAGAATAAAAACGCAATATTAATTCCTGACTCTTCTATGCGATGTCGTCCAGACGAGGATAGTTAGCAGCTCCTAGGGCACTATCCGCGTTCCTCCGAAGATGCGAAGCTGACATATCGACGTACGGCGAATGACGCGGCTCCATCCAGGTATCCCGCCGCGACTCGCAGAAAGGAGCATTCACGACGTTTGCCCTAACCCCGCATTACCCCATACGACGCCGTCACGACGGGCACGGCAGATAGAGTCAAGACCAGCACCTAGTGCGTTGCATCCACGGAGTACGCCAATAGACATAAGGCGGGAGAAGCAATCTGAGCGTATCCTGGCTTTGTAAACCTATCATCCTGTCGTCACAGACCAGAGTCGGACCGTCCAATCGCCTGACGCTGATGCTAGCTGCATGCCATCAGGGGAGAAGGCAATGGAACGGACGGACATGCCATGGCCATCAAATTGCCGAGCCTGCTTTCCCTTTGCCATATCCCATAGCCTTACTGTCCGATCGCCTGATGCCGACGCTAGCTGCTCTCCATTTGGAGAGAAGGTGATAGCGCCAACATACCCACTGTGCCCTTCCAGTTGGTGTATTTGTCTACCCGCTACTCTGTCCCATAGCCTAATTATCTGATCACTCGATGCTGAAGCTAGCTGATTACCATCAGGATGAAAGGCGACAGCGCGGAAAAAGCTGGTGTGCCCGTCTAGCTGTTGGACTTGCTTTCCAATTGCCAGATCCCATAGTCGAATAGTTCCATCAAACGATGCAGAAGCCAATTGCTTGCCGTTCGGTGAGAAGCATGCGTCGCGGACGTAATCGCTGTGCCCGTCTAGCTGCTGGACTTGCTTTCCCGTCGTTGTGTCCCATAGCCTGACTGTACGGTCGTTCGATGCCGACCCCAGCTGCTCGCCATCGGGAGAGAAGGCGACGCTGTTAATTGTGTCGCAGTGTCCTTGGAGCCGTAGAACCTCCTGGCTTCTTGCCAGGTCCCACAACCTGATTGTCCGATCGCTCGACGCCGACGCCAGCTGCTTGTTGTTGTTTGGAGAAAAGGTAACAGCACTAACATACCCGCCGTGCCCTTCTAGCTGTCGCATCTCCCCTCTTATCATTGTATCCCATAGCCTGATCGTACGATCACTCGATGCTGATGCTAGCTGCTTGCCGTCTGGAGAGAAAGCGACTCCGTTGACCCAGTCACTGTGTCCTTTCAAGATTACCCCTTGAGCGTCAGCCAACACTGCCGAACCCAGCTTGTATTTCACTGGCGCTGCACCCTGCGAGAACAGAATCGGTGGCGTAACAAACCATTGCTTCTTTGACGATCTCTCAATCTTTTTTTGTAGCCGTCGCAACGCGAATGCGCGCCCTTCCCCGTAGAGTAGCGGCATTTTGACGTCGAAAAGGCCAAGCAGACAGTATGCTGCGTCCTCCGGGCATTTTGTCTCGCGCTTTACCGCCCATGATATACGCTCATTAACGCTGAATTCAGATAGAGCGCAGCCCTGAAGAGCTCCGAGTGGAATGCCTGTTATCTTGGTGATTTCCCCTGCGAGTGAATCTTTATCTCCAAGTTGCTCGCCTTCTACGGAGAAAAAAACAACAGAGGTTGGAGCGATAAGCTCTTGCAATGTCCATCCGCGGGTAAACCATCTGCTCTTCTGAAAGGACTGGTCATTTCTAATAAAGCCGCTCGTTGAAACATCAGATAGGTATACGTAGCATTTGGCCGCATTCTGGAACCAGTGAAACATTGAGTTAATCGAATCTGAAAGCTCGGCGCTGTGTGATTTGTCGATACAGCAGGTATCAACCCAGAAGTACTGCAGTCCATCTGCTGCTGCTTGTTCACCACAAAAGCGAATCTTGTTATACCCCGTCTTATCCTGGCCTACACCAGCTATTATATCCCGCAACGTGACTTCTTCGCCTTCTACCCAAGTATGCGAAAGGATACCATATAACGGTAGGTCGTCGTCGTCCTTGAAGAACGTTAGCACGAAGGTGTCGCCCTGCAGACGCTTTAGAAGGCGCATCGCGGCACTCGTATACTCTGTAAAAGCGACTATCGTTAGCGAACGTTGATAGCAGTGTAGTAGTGACAGGAGGCCAGAGGCAATACATGTTCGTTGTTAAATTGAGTAGGCTGAGCGCTTGGGGGCTGTGTATTTCTTGGTCCTACTAGACGTGCATGACTGCTGCCTCGCGCTTTCGCTTTTGATGAGCCAGCACGTGATCTAGCAAAGGCTTGGGGTCAGACTATCGTGAACGCTGATGTAGTTTTTAATAATACGTACATACGTGCCACTGAACTGGTTTGACCATCCTACAGTAAACGAGTGCAGGCCTGCAGCGCGGGGCGCGGGCTACGTCGGGTAATGTAAAGTTTAATTTAAGACGGATTAAGGTAATTTTACAAGCACAACGAGTAGGAACTAGAGTAGCTAGAGCTGGAGCTGGAGCATTCTAAGGAAAGTGTGTGATAGGTAAGGTAGGGGTGAGCGTGGGATTACCCCATACGCCATCACGACAGGCCCGACAGATAGAGTCAAGACCAGCAACTAGTGCGTTGCATCCACGGAGAACGCCAATAGACACAGGGTGGGAGAAGCAATCATGACGGTGTAGAATCCGAGAACGCTTGCGGTCGAGGTCGTGGATACTTCGGCTCGGCTCAGTGTATGTATGTATCGTCCGGAGGACGCATTGTTAAAGCCCGCAACGGCCGCAAACTTCGCAGCATCGGTCAAGATAAGGGCGATGCGGTGGGAGCTTGGTGTGTAAAGCTACATAGACTGGTCGCAACGTTCACTGCTATGCGCTAGGCCAAACCTAGGGCTGTGTTGCGCGGCGGGGTCCGGATAGTGACCCGTTGACTCGGTAGTTGCTACTCTTTGTCTGACGGTTGGTGGTGGTCGTAGTTGACTTCCGCATCTTCCGGTGTTTCTTTCTGCCGTTGTCTTGGTTCATGGCAGTCATTACTATTTCAAGGGGCTGGGGAGGTTACTTTTCGGTGCGGCGGTATATCAGACAAACAGCCATCAAAGTCTATGTCATCCAAACGCTCGAACGATGAGTGTTATGAAATTATACATTTTCTGGTCGGCATCAAGCTTGGCGGCTGGGTAAGAACACTCGGCTGTCATCATGTTGTATATGATATCCATTCAAGTTTTTTGAGTATCGATTCGAATAAATCCTGCTCCTTCACTATGTCTTCAAGTGACTTGATAATGACTCCAGTGACGCAACTCGCATTTGGCGAGAATCATAACTTATATTCCCCAGGAGTACTCCGGTGTCGAAGTCAAAATGCCATAATCCACATGCTAGCTTCCCATCATCCAGCTTAGAATATGGAGCATCAGTCGATACGAAACCAACCGATAGGGCCCTCGTAAGATGTAACAGTGTCCAGGCTAAAACAACACCGGGTGCATTCATTAATAGGTATATGTCCATCATCAAGATCCACGATCAAACACACAGCAACAGCAGTCGAACAAACTTATAGTTCTGTATGCACACTTCATTCTCACTATCGACTCCGCCCACGCACCTTCTCTCCGCAATATTCACAACATCAAAGGAGTGATGTAAAGAAAGCCTTTTCCTTAGCCAAGGTCCCAGCGATCCAATGCACAAAGCTATTACCTCCCTTCCCTTCGCTTCCCCCACATGGAAATATGAATAGAGCCAAGAGATATGGATACGCGCTTCAGCTGACACAAAATCCTCGCTTGCTCGCTGGTTCAAATGCTCACAGGAAGAAAACGGAGACTGCGTGGGTCACGCTATGGAAGCTGCCTTTTCGGACGGACCGGAACACCAGGGATATACTAAAGATGGACGAGAATGACCAGGTAGGGAAGGAATGGGTGCTCATAACCAGGTCGTTGACAAGTTGAAAAATAAATATGGACACAGCATCCACTTATAGCACAAGAAGGCCAAAGATGGCGAACACAATAGCGATGGCAGAACCACCAATCTTTGCGAGACCGGGTTCCAGAGCAGAGCCGGTAGAGCCGGCATCGCCTTGCGTGAAGGTGTTGCTGCTGCTGTCGCTTCCACTGCTGCCAGTATCGGTGCTGCCAGTGTTACCGGTGCTACCACCTTGCGAGAAGCTGCCGTCTACAGAGCCACTCGTAGGCTGAGCAGTGTTGGTGGCAGAGACAGCAGACTCTTGGCGGGCACCGCCGCCAGGGTTTCCACCGGGCACCATGTTAACCGACTTAGTGGGCTTTGCGGCAGTGCTAGCCTTGGAAGAGGAGGAAGCGGAGCCCGGCTCGTCACCGGTGTCCATGAGTGAGTGAAGGACAACAAGTTCGTCGATGATCTCAACCGTGTTGTTGGTAGGGTTCTTGTCGGTGTACTTGTAGCTCTTGGATCCGGTTTTCTTGATACCAGATGGGGCGTCGTAGCAATCGACAGTCACTTCAGTGACAAGAGCAGCGTACATACCGTTGGTCATGTACTTGCTGTTCCAGTCAATCTCACCACCAGCCCATTCGATGGTTCCTTCGCCGTTGGAGGGAAGACCGGCAGGCCAGAGCGAAAGCATGATTCGCGAAGGGGTCTGAGGGAAGTCGTAGCGGCCTGCGGTTTGGTTCCAGGAGTCGGAGCGCTTCACAGTGCGGCCCTTGTTGCCGTCGACGGACCAACTAAGCTCGTCTTCAGACCAGTCGATGCAGTATTCGTGAGTCTTGGACACGGTATCGGGCGAGACTTTGAGCTCTTCCATGTTCTCGTCTGGAAAGAAGGATTAGGCGGTTATCGCGCGAGAGGAATTCATGACTTACAGTTGGTGACACCTTGCGAGTACCAGTTGGACTGGGCATTGCCAATGTCCTTGCCAATGAATTCGAAATCGATTTCGTCCTTGACGTCCGACATCATGATGAAAGCCGTTACGACACCCTGGCCCTGGCTGGTAGACATGGTGGCGCAGATCTTGCCGTACCATACGTAGAAAGTCGAGGCCAGCAGCGTACCCACAGTACCCTCGGCCATGGTCAAAGCAACACCACCGGAAGGATATTTGACGGGGTTACCCTGCGACTGCCAGTTGATCTTGGAGTTGTCACCGAGATACTTGTCGATGGATTGTACATCGTTGAGGTCGTTGAATTTGTAGGTGCCGCTCTTGCAGACGGGGTTCGGTACGCAAGAGTCGAAGGTGGTGGACATGGTGGGATCGCAGCCTCCGAGACAAAAGGCGCCAACACCACAGTCGCCATAGACTGCGTCTGTCAGTAATGCTTCCTCGAGGGCAACTTGGTGTCAACAACGTACGGCCACAGCAGGGCGAGTCAGACGGGCACTTGCTGTTCCTTGTGCATTTCTGGGCGAAGGCGGAGGTGGCAAGGGCAGCAGCCGCAACGGCGGCAGTGAGGGCGTGTCGGACCATAGCGGGCCGTTATCGTGTGCGCGGGTGCAGGCTGTCGTGTAAGGGTGCTAAGCGCAGTGCAGCTGTCAACGGGTGCAACGCGCGCGCCCGAGAAAGGGTATGAAGGTGGATATAACGGTATGCGGGCGGCCTTCCAAGGTATGCTGCTGAAACGGCAGTCGCGAGGGTATGGCTAGAGGATGCGGGCGAGCGAACGGGGCCGACGGGGCAGTTGCTGGGTTCCCCTGATTATCGTCGAGGGCGAGTAGCGAGCGTGTGGGGGAATTATTAACAATATATGCGAGGCGCGAGCGAACGAAGGGACAACGAAGGGAAGAAGCGCGGTGGAAAAGGAGGCTCGGAGCGTCGGCAGCGAGCGACAAGTAGATGAGGGAGCGCGGACTTGGGGTGGTGTGGTCAGCCGCCCTGGCAAAATGGTGTTTCTGGAGAAGGATGGCCGCTAGCGAAGGAGCCTTGCCGCTTTGGCGGTGCCCGTTGCTGCAGGGCATGCTGGCTAGCAATTAAGCATCGCGATAGCTTCACGCATGCGCTGCCGACTATTTTGGTTCGGGTGCGCGGCGGCATTCCAGCGCGCGCCCACCGCGGCACCTGTGTCGTGTGTCGTGTGTCGTGTCCTGTCCTGCTCTGTCCCTTGGGCCGGGACTCGGCTGGCTGGCAAGAGCAGCGTGGCACCGAGTTCAGGAGCTTGCGGCGGCGAGTTGCGCCCAGGCAATCGATAGCGCCTGCCGCCCCGCCAAATATGTTCTTTACGCAGGGCCCGCTTCGAACCCGCCTCCACGTGTTTTCCAGAATGCGCCCAGGGGATGCACGTCACCGGCGTCACTGTCTCCCACAGCAGATGCCGTCGTCGCGTCGTCGCGTCGTCGCACCGTCCCATGTGTCCGCCCGTGTTCACTCGCTCCGTCTTGTTGGCGCCCCTGAAACCGGGCGATCGTGCCTGCCCGAACAACACAAGCTGTGCCACAACAAATACGGCAAGCGACTTTCATGCACTTGCCTATCTCAGTGCCACATGTTACACGTTACAGCCTTTAATACGTCACTCTTCCTTGTCCTTCACCATTTCTCTTCACAAAGCGAGCACTGGTCTGAACGGTGGTCGAGTGAATTTGCGAAAGTGAATCAACGTGGAGCGATTGTCCAATGTCACGATGCAAAAACCAAACGTCTTCTCAATCCTATCAAGAACATAACAATCGCATCTAGACTGTCGTTTAACTCACGTAAAGGCCTTAACTCTTTACAGGTCAGTACCTTCCATACTATCCATCATGGCAGATAGGAATCTATACTTGTTGACAAAGCTACACTCTATCTTGCTCTGAAGTGAGAACATGATGCATCTTGCGTTCAGTTCAGACTTCTAATTGTACACTTTACACACATGCATAGTATTATCCAGGACTATAACATCTGAACACATTCACGTCTTCATCGTCCGTGACTTCACTCCATACACGAGCCTCCCCAAATCCACCAAATACTACAAATCACATACCCCTTCCACAGCCCCTTCAAGCACATTCCTCTTCACGTCCTACCCTCCTCCCCCGTAGATACCCCCTAACATATACCTACCAACCACACACCACACTCCTCCTCCTCAAACCCCATACCTAACAACCCACGAAACCCTCCATACAACCCCTTACCACAGACCAGCATCTCGAACAACAAAAACCATGGGCACCCGCAAAGCCTCCACAAAACACACTCCCCCCATCTTCATAACCCACCGCTGGCGCTGCTGCCAAACGCGCTGCGCACACCCCAACGACCATACCACCCCCTCGCACTTCGTCCCCTTCTATTCTGCCGACGAAGACCGCACCATAAAGGTACCCGGCTACTACACCCAGCATTGCACCGCCTGTCACCACCCTGCGTGCGACGTGTGCTGCTTTTTGGAAGTGAGCAGGGTAGACGGGAGGAATGCTGGCATGGAAGATGGGGCAAGGGCGCCGTGGAGCGAGATCGGGTATTGGGATAGGAAGGAGGTATGTGGGTTGTGTAGGCTGCTGACTGTGGGTTGATTGCTAATTTGTGATGTAGGATTTTAGAGCGAAGCAGGTGGTTGGGCTGAGGAGGGTGGATGAGCTGCCGCCGAGGACGGAGAAGAAGTTAGTGGAGGCGTGGAGGAGGAATAGGAGGTGGGATATGTGATGGTGTGTGTTGTTGATGGGAGGTTCTTGTGCGGGGTTCGAGCGTGTATGTGCAGTGCTGTATCGGAGGTTCCGGGCTGGAACCTTAAAGTGCTAGTCGTGGTTATGCTTGCTACAGGGATGTGGATGGAGTAGCCATGATATAACTGTGTATCGTGTATTCATTATCGGTCCTAGAATAGTGACGGGTACCATGTGGTCCATCGCTCTTGTCACGATAGACTTGCGTTGACTTGAGGAAAGCAGAATTAAGTAACTTTCATCTGGATTTTGTTTGTTGTTCAAAAGTTCGGCGTAGGCCTGAGTACAAAAAGTAGTAAAAACAGGTGATTCCCCTGGGAATCGACACAAAAAAGTCGTGGTAAAAAGATCATACTGATGATTTGATTTAGAGTAACTTTCATAAGCTTGTGTTGACTTGCGGGGCTCTAAAGTAGTTGATGATTCGTAGTCTGAGTGGAATACACTGTACTAAAAACTTTCGACCAGGTCTGTATCTACTCCTAAGTTATAGTCAATACTTGCGGTAAGAGGACAAAATACAAAATAATTAATGCCGCAGCAAGAGTCGTAGTGAGAATCGGGCACTTTGGGTTTTCAAAGACATGATGAGTAGATTCAGAATACATCTCTTGTCACGGATACTTGTATAAGGTCTGGTCTGCCCCACTAGTCTTCCCCATTGGTCTTCCCCATCATCCAATCCACGTGTGTGCCCAGTTGTGACGTACGCTAATCATAATTCAATCGCAAGTGTTCAATAGTGGAGCAGGCTGGTACACGTCGGAATCTTGTGATACCACACGCACGACCTTCGGGTTGTAAAAGAGTCTGCCCGATTGGATCTTCCTGTAGGCGCATGTAACGCTAACCAAACGACCAGGTAAACTTTGAGATGATGCACGATAAGGAACGGTGTATATGTTTGTAAGCCTTATCGTCTGTATGCTTGCGATGAACCCTAACGGAACCACACGGAGCATGAGACCTGGGACAAGTTCACCGCTTAGGATAGTAGTGCAGTGCACTCAACGTAGCTTACACCGACTTCAGGGCAACACAGCAACTGCAGGCTGTTTTTTCTTTTCCTTCGTACTACATTCTTCGTCAATTGGATAGCTGCCCTAGGCTTGACTTTCGGGCGTCTGTATCCTGAGCCGGGGAGTGCTTGAATAGGTTCGCCTATGTCAAATTGTTTTTTCCATGGATCGTTCCATGCAACCTCATTTTACATTCCGCGCTAATTCAAAAGCTTTCGTACATCCTTGCGCTGTTGTCAACCATCGTGCTGGTGAACCAACTTTCGAAGATTACGATCGAGCACTGCATCTAAGATTTTGAGTCGGAACCTCTTCTCAACAATTTAGGCAGCTGGTAAGTACAGACACTATAAGCTTGAAGGGATATGCAGACTGAAAACTGCGCGAACGGTACGTTCATGTTATCTCTATGGAAATGTCGATCTATGTCGTCACCGGCTCTATATTTATGTATTCTGAGCCCCGGGGCTCTAGTCATATTCACTTGGCAGCCGCTCACTGTCCTGGCGAGCACGCGGAATGCCTTCTCTTACGCTTGGCGGCCAAGCCTTGAAAAAAAAAAAGCCACAGAATACCATGCTCGAATTAACATGGGAAAGCACCAGGAAATTCACGGCCGTTTGCTTGCTCATCCGTTATCGAAAATTCCGTGAAAGCATCGAAAAGGTTATTCCTTTCCTTACAACCGGCATTCTTCATACGGTGCACGATCCTCAGCATACGTTTCTTTTTGCATGATGACAGACTCGATTGTCTCGGCCGCGCGTATCATGTAGTAAATGATCGTATTCACCCATCTCGACATCCCGCACCTCATACATCCCACCTTGGAGACCCGAACCCCTTACCCGTACACGCGGACGCCCGGAGGTCCCAAGAGTATGGAACCTGGGCTTGGCTATACGCAACATCACGACTTGCCCGGATACTAAAGAAACCAGAACCCAGGGCAGAGGCGTGCAGCGGTCCGCGAAGCCAAGACTCAGGCGCAGCCTGGCAAGATCACCGGGTGTAGATCCGACCAGTCTGCAGCGGTGGTACGGCAGTACATGTGAAGAGTCGTAACATTATTGCAGTACGTTGCATGCGGGCTGGTAGTAGGCGCTAAGACATGTGACATGGCCAATGGTTCTGGGTCGGGTATCCGTGTTGTTTCCCCCGGCTCCACGGATCCGAAGCTTAGCCCCTTGGCTTCCTGTGATATCATCTGGTTGGCGTCGTTGAACGACATGACAGTAACGCAGGAGTAAGGCAGAGTTAATGCAGGGCGCATTTCGACAGCCAAGTCCTTGGGAGTCAAGATGTCAACGTACATACGCGGCACTTGCGTACGCGTTTGCGATTGCGATTGCAGATGACGTTGGAGCCTTGGGCGGCGTCTGTGAACATGTCAATGACTTCGAAAACGGAATTGGTATTCAACAGACCATATCTGGAATAGGGGTTGGTGGTTTTCAAGGGTCCATAGCATTTCTTCGGATCCAGTTGGCCATCTATAGCTGTCGAATAGAATAATGCTGTGAACATATGGATTACTCGTTTGAGATAAGGGTTACTGGCTTAGCTTAGACAAGATGCGTAGGACCACCCGTATGAACCTATTGCGCTGCTGACATACGTCGGACCAAATTTGCAGCGGAGACGTGGAGTAACATATGGCTTAACTGGTTTCAGGAGGACGGCGCCAGCGGTCCAGCTCCGCCGCCACCGGTTGAGGTTCATGTCAAGTCTTGCCGTCTCCACGAACGCACGTCCGTTTTCATGTCTCCCCTGGTGTTCTGATTGTTATGATGCGGGGGCCCGACGCGTCAACCGGCCATCAGTCTTGTTCACCTTGGCAATGACTGGCTGAGTTCTCAACGCCAGAGCCCGTCGTTATGGTCGCCGCATCGGGACGAGGATGCCCTTGCCTTGGCGAGATTCGCTGACGAAGAATGCAAGGCCGACACGGCTAAAGTAAGGTTGAGTATAAGAGAGACGATTCATTAGGCCCGGGCCCTTGAGAATTCCACATGCCTGATCACACTTTTGATTAGCCATACTTTCAGAAATCTAATACACAACAAGATGGGTTACATACATATACCTGAGGATGAGGCTCGATTGACAAATGGCGACTCAATTCCTAACAACAGCTCTCGTCGTTCAAGCTCGAACAGCGTCCTCTCCTACGATGGCACAGCGATGATGTATGGCGACTACCCCGATTCCGGAATCGATGTATTGATTGTCGGTGCTGGTCTTGCTGGTCTCACAGCGGCAATCGAATGCGTACGGAAAGGTCACCGTGTGCGTGTCCTCGAACGCGGTGAGAATATCAACACAATGGGTACGTATTGATGTTTCTATCCCTAGGGCTCTACTGCCACCCACGTTGGAGATGACATTCGCTGACACTTGACGCTGGTAGGTGACATGTACTTCATGGGCCTATCAGGCACTAGGTTTTTCAAACATTGGCCGGCTATGCGCGCCGAGTATGAAGAAATATCTATGCAGAGCTGCTACTTGGAGACGTTCAAACATGACGGGGAACGTATGATCCCCCCCATGAAGGTGTCCGAGCGGTTGCGTGCTGTTGGCCTAGACCCGAACACGCCACCCGGCGCTTTCCAAATGCGGCCACTCGTGTATAAGATGTTTATCAACCAGGCCAAGCGACTGGATATTCCGTTTCTGTTCAGCAAGCGCGTTGTGAAATACTTCGAGAACGAGACCAAAGCCGGCGTGGAGACCGATGAGGGCGAAAAGTTCGAAGCAGACATAGTGATTGCTGCCGATGGCATTGGCAGCAAGAGTCAGGCTATCGTGGGAGGAAAGGTACGGGCGGCCAGCTCAGGCCGAGCCATGTGGAGGGTGAGTGTAGATGATGGTCTTTGTTCGCTGGAATGCTGACATGATATCGTTCCTAGGCGGTGTTCCCTGTCGATGTGCTTGATAAGGACCCTGAAGTAAGGGATTTCTTCTCGATGAAAGGCAAGGACCCTATCGTACGCACATTCCTCGGTCCAGGAACCTACGGTCTTACACTCAATCGCGATGATACCGTATGTTGGATAATCAACCACGACGCAACAGGCACGGAGAAGGAGTCATGGCATCACACCGTGTCTTCCGAATCCGTCCTGGAGAATATGGACAAGTCGCTCACGTCCTCTACCGCCCCGGAATGGGCGCCAATCTTGAAGAAGCTTATCGCTCTTACGCCTCCAGACACCATCGTTAACTTCGAGCTCTTTTGGCGCAATCCCCAACCAAAATGGCATTCACCTGGTGCGCGTGTAGTACAGATTGGTGACTGTGCGCACAGCTTTTTGCCAAGCTCTGGAAACGGAGCAACGCAGGCAATCGAAGACGCAGTCAGCCTAGCGAGCTGTTTGGAACTGGGTGTGAAGTTGCATGGTAAAGAAGCCGCGCCAGACGCCGTGAAGAACCATGTCAAGCTACGTTTCTTGCGGTGTGCCTGCGCACAGAAGCTGGGCTTCTCGAATGCGGAACGGCTGCAAGATACTGATTGGGGCAAGGTACGTCGCTCAGCGGCACGCGTCCTGGATACATACAGTCTTACTGACACGGGCGCGTAAACAGGTCAAGCTCGATCCTAAGAAGGCACAGCCGAAGCATCCCAAGTGGGTCTGGGCCCATGATCCGGAAGAATACGTGTACAACAACTACGGTAAGCATTCGTCCATATTTCCATCTTTTGAAACCCTCTCTTGCTGACACTACATAGAAAAGTGCCTCAAGGGTATCCAGGCTGGGGTCCCACTCGATGAGGACCCCAGCATCCCGCCGAACTACCCAGCCGGCTACAAATGGGAGCCCTGGAATATCGACGAGATCATGAAGGACCTTGAACAGGGTAAGCCTGTGGAGCTGGGCCCAGGGAACTGGGACTAAGAGATAACGATGTACTTCTCTCAACAAATCTAAGCATCATAGCCATCAACTTGGAAGTTCAATACCAGACGCAAAATACGTCGAATGCGAGATCATATCTTCTCAAATATTGCCGTGGTCAGAGTGCATGTGATATCGTAAGCGTGGCCACGCGGCACGTAATTGGCGTACGCACTTAGCTCATTTAGACAAAGCGCACACGTTTTCGGTGTTTGTATTTCACCGAGAGAAAGTATGTGTGTGTCGCACTTTGATCAACGATCTACATTTTGCAGGATGGAATGACGCGCTGCATGTGTGCGCAATGCAGGGCTGCCATGCAGAACAATCACGACCTTACTCTGGAGGAGACTAGCGCAAGAATCATGAAACTGATCGTCAAAGCGGAAGTGCTGGGCCGTCTACTACGCCTGCCCATATCGCTGCCCCCTTCCTCAAATATACATACACCTTTCCAGGATAACAACCCAGAATAAGTAATTAGCCCGCCACACCAAGATTAATGACCATTCCCAGGGAGCATGCCTATTGTGTGTAGATTCAATGCCCCCATTCAAAGCGCATCGCCAGCTTCATGGTCAGATCAACATGCACCAAATTGTATTCATAGGAAGCATGGAAAATTTCAAAAGTAGATAAGCAGCTTTTTCGTGTATGGTTCATTAGAATTGCTGTAGTAATGCTCAAATACCTCCCTAAAACGACAGTGGTATATATCACTCCACAGAACCCGAACCTCCGAACTCCGGCCAAATCCCGTCAAACCAATGTGTTTTACTTCAACATCATACCCTTAAGCTTGCTTGACAAGCTAGACGAGGAGGTCTTTGCCACCTCTTCCATCAGCACATCCTTGATCGTCTGCAGGAAATTCTCCACGAATTGGTCATCCCAATAGTTCTCGTTGTAGCAGCAGCTGAACACCATCTGGTCCTCCCAGATCCAGTTGTGCACCATCTTTCGCTTGGTCAGCGTCTCACCTCCAAGCCAGAAATCTTTGACGCGCACTACACCCTTCACCTGCTTGGTAAGCTGCTCGTCGATGATACCAAGAGGTCCAAGACGAGGTTGTGCATGGGCATCGGTAGCCTGGGACCCTTTACCGTCGGCATACATCTTCTTGGCTAGCTGCTCGTGGTAGCAAGCCGTGGATTCGAGGTAGGGTGCATATCCATCAGCATATTTTGGCGCAAGTTGCTTGTAGTATGACTTTAAGTCTGTTGAAGGAGAAACCTCAACCTCCGTGGTGATCAAACTTGTGCACGCTGTAGGTGCAGTCTTGGTTTTGCTGGATTTTGGGATGAGGTAACGGAGGTCGCAGTGGAATGAAGCCATATAGCTCTGGACCTCGGTAGGTGGTGCGAGTCGGACGACAGCAGCAATAACAGCCGCGTGCATGGCGGCGGTCTGATCCATGCCTGCGGATTTAGCACCTTTGATGACTGATTTCGTTTCGGCTTCCGTTAGTTTGATAAAGCGACGCTTAGTCGCACCCGGAAGATTTGATTTGGCGTTAGGTGTGAGCTCAATCAAAGGATTGCGTGGGTCTAGCGAGGCCAGTCGATTCGCAGCTACTTCTTCGATTTTTGGGTTATACTCGTACGCTATGGTGAGTGCATCGTCTATGCTTGGAGAGAGGTTGCCTGCGCAGCCACCGAAGATAAGGATTGGCTCTGGGTTCGCTAGTGATTTAATGAGATAGTTGAGGACGAAAATGGCGCCCCGAGCGTCAAGCCGATAATGTGGTGAGCGGACGAGGACTTCTGAGGTGTCTGGAAGGTAATAGCACATCATCTGTTCGTTCCTAGGAAGGTGTCCAAAGAGTTCATCGATGGTAGTGTTGTGCTCGACAACAAAGGTCGCCGACACCCATAGAGTTACTTGCTCGGGGTTCCCAACTTTGTACATATATGTACCATTGTAAGGGAATGCTGCGACTTCGGGATAGTTGTATCGGACCTGCTTCCACGCTGTCTTCAAGGCCCGCTCCGGATCCTCCAGTTTAGGATCGAATTCGACTTTAGCAACAGCTGTCTTAGCCCAGTTGTCGCGATCAAGTGCTTTATCAACGTTCCTGTTGATGAGATTGATCTTCTCCAAGCATGACTGAGGCCGCTCCCATCGCCCCGGTCGCGTTTCCTTCCAGCTTAGTGGCATGTCTTCTGTCTTCGGGGATATTATTTGCGGTTTCGTTGAAGGAACGGTTAGCTTGGTTGAGCCAGTGAGTGAAAAGTGGTCTGAGGTGGATTGGTTCTCATAATTCTCAAGACCGGAAATCATTCTTTATTTGAGATGGTGTCCCCAAGACGCCAGGCTGGAATACCATGCATGGTCTAGACTAGTAGCGTATTCGAAGAAGGTTCTCAGAGTGCATCTAGCTGCACCGCAGACATGGGCGGCTGACTAGTCGCCTATCGCTTTGCCACATTCGGATGCGAGTCGAAGATTAGCGAGTTGTCACGGCATGCATGAAATCCTACAGGAACGCACGTCAGTCAATCATTGTGTGGGGACCAAGTGTCGCGCGGAAATTCTTGCGGAACATGTGGCTTGCCTATTTGATTGCCAGCTGAAGCCTTGGAGCTGACTTGAACACGAGACACCAACTCGCCTGACAATAGTGGATCTCACCACAAAAATCTCCGCTTGATTTCCGTAGCGTTGGTACTGGGAACCGCAAAGATGCCCGTGGCTTCTACAAGCACCCCTTCGGGTAACCTTCAAGTTGACTCGAGACACCAAGAAGGGGATGCGCAACTCAAACTCAGATCACGCATGTCTAACAAACAACACCTCAGGGAAAACAACCCTCAAGGGTTGTTACGCAAGCAATCCAGGCTCGCTCGGAAAACGCGATGGTGCCTTCAAACGATGGTTCTCGGAAAGTTAGATAGCGCGTTCCAGCGAATTGGAACCGGTGCCGCCCAAGAACAGAGGGGCAGCATGATTCAGTCCTCCTGGGGGTTTCCCGGGGTTCCTCCCACATTCATTAGAGTTGCGGCACGTCGCGGTTATAAATGCCGCAGGAAGGAAATCGATAGCGCTCAGGCGGTTGCAGTGGTCCGAGCCTATGACTATGGCTGCTTTCTAGACCTCGGCAACATCCTCACACGCGATCGATACAATTGACGAGGTTATGTTCTGACTCAAGCAAGCAATTGCGCTGTGTCATGCAGACAATGAAACGAGAAATACCTCGTTTTAAACTTGCCTTCTGTCAATGTCCAGGCCAACTATCGGCAACACTTCCAAATCCGAAAGACAAGGTTTCGCAGTCTATTTCTACGGGGGGAACCTCAGCCGTCGTCAGGGAAGCCTAACTGGGCCTTGGGTCTGCGGCCGCTATCAATATACGTTCGCCAAGAGGAAACAGGGCCGAAGTTACGCCACTCAACCCTGCGTTCGCCATCGTTCAATTTCAGAAAACTCGCACGAAAGCTCAGTTCGCGTAGGCTGTCATAGGAAGATGCATCCTATCAATTAGGTGTGCCCAGGATACAGAACGTTCCGCAGGTGTTATATGTGTCTGATAAAAAAAAACTGGACGTGTCCTGTTTATTAACTCTGGCTAGCGCCACTAGACACAAGTGATTGCGAATTCGTCAGGCCAAAATGGGGTGAGGGTGCAGCACTTCGCATTCGCCGAGCGGAAGAATGTACTGCTAGGTCTACTCAGATCCCGTGAAACCATATTGTCTGTGCACGAAGCGGATGTGTCCGCCTTGCACAACCTTAGCAACACAGGCCAGTACACGAACACGAGGGGCAAGAGCAACTCGTATTGCCTGGCGCACGAATGCACGGTTAGATCCAGTTGCGGCGAGAAGTGCAGGTCTGGCAACTTCCGCTGGTTTCTTCGTTTCTGTCCGTATCCGCTATCACGAATTCTGGAATGCACGTCGGAGATGTGCGCCATCGATAGTGGCTGGCTTTCTCTGGCAGCATCTTTTTGCGAACCCGAATGAAGGAGTCGAAGGATTTCGGATTAATTCAACAAGAGGTTCATGATTATGGTAATTTGGTTTTGCTTTTCCTTTCAAAAAGGAAGATCGTGATACTTATAAATAACGAAGTTCGACCGTACGAGTCAGTATGAGGCGAGGGCGGCTGTTGTGTGACGGCGTCGAAGCCAGTGGTCGTCGCCTCATCCCCACCTTAAATTCTCCGTCTTGAGTCTTTGTCCATCTACGTCTAAGATTGTCTTACTTCCCAAAATCATTTATAGAAAGTATTCTGAGTTGTATGGCAGCCTCTCTGTTGCATCTCTCCAGCCATGTGTGACATCAACGCGCGTCCATCTCGAATAGGGTGGACGTCAGCTTTGCAAAGCAATCGTCCAGCCATGTGCTGATAAATGTTTAGGTGAAGACGTATTCAAGGAGGCTTGAATCGGGCAATCTCTGGATGTAAGTGCGCAAGCTCTTAAACAGTTGGATGATTCAACAACAAAATATTCAACTCATTGCGCAAGGGTCTTCTGGTGTTCATCATCTCAATTCGGCGATGTGGCTGTTTACGGTGTTCCAGTTCGGTGTGAAGGCAGTACCGTTTCCAAACCCCCACTTAGTCTGTGAGTGGTGGGGTAAAATCAGAGCCTGACCTTTCGAGTTTTCTCCAACAGCATCTTACTTTCGTACGGCTGAATAATTTTATACTGCTATATGTACTTACTAAATTCTCAAATTTTCATCAAATCATCCAAATCACACCGGAAAACGGTTGTGTAGTGTAGCGGTTATCACTCCGGATTCTGATCATCTCAGGACATTCCGGCAACCCCGGTTCGATTCCGGGCACGACCTCTTCTTTTGCAATATTGTACTTTCTTTTTCCCCTCTTTTTGCACCTGCGCTATGGACTATATACACCATAGGCAGGATGAGATGATCAGTTACGTTCATATTGTGAGATGATAAATAAAAGGATGCACATTGCAAATAAGCTTTTGTCGGTTGCTACAATGTAGTATTCCAATCATCAAGATTGATGGCACTTGCTAACCACCACCTGCACTCACAGACTGTTCGAATTTTTTTTCTGATTCAGCGTTACTACCCCAAATGTAGCAAGTATGGTGACTAACTTCCTAAAACACTTGAAAAAATACCATACTTTAGAACGCGCTCGACCGATTGTCTTACCGTTCGTGCAGAACCTGTCGAAGGCGAAGAAGGCACGCCGTTCTTGTTCCCATAATCTTGCTCGATACCACATGTTTTTCTCCCTTACTATGTTCTAGAAAAGAAAGGCCTAAGGCTCGCGGCGGGTATATACAACAGCTATGAGCCAATTCAACGTGGAATTAGATGTGCCTTGGCTCTATGAATAGCATATCATAATCTATGTACCTGGAGCCGTTCTCCTGAGCCCACGGAGCCAACTAACTGCCAGATCTAGCCCTATTGCAAAAGCTCAACAACACCGTATCAGCCTAGGTCACGTAGCGAAGGGCTAACTTCTGTACTGGATGCACCTTATGCAACGGCCAGCATCATACTTTGAACAGAATGATACCAACACTACGTACACTTTTGCTCAAGCCAACCTTTTCTATTGCCCATTTTGATGTCTTCTTTCATATGCAGCACGCAATTGCGCGTCGATCATGAGCATGAGTTGCACTTCCTGATCCATCTCAAAGTCACCGTCAACTGCGCCCTCCGCGCCGATATCCTGCTGATCTTCTTCCATATTTTCAGGTGAGCCTACAGCTGAGTGAGTATTCGGACCCTCGCATGTAGAAGGTACGCAAGAAACGTACTGCCCATGTAACCGGTATCGATATACTAAATAGCTGGTATACCGGAGACTGTGTCGCTAAAAGTTACCCTTTGTGGAGACAGAGCTCTGGGAGCTGGCAACTGCTTTGGGGAAGTCGACGGGCCGTCAGACGGCTCGAGCGGAGGAGGTAGGGTGTTGGGTTGTGGTGGCGCTTCTGAAGATGAGGGAGTGTGTGCGATGGCGCGTTGGGCGCGCAGGTAAAGCGTGTTTCGGTACATTTCGTGAATCCGGAGATGTGTAGCGTCGTTGGGCTGGATAGGTAGCGGCCAGTAGTGCTTTGCGATGTGGCGACTATCCAACACGTCAGCCTTATTTGCATAACTTGGTTATCCTTAATTACACCAAGATAGCAGGGACAGCGGCCAACTTGCTGAAGACCTTCCTTCTTTAGCTGTGTAATCTGGCCCTTACTTACCAAAGTCTCATTTCCAATGCTCCGTCACCATTAACATGCGCAATGATAAACTCGCCGATCGGCGCCAACCGCTCCGCGACCAACCGGAAATGTGACTTCACCTTGAAAAATGACCGGCAACTCGGTGGCGGAGTAGAACCCGCAGTCGACAGTTTCAGCCTCTTAAGGTGTTCCTCCACCGGCTTAAGGAACTCATCTGCCGCCGAATCAAGGTCTTCAGAACTATCCGAGCGAAAGCCGACCTCAATATCAGACATAGGTTCAACATCACCATTCGTGTGGGCGTCGGGTTCAGGTCCACCGAGCGCGGGGGCAGCGAGTGTAGTTGGCGTGGATGGTGACGATGGGGAAGCGGCTCCGTCGCTATGTTTTGGGCTAGAATTAGCTAGTGGCAATAACGATGGTGAGGATGTTGGCGAAGGCATAGCTCTAGTTGAAGATATGCTGCAAGGTGAGCTGGTAGCGAGCGTGTTGTCCGGTATGGTAGTAGATGATGGCGAGTTTGATATCGCGCGCTCGGCACTGTCGCTCTTTCCCTCTTCTAAGAGCAAGGAAGGTGCATGGTGTGGTTGATCTAGAGTAGACGTGGAGAAAACGTATGCGTCTGTCTTGTGTTCCTTGCGTCCGGGAATCAGCGTAGGCTGCTTTGGAACGCTTCTCTTGACGACATCCTGGCCTTGTCTTTCGCCCGGAGGCACACCGAAGCTCCACGTAACGAAAGAGCCCCACATCCTGCAAAACCAATGTTTTATAAACCTGTTCCAAATGTTGGGTGTAGAAGTAAGTGGTAGAATAGATATAGAGATAGGAAGAGGACATCCGTTTGTTAGGTGTTTTGGTAGTGGACAACGTGAAAGAATGGATCAGCAAGTGATGTTCGCAAACGCATCACAAAGAAAAGGAGGCGCGCATTGTTGACCGGAAATGACACTTACATATGTACATGAAGTGGTCGGAATTTTAGATTGTCATCGAGTCGTGTACAGTATGCTACATTGTTTTACAGCGTGTGTGAAGTTAGCCGATTGCCACATGCGCTTCGCATCCAAGAGCCATCCTCTGGCTTAACGCCCTTCCTTCCAGCCTATGGGTATCAACGCCGCAGCAACCTGTTGTACACCGCGCTCCGTTGCGAGCAGGTTGAACTGCGCCGCCGCATTCCGTGTATCCTGTATCTCAAGCCGTATGCCCAACCCATTCAAATACTTCCTCATAGCCGGCGCAATAGGCGTGACGCGTGGTCCAGTCCCAATGATCAATAAATCTACAAGTCCAGTGTCAGTTCAGCTCATCCAAGAAGTTCGTCATAGGAATTATGCTATACCAGGCTTCGGCCACACCACATCCAGAATCCCCCACGCTTCGTCAGGCACCTCCCATTGCCCTTTCGCATTCAGGAGCCGTCCCGTCATCGCATCGTCTCCTGTTGCGCCGCTTGCTACGGTCCCTTCTTTGCGGTGTTGGTTCAGCCATGGCCGCCATCGGAAGGCTTCGCCGCCGACCAGCAGGACACCGCACCCAGCTATGCGCATGTTGTTGTTGAGCGCGAAACCTTCACTCGTGCAGGCATCAATCGATGTAGCGGGTGCAGCGGTGTTGCGCAGAACGTCGAGCGCGGAGAAATCGGTCTGCGTATCCTCGGGAGACTGCGGACCACGGTCGTGCGATCTCGGGGGACGCGAAGCATTTTTCGAAGGAGTAGAGTGGAGACAGCGGCGGTGTCTTGTAGAGGGATGTCTTGAAGGGGTCTGCGATGTTTGAGGCGATGGTGTAGAGCGCAATGCCGTTGAGAAGCTTCGTGCCGTTGATTTGGAAGCACTGTGAGAAATGAAAGATCGGGAAAGAGACCGCGTGCAGTGTAGGAAAGAGCGCTCCATTGTGGTTAAGCTATTAACACCTGGATTGAACTATGTACAAGACAAAGTAATGAACTGATGTTCGGCGGAGCGCACCGTCATCGAATGCAAAACTGGGAGCTTGGACCGCGTTGCGGTCACGACTTCTAGAACGCTATGAAATGCAGACGGCATCCCGGAACAAACCATCAAAAGAACAGCTTCACCCTGTTGCATGCCAAAGAATACTGCTCTGCTTTTGTCACCGAAGACCGGCACATCGAAACCCTCGCGCCTCCCATATAAAGTTATGGTGACGCCGGACGAAGCCTACTCGTTCGAGCGGCTGGCATCTCAGCATATGAGCACTGTCGGCCTATCCATTGCCTGTTGAGAGGCAATACAGGGTACTCAGACTCTTGTCATATGCTTTGTAGGTAAACATGCTCTCCTCTTCTCCGTAATTTCAATCTTCGTTCTCGCTATCCGACTCGAAAGCGTTTTCCGGCAGATCATCGATGCTTAAGCCCTCAATTCCGATCTCCTTGCCAATCTGCTTCAACGTAACCTTCGGCGGCTCCCAACTCTTTACTTTCGGCGACTCTTTGAAGCTCGCCGTGAGAAGAGAACTCGTGCTGGCCGGCCTGACCATCTGCTTCCTGAAGCTGATCGGCTTCGACGCTCCCGGGTCTAAGCTACTCTCACTCGTGGATGTCGTCCAGGAGCTCGTCGAGCTTGTTCGACCGAATTGCGTATGCTGGTCACGTCGGCAATGGCGATGATTTCTGACGCAATGTCTATGCTGTGGTAACACAGGCACTCGCTCGGCCTTGGAATCTCCGCGCGCTCCATACTCAGCGACGCTTAGGTTGCAGCGTTCCAGCACCGGCGGGTCGAAGTCAGGCGTCAGACCATTTGCTTCTAGGAGGACTGAGGCTGTCATTTCACCGCGGGACTTTGAGCGGTTTGACGATGTGGCTGAGAAGCGACGCCAGCTGCTGTAGCTGACAGCGCGGCATCCAGGTGGCATCGAGAAAAGGGCATCCTCCGGGGCTAATATTTGGCGCATGAGAGCTTCGTGTTCTGTGGAAGAGCTGCGGCGCATCTGCGGGTAGGTGATGATTATGGGTTGCGATTTCGCGTCCGTGTGACTCAGGTAAAATTCGTACAGTGAGGAAAAGGAGCTGCTCCGACTTGCGGCATCCATGATTTAACTCGGGTGTGAGTTGTATGTCGCTGCGCAGGCTATTTTGTGTGTGGTAGGATTAGGTGTCGAGGACTGCGGTTGTGACATGTGCAGAAGGTATGAGGTGAGTGAAAGTGTTGAATCTGTATGTTACAACCTTTGGTGAGAGTAGCAGGCGTGAGAAGTCAGAGTCCTCATTGTGCGGCGTGACTGAACAGTGTCGGTGAGAGTTAATGCGGGAGGTGAGTCCTTGCACTGCTCATTGTTCGACCGTTTAGGTCCTTTCACTACCTTGGGTTCGACTTCCACACAATGACTTGTAGAACAAGGAGACCAGGCACTAGAACGACCGAGACCGTAACAAAGAGCGCAGTTGTTCTGGAAAGCTGGCATGAAGTGTGTTGGCAACGCGGAAGGGTTGCGTGTCTTTCGCGATGGTGTCCACCCACGTGGAGTGGTTGCACATCGGAGCACGGGTCGCCGATAGCAGGTCAAGCGGACGCTGGACGTTTGAGTCAGGCGACAACGCACGCGCTTCGCATAGAGCCGACTGACATTCCCAGAATGTAAGCTATCTATGGATCTGCAAACTATTGGGCTATCTTGATGTTCAGATTCGTGTAACACAATTTAGGAAACCCATCCGCAGGTCCTGTTCACATCACAAGCTTGAACGACGGTTCACGATCGTCGCCATACCCGATATATTTGTCGTATTTCCCGTTCGCCTTGTCCTTGTTGATCTTCCAGATATGCAGCACATTGAGCGCAGTACTGCACATTCATTAGCTCACACAGTATTGAAGAGGCTATTTACGAAAAACTTACCCAAGCCAGGCGTAACACAGAACCCCAAGTATAATCGTATGGCTCTTCTTGTAGTACGGCTTTTCGTCGTTAGGGTAAAGAAACGCAGCCACAATACCTCCCATGTTGGCGGTACAGACTTGCAAAGCACCCGCTGTAGCTCTCTTGTAATGCCCGGCGCTGTTGTTGAGGATCCAAACCAGAAGAGGCGGTACTGATCCATAGACACCAGAAGCCATCAGAAAGGTGAGGCCGTACTTCGTTACGTTGCTTTCCACGTGAGCAATTACGGCATACCCAACGATAGCTAGTGGCAACGCAAACAGCGATATGATCCCCCTCACTCGCAGACGGTCCGAGATGAATGATGTACACACTCCTACCACTGACGCAACCGCATATGGAGGCACAGACAACAACTGGGCCTCGTTGGCCGTGTAACCAAGGGATTGGATGATCGATGGCAAGAACAGGCTGAAAGAAAAGAGAGCGCAGCATATCGAGAAGTAAACAGTACCGGTGAAGAACAACTGAAGCGAACTTAAACCACGGCGAACTTCAGACCATCTGAAATGCTCAGTCTTTGCTGATGACAATACTGAAGTCTGGTAAGACGCTTGCAAGCGCTCTTTGGCGTAATTTCGTTCCTCAGGTGTAAGGAAAGGGGCTGTTTCCACAGAGTTTGGTATGAAGAAGTATGCACCGATGGCGACTACGCATGTAATGAGGCCTTCGATGATGAATATCTGCAACATGTCAGCAAGGAACAAAGCTAGGTCCTAGGATGATCGATTTACCCAACGCCAAGATCCATCAATAACGGAAGTAGTGTTGATAGAAGAAAGACCTCGAGCAAGCAGACCTCCGAATGCACCGGACAGTGAAGCACTTGAGTAGAAGATGCCGACCCTCAGAGCCAGCTCTTCTCTGGTGTATACCGTAGAAAGCACCAGTAACGAGCCAGGGTATAATCCACCTTCAAATATACCGAGCAGTGCACGAAGGGCAGTGAACTGACCGTACGTCCTAACAAAACCTATACACATGACGATGATGCCGGTATTGAAGACCAGAAAGGGGAGCCAAAATTTTGGAGTCATCCGTTTGAGGACGAGGTTGGACGGAAGCTCCGAGACAACATAGAAGACGAAGAAAACACTGAGTGCGGTTGCATATTGGTGATTTGAGAGACCTAGATCTGTTGCAAGGCCCAGGATTTTCGCGTTACCCACGTTGGAACGATCGATGAAGTTAGCGAGGTAGAGAAGGGCCAGGGGAGGAAGGATACTGCGAACTGGAATTAATGACGTGGTGATCGTGGGAGCTTGACCAGCTTACTGAGTATCAAGCTTCCATAGCAAACGTTTTCTTCGCTTCTTCTCATCTTCACGAGGAATCGCATATTCTGCGTTTGACGATCCGGCAGCAACAACTGCATCATCGATCTCCGACTTTTGGGACATATTGATCAAAAACTCCGATTGGCAATGAGGAGAACACAACGCCGCGAGCCAATTGTATCTCAGGAATGAATTTGAAAGAAGAAGGCGATACCGAAGTGTCGGGTTGATGGCATAATTTAAACCGCACGCCTCTACGAATCACGCAATCTGTAGCGTTATAAGGATTACTTTGGGGCCATCCAACGGAGCGGAGACGGTATACTAGGCCTAGTAAAATGATAATTACGGGCTGAACGATCCGATAAAGTCTCGTTGCTGCGCAAATTCGTTGTACGTAGAGAACGCCGGTAGATACATCTAACAACCGTTAAGGACACAGCATAGCTCCAAAGGGGAACATCGAAACTCAAAACATCATTATAATATTTCTCAGGGCAGAAAACCTGTCCTTGGGGTAAGTTCAGCTGGTCTGAAAACATCGGAAGTACAGCCGGGAATATGTTCGGAATGCCCTATGGAGGGTTAGTACAAAGAACGTCATCCTGTGCCGCATCGCGCAATCGCTCTTCTGCGCATTCTGAGTTCTCTCATTCACAGTCCATAGGCTGACGGCGAATCAGCTACTTGTAACGATAGAAATGTCTTACAAATCTACTAGTATTGTTGGTCGCGACCAATCACAATACTAAAGGTGTGGTTGTGCATACGGAGTTGAGCGCACAGGCTACAAGACAGCGTAGAATCCAAATTTTTAGTTTAAGGAACAGGAAAAACCCTCTTTTGGCATTGCCTGAAAAAGATCACACAAGTTGTGTATCTTGAGGAAGGTCGGGTTGAGTGCGTGGGGCGTTCGAACATGATAACGCATATTGCCTGAAGACTTATGATGCAGTGGAAGATTGACGTCTTTAATCAGGCACAAGGTATAGATGCTGTAAACATATAATGTTTAGCAGTCTTGTACAAAGCCGAGGATTGGCGGTATGTATTAGGTCTATTTTACGATCTGTCGACTTTAGTTGAGTCTCTACCCATGACGTGGGATTTCAGAATCGAAAAAACTTCTATTATTTAGGAGAGAGAGTATTTTTAAAATAATTAGAAAACAACAATGCACTGTTCGGTTGAGCGACATGACCTCAGCTATGAGAAATGAGCTCTCTCATTCGTTCGAGCATCGCTCTCTGGCAACTTAACAGGAATCTGTTACGATTGAACTTGAAGTCGACTCTGCATCGCTTTCCGATTCTGAAATGACGAAACGGCTGTCGACAGAAGCAAGCTGATTAGTGAAGCAAACCAACGCCAATGAACCTTTAGACTTCTGGTTTTAGTTCGATATGATGTAATGTGGGTTTGAGGAGATGCAATAGTATAGCTTGGTAGTCGGACGTTACCGCCTGCTGTGTGATAATGGAAATCGGAAACACGCTGATGCATGAATTGAATCGTCACACGAGTTCCTGCCTTTTGGGGATATATATTAGTTACATAACCTAGCATAGAGACTTCTTGGCAATTTAGTGGACAACAGGTAGTCTCGTGCCCTTGAGCACCGCATAACGCGCAACATCGTATGTGGGCTACGTTGCGTCTTGTCATTCCTTGGTATATCCGCGAGAATTACAGTGTCTTGTGGACGAGAAAGCTCACGCTCGGTCTCAAACTTTCATGAGGATATGTCGCATGGAGCAAAACTTTGAAAGACTTCTTTTGACTTCCTCTTTCAACACAGTAACTTTACCTATTACTACCAAATCTGCCGTTACGTCCCACGGAAGACATGTTAAAACGTAAAACCAAGCCTGAGATATGACAGCGGAACGACCAGCCAGGCGGAAGGATGAATCCGCCAAGCGTACCAAGGAGGCGGACATGCTGGGCACTCCGCCCCTGGATGGGGACACAAATTCAACATAGCGCCCACGTTCCTTATTTACGGCTTCTCGTTCGTCCGTTTTCATCGCCCTTTCAAGCATCGAGTTTCGTGCCCATACTATTCCTGCTGCCGCTGATGGGATCCGCAACAGGGACGAAGGCTATGACGCCACATTTGAACTCTTGCAACCCAATGAGACGACGTAAAACTCACATATGAACCGCTATGTGACCTTAGAAGTGGGCTTTGAGTGGGATGTGAATAGCAGTATTCGGGCCTCAAGCCTACACCACTGTCTCCTACGACATCCGTCGCCACTTTCTCTTGAACGCCAAGCTGTGGATATCCAAGTGTTGCCGCATAGCCGAATTCCCAGCTCTACGAAGCATTTAATTCTCGTCCATACAAACATTCTGTGACAAGATTTTCGTCTTCTTGTTCAGCTGTCCCCAGCGACAATCGCCTACCATGGCTCCAGCACTTAAGAAATACAATTGGATCCTAGCGCTCACCACTATCGCCTTTGTCTTCTCATCTGCCTCCAATGGTGCAAACGATGTT
This sequence comes from Paracamarosporium sp. OC-R06-R3, assembly GCA_019828545.1. Lineage (NCBI taxonomy): Eukaryota > Fungi > Ascomycota > Dothideomycetes > Pleosporales > Didymosphaeriaceae > Paracamarosporium > Paracamarosporium sp. OC-R06-R3. The sequence continues at coordinate 474,619 of JACVRA010000202.1, read as the reverse complement.
GCCAATTCCTACGCCACATCTGTGGCAGCGAGGACACTACAGATGTGGCAGGCGGGTATTTTGGCATGTATCACCGAATTCGTTGGAGCGGTTGCTCTGGGTGCCCGAGTAACCTCAACTATTAAGAGTGGTATCTTTGGATTGTCCAAATTCCAGCCGAACCCTCCAACCTTCATGTTGGTTATGGGCTGTGCGGAGGTCGGCAGTGCAACGTTTTTGACCATCGCAACATTTTATGGAATGCCCGTGAGGTATGTGAAACCAGTACATACTCATGGTACATTACTAACTTATTTAACAGCACAACTCAAACGGTGGTTGGTGCTCTTGCTGGCGCCGGCATTGCGGCGCAGACTCCTTTGAAGTGGGCATGGGCAAGTGGTAGTCTCAGCCAGATCGCTGCCTCTTGGGTCATTGCTCCTCTCATTGCGGCTGGTTTCTCGTCTATTCTCTTTCTCACAGTAAAGTTCCTTGTTCTGGAGAGAAAGGATCCGTTCAAATGGGGAATGCGATTGATTCCTTGGTACGTGAACCATCTCTTGCAACTCAGACCATTGCGTAATGCTCTTCATCCTTGAGTATTGCAGACAAAGGAACGGTCACTGACTCTTACTTCGCGATATAGGTATCTCGGATTCACAGCAGGCGTTCTAGCTCTCTTTATCATTGCTGAGCTTCCAGGTGGAGAGTCTCTTGAAGAGATGGGAGCAGGGAAAGTAACAGGCATCATTCTGGGAGTCGCTGCTGGCGTTGTGGTTTTCTCCTACGTCTTCCTAGTGCCCTATTTCCACCGTCGTCTTGTCAAGAACGACGCGCGTGTTCGGGCATGGCATATCCCGCTTGGACCTCTCCTCTACCGAGAAAATCCTCCGATTTACTTCCCCGGAAAAGGCGATTTAGCGGTCAAGGACTACTACGCGAAAAGTTCGGTAGAGACCAATACAGCTGATATCGAGAAAGCCCATATGAAGAACGACCAGGACCAACCCAGGAATTTGGGTGCCGAAAACAATGGTGACGGCATATCCACTGCAATTGATGGCGACAGCAACGGCACCTCGGAGCGGGCTAAGGGAGGCTTATCTATCCCGAACCAGAACAGACTGTCTGCTCACATCATCCCCGCAAGGCCTGAACCGGAAGAGCGTTGGTTGGAGCCTGTACGCCACTTACCCATCTATTCTCCGAGGAAACTCGCGAATTGGACCAAATACGCTTTGTTGCAAGGGGTCAGTCGAGACGTGGTGACGCAGAAGAGTGAGTTTGAACGGGCACCGTTTGGTAGATCGGTTATACTGATACTAGCACAGACCTCGGCGCAATTCATGCTCGTGCTATCGTCTACGACAACCGTGTCGAGCACCTCTGGACTTACGCCCAGGTTGCATCTGCAATGATGATGTCGATTGCGCACGGTTCAAACGACGGTACGTCAACAATTACTGACCGTGGTTTCATTGGCGATGGTTCACTAACAACGATTAGTTGCGAACGCTGTCGGTCCTTGGGTAGCAAGCTACAACACCTACACAAGCGGTGAGGTTACCTCCAAAGCCGACACACCCATCTGGATCCTTGTTGTCGCTGGCCTGTTGCTCGGTCTGGGCTTTTGGTGTATGTGTTATTCCCCTGCCCAAGCTTGGTATGACCTCAGTCTAATTCATTGTCACAGTCTACGGGTACCACGTTATGCGCTCGCTCGGCAACAAGATCACCCAAGTCTCACCCACACGAGGCTTCTCCATGGAACTTGGCGCCGCCATCACCGTTCTCCTCGCCTCCAGACTCGCTTTACCCGTGTCAACTACTCAGTGTCTCACTGGTGCTACCGTCGGTGTAGCGCTGTGCAACTTTGATGTCCGCGCCGTGAATTGGAAGCAGGTTGCTTTCATCTTCTCGTCGTGGATCATTACACTCCCGTCTGCTGGTCTTATTTCTGGGTTGCTTATGGGCATGGCTTTGAATGCTCCTCATTTCTAGATTGCTTGTCACAGTTCTTGTGAAGGCGTTGTAGAGGCTGTGCTGTGTTACACTACTGAAAAATTTGAGGCTTAGCGAGGTGTCTTAGAAACGGACTGCATTTTTTTTTGGATGCGATTTCTGGATAATTGTATACGTGAAAAGTTGTGTTCAAATGATTGCCCTAGAATAGCAGTCCATGCAGGGGGCGTTACGTTAACTTTTTGCCGGTTCTATTATGTGACGGTTGGAGCGTGGCAGGTGCACCTGCCTGAGCAGCAGGAGCACCCGCCTGGGCAGTAGGAGTACGTCATAGAGATTGTTTATATAGCTTCCGTAGCGTAGCTACTCAAGAACAACGATTACCTCAACTTTGAACTCACCGCTACAAGCGCTTTTTCACCGTTACATATTACATGGTACTTAGACGTGCTTTGTTCAACTCTGTTCTGGCAAAGAACGGCATACCCGTCCAGTAGCGGCTACGACGAATCTAACAGTGATGGGTTCTACCTTTTTGTTGGATCGGAAGTTTGCAGTGTGGTAGCCTGCGTGTATGAACATCACAGATCTTGTGGCATGATGCAAGATACTGAATGACGTAGGAATGCGACTTCGTGAATCTGGTATCCGCTCCCTGCTGTACTGCATCGCTGTACCGCATCATAGACCTAGAGGGACACAAGTGTGTTGGTCTCGTCAATGCATAGCCCGTCTAAAACGCCTGTGTCTGACTTCCCCACTGACGTACTCTTTGTTGTCAGAGACCCAATCATACAGCAAACGCAGCTCACCATCCAGAATAAGAGCGCTCCCGCACCGATACGCACACACAACCGTATTTTCTACGGCTTCTCATTCCAAACCAATATGTCACCCTTTATACAGCACTCTGACTCCTCACCTACCGATTCCACACAGTCAATAGAGTCCCTGCATCGCCTAGTTCACACGGCTTTAGACCAGATACGGGGCCTCAAGGAAATTCTGATGAGGATGTGGGAGGATTTCGAAAGGATTGAGAGAACGCTGGATGAGGCAGATGATGTGCTTGGACAGATCGAATCGGATGAGGACTCTGGTGATCAAGGGGGGGATGGATGTAACGTGGAGACGAACGGGGTGCTGGGACATGTGGCTTTGGGCGGGGCGACGAGTGCGGAGCTGAGTTTTCCTGGGTTGATATAGTATTTGCGGGATATTGAGCTTTGCCTTGTATAGGGAAGGTGCGAGCTACGGCGTTTCCTGTTGGATGGTTTTTCGTTTTCAGAATTGTAGGGTGTTTGGTGTTGAGTGTGTTGATCTTCTGTTCAGTCTCGTCAGGGCGTTATATTGGTATATACATGATGATAGGAAAGTGAAAGAAAGATTGATGGGTTGGTCGAGGCATCGAAAGCCTGCATACTGTTGTCTTGTTGGTGGAAGACGATCGCGTGTGAGTTCGGATGGCCCTGCCGCTATGCCTCGTCCCTAACCGCATCAAGAAAGCCCACCCATGGTACCGCAGATCTGAGCCGTATGCAGGGGCAGAGAGCTAGGAAGGTGGTAAACAATGATATGTTCGACGTCTTTGGTAGCTCGCCGACTCTTGTTTGCCGACTTGTTGAGGTGGACGAAGATGGTCACGTCTGTGGGTCTCAGGTGTGCATGGGTTGCCAGGGCTCAGGGACGGAAGCGTCGGGATCGGCTTCTAGCGCATGTCAAACGGCCCACCCGCGACCTCAGGCGTTGACAGACGTAGAAGCCGCTGGATTTCAATAATTGTGAAACACCAGCGTCGAGCGAGCTAGCCGCAAGCAATGTCTTGGTGTTCCTCAGCTGGTCAGCTCACACGAGGGCGGGGGTGAAACGTGGCGGATGAGGACAAGTGCTACACCCATGACGCTGGTGAGCTGCTGCGCCTCAGGCCGACGAAGGTTGCTCCTCAACAGCAGTGGGTCGAGTAGGTTCAGTGCTTGCGCAGTGGCTGACCAGACGATGAGATGCCCTCTTGCAGTTCTTGGGCTCCCTCTGTGCACGCGCGTTGGGGCAGTCTGTCCGTTTATGCTGGTGAGTGTGAACGAAGGTGCCACAGCCACGTTTCTATGAATAAGATAAAAAAAAAAAAGACCGACGCGTAGATCGCCGTGGAATAAACGGGTGCCCGTCTGGATGCGCAAAACGCAACTGCTCGCAACGGGAGCAAGCAGGGCAACTCGAATGGCCGTCTGCTTGCCATGACGTTGGTCGAGAGTAACATTTAATATCTCTCGTGGCGCTATCGCCAGGGTTGCCGCCCTGCTGAACAGCAGTTCCTCTCCACGCTCCACGTCAAAAGGACGGCGCCCTTCCCACCGTTGGCTCTGCCGCAGGAGGTCACCGTGTCGCCGTACTGCTGCACTGCGCTAGCCGGTGCAACTGTCAAGCGTCAAGCGTCAAAGTGCTGCACCCCGCCTAGACACTGGCCTTATTACGCCTGACCAGCCCTCGCCCGGACCTGCGTCGCCCTCCGCTCGCTCGTCGTCTTTCCCCTTCGTACGCTCGCTTTCTCCCCTGTTGACGTCCCGAACCGCCGCCGGCTTGGTGTTGTGGAGCGTCCGTCTGCTCTGCGCCTGCCAGCACATCGCCGCATCACTTTCCGCCGCCCGTTTCATCCACCGCAGGCAATCGTCGACCGCCGCCGCCGCTGCCTTCTCTCCCAATTGCTTGCCTGCACCCACGCGCCTGTTGCTACCGCCCGACGCCCCTCTACGCTGCCTCTGCATCGGGCTTCCGTCTCCTCGCCACCTCTCCACGCACGCGACCGCACGCCCTGCCCGAGCAAACGCGTGGGCACGCCGCATCCACGCCGCATCCTGGCCCGAGGCCGCATCCACGCCGCAGTCGAGATTCTGGAGAGTGAATATGAAGAGGGGCGCTCGAGGGCGATGATGGCAACGTGCAAAGCGCCCAATGGCGCCCGCGTATCACGACACTGCAGGACGCGCGAACTTCCCTCTCTGCAACCCACACAACCTCCCCCGCGACCGCGACGGAAAAGACGGATGGACCCCTTGTCGCACTGCATCTCCACATTCATACTCTTTGTAATACTGGCAGCACTCCCCGTGGCCAACGCCGTCTTCATAAACTTCGAAAATTGTCTGAATCCTACCTACCAACGCGAAACGAATCCAGTTCGCCTGCAGTTCACACCCTACCATGTCTGGGCCAAGTTCAACAACACGGACCCCGCCCACAGTTTGAATGTCACCATCTATGGCAATGTTTCCGGACAGCTCACAGGCGGCACCTATCCTCCCCCTTCCTCCCCCAGATGGAAGAACCCAAAAGATTCCTTTGGCAAAATTCCCGATGCATGGCAGGTGGGTAAACCGGGACTTCCTGGCGGTGTGGCTACAACCCTATTCCCGTCCTTCGAAGCACTCACGTACTCGTCATGGGACCCTGGTGCGTTACAGTTCTGCAACTACACCATTAATAAAGAATGCCCGCTTGCCCCCGTTTTTCCAGAGCTACTAAGTGAAGGGACAAACCTGAGCGACCCCTCCATACTACCCGCATTTGGCGTTCAGAGGGATTTCTACAGCAGCTACTCTTTCACAACCTGGGCGGCCACGTTCCGTATCATTGCGGGTGACGAAGCTAACACCACCATTGGATGCGTCTCGGCTACACTCACCCCGGATCTAGGGCCCAGGCTGAGCGGTGCTCTACGTTATATGCCCGCGGCTATTCTGATACTCGTCGCCTTTGCCACTGTTCTTGCCGCAATGTACAGCCCATGGGGATCTACTAATATTTTCCGCTGGACGAGCAACTATGGCAGAGATGAAGATTTACTGCGACTAGTCACGCCTGGATTCGGAGATTGTCTACAGTACATTCAGTTTATTGTGTTGGCTGGCAGCTTAAACCTGCAGTACCCAGGCTATTTCCAACCTGTCATTAGCCAGGCGAGTTGGTCAGTCCTCATGTTCAACCAAAGCTTCGTTAGCGGCGGTAACGGAACACAAAGCTTGATGGACGGCATCTACTTTGTGAATGGCACCTATGGCTTGTCGCGGCTGGGCAAATTCGTCGGTATATCCGAAGACCAGGACGTATGGGCGGGCATGGCTATTTGGCTGCTCGTAATGGTCGGCATCGTCGTAGTGCTGGTGCAACTAGGCTTCTTGTTGCGCTGGATTTACCGCCTTGCTGCCAACGTCCAGGATACCGATCTTCGGGGAAAGAACTGGCCTTTCACAGCCGGCAACGTTGTGCGCATCGTGCTCAACTGGTTCATGCTACCTATCATTACACTTTCGTTGTTCCAGATGGTAGTCGCGCCAGACTCGTCTGCATCAGTCGTGGCTTGTGCTGTTATCCTCCTCCTTGGAGTCACTGGAGCAGCAGTGTGGATATTTTGGATGATCTTTACGACTCGGCCACGAGCCCACCTTTTTGACGATCTACCCACTGTGCTGACCTATGGTCCGTTGTACAACACCTATTCGGACGACGCGGCCCCGTTTGCCTTCATTCCTGTCCTATTGACTGTCATCCGCGGAATAGCCATTGGAGCCATCCAACCATCTGGCATCGCGCAGATCATCATTCTTGCCATCTGCGAGGTCATTCTCATCATGACATTGCACGCTTTCAGGCCTTTCCAGTCCAATACGTCAATGAATGCGTACCACACTTTCTTCGCTGTGGTTCGACTCGCTTGCATCTTACTAATGATTGCGTTTGTTCCTTCTCTAGGAGTTTCTGAAGCCCCCAAAGGATGGATTGGATATGCTATGCTTCTGCTTCATGCTATCGTCTTGGTATTCGGCTTCTTCCTCAACTCCCTTCAGACTATAATCGAAGTTACTGCGAGACTCACAGGTGCTGGAGCAGACCAGCGTGGGGGTCTTACAAAGGTTTTCGGCAAACGCGACCTCGCCAAGCGAAATCATCGACATCAGCGCAGCAGCTTGAATTCCAATGCGGCGATGCTTGCTCACGATGGGAACAAGGGATCTATTCAGCTAAGCGGGGGGCGGGCCCGTAGCCTCTCTGGAAGTTCCGCTGTTCTCCTGAACGGGCCCTATGGCAGCAATCGTGAAAGTGCCGGTTTTGACGGCTTCAGTCAAGGAGACTACAGTCATGGAGGAACAAGCCCGGGCACGCCAGGGACTAATGCAACGCCTTTCAATTTCTTGGGAGGATCTGCATCAAGCTCTCGGCGCCCGACCATGGGCACCATTCTGGACAACCCTGATCCTTACTATCGGCCACCTAGGGCACGGAAACAGACTATGGACTCCATGACGGCGAGCATGCCGAACAGACGATCTCAAAGTGCAGATTTGACGAACACGCCATATGCAGATAACCCAGATTTAGAATCTGGGGATTTGGGTGAGGGTCCGTCATCATGGTCACCTGGAAAGCGATCGATAACCCCCGCCTTCTTACGCATGCAGCGCGATGACTCCGATCCTAGTATCGAGCACCGTAATAACACCGACTACTCTGTTCGAGAATCGGACTTTTACTACGGTCTTCGCGGGCCTGCTCTATCTGCTCAGCCTACGCGCAAGTTGAAGACTGGACCTGCGGATCCGATGGGGCCTGTCTCATCTGCCACGGGTTGGTTCAAGAGCTTGGGTTTCTTTGCTGGCAAGAAGAAGGAGAAGGGCAAAGGCTTTGAAGTCGTCCGCAGCACACGCATGCCACCGCAAATGATGATTGCTGAAGAGGACGAAGATTCTCCGCAGGTCCCTCAAGAGCCCTATCATGATAGTCCTGGGTCTCCAAATGACAAGAAGAGATCTATACAGCAGGACAGTCCAGGTGCAGCTACAGCAGCCGGTGCTATCAGACGCTCAAGCGCTAGCGAATCAGATAACAGCAGTGACGATGAGTTTGACGACATTCCACACACCAAAGTTCCTGACCTCGCTCCTACACTTGGTCCGATCGATACTGGTGGTGGAATCGAACTTCCCAGTAGAATCGGGTCTCGCGCATCGCACGTCTCCCGGAACCAACCGCCAAGCCGCGCTCCCACGATTCCACGCAAGAGCTCGCGGCGGACACCCTCTACAGATAAGGCCATACTCGAGAGCAGTAACCGACTGTCGACGGTCATGTCGTCTCCACCGGGCACCCCTGCGCGATTATCTACCCACATACCCGGTGACCAAAGTCAGCGACTTCGCCCAGCACAAAACACTCTTCCCATCCGATTACCTTTCGGATCCACGGATCCCTCGCCCTCCCCCGACCCCAGTCCGAACCATTCGGCAGCTTCGAGTTTGTACCCGACCGATGGTAACAGCGACTATCACGCGTTGGACGCTGCGGACTCCCTAGCACCGCCTCCAAACATCCAGGTGGGAGAGCGACCGTTGAGTACAGGCTACGTTCATCAGCATGTGGCACGCGACAGCATTCAAAACGATAATCATGTTCCCGGCAGCCATTTGGAAACGTCTGCCGAGATCATTGACCGAAGCAGAAGCGTTAGCACGCAAGGCAGCATGGGAAACCGACGCAGATGATGCGTTGATATTTAATCTCTTCTTTCTTATTTGTGTTCTGGATTCAGCTGGATAGCGTTTTCAGACGGTTGAGGAAGCAACGGTGACCATACACCACCATACTCTCTCTAGTGTAATCCGAAGCCAGATAGGCTTTGCGTCACGAATTCCTTTATTGTACAACTCATCGTCATCAGTTGGCGTTTTTGGTTTTCAGCGTTCTTGGGGCGGAACAGTCGGATTCGAGTACTGCGCACATGCATGGGTGGGCAGATTGCCTAGCTAAATATTCTGGGTGTAAATGTACGGTTAGTAGCAGGAGCACCGCATACAGGTGACTACATAATACAACAATTTGATGGCCGGATCGTTTGAGGGTTGCGGTTGTGAATTGCGCAGTGCACAAAGAATGGAATGGCAACAGGGTCGGAGGTTTGTTGTTCCTGCCGGCTTGTCGCGTGAGGGGAACCGTGCAGCTCATGCTTCCGGCGATAAGGCACCTCGAGGCCTGGGGGTCCTTCGTTGTGCCCTCCAAGCTGCATTCGTCGCGCACGCTTGGAGCGGAGCAGCCTTGAAGCTTTTTCTTTTATACTTTCAGTTGCACCGCCTCACGCACTGCATCGTTGTTGTTTTGTCGGTGGCCCTTCACGCGCCCATCGCCCCTCACCGTCCCACGCCGACCCACCACTGTCACACGGCGGTCTGGATTCATCGGCAACCCGGCTTGTGAGTAGCAAAGCAGCGTTCCCCAGTCCATACACGGTGCCTGTTGTCTCACATCAGACTGCAGACAGTGCTTTACCCGCATTCCTACACGGGTGGCGGCATGTTACCATGACCTCCCGGGCGCCGCACTTTCTAGAAGGGCGCTCCTCGAGCTCTTCGTCCTCGTCCTCGTCCTCCGACGCCTCCAACGCCTCCGACCGAGCCCCTGCCAGTGCCGTGTCAGGGCATCACCAGTTTCCTGCCATGGACGGCAGGGCTGCCTTCTCGCAGAGCTCGCCCAACCTGGCCCACCAGCTCGATGGCGCGAACAACAGCACGGCAAGCATGCATCCTCCGCGAACACATTCTCATGGAGCCGTTGCATCACACTTCCTTGCCCAACCCAACGATGCATATGGCGGCCAGACGTGGATGGACTTTCTCCGCGACTCTGGGGCCGACCCAAACGTCAACGTTCAACAACCGCACGTCCAACCACAGCCAAATCTGCACGCGCCGCTACCACCGCTACCCATGGATTCCTTCCAAAACCACCCCTCGCCGCACTACTCGTTCCCCGCCCGTCCTTCGGCTCACACAGCGGCGTTCCCGTCGCGCACTTCGTCGGAGCGGAAGAGGAGACTGACAACGGCAGACTCACCGTTTAGAAGACCCTCGAGCATAAGGATGCATTCAGAAAACCAGCCGGGACCCAGCCATAATGCCGTCGTGCCGGGCGCTTCGCCGACAGCTGCATCCTCACAACGGCCGTCGTTATCGTCTCAGCCAAGCACAAACCGGAGGGACAGCGACTTTGCATTGCCACGGTGGCAGCCGGACTCAGAGGTGACGCATTGCTTCGTGTGCGGGAGCCATTTTACCTTTTTCTATAGGAAGCACCATTGCAGGTACGTACGTTCCGTCTTCGTGGGCGCTGTTATATTTACAGCTCTCATCTGAGCCACTTGCTCGTTTGAAGCACCGTTTTCACCAACACGATGTATCTGCGATACTAACACGTTTGCAGGAAATGTGGAAGAGTCGTCTGTGCTGCGTGCTCGCCACATCGAATCACAATCCCGCGCCAGTATATCGTTCACCCGCCGCACGACAACCCCAACATTATTGATCTGACCAACGACGACGATGACCACTCGATGTCCCGTTTCGGCCCGTTCGGTAACCCAGCGTTAGGTGGAGGCGAGGAAGTCCGCGTATGCAATCCTTGTGTACCTGACCCGAACTACAATCCACCGCCACAGCATGGCCAAGCTTCTCCCTTTCCTCCATTTTCACCTACGGCGCATTCACCGCATCTGCCGCCTTCGAATGTCCTACTACGCGGTTCTCGATCCTCACATAGATCCACTCAAAGTTTCAATGACAGCGCACGCACAATGAGCCATGGTCAAGCTCCACGTTCACGCGACCCTTTCACGGATCGGAGGACCAGTTATCATGGAGCCAGCCGCGTGGCAGATCTTTGGCCGCCAACTCAACCACCCTCATATGATCATCGTACTAGACCTCATTCACGCTCGTTGCTAGTCCCCAACACTCAACTTGATTCTAGCAACTTCCCAGGACACAGCATGCCCGGATCCCGGCGCAGCTTCTTCGCAACCGGTCCCCTGATGCCGGCCCCAGAACCACCACAACCACAGCCTCCTCCTCGCCGTCAAATTGCAGAAGAAGATGAGTGCCCGGTCTGCGGCAATGAACTACCGGCGAAAGGGCCCGACGGCGATGAAACCGCACGCACCCAGCACGTTGAAGAATGTATAGCTCTCCATTCTGGATCTCCGCCTCCACCAACAGCGAATACCGCGGATCAAACATCAACCAGCCTACCCAGCCAGCGGACCCGTGGTATGAGCAGTGCTACAGGTAACGGCGAGGGTTCGAGCAACCGGATGAGTCTCATGGCGCGTGGGCTTGTACCATATGTAGCGACTGAGAAAGACTGTGTTGATGAAGAGGGGAAGGAGGCCGAGTGCGTCATCTGCTTTGATGAATTTCATGCTGGAGATAAGATGGCAAGGTTGGTCTGTTGGTGCAAATTCCACGAGGTACGTCTTCCGTTGGATACGAGAGAACACGAGCGTAAGACTAATGAATTTCCAGGCTTGCATAAGGGAGTGGTGGGACAAGAAGGGCAGAGGTGCTTGCCCGACACATCAGCTGCAGTATTAGGCGGAGTATCTGTGCTGACCTTGGCTTTCGTACCGGCGTCTACACGGCTCGAGCAAGCTTGATTTTGGCTGCATGTCTGAACTGAACGCGCTTTGACAGACGAGGATGAACATTCAACGACACAAACAAACGGCACGGCACGGCGCAGAAACTCTCATCATTTCGGGCCGGCGTTATGGATATACCCCCTCCCCTTTTCTTTCCTTTTCCTTCATTTACCAATCTTGCCTGCCACATTGGCGCAGCTCTCGTAGCGATCGAGCATTCACTCATATAGACTTTGTACGGTGGCGCTTTTTATGAAGGCAATCGCTCGTTGTACGTCGTAGCTTGCGGAATTGTATAGCATTTGGTAATGCGCAATGACTATATATGCTCTTTGGAGTCTGTCTTTGACTTGATGAGTTGTGCTTTGTTTGCTTGCTTGCTTATTCTACGTGAATGCTTGCTGCGAATGTGAATGTTTCACATGTCACGTACTAGTAACAATGGAATAAGATGCGTTCTATCGGCTTCACAGCACGTGCCCACTCAGGGTATCCGTTCCTCACAGTGAGGTAATTGACTAGCACAACAGAGGCGATGATATGCCCGTTGGAAAGTACTCTCCCATACTTGACCCGGATAAAAAACGACGATGTCGCTGCTTCCATATTGAAGATGGGTGTTTATGCATACATCGACTCGCTTGCACAATCGAGACATGCTGCCCAGAAGGTCGCAGTCCTCTTGAGATGCTTGGTTCCGGACGGACGGTGAGCGCGCAACGGGCCGGGCAGTGACGCTAGCGTTCCACAGTTCTTCTTCGGTCGATACGTCAAAGGGATATCCCGAGGTTGAAGAACCATGGGAGCTCAAGCGCATGATGTAGCCAGTGACGAAAACATCTTTGAGGAGGAAGTGCTGTTATCGCCTGTGATCGTGTATGAATGGACCTCTACTGTGACTCCATAACAAACTGTTGAATGCACCGCTGTGATTGAATCGGCTAGTACATCATTGAAACTCTGTAATCGAGTGCCATCGAAACGGCAAGGCGTCTAACGGTCACCAACCATACCAAGCTGTTAGATGATCTGCACCGGAGGCATAGCAGGCCATGGGACATGTATGAAAATCGGACTTGCTGAAGGACTGAGCGACAAGGCAAAGGGGAGAAGGAATGCACGAATATTGAAAGGTAATCATTGGTTGCATAGACAACTTGTAGATCATATATTGATTATATCTATCGTGCTGCAGCACAACAAACGAGCATACAGCGTCTGGCCACGCCAAATTGAACTTCTGAAAGATTTCAACTTGGTGTGTCTAGATGCTGTAAATTTGATAGTCTTCTTCTCAAGCTATTCTACCTGCACTTTAGGATCTCAGACTGCAATGCTTTCTCCCTTCAACCACTCTTCCTTTTTTCCCCTTCTGAGTTACAAGTCATGCCATCCCTCTTCTCAACCTCCTTCTTCTATTTCATTATACCTTGTAGTCTTGATCCTCGATATCTAAGCACGAAGTGTCCAACAAGTGTTCGAACGAAGACTTTAGCCAGAAGCGGGCATAGGGATATCAGGAAACCCTAAGACAACAATGTTTTCCGTCAGGGACTGCACAGTCATTTGCATGCTTTCGCTTCTATGCAGCGAAGAGCTAGATTGGTTGAATACGTTGAGAAAGCAGATGTCTAGGTTATTAACTTCCTAAGGCTACCAATTCATGGTTAGTCTCTTCTAGCAACCGTCACCACCTGCACACTTGATCAACGCACTCATTCGCAGCCATACAAACCTCCTACTATAAGCTTAGTGGACTCTCCTCAATATACATCCAAACAGCACCCACCAAAATCTCATGCGTCTCACTTACATACGTTCTCCCTCCAATCGGACACACTCGCAATATCATACCCATCCTTCTTAGACCAACATACGTCAACGCACCAAGTACTGAGCCTCACGGTCATTTATAACGCTTCCATTTCCTCACCCAATAAACGAGAGGCTACAAATCTAATTAATCGCGGGGCGCTAGCAGCCAGCAAGATGGAGCCCATCTATCTGTGCAATATTACACAACACTGAATTCTCGCGTTCGCCATTCTCGATGGCGAAAGACAGATTTTTCCGCCATCCAGAATACACCAACCCTAAGAAATCGACTGTGGCTTGCGCTTTCTCCAACGGGTCTATCGTGGGCTTCTGTTAGGACCAGGCCTCGGGGATGATCCCACGAGGTTATGAGTACCAGGATGATACATCTCCACCGCGTATCACCTACGAATGTATCTGGGTTCATGTAACAGTCATTTGGGCCTAGAAACTCCCGCGTCGTACCTCTTTCGCGCCATTTGGCTGATGAAAACGTTATGGCACATGTCTGACTATTCTCACTGCCGTACAGCCATTCCATTTCCAAGGCAGGCCCCTTCAGATAGATGGTCGCTTCTCTTACGGCCCCATAGGGACTACTTGGATTACAGAGTTTATAATCGAGTGATAGCACTTCGCCAACACAGTCCCTTTCACGTCGAGAGGATATCCACGTGTTCATAGAAACCCATGACCAAGTGGGTCCTTGATACTGGGGCGGTCCTGTCGAAGGGTGTACACACTCCCACAAGAGTCCCGATGGCATCTCGCATTCCCACATGCCCGCAACATACCATTCTGATCTAGGGAACGAGTGTGCATATCTCTCTGCCATCCCAGATATGGCAAGGGGCCTATCTTCTCCGCAAGTCAAGGATCGCCGGGAATAGGCCCGAATAAGACCGTGCCAGCTGTCAAAAATTTGCGACTCGTCTGGTTTATGATACTGATTATCTGGATTCGATGAATGGAACATGATCGCATCGGTCACATGACTCTTTTCAACGGATTCAGTCCCAATAGAGTCAATGGCGGTCGTACAATGCTGGTGATCTCCATGATATCGGAGCGGGTTATCAAAATCGTTGCTGGAATGATTGTATCTCCATCCGTCCATATTAACGTTTCGCTCTGTGCGGCAGGACCACACCGTATTCCAAGTGCCAAATATGATGACGAGTCAGCCACTCACGCATCGATATCATGGCTCGGTCTGACAGTGGCTCCAACGCTATCGGTGTTCGAGTAGTTACAGATTGGCTGATATGGTTTCCTAAATTCTTGCGTTAGTAGCTGCAATTTGCGTAGGGGAAAAGTGAGAGCAGAGTCAGACCTTTGTCCACGGTCAAATCACATTCAATGTCTGTGAGACCAAGCCAAAAATAACAGATATGCGAATCGCGTCTCGCTAGCTGAGAGTGCCAGCTCTGTGCGGAACTCAGGTGCAGGAAAACTCTAAACCTGAGAGTGGTCAAGAGATTGCCGTCAGGCGGAACGGAGAACAAATGAATCGCTCTTTCAGATGGCCATTTCTGTAGCCAATCTCCATTTTGCAATCCCTCTCTGATACACTACTAAGATATTTTGCGAAATCACAGTCACTCTCTGACTTTTTTTTCAGATCCTCTAAAGAAATATCCAGACAATTCATCTCTTTGACTTCGAACGGCATGGCTTCTCCCAAGTGGAAGGGTCTTCTCCAGTCACCTTGATTATTTTTCGTCTTCCAGGAAGCTCGATTTGTTGGCAATGCATATATGAGTGACCGTAGATACGTTTAGTCCGCATACTGCCAACCTCACTTGAATCACTGTATGATCTATAAGTAGCTGAATGTATTCAAAAAATGCTTGTCAAATTTGTAAGTTCCCAGCGGGGTAATGCAGCACCTACCTTTTCTTCTCCGGATGGTTGATTCCCTGAAGTAGTAGATGTGTGAAGTCTAAGAGCGTGACGCGCAAGTCAAATGTGTTGAGCGAATCTCACCGTGGAGCAATTTGCAGTGTGCTTGCAGTAAACAGGAGCACACCATGAACATTTTCAGCTGTACGTTTTTATAAATATAGACATACGCAGGCTCACCAGTTTTCGCATAACCGAGGACGAGGACATTCTCCGATACTTCGGTACCGACTGTAAGTATTAATGCATGCAGGCGGTCTACTCAGGCTTGATCATCTGCTCTTTTCCGGTGAGCCAATATCTAGGCACACTTGCCAAGGGATAAAGACAGCAAAGCTATGCGATACGCTCCCTTTTCTTCCGGTAATATCAACATGTTTATTGAGTTGCAATCCTCATCGATGCGTCCTGCAGGTATGCGTTGGCTAAAGCTCCCCGCATTTGTACGAAGGAGCTTATATTTTTAATTTGATGGGGCATGCACCACCCCACCAACTTCGTAGTTCCGGCTTATGTGAGTTGGAGTACAACGTATGCTTGTTACGCGTGTGTAAGTTCGGTGTTGTGAGGTTGACGCGGGCTTTTCAGAGTAGCACAAGCGCGAATTAGCTTGCTACGCAACGTTAGGGCCCGGTGGTAAAGACATGTTCGACGTGCAGGTATTCATGTCGTTATCGTTCTAACACGATGCTAGATGTGTAGTTTACGCGTTTGCATGGTATGAGCTAAGAATTAGTAGGTCACGGTGTTTGTTCTTGGTGGGATGTCATGGTAAGTTCGCTCTGAGATGGTGACCGTGATTGTTGCCTAAGGCAATCAGCCCGTTCATATCACCGGAACACACAGGCAAGAGTTTTATTTCAAGGACAGCTCATCCTTATTGGTTTATGATTCACATGCGCATATTGATGTCTCCTATAAGCCCATGTGTCGCCTCAGGCGTGTCGCATCCAGAGCCATCTAGATTCTCTCTGCCAGGTTCACACGACACGCTTTACATGCACGAAAAGAGCAATAGAACGCAGGAAGACGGCAAGCCGAAGAGGCAATAATTCCAAAAGCTGACGAACTGAGATCCTTCTTACCTCATGGACAATACAGGCAATACTTACACTACAAAGACTACGTACTCGTTTAACACTACGGCACGGGGAAGCATGTCCGCGCCGCACCCTTGGGCCCACCCACATGCACCAAGGGCGTTCTGGTGCGCTATCGACTCCACGCTCTAGAATCCAGGGTCTTCGAGATCTCCTCTCCTATGTCACTAGGTCGACGCCCTAGAACTCCACAACGTCACGATGTATCTCGGACGCAATCGATTGGCTGCGGAGAATAATACAGATCGGAATGAAGGGGGCACTATTAAAGTAGAGCTGGGGGCGTCTGAATAGCGGTGTGGGTGTACGAGATCTGGGATTCATGAAGAAGGCGTAGAAATCGAGACATGATAGGACACGATTCAAAAGGTGATCATGCGGCTGGTGATTAGGTGCGGCGGGCCGCGTCTTTGTGTCACTGTCCGGCCGGTGGAGAAAACATTTTAGGGTTGTTGGTCTTTTGTGAAGCTATAAAGAGGAGTCCGACGAATTTCGGTACGAATTTTGACTCTAGGACTGCCGCGTGGCCCGGCGGTGTGTGGGGAAGCTGAAGTCAGGACGGCGTTTTGGAGGTTGACTCGCTCTTCTACAACATGAGCTGGACTCAGCACCAAGGCGATTCGGAAGCACAAGAGGTTGAGCGTTCAGTACCACGAAAGCCCGTCATCAACCTCTTGACATAAATCGTGGGATGGCAGCGGGTTTAGAGCATTCAGAAGCTCGCAGTGACCTGGTCGGTGTAGAACCTAGTGTAGCTTTCCACGTTCGTGGTTTGCGGCGCAGGAATCATACGATATGTGTGTGTGGTGACAGGTTACCGACCAGTGGCATGCTAGCCGTGAACCTCGCTCGGATCAGATAACCGATCTAGATACTGTGAACTTATCGTTGGATGACGACCAAGCTTAAAGTACACCTAGGCCAATAATTCGCGACGCCACGCCGAAGGCGTACGCTCAGCGGCGCTGATTGCCCGATGCCACAGCCAAGTCGGGTTAATCACTCTGTCAAATGCGTGGCGTCGTATGAATATGGTAAGATCTGTGCTTGGCGTGGTTCGAGAAGCAATAAACAAAGAGACTTGATGTAACAATGCCGATAGAGCGAGGTGGTTGCCCATTTGTAGTAAGTGTCCCGGTACCTGCGTATGCGCAAGCATGTCAGATGTACATTGTTGCCGAAAGGTGCAGTGCCAAGCGAAAGGGACTGTTGCGGTGTTGGCAGGCGAGGAATTAATCTTCTGCGTAGCCTAGACTTCCTCTCGAGTAGCTTTAATGTTTGGCTGGATAGTAGAAAACCTGTTCTTTTCTAGAGATTAGTGAACACGGCTTGAGGCAAGACAGCGTTGATCTTGATCTTTTTGCTGCGATACCAGACCAGTGCTTCGTCAATGATGACGATCAGCAAAGGATGGTTTACCTGTCGGGTGCGGGATACCAGGGGCTGCTGCACCTTCCGGTGTCCCAGAGCAGCTGAAAACCCGTCGTGACATGGCTAAGCATGTCAAACCCAGCACACTCGCTGAGCAATGGCTGTCCGTTATCGTCTGCGTTCGCCGGCTCGCGTATCTGCTAACATAGCGGCGAGATCTCCGCGCCCCTGCATCACATTATACATCCCAGTAAAGCTAACGTAGCTGCATGACGTTAGCCACAGCCTCACTTCGCTGGAACCGACGGGTTGAAGCAATCCGATAAAAATGACGACGAGAGATATTGCGTAACATGGACTGACTCGCTGTAAGACCTATTTCCTTTTTAGACTCAGCTGCTCCCTTGGCCGTCCCGCCGAACGCCTGTCACCCAAACTACCGGGAGGGCTCGATTAGCGTGCTCATGAACGGGCCGTCTCCTAGTAGGGCGCTAGAGAGTGACGGCGTGGCCGAGAGAACGCCTGTGCTGCCTGCGACTAGGACGGCTTGCCTCAGCCTCCTCATCTCGCCATGGAAGAGACCCAGCAGTCGGCACTTTTGGGGAAGGTAATTACCCAGCGGCGAGGCTGCAATCCGAGAAGTCAGAGGGCCCCTGCAGAGCCCGGCACGGAAAACGGCGCGGGCTGCGTACACGCACGAAACGAGCTGGGCGTGAGGGGACGGTGCAACATCAGGGCGCTGCTGTTGACGACACATGCATGCGTCGAGAAGGCGGCGTGGAGACGGAACGAATACGTGGAGCACGGGTTGAGTGGTGGAGAAAATGTGCGTGAGGCGGTTGCTTTTTCTTTCGGATTCTTAAGGCTGACTAAGTTGCCAGGGTCCCTTCAGATGTAGAAGGTGCCACACACTACCCAAGGCCAGATGAGAGTACAAACGAGCCTTCTGCGAAGCGGCCGCTGCGTCGCAATTCTATCACCGAGTGGAATGGATGGGTATCTTCCAAAATACACTTCTGTCTGCTATTAATGCTGGACTACCAAGACAACAGCGAAAGTAACGTCGGGGCAGCTATTCACACAGCAAGGTGTGCACGGGACCAGTGAGGGGTTTCTTTCGTTTCGAAAACGAATGCGAAGGCTGTACGAGACCTGACACAACATCCGCTCCGAAAAAAAAATATGCACGGAAGGATTGTGACTGAAGGTGCTGAAGGGCATACTGCAGCCGTCATGACTCAGGCTGCTATTCGGCTCTGCCATCCCTGGCTCACTTCCATTCGCCCATCGTCATCAAGTGTTCCGCCTGCGTTCGGGTAGGCGCTGGCACAGGTTCGTTGCCGGTAGACGACAAACGCAACGGATATATGTGCTGCCACGTATTCATCGGAGCACTTGCCTGCGTGTAAGCAGGGATGGCCTGGTTTCGATTCATCATTTGCGAAAACGTCATCGTTGGCTCTGGAGCACTGGATGATGGAGCCGCGGGTCGGGCCGCCCACGATGGATGTACGTTGTAATTGTTGAAGGCCATGGGCGGTGCTGGTGCCGATGTCATTGCGTACTCCGGTAAATTCTGCAGCGAAGGCTGTAGGGAAGCAGACTGCGGCATTGGTCGATGCAACCTGCCGGCATCCAACTCTTGATTCCAGCTACTGCTCTCCCTTTTGATTACATGGGTGAGGCCTCCTTGCCCGCTTCTCCCTGCGTTCACATCCTGGCTCTCTCGGCGACGGGGAACTGCTTGCGACTGAGAGGTCAAGGGTGGCGCAGAAGGCTGGTGTGGCAACGGGAACGAGTGATGTCTTAAATGAGGCGGCGGAATCTGATGAAGACCCATCGGTATACCTACTACGCTGTGCTGGTGATGATGATGTTCTTGCAGGGTTGGGGCAGACGTCGGAGGCGATGTCGGAGCTGTCAGACCCTGTGGCTGAAGACCTTGCGAGGGCGCTGTCGAAAACGTCGCGAACCTAACTGGTGCCGATCCCGGGGACCCTGATGCATCCTGCCTCTGTTCCGAAGATCGAACATTCCGATCTTCCTGACGAAGCCTGGTCTTTGCGTCCCTTAATTGCACCTCTTCAGCTTGCTTTTGATTTGCCTCTTCTTTCACTTGGATCTGCCGCGAATCTGCACCTTCTACGAAACCTCGCCCCATGCTCCAGGTCAAGGGTGCAAAAGCCTCCGGAACGAAAGCTTGGAGGCCTGTATCTTCGAGCAGAAGCATTCCAGTGTTGCCCATCACCGTGTCATGCATGACTCTTGAGCCCTGTCTAGCCTCATTTCCAGCTGTGTCCTGCATCTCGGCATCACATCCTGAAACCACGATTCTCGACAACGTGGGCGGGTGTGCTCTGACGTGTGTGTCGGGTGCGCGATTCATTCGTCCAAGTTCTGCCAAACCCCAGCTCACCCTCTCTACAGCCATACTGGCAAGCTCATGCACCCCATTCTTCTCTAGTTGTTGGAAGACGACGTAGGCCTTCTCTACTTTGTCGATCCGGCTGAGTTCTCCCGTCTCCATTGCGTCGAGTAACAATATCATGCATGAGTTGAATGCTTGTTGTCCCATAGCCCATGTGATCTGGGCAGCCGGAACGCGGAAGTGGAAGAAGAGAAAGGCTGTCAGAAGATCTTGGGAAGACGACAAAACCAAGGCTCGACCCCTCAACGAGGCTTTTGGAGATCCCGGCGCTGCAGTATATTCGTTGACCGGAGGGAACACCGAAGAGGAAGCTGATGTCATTGACAGGTTCTGCTGATGGAAAATTTGTTCCAACCGTTTTTCGATACGCTGGCGATTGAGCAAAATCAAGTAGGTATGGGTTTTGCAGTAAAACACTATTTGGGTAAGCGATTCATATTGATGTTGGTGAACAAAGTCACAGTATGACACACCAGCTGCCATAGTCCCAAGCGGCCATTCTGGTACTTCCTTGTCCATGCTCAGCCATGTTTCGTCGAATTGAAGCATCTCGGGCATAGTTTCTAGTAAATTCCTAAGCTGATCTGTGAACTCGTCAATCTTCTTATTGGTAAGGCGATCGCTGCTTAAGATTTGCCTTGCCAAGAGGGTGAAGTGATTGACAAAATCCCCGAATCGTAGCATCTGCGGGTTTGTTGTAAGTTCGTGCGGTGGAGGACAGTCACCAATACCACTGATGCCAAGCGGCCGGCCTAGAGTCATGGAATACTCTTGATCCATGTGCAGCATCCACCACCATAGAGTTTGACGAATGGAGCATTCCCTTTGTGTAGGTGGTGCGGGATCTAGGTATTTTGGGTGTCGATGCAAACCAATGGAATGAGCAAGGCGGATGGTGGTTCCAAACAATGTCCAAGCATCGAGAAAGCGGCCGCTATTAGTAAGGAAGGGACCGATCATAATAAGGGCCTGTATGCCAAGTAGAGTTGGTTTGTGCATAAAAGAAGCCATGCGAAGCGCTTGCATGGCAGCTGCGACTGGAAGTCTGGTTAGAGTCTCGATGAGGAGAGTTTACTTGGGCACTGACTGTAGACGTTGCCTCTTTGTAGTTCTGCTTTCATGGTGTCTGCCTTCCATTGGCCTCCACATCTATCCCATGCGGAGTACTGTGAACCCAAGGCCGAGGCTGCAAAAAGGAGTGCGAGCATATCGGGGCACATTTGCGCATTTTTCCGGGGATCAGAAAGGAAACGTTCGACTTCACCCCGCGTAATTTCCATCGGAACATGGGGAAATGCGCAAAGATGGACTCGCTTCTCGAAGGAACTTAGATAATCTAGAAGCTCATCTGTGGTGGGAAGACAACTCAACAGCTCCGGGATGCAGTCCTCGGGTGTTGCTTTGAACAGAGTTGCGAATGGATGAGGAGGCGGAGATGTGGAGGTATACATGTCAGGACCACGAGGCATAAGATGCGCAAGCGATTGCGACGATCCGGGAGCAAGATGAATGCTGGCGAACTGCTCCGCTTGTCAGGTAGGGTTTCCTTTGACAAGTTTACACCTACATCTGTCACGACGTTGGCAAGTCCTGGGCTACCAAAATATATGCTATCAGACCATTCGGATCCTTGAAAACGTTTCTGTCTTGTTGCGCGACGTCTCTGTGACATGACCGTTGATCGTTCACCAAATTGCGAATCTGGCGATCCTGCGTGGTCGGATTCATTTTCTTCCAATGGAATTTGGGAGGCGCGTAGTCGTTCCTTTAGACGTAAGTTCTCAGCACGCAGTTTTCGGAGCTCGTAGGATTGCTGAATAGGCGTATAATCGCCTCCTTCCGCTATGAAATGACATCCCTTCGGTGCTCCCCGAGCGCAGCATGCTGAGCATGGCTTAGTTCGATCGCACTGGCTAGCTTTAGCAGACCTACAATGTGAGCCTTGGGGTCTACTTACTTTGACCTTTCTTTCGCGACACTTTGTGCACGACAATAGCTGACGAGGCTGTTGAGCTTGATGCCTTCTTTTGTTTCCTTTAGGAAGAGTTGACGATCGAACTAGAGCACCGTGGAGACTCTGGGTAGAAGAGGCGGACGTCCTAGGATGATTGAACACATGTGCTGATTCACTCATACTGAGTAAGACCGACATGTAGCGCCAATCAAAACACCCAAGGATTTGGCTTCAAAGAGGATACTAAATGATTCAGACTTGATTGTTCGGAGAAGTACGGCTGTGATAGGCGTGAGAGCTATATACCTTGACCAGAGCGGAGAACGGTCCAGGCGGGCAGTCCCAATCGACGGGATGGACCCCACAAGAAGCTACTTACCCTATAGAGACACCGACAAAAGACTTACACGAAAGATAAGCCAAGCTTGGAATTTCATCTTCTGAAGCCTCATTGTCCGGCCAGACTACCTTCAATTGGAGCGAAAAGAAAGCGCGCCGAGACGTAAAACTCGATGGCTCACCGAGGTTTCGTATTGCCGTATTAGTCTTGGTGCGTCCAAGCCGTGGGCGAATCTGTTCACAAGCCTCATGATCGAGTCGCACAAGCTTATCGCCAAGTGATGTAACTGCAGGGAAAGCGGCATGGGTACCCGCGGACCAGGTTGGTATAATACCAGACGCATGATACAGATCTCACGCTTACCACTCGAGCGGGCCGGTCCTATGGAGACGCTTCCCCGGCCATGCTGCATGTACCAACTTGTCGGGTCATCTGCCTTGCGTGGCGGTTCCTGTAGCCTTGCTTTTTCTTCGCTTAGACAGCCCTCATGCCGGTGGCCGGATGCACGAGTGGAGGACCGCTGTTGAGTCGGGTGCGCCTTCGGTTGGCTCGTCCTCAGTTGGTGTGATTGTGGCATTTAGCCAATGCTGGCGGCTCAGCCAATCCATTCGGAAATTGACACCGTACTCACACAGCTACTCTCTTTTGCCACCTGTGACCTCAACAAACACAAACATGCCGCTAGTACATAGACCTTAAATATGAAATTGGAGAATGGTAAACGGAAAATGGAAAATAAAATATAAAAAAAAGGCTGGATCTCCGCGCGCTGCCCGTGCAGGTCGTGGTCCCGTCGCACCAAACGCCACATACCGCCTCACTGGTAAAGACTACCCTTGAACGCCTTCATCACCAAGCGCGGGGCATTTGTCAGATGATGATTCGCGGTCCAGCGAAGCACCAGTGAGGCCTTGTAGTTCAAGGTCACACAATACACGAGTCAAGGGGAATACCCCCCAACGTGGTCACTCATCATCATAGACAACTGTACGTCGCCGATTTCGCGGTTGCTGAGTTGCTATTGTTTTGTCTATTGAAAGCTTAAACTTGGCCCTCCCCTACGCTCCACATTAAATTGGTTCGTCTCGGTGGATTAATCGGATAGGTTCTGCGTGAATTTGACCGCGAAAAGCATCGATATAGCTGATCTTTGCTTCCCAACGGTCGCCAATCTGATGGTCACCATCTAGACTATTCGCAAGCGTAACCCTGGTGCTGTATCCTTCGAAGAACCCTTTCGATCCTATTGGATCTGGCCGTTTGACTCTCACTATGAAGGTTTCTGGCAAGGGTGCCTCCTGGTAGTAATAGGCTCGCATGAACGCTTGCACCGACCAGAATTCGTTTGAGAGTACCTTAGCTGTCTTTATTATCGATTCTCTAGGAGAAAGTGTGATGATGGACTCCTGCATTTGGCGTTGGGAAAAAGGTAAGATGGGGCGGGGCGAATGCGCTAGTGTTTTGCCATTGAGCCTCAGGCCAGTGCGGGCTTCATATCGTAATGCAGCTTCAATCTGCCAGTGAGCAATCATATCGCTAAACCGCCTCAGCGGGCTGGTGACTTTGATATAGCTCTTAGTACCAATAATATTGTGGGGAATTGGTGACGAATGTGCTATGGCACGACCCAAAGCAATGAGGTATTGCTGCCCGACCGTCATAGAAATGGATCCGTACTTCTCAACATGAGGGTGGAGAATTTTCTTGCGAAATTGTGTCAGGGAGAGGGGCGAGATCGGAGACTCTATGGTACCTCTGTACATAACGGGAATGTTACGTTCGGCACACCAGGATCCTGCTGTGCGGCAAGCAAGAAGCATCATCTCTTCGACAATGTTACCGGAATCGATGGTCTCGATTATGTGCTCATTGTTTTGAGGCTTCCCACCTCGAATCTCAATGATCGGATCACCAACCACTCGACGTGCTCTTTCAATTGAAGGTGGCATCCACGTCAATCCTCCTACGTCGGGTTTTTCATATACAGACACATCTGCTCTTTCTGTATTGCCAAGTCTGATCGCACCAGCAGCTTTACGCCCTTTCCAAAGATGTTGAGCAGCTGAATACAGATCACGTAGATCTTGGAGTTGCTCAGCTGCTAATCGTGGCAAAGGACGACTCTTTTTCTCGACAGGGAGTTCACCTCCAACGACCAATCGTTGGACATCCGCTGGAGAGTACTCATCCAGATACGTCGCCAACTCACCGGGAGTGATGCTGACAACTTTTCGTATGATACCATGTTGAATTTTAGTTTCTAGGATATTTCCAGATTCATCGATTCGTGAGCTGAAAGTGATCACAGGGCGATTGTTATCAAGACTGAAGTGATTCTGCGAAGCCCAAGAAGGTAGCATAGGGAATGATCTTTCAGGAGTGTATATGCTCTCCGACATGTGAGCGGCAAGACCAGACAAAACATGAGTCTTGTCGAAGAAAGCCGTGGGGTTGGCGATATGCACATGTATCCAGTATTCGGATGGTCTCTCGGAGACTCTCTCGATGGAAACGCCATCGTCGATTTCTTTGGCACCAGCGGAGTCAATGCAATAAACCGTAAGTGAACCCCAATCACGGCGCAGGTCACCCATGGCGTCCTTGAAATCTGGATTTCTTCTTGTCAATTCGGCTTTGGTATTTAGAAGCTCAACGTTGCGAGAAACTCGCACAGTCGGTAACATTAGGTTCTCGTTATAAATAGCACGGTTCTCAAACGGTGTAATGACCCCGATCTCTTGCAAAAGCAAATGGCCCGAAGACTTTCCCATTGCGGATAGTGTTGGTCCCTTTTGCAAGTCTAGGTCGTTGTAGCAACCAGTCGCATGGAGAATGGAAGCGCAAGCCGAGTGTAGGTTCGGCATACCAGAGAATTGCTCAGTAAGTACCCATGCCTGCAAAAAGCTGATGATTTGTTGATCTGACTTGTTGAAGTCTTCACCCCACTCAACCGTCTTTATACCGGATGAGCGTTGCGTTGAGGATTTTTGATATTTATCAGGTCCTACAAACCCATGATTCGATCGTCGACGTTTGCGGCTCTCCGCGACAAGCCGCTGTGCCTTCGTCACAAAATCTCGAACGTACCGGGCACCAGCGCTAGGCGTTCGCTTTCTATCGGTTCCGGCGTTGGCAAGTGCAGCTTCGTGTTCCCGATAGTCTCGTACCCATTCTTGTACGGTTTCTACCACTTCAACATCTATTTTGGGCCTGATGGCGAAGACGTTGGTTAAGCGTTGACTACGTGCGTCCGAGCGGAATCGGAATTCATTGTGCTTAAGTGCCTTACGTACAGCTAACAGAGCAGCAGGAGATGGTGACCACTTTGGGTCGCGGTTGGCAAGCAGCGTCTTCGCAATTTGCGACAATGTCATCATTCGAGTGCGGGTAGCATCGGCAAGAGTGTCATAAGCGGTGTCCAGCACTGGCGCATTCGTTCGATAGATGCGCTCTGACTCTTCTGTGAGGTGAAGGAGCATGTCCTGGACAGGGGCACCTAAGTCGCGCGGGACTTGAACACCATGTTTGGGTTGTGCGCCCTCCGTTTTGGTAGGCAGATATGGTAGTAATGGCTGCAACAACGTAGGATCGATAGCGCCAGGGATGGCGAAGGATATATGAGCCAGCCGGGAGTGGCACCATCGTCCGTTGACCGAGTAAAACTGGCTGACGAGGTCCAACTGCTGTACGAATACAGCCAAGACCGGTTCGCGCCCGGGCTGAGACAATTCAACCACGTCTCCTGGCTTCAAGAAGAGTCCAATTGTGATAAGCTCTTCGTCATCGTACTCGGTATCCTGCACTTGTTCATGTTCTTTGAGGTCTTCGTCGGCCTTGGTTGCAAAGCTGAGCTTGGCCACGTTGTTTTGAATGTCGCCGTGTGCCGGGTGGTTCTCGAAGGCACTTAATGCCACCTCATCTGGCCCGCCAAACTGCTCGTTCCACAACTCGAGACGCTGCCGTGTAGAGAGCTTATGCCGTGATGGGTGTTGCAGTGCTGGGTTTAACGGAGGTTCAGCAGAGGTAGCAGCAGCGGCAATCTGTGAGGTCTTGAACGGTCAGCTTGACAGAAAGTAGGCGAAGGTGGAGATTTGCAAGGCATACAGGTCTGGTGGCGTGAAGGGCGCGTCGCAGCACGCGCAAGACTACTTTCGGAGCAAGTCCATCTTTGCCTAAAGCTCTTTGAGTGAAGGTTCGTCGTTGGTTGGCAAGACGCCATTGGCATTGCCAACAGATACTTGATGTCTGCCACGACGATTGGGAACGTATCATAGTGCGATTCTGTGAGATGTACCGTGGTCGGTCCTTCCGAATCTCGAAAAGTTGGGGAGGCGCGATCCGTCGGTGGCCCAAGCTTTTAGTGTCGCCGCACTTCACGAGCTCACATGCTCTGAGCCGACTCCTCCTCCAACATCCCACCCACAACAGGTACGTGTCAATGGTCACTTTCGCACACTCTATCGATTCTGTGATGAGTTTAAAAATTATAGCATGTATTATCCGACCAGCGCTCTGCGTTGGAGGGCGGAGCAAACTTTTTTCTGATCTTCTTTTTTTCTCTTTCCACACATCTCGCAGTTCGCTGGGCAGCGCTGACGGACGATAGTATTCATTGGCAACCATCATGGCACCATCTAAGGTACCTGCGGGTCATTTCTCGATATTGTACTTCGCTGCCGCGTCGACATTCACAGGCAAAGCCAACGAGCATCTCCCCGCGCCTGTGGAAGCTCGCGATTTATTTTCCAAGCTCGAGGACTTACACCCAGGAATCAAGGACAAGGTGCTCAGCAGCTGTGCGGTGACGGTTAACATGTCATACATTGACCTTGATGGTGACGATGCTGCTGATCTTGGGTTGGTGATTAAAGAAGGCGACGAGGTGGCCATCATCCCGCCTGTCAGCTCGGGGTGAAGCAGCGAAGGTGTCAGGTTGCCATGTCATGGTACGCAGACGTAGATGCTGAAGTGGGACACGGGGGGAGAAGCACGCTCACAGAGAGCTCTCGGGAAGTACTCGTCTCAGTTTCGAAGCCCTCTGTGCCCTCCCCGGCCTACTCCGTTATTGGGTTGAAACCCAGGAGAGTTGAAGCCAGGTGGGGGTCAGGTCACGCTTCTCTTTGTGGTGGGGGAACGAAATCGGCACTGAAGAAAGTCGTCGGGTCCGAGATGGCGTTTTGCCAATGCGCTTTAGGTGGGAAAGCTTAGTACGTGTAGAGCAATATATGTGTATGTAGTAGATCGTTCAGTCGCCATCCAACGTACGCCATCTCGGCCGCATCTGGAGCGACAGCACCTTTGTCTCTGGCTTCGTCGACTTGATGGCTTGGCAGTGCCTCGCTTACGTCAATACATGATCTCCACCACCGCAATCCCGGCGTGCAGCACTCCCCGACGCCGACAACCAAAACAACCATGGCAGATCCGATAATTGATCCGAGGCTGCAACAATTCAGCTCTCTGCCACCGCGGTCGCTTGCGCAGCAGTCATACACGGCCGGCCCGTCGCAGCCACTGCACAACAACGCGACTCCATACTACCTGCCCACACCAAACAACGCGCAGACGCAGCCCCCAGCCATCGACCCTGCGCTCGCACCAGATCAGACGTCACCGGCCGGCTTGGAGTCGCACGATGAGGACGAGCACGACGACGGCGATCTCGACGGGTACACTGCACCGACCTTGCGAACGTCTTCATGCTGACAAGATCAAAGGGCCCATGGCACGCCTGGCTCCGGCAAGTCTCCGCACGATCTGAAGAGGCCGCGTGCCTGTGACTCTTGCCGGGGACTCAAGGTGCGGTGCGACCAAGAACGACCGGACCAGCCGTGCAAGCGGTGCGCAAAGGCTAATCGAGCATGCATCACGACTCCGCCAACACGGAAACGCCAGAAGAAGGCCGACAGTCGCGTCGCCGAGCTAGAGCGCAAGATCGATGCCCTGACGGCGACACTTCACGCGCAGAAAGGCGCTCCGGAGCCCAGGCCTCATCCAGGCATGCCACAGTACGAGGGCGCTCCCGGCCCATACGTACAATCCGAGGGAGGTTACAGTGCGGGCAGCATAGTGCATGACTGGTCAAATGGACCATCTGCGCAGGAGCGGTATTCAGACATACCACCAGGGTACGGTCCTGCCCAGAGCATGCAACGTGGGCCCGAGGCCAAGCGGCGGAAGCTGGGTGACGGAAGCAGTCACAATGCCGTAAGTCGGAGTCTCTCGCTTTGTCATCGTCCCTAACGCGACCAGACGATACCCGAAGATATGGACGCCGTCCATCGTGACTTAATCGAGCATATAGATACGAAACGCACTGGAAGAAAGGGCCTCCACGCCGACCACTCCAACATAAACAACTTGATCGATAGTCTGATGGCCCCAGAGACCGCGGAGCGCATTTTCCAGAGATATGTGAACGAGATATGTCCGCATTTCCCTGCAGTGCCCTTCCCGTCGGGTACCACGAGCCGAGAGGTGCGAGGCAAGAAGCCGTTACTCTTCCTCTCCATCTTGGCCGGCTCGTCTCACGGAGCTGCTGAACAGCTAGTTTCCCAGGATGTGCAGCGTGATTTGACCAAAATTCTCAAAGACCAGTTTGCAGATATCATCTGGCGGAATGGCGAAAAATCGCTCGAAGTCGTCCAGGCGCTGCAAGTCGGCGTGTTGTGGTATAGACCGCCGCTACACTACGAGCAGCACAACTTCTACATGATGGTCAATTGTGCTGCAGTCATGGCCCTTGACCTTGGCCTTGGAAGACGAAATACGCCGACTGTCATGAAGTTAGCCGTTGGGCCGTTCCGACGATGTCACCCAAATACCAGTAGCATTGAGTCACGCAGGACGTTCCTTGTCTGCTACTATCTCTGTATGAGCATTACCATGGTGCTCCGAAGGCCAATCTTGTTACGTTGGACTAAATACATGGAAGAGAGCGTCAAGCTTCTCGAAACTTCTCCCGAGGCACTTCCTTCGGACAAGATTCTCTGTCAACATGTGAAGATGGCGCACATCAGCGAAAACATCTCCGTGCAGTTCTGCATGGATGACCCTTCTGTAGAGGTAGCCATATCAGAGCCGAAAGTTATCTATGCGTTGAAAATATTCGAAAACGAACTCCAACAACTCAGAGATGAGAATGCGACTTTGTTCAAGGAGGTCGATCGTAAGTTCCAGTCATGTTTTGATTCGAAGGCTCTACTAACGTTTTACAGCCGCTCTACGACTTGCTGAGCATGTCACCAATCTGTACATGCATGAAATTGCGCTTCATCACAATCAAAGCCCCGCTGATTTCCAACTACCCTTCTCACAGGAAGCATTTACTTCTGGCGTGACCGCAAAAGAAGCCGTCGGGCCTGCTCATATTGGTGCGCTTGGAGAATGTCTCACGGCAACTCATGGTATCCTCGATACCATCCTCAGCGTGCCACTTGACATCTTACTCACTTTGCCTGTCATCTTTTGTAAGTAGCTTTGATACTGGAACAGACCCTCATCTAACGAGCATCTTCTAGGTGTGCGTGCAATTTACGCAATCGTGTGCTTGATGAAAATGTGGGTGTCAGTCACCAGTTCTGGTGAAGTGGGGAACTTCATCAACAAGGATCTTCTCCAGATCGAAGCATACACCGAGCGCTTAGTCACAATGTTCAACGCCATAGTATCTCGCGATGCACAATCCCCACACGGCAAGTTTTATTTTGTGGCGAAACGATTACAGGAGCGCTTCGCCCATATTAAAGAGGGCGCATCGAAGACCGAGCAATCATCAGATGCGAACGAGGACTCGCGCTCCTCGACCACAAAATCGACGTCCAAGCCACGCTCGCGTCAGTCATCCCAAAATCAAACGCCCCTCCATCTACTTTCCGAGGTCGCAATGGGAAGCAGCAACACGGCTTCTTCACAGCCTCCGTCGCAGTCACAACAGCAACAGTTGCAGGCTCAGATGCAGCAGACGCAAGCGCCGCCTGAGGCAGCGATGCAAAGCTGGTACCCGGACATGCCAAATCAGCATCTTGCCCCAGACATGATGGGCATGCCTCAGGGCAACTTCGATCCAAACTTCGACTTCACTCAGTTTGATCTGAGCACAGGCTCAGACGCCGATTTGAGTGCGCTGTTCATTCCCGACAGCATGCTGTGGAACTTCTCGCCTGATATCGGCATACAAGGCTATGGTGGCTTTTAGCTGGGGTGATGTCGATGCGAGTTATTTCTACGATTTAGTGTACGATGTCATGAGTCCATGATCTAGACGCTTGCGCGATATTCTTAAAGAGCGAAAAACGAATGGGATCCTACTTGTAGTTTTAGTCACAACGGATCGTGCAGGTCTTAGAATCTTGTACCAATGCAAGATTGCTTCGCAATATCTATTCCAAAAAAGAAGAATCCATGCTGCTATTTTTGTACCATGTACAGCAACGAAGGCTCCTCGAACGTAATTGTTCACGCCACGTCAAAACATTATGCACTTGTAGGTATAACGTATCATTTCGAGTCTTGGGGGTGCTTCATGGACACCATAAAGACGAAGAATAGTTGATGATGTCTTTCCAGCTTCACATGTAGCCCACGCAGCGATTTTAGTCTAGAGTTTTCTGCGATTGTGAACTAGCAGCCTGTCCGCTGGTACATGCATTATCAAAAGCAACTAACTATGGTACCAAAGCATAACCAGGAATCTGAAATTGTTTCGATGTCATATGGAGGTTTGAATGAGTCTGCGAGACGCCATCCGTCCACCACCTGCCCGGTGCTGCTCTCGCATGGAGGGGCTGAGGTAAACATAATGCGAGAACCCCATTCTTTTGACTTCTTGTAACCGTGGTTTTTGCAGTGCGTTTAGTTTTTTGGTTCCCATGGCAATGTTGGACTTCTCTTTTGGCATGCAATTGTATATAGGTGAAGTTTTAGGTGGAGGCGCAAGACCGCGAGGCCATATATGGTTTTGAGAACGGTTTTTGTTCGACAGCAGAGTACATGAAAGCTCAAATGCATGGGTTTTATTGCGGACGTAGCATTGAGTGTGAGTTGCAAGAGGGAAGAGGAGAAGCAGCTTTTTATAGCTTTTTGTGAACGTCCGTGCTCACGTGACTGTTCAATCAGCAATACACATGCACGAAACAGAGAAGGAAAAAGAAAAAGGACCGAGCAACCCAGTGATTTCGAAATCATGTTCTTAAATTCATGGTATTTACGTTCATCCTGCAATCAACCATCTACAGCGCCATCCCGCCATTAGTCTTGACAACCTGCCCCGTAACCCACGTATTCTCGCTCCCGACTAGAAACCCCACCGTCCTCGCGATGTCCTCTGGCGTCCCCAGCCGGTTAAACGGGTTCCACGACGCAATCGTGTTAACCAGCTGGTCGCTCTTACCCTTCATGAATAGCGCTGTCGCCGTTGGACCCGGCGCAATGGCATTCACAATGACACCCTTGCGGCCCAGATCCTTCGCGAGCACACGCGTCATCTGGTCGATGGCACCCTTGGTGGTGACGTAGAGGAGGTAGTTTGGCGTGATGGTCGAGAGGCCCGTCAGGGATGTGGAGACGAGGAGGACGTGAGAGCCAGCCGGCATGTGGGGTGCTGCTTTCTGAGTCACATGTTAGCATTGTCTGGGTCTGGGAGATTAAATAAAGCCAGGGGACTCACCTGCACGAGGAAAAACGGTCCCTTGACGTTCAGTCCGACGACCCTGTCGAAGTCTGCTTCGGTCGTGTTTTCCAGACTGTTTGCGAGGGCGCCTTCTGCTGCGTTTGGAATCAGGATGTCGATTTTGCCGCCGCCCCATTTGAGGGTCTCGTCGACTAGTCGTTCGATGTCCTTGGTGTCTCCTGCGTTGGCTTTTATGGCGATGGCTTTGTCGGATCCGATCTTTTGGACGAGCTCCTCGGCGGGTTTGGCGTTGGATGCGTAGTTTATGACGACTTTGGCGCCCAGCCCTGCGAGGTGCAGGGCGGTGGCTGCGCCGATACCTTGTGAGCCGCCGGTGATGAGGGCGACCTTTCCGGCCAAAGAATGTGGGGAGGCCATTGTTTCTCTGAAGTGTGTGGTACTTGTCTGAATTGGGATTGGGGAGGGACCTTGTCTGTTGAGCTTCTCTTTCACACTGTGAAGCGGCTAGTATGAACGAGAAATGTCAAAAGGAAGTGGGAATATCAGAGTGTTGGTTAGAGTAAAAAGATCATGCTGACATCCAGATCCAGTCTTTATATACATCAATCCCCCACGTGCGCTTCTCCCATGGTACTTTGATGCAGAGATGTATCCACACCGGACCGGACGAGAGCGTCTCCGCTAAGCACTTCTACTCCGGCGGCCACTCGCACCGCCTTGTTTCGACCCCACCCTAGCCATTCCTTCCTCGGTGTTCTTTCAACTATTTGTTCCTAGCCTTCCGATGTCGTGGTGCGGCTAGAGGGGTCGTGCGATCGTAGTAGTACCGGGCGTAGTGCAGCCTTGCGCCCGCCCCAAAGCCGCTTAGCTCCGGGATAGGGTCCGTGACGTAGCCCGGCAGAATCTGATTGGCTGGCTGGACGTGTAGTGAAAGCCAAGTCAGCGATGACTACTTTCGACATTGTTAGCTCAGCACGTCGGATACGGATGGGCGAGTGTTCGCGGGCAGACCAATAAATACTCTAAGAGTAGGCAGGCCAATAAGAGATTTCGAACTATATGAGGGAAAGACTTCACAGTCCTGAACTAATTCTAACCCTATATTAACCCGAACCCTAACTACGCGTCATACAGATGTAGCATTTGGATTTGAACTGTCGAGATGGCAGAGTCTTGATCATGATTGCGAAAGGTTGGGAGGACCCAGTGAACTACTGACGCGGAAGGCATTGGAAAACCTTCACATTCATTATGGTTGAAAGGAGGGATAGAGGCGTACCACTACCTAGTACACAACCTCTACTGTGCTAAAGCGGGGCTAGCCTTATCTAGACCACCAGCGCCGCAATTAGCAACGCATGTTTACAAAAACATTATGAGGTCATCCAGATACTTCGGAAGAGCACCATGAGGCAGTGGACATAGAAAATAACTCATTCTTCAGCTATATGAGATTCAAAGGGCTATCAAGGGCAGGTGATTCATACCTTACTCTCAGGTCAACCCAGTATCAAAAGCACAGGTTTTGTTGAGAAAAAAGCCTTTCCAATATAATTATGCATTCCCACCGCTATCTAGCTAACATGCACCACGCCCCTACCGCCACTCAAACTATCTAGCAAGCCCTCAATGCTATCTAACAGGGCCGTTGCTCGTACATAATGCTCCCCTCCATATCAAGTGCTCGTCAAACACCAAAACTAAACATCGCAATATGCATTTCCGGAAGAGGAGACTTGTTGGGCCAAAGTAGTAAAAGGTGGAAGGACCCTCAAAGGACCCAAGGAAACAACCGATAAGGAAAATCTAACGCCAGCTGTCATGACCCATGCATCTTTCGTCAGGAAAATGGTTTGTGTACGTTCACCAATCCTTCGTCAAGGCTGGTTGTCATGTAGAGACCTGCTCTCGCAACCCGCTAGGTTCAGGTGCCTTTTTATGCCTTCGACCAAGAAGCGTTGCATTATCCAAGCTCAGCTCGAAAGCGCCCTTATTCTTGACCTGGCGCTTGGCAGCAGCAGCAACGGCGGGCGAATGCTGACCATAGCCACGCTCTTGACGAGGTGCGGCCGATTGCCGTGCTTGGGCGGCAGCGGAGAGGGACGTATTGCGCATTTTCTGCTCCATGGCAGAAACATCGGACGCTTGCGACTTAGGAAGCTTCGCAGGAGGATGTTGTGCGGTTGCATCATACGGTACCGACTCCGCTGAGAACTCGTCGTCATCTTCGTTCTCATCAAGCGCATTCAACGAGTTGATGGCGTTGGCGCCTCGATAACCCTGCTTGAAGTTCTTCCTCCTCTTTCCTTCCTCTTCCTGTCGATGTACCGCATAACCGACGTCGAACACTTCTCGCAGGTTGACGGCTCCTGGAGAGCGGAAGTCCATGCGCCTAGCTCCCGGTGACTCTAGGTAAGCGAAGTTTTGCTGGAGAGGGTTCCCGCTACCACCCGCCTCGTATGAATCTTGCCTTTGACGCAAACCCGCAGGGGTGGCAAGCGGGGGTGCGTCATGAGCTGCGTAGGTAAGCTCATCCGCTTCCCGAATCCAGGGGTGGTTGAGGAACTGATTGATGTCATATCGCTTCTCAGGATCAACAGTCAATAGATGTGAGACCAGATCTTGGGCGGATTTGGAAATGTCATCCCACCATGGCGACAGGAAGGTATATTGGCCGCGTGCGACCTTTTCGGTAAGGGTCTGGATGGATTCATCGTAGAAGGGCGGGAAACCGCAAAGAAGCGTGTACAAGACACATCCCAGTGCCCACATGTCCACACTCTTGGAATATCGCTCATCCTTTACGATCTCAGGGGCAGTGTAGCCGACGGTGCCACATGGCGTCATAGTCTGGGTATCCCAGATGACTTTTGACAGACCAAAGTCTGCAATCTTGATCAGACCAATACCTCCGGCACCCTGACCCTTGACGAATTCACCCTCGTCCGCTTTATCCTCATCATCAGGACCACGCGGCTTTGGGTTGCGTGTAGGAATGAAGGGAGTAGGGTAGAACAAGAGGTTTTCAGGTTTGATGTCACTGGAGCATGACGTCAGTGGATGGGGCTCTTGGCGGGGCGAGATGAATGGGAACATACCGATGCACGACACCTGCCTCCTCATGTAGGTACTGTAGCGCTTTGGCCACCTGGATGATGACGTGCCGCGAGAGGTCCTCGCTAAAGTACGTCAGGCGGACGATCTGATGGAAAAGCTCGCCACCAGGGCACAACTCCAGGACAAGATAGTAGTATTGCCGGGACTCGGCGAAATCGATCAGCTTGACAATGTTGGGGTGGTCCAGTTGTCGCATGATTTGAACCTCCTTGAGGATATTCGCTCTCTGTAGGCCATTACGTCAGTGTATGCCTCACTAACCAAGTGTTGGGGAGAGGCTAATGCCGCCGGGACCGCGCATGAGACTCGTAGTTTGCGCACCTCGACCGTTTTTGGTGTCTTCTTGAAGTCCGGATGTACATGCTTATCGCCCTACATCGAGACCACGTGTTGGTAACTGCTACTCACTCTCACACCAACCGACCCTTCGTGATGCAGGGAAAGGGATGATGACTAAAGGAAATGGGCAGAAGAAGGCATTTCCACCGGGGCATACTGACCTGACTGGAGTTCATTTCGAACTTGCGTACCACTTTGATGGCAACCTCGCCGTACTGGCCGTTGTTGTCGCGTGCTCGGTAGACGTTGCTGAAGGCACCGTCGCCCATCTTCTCAACAAGCGACCACCGCTCGAGGCCGGGGTACTTGGGCAGCTTGCCCTTGGCCTCACGCTCCTCGGCCACGATACGCTCCAGCACGGAAGGATCGATGTCCTTGTTCTTGGCGGCGGCGGCAGCTTGCTTCTGCTTGTCGCCGGCGGCGCGAGCTGCTACGTCTCCAGCCTGAGCGGCAATGTTGCGGTTGTCGACAGCACCTACGGAGAAGTCGCCGTGGGGAGCGACCTGATGTTGCTTCTGGTTCTGGTGCATGACGGGCTCACTGATTCCGGCATGCTGAGGCTCCGGGGGGTTGTTATGGCGGTGCGGCTGGTGTTGTGCGTGGACATTAGACACGTTTGTGGTGGCCTCGCCGTGGGGGGCGTTTGCGCGTGCCTGCTTGCCATGACGCAGGAAATTCTTGAAGTTCTGTATTGCAGCCATCTTAGTCGTGTGCGTGCGCTTGGGGGGCACGTAAGGAATGGTGAAGGCGGGGCAGGCGCTCAAAGGAGCGCGGTGGAAAGGCAGCGGCGACGGCGACACAAAGGCGGACCGCGGCAGGCACACAGGAGGCAGGACGACGGGCGGCTGGCGGGTCGAGCTGGCGGAGAATGCAGAGGAGGACACGCTTGGGGGCTCTGAGAGGTCATGCAGCGCCCTGGCACCGCTGGCCGCCAGAACAGGCGTGTCTTGGGCGGTCCTGCGTCATTGGGGAGCGGCCCGTGCACTATGACGACGGCGCTCGACATCATGCTTCAGAAGCGCCGCCCGCCCACGCCATCAAACGCCTGCGCTCCGCCGCTCGTACGTGCCCGCCGTCCGCCGCCCTGCCGTCCCGGGAGCGCCTGTGCAGGAATGGAATGTTGCGCGGCCCAGCCTCCGCCGGGGCGGTTCACTCACCTCGATGACGGCCATCCTGTTGCCCCTGCGGCTGTCGGCGCGCTCGCGGTGGAAGAGCATGCGCTCAGAACCTCAGTCTTCGCTTACGGAGCGTCCTGCCGTGTTACGTCGGTGCTCTGGCTACCCCAGGCGTGAGCACCAAGGATGACGGTATGCGTACGGGAAATCTCGCAGCTGGTCCGTGGCGCCGTGCAAGGGTCGATGGTATGCCGCTGGGAGCCCGCTTGCTGGGACGGTATCGACGATGGGCCCGGTCAGTTGCCGACGGGCGAGGATGGAGTTGCTGAAGTGCGCGGGAGAGGCACCAAGTATCCAAGTATATGCAGACAAAGAGGGAGAAACAGAGCAGCCCCGGGGCCGCTTAGGGCTATCTATGTGCTTTTCGCGCGCTCGGTCCGCCACGCCAGCGAGCACGCCGACATGTTCGCACGTCTCCTGCGTGCGACGGCCGGTCCTGCGCGGACGGCTTCCCCGGCAGAACTTCCAAGGTTCTCTATCGTGAGGGCCTCAGCAATAGATGCTAGAGGTCGCTCAACGCACGCTAGACGACGGCGCCAGCGCCACAATGCGACTTGCACGCGTAGCCGAGTTGGCACAGGCCCATCTCTGTCGCCGTCCGCCCTCGCGATAGGCAGACAAGCAAGGCGGCCCCCATAGAGACCCTTATTTGCGCGTCACCGCTGACTATGCGGCACCAAGATGCCCACTTCGCGGCCTCATGAGGTTTCTCTCACGCATACATGAAATTTGGCGGCGTGAAGATCACCATGCAGGGTCTAGCCACATGACATCACTATATCGTTTGGCGGGGCAGGCCATCGTCTATTTTGCTGCCGCATCTGAAACATGGGCTGACGCTCTGGACGATCACGAACCCTGCTGTACATGGCTTGGCTGGCGTACGTCTTTATGGTGCTTGCTTGCGACCTCAAAGGCTGTCTTGAGCGTGATGATGATGCTGACTGTTGCGCGGAACAATGGCCTGATTCTTTTTTCACGCAGGGTCCGCTGGCCTACAGTCTGCAGGTAGCCGTTAATCGGAGCCCGAATCACGTGGCCATGTCACGTACGTGCACAATATGGTCAAGCGGAGTGCGGCTCGCTTATCTTACTCATCCGGCTCGGCGAACTAAGCCGAATCCGTAAGCGCATCTCCTGACCCTTAAAATCCCTGGTATCGCTGGTGGAAGTTCACACTGTCAAGAACCAAGTTGAAAGAACCCAGCGAGCATCTATATCCGTTGGTGAGCACAGACACTGTGCGTGCTCGGACGAGACACTCGGATCCGGACAGGAACGATGATCGGTCGTGTCAAGCCTGGAAAATACACTATAACAATCCCAGTTACATTTCGGACGACCACGGATACGGTTTGTCAGGATGTGCCGACCCCTAACCCACGACTACCTCCGACCTCCAAGGGTTCCAGTAGCGTAGTGCATAGCTTGCACTATGCCTGCAACCCTCAGTCAGCGACGATCTCCTCATAAAAGATTTTACTATGCGTGAACCAGTGGGGATGGCACGCACCGAGCTTGGAACGAAGTACGGATGGGACACTTCGGGCTTGCTGTTGGATCAACGAACTCGTGATTGCAGATAGGCTGGTGCGTGCCACACCAGAGGCTCGCATGTGGATGTGTTGCTACTAGATCCCAATGGGACATTCGTAATCCATATCGGATCCCTCTTGCTCTTGCTGCTTATTTCCCGTTGGTTAACATTGGTCATCAAATGAGGCTCAGGTGCGTCTTAGCCAAAAATACTTAGTGCTCATGTAAAGCATAATCAGTGGTGCATACGGGATATCTTGTATATGATTTCTCTTGGCTGTGCTGTAGCAAGGATAGGTGGAGGAATGTATTAGCCCATAGATGCGCATATTCGTGGGCACACGTGGTGGGTTTCGTGACTACACAGAGCGAAGATTTTGCAATGTGCATCTATCCACATCCATCCATGTATACTATAGGTGGAAGCATGCAAGTGCAAGTACATATGTTATGAGTGGGTTAACGCGTTTGATGGCATCCTTTATGCTAGGTAGTATGAGCGGCGATGTATGCTCCCCAGACAAAACAAGGGCAAGTACTTGCACGTATACTGAATTAACATCTTCACTCTCAAGACATGAGTTCCAGCAGGCAACCAGCTCTGACCCGCACGACCCCACTTTTGGATGAACAACGTCCACGTTATGCGAGATCGATCCCAGCAAGGGAATTTTAAGCACCCACGTGTCGAAGCTTGCAAAGGTCTCTCGGGACAACATATCCCCCCGCATCCGACTGCCACTGCAGCCAAACCGTCGAGGAATTTCCGCCGAGTCACTCCAGCTTTCGGAACCAATAGGCAAATCTTCGGGTTCTTCAACCTTCGCTCATGCCCACAAGTGGAAGGTCCTTCCCCAGATTCTCCACACTTGGCATCTTGGCAACCATCGTTCTTCCACTGCCGTCACGGCCATTGACTTGTTTTTCACGACATCGTGACCCCCGAAGAAACTGCCGAGTGTGGGTCAATGTGGTGGTGATGGGGTGTTTGCGGGAAGAGATTGTGGGGTGGTGGCATACTTGGGCGGGGTGCTGTGAATTGACCGAAAAGTGATAAAACGCGAAAGGACCGCGAAAGTCTCATTCTTGAGTGCCATTAGAATCACCAGTTTCTTACAAAGATGATGGAAAATCTCTCAAGATGGCGCCAAAAGGCGGTTACCTCATTGCTTTTCATCTCGACCTTAGTTCCCTCTACTTCAGCCCGACCAGAACCCATTTCCAAAATCGCAGCACATCCGCTTCTGCCCCGCTCCTCAAATGAAACTCTACCGTACCGTGATGCATCATTATGCATCGAGGCGCGTGTGGAAGATCTCCTCCAAAGAATGACAGTCGCCGAAAAGGCCGGGCAGCTCTTCCACACTCAGCTGCAAATGGGTCCTAACGGGACTCTCGATCTCGGCAATGTCACAGAGCGCCGCAACAGCAGCGAGAATATGATCGGCGAGAAATTAATGACACATTTCAACCTTGTTGGGGACGTTACCGACGTTCGGATCAACGCACAATGGTACAACCGCATACAAGAACGTGCGCTACAAACCAGGCTAGGAATACCGATCACGCTGTCTTCAGATCCAAGACACGCTTTCACAGAAAACATCGGAACAGGCTTTGCAGCAAACCAATTCTCGCAGTGGCCGGAAAGTTTGGGTCTCGCTGCGCTGCGAGACGCAGAGCTCGTGCAAAAGTTCGCTGAAATAGCGCGCGAGGAGTATATGGCAATTGGCATTAGGACAGCGCTGCACCCCCAGATCGATCTCGTTACTGAACCTAGATGGGCGAGGATTGGAAACACCATGGGTGAGGATGCCAATCTGACATCGGAACTCGTTGTCGCCTACTTGAAAGGGTTCCAAGGTGAAGAGCTAGGTTCGCATTCAGTCTCGACAGTTACAAAACATTTCCCAGGTGGTGGGCCCATGGAGAATGGCGAGGATAGCCACTTCACGTATGGTAAGAACCAAACGTATCCAGGCCATAACCTGGAGTATCATCTTATTCCGTTCAAGGCGGCCATCGCAGCAGGTGCCAGACAAATTATGCCTTACTACTCACGACCAATTGGTACTGAGTACGACGAAGTCGGGTTTTCATTTAACAAAGGCATCATCACTGACCTCCTCCGCGGCGAGCTTGGTTTTGAACATATCGTCTGCAGTGATTGGGGTCTTATTACCGATACGGTGATACGAGGACAAGACATGCCAGCACGTGCTTGGGGAGTGGAGTACTTGAGTGAGCTTCAGCGTGCCGCCATGGTGCTCAACGCAGGTGTCGATCAATTCGGAGGGGAGCAGCGACCTGAACTTATCATCGAGCTGGTGAACACCGGAGTCATTCCCGAGGAGCGGCTAGACGTATCAGTCCGGCGCCTTCTCCGCGAGAAATTCACCCTGGGTCTTTTCGATAATCCATTTGTCGACGTTGAGGCCGCCGTCCAGGTAGTTGGCAACCCATACTTCCGCCGTCTCGGCAACGAAACCCAGCGAAAGGCGTACACTCTTCTCACCAACAACGACAACACGCTTCCTCTCAAGTCCAACAGCAACACGAAATTCTACGTCGAAGGCATTGAGGACAGCTACCTTGAAGCTCGCAACTTGTCTTTGGTCTCCACCCCTGAGGAAGCCGATCTCGCGATTATCCGCCTACAAGCACCATACGAGCCGCGTCCGGGTGGCTTCGAAGCCAACTACCACGCCGGATCGCTCGAATACAACGCGACTGAAAAGGCCAGACAAGCAGCCATTTACTCCGCCGTACCCACCATTGTCGACATCTATCTCGACCGGCCAGCTGCCATCCCCGAGATTGCGGAGTCAGCGAAAGCACTACTAGCGAACTTCGGAGCAGGGCCCGATGCCTTCCTTGATGTGGTATTTGGTGTTGACGGGGCGGAACCCCTAGGCAAGCTACCGTTCGATTTACCGCGGAGCATGGCGGCGGTGGAGGCTAGTAAGGAGGATGTTCCGTTTGACACCGAGAATCCCGTGTTCAAATTCGGGCATGGACTAAGATATGCAGAGACATGCTAGACATGTAGCACGTTGATGTTAGCTAAATCACGAAGCCACGACACTTTAATAGCATACTGCTGGTGAATGATGAAAATATATATGCTCTATATCGCAGGATCTTCCGCCAACTCCTAGCACCACAATATTTCCAAAACACGTGCGACCCCAGAATCCTACCCAACTCGCCGCGTCTCAGCGTGACACAATACCACAACCACCACCCAACCCTACCAACGCACCTCACTATCCTTCATAACCCCCCAAACCGACTATTAACACCCTTAAAAGCCCACCTCTGCCGTTGCATCTGCCGTATATATCTGACACACGACGGACAACACCCTTGTCTACTCCTCGGCGTCGGTTCATGACCCCTACTACACCTCATCTCATACGGGTTGTAAATGCTGCGATCGTCCCATGGATTACTTTGGATGCTGTAGAGGAAGGTTTGGAAATCATGGCAGTAGTATGCGTTGCTGACGAAGAAGCTGTGGCCGCAGGT
Organism: Paracamarosporium sp. OC-R06-R3; assembly: GCA_019828545.1. Taxonomy (NCBI): domain Eukaryota; kingdom Fungi; phylum Ascomycota; class Dothideomycetes; order Pleosporales; family Didymosphaeriaceae; genus Paracamarosporium; species Paracamarosporium sp. OC-R06-R3. The sequence continues at coordinate 432,985 of JACVRA010000202.1, read as the reverse complement.
GTAGGTGTCGATTGTGTCGTAGCACATTACGGGTTGGAGGGAGAGGGACGGTTGGGTGGGGTGAATGGTTGCACGGTTTTCGGTGGTCTAAGCCTGTGAGAGGTAGAGTATGTAGTCTTGATAAGTACTGGGAAGGCAAAGGAAGAGAAATGAACTTATGTGCGTTTTCAAAGGCGTTATTCGTATCTAGTTGCTGCGTTGCTGTCATTCGCTACGGGGGGCGGGACGCAGTCGTGGTGTTTCTGAGCTCTATGTTGTGTGCACGTATCAACAGTAGTTGAATAACTATTGTTAACCGTGGCTGTCTTGGATAGTGTTCGATAATGGCGGAGGATCGGTGAGGCCTGGCCAACGATGAGCATATTCCTAGAGTGTACCAGCATGCGTGTCACTTGTAGTTCGCTGGGTCAAACGCTTCTTGTAACGTGTTATGCGGAAGCGGCCGACGAAAGCTAGAATGCTTTGTAGAACTATATGAGTTAGAAGTGTATATTGATGTCTACTGTGCAAGGGACTGACCGGTTCCGTCCGTCTGAATTTCGGCTCACATCCGAGAGACCTACGGAGAGCTATTTCCCTGTTGTGTACAAGAGGCAAGCATACTATACGTGCATTTTGCGATGAGCCAGTTGGTGGGGTTTGCCAATGGACCGGCAAACGAATGATAGCAAATCGCCAGACCCACGAGATCCACCAAAAGAACGCTCTAGAAGTTCCAGCAACAAGAGAGTTACAGGTCTACCTAGCTTATTCCACATTTGGCCAACCTAACAAGAGTTTATCGTTGGCACGGTGCCCACATCTACCCGTTGTTCCTCGCTTCCCCGCTCTCCTAGCAAATACAACATCAACCAATCTCTCGTAATCTCACTAACCGTTCAAGTTCCCCGAGCCGCTTCCCCGAACTGTTTTCCCTAGCCGGAGTACTTCTAAGCTTGGACCTCTGGTTGTTTGCGAGGATGAGATGGCGGTTACACCGTTCACCCCACTTAATGAGCCCCGCAGGCACAAACTTTGGAGATGAATTCAAGCGTCATCGTCTCTTTAATAGAGGATTTTTTTTTTTGCATGTAATCCCGTTGTCCCGATCTCGTCATTACGGTACTACGTTAAAACACGAAGTATGTACATGATCGTCATGGATACTACATTGCTTTCGCTGCTTCACCTTACAACGGAATAGCTTCACGAACATCAACGATAAGAAGAAAGGAGTGTCAGTATCTATACCTTCACACCCACACACATCCAACCATCAAAATATGCAGTCCCACACATACCCTGATCCAAACCCGAACCCCCTGCTACAAACCCAGAAACAAAATTCCCTCAAGCCAGACAAATCTCCCTATCAACAACATATCACATATAAGCAAAGCACAATCCACACAAAAAAAGCAAAAAAGCAAAATAACTTCTGACTAAAGCCCTAGGTATCATAACATATCCCACCTCGCAACGCACACAACCACAAGCCGCAAGCCGCGAACGGACACTTACGCACCCCCACCCAGCAAGTGCATTCCAACACAACCAATCAATCAGCACAGCACAGCACAACATCAAGCGCCCAAAACACCACCGTGATATCTCCCAATCCGGTCCGGTCCGGTCCGGTCCAGTCCGCCGGGGAAACAAGAACAAGATGCCCCACTCCGTGCTAATGCTATGCAGTAAGGGAAATAATCTGTGAACCTCGTCGGCGCAAATTCAAATGACAAAGGGAAAAAAAAAAAGTCTGTATGCCTCGTGTGCAGACGTATGTAAGGTTAGGAACCGGCAAGCGGGCCGGCGTCGAAAGATGACAACAATCGAACAAGCATGCTGCAGTTCGAGGGCGTCCAGAAAGCGATTGATCGAAAAGATGCTGAGAACTAAATCTTCCTTCGGACCGTAAACTTTCGCGATACCGTTGCCGATGGGAGCGCTTCGGCGAACTTGTCTCGCGCTGGATGTGGGTTAGCTTGTTTCCACGGTGGAATGCGAATGCGGCTTGGCACTTACTCTCCTGGCTATCGAATGAAATGACGATGTCGTCGTGTTCGCCCGGATACTCGATTTGATCCAGACAGACGAATCTCCTCTTCATGCCGGCCCAGCCGGTCAGTCTTCCCTCTTCTTTGCCCATTTTACCTTCCCCTTTTCTTTCCTCAACAGGCAAAGCGAACTTGCAATCTACGAGCCGTACGGAGGACTTTCCGTTCTTGTCCGACTTTTGAAATTCATCTTGCGGTTTCAATTGGAAATTCATGGCATCGGCATGCGAAAACTCTTCGAAGAACGCTAGGAGTTGTACAATATTGTCCTGCTCGACAATCTGAATGCGGATTGTATTTGCGGTCCACTGCTTGTATATCGGGACAACCATGCGACGCCGAGCAATTGAGAGGGTGGATGCGATACTGGCCCAGTTAGACATTATGCACGTATACGAATGAAGGTCGCTATATTCTTACCCGTCGAATCTAACTGAGAAACCAGTCACGGCGAGTTGGAAAGCGTGTAGGTCTTGATAAGAAGCGAACGTCAGTCTTCTTATGGTGGACGCATTCATGAGAGTCCTGAGCAGATCGGCAAGTGCATCTGGTATTTCTTTCTCTGTGCGCGACGCATCAATGGCAATAGCCATGTCGCGCTGCGGATTTCTGAGAAAGGTGAGCTCAGGACTACCAGAAATTGGTAACCGAACAAGCAGCTCTCCCGTGTCTGTATTGTCAGCATGTTATCACACGTGACAAGTGAGTCGAATTGCTTACCAAGGTTCATACGGTCTGAGAAGACGCCAGCGCTGTGTCTGCATAAAATCCTCAAGCTTTCACTCATGACAGTGGGCGCAGATTCTAAGCCGACAACATCAGGATCCTGGTTCATGGTCTTCGCTTCGAGCCATTGTAGCTTGTTAAGCACATTGCTTCCGCTTTGACTGAAACCTTCAGCCGGGTCCGCGCTCTCAATATTGTACTCTTTCAACGGGACCTGGGCGAACATCTTCTCCTCTTCGCCAGTGTTCAAAGAGGTCAACAACCCAAATATATGATTCCGCTCCTTGCTGTCACCAAAGACCATACGAAGAGTGCAGACCTTCAATCGCTTGTCTGGCAACTCCTCTCGGAACCGAAGTACCATTGATGGGGCTTGATCAGGCTCCGTCGTGTATGCGAAGTTTAACGGCTCTTGCTTTGTGCCTGCCTCGTGGGTTACGATTCCAACCGCACGATTTCTGGGGTGAGTGACCATGACCACCCGGTACCCGCGATGAAGCTTTCTTTTGCCTGTGCCCTCGCTACTGAGATTGAACTTCTCAAAGAGGTGTATTTTGCTGCCTCTGACAGGTTCTGCAGGAAATGCCGCCGGATTAGTCGGGTCCTTGTAGATTCCTTCGCGGAGCATCATGATGCATGCAGTTGTTTCATCACTCCGTTCTCTGAGCGCACTTTCAACGCGATTCGTATGGTCGACAATACTCCAAAGACTACGGAAGTCGGGCTCATTCAGTTCCACATTCAACACAAATCCGTGACGCAGCTGGAGTGCAAAGCCATGACCCTTTGATCTCCAAGAAACGTCCTTCCAGGTTGCGCCAAGTTCCGTAGACGGTCCGACTACGATATTGACGAGCTCGGTCAGACTGCAGATGGCGAGTTTGACATTGAAATTCTCGCGGGATCTCAAGACAGAGATGACGACAGGAAAGGGTTCGCGATCAGTGTTAAGATCTTCTGTCGACATTGAGGCTTGGGCAAACATTCTGAAATAACAAAATTCTGCTTTCGTGTCCGACACCGGCATGAACTTCATGGGATTGATACGCTTCTGTACACCGTCGGTCACAATCAATTTGGCTGAAGCGGCGGACAGAACGCTCGCCGCATCTGGAGCGAACTTGGGATATGTTTGCCAGATATCTTGCTGCTGACCCTGTATGAGAGCCTGCGTAGGTGGCATACTCTGATGCCTTTTCATGGATCCTAGCAGCATCTTCAGTGAAGAAAGAATGGCGTCATGCGTCTCATATGCTTCTGCATTCTGCTCATCCCCGGCGGCCCTGGCTGCGTTGGCCTGCGAACCCATCTGTTGATCGCCATATTTCGTGAGACCAGAGTGATTACTAAAGACCTCTGTAAGTATCCACCAGGTCTTTGCCAAATCTACATGTGCTTGGATAAGACGTTCTGGCTGAGGTTCTGCGGTCCTGGGTCGGCTCCTGATGGCTATCTCCATTGCTGCACGCCCCTTCAAAAACCACCAAGTGGCAATGCGCAACCAGACAGTAGGTGCGTGATCATATATCTGCCCGTTAAGCTGTGCCATCAATTGAAATACGCCGCGCATGTGCTCAACGCGCTCGCCAAAGTCTAGGAATGCCCCTTCTGCTTGTATTTTGGTGTCCGAGCGATTTAATGACGTGGCAGCCGATCGAAGCGGGGTTTGGCTGCTAGGAGAAGTGGCTGACTGAGGTGGCAGCTCGCGGTGTGGTGGCGGCATAGGTGGCTGGTCTGCTCGAGGCGGCGACATGAAGGTTTGTCGCTCGTACTGCGGTGGGGTTGGTACTATGGAGGCTTGACTTAAAGCAGAAAATGGCTGTTTTTCTAAAGTGGAGGGCGTCTGTTGTATAGATGCAGTAGTTGCTGCAGAGTATGGCTCTTGTGGTGAGCTGCGTGTTCGGGATGCAGCTGAAGGCATCGTATTAGCAGAAGAGGAGGAAGGAGGACGAGGGTCAGTGTCCAGCGGCAAGGTCCCTGGAGGCATCGGTGTCCGCCCAGGAGACGGTCCGCGAACTCTTGATCTGTGAGGGTCTTCTGCGTCCAATGTACGCTGTGGTGACTCTGGGGCTGGTACAGGATCGCGAGCAGCAAATCGCGGCGGAGTCTTGCCAGCAAGCATGGTAACCGTCGTAGGGGGTGTCCCTACTGCGAACCCACTGGACTGCAACGAGCCGGGCCGGAACGAGCTGGTACTAGAGCCCGAGTCACGTTTGGATTCATCGGCTGTTCGGTGTGCAGCTTCATGCAGGACCCTGCCCTCGTCTGCGCGCATCTTGTGTATCACTTTGGCAGAGAATGAGTTGGGGTCAGTAGGTTCACTTTGCAGATAACGCTCAGCAAGCGACGCCTTTGCGTCTATTGGAGATTCTGTTTCGGTCTCCTTCATCTCTGGCAGCCGCGGGACCGCCGGCGCAGGTTCGTTGTCAGAGTCACCGGCGTGTTCGCTCCATCCAGTTTGTGTTCGTGACAGTGGTTTTGGTTTGAAATCCTCCTCTTCTTCACGCATTGACGGGAGCTCAGGCGCCTTTTTCGACATTACCGGCGACAGGTTTTCCGACTCAAACGAGTATGCAGAGTCATTGCTCGGCCTTCTAGGCACATCCGTTTGGGCCTCAGTCTCCTGGAGATCAAATCCAGTGGGGGCTCTCGTCAATGGTTTCGGTCGCTGACCTAAGCCCATGGACCCCAGGCCTCGAGTGGGCTCAGGCGGCGGACTCGCGTGCGTGTTGATGCTCCCCACCTCCAGCTTCTGTCGCAATGGCGGGGACAGCTCGCCGCCACTAGTCAAGGTCCTGGTAACAATGCCTCTCTGCGCTGCTTGCGCATTTTGGCTGTCCAGAGCGTTGAACTTGGGGCTGCGTGTGCCAAGAGCAATGTCGTCCTGGTGTGTCTGCGCCAGCTTGTCGGCATCCGAAACACTGTTCGACTTCCTACGGTTGTATACTGTAATTGACGGCTCCTCGCACTCGTCACCACCCTCGCCAATCACAATGGGCTGCGTGCGCACGAACGAAACGGTGAGGCCCTTCTTGCGGGTGCCCTTCTTTAGCCCTCCATTCTTGCCCGCAGCGCTGTTGATGACATCGTTCGAGGAGGGCCATCTTTGCGCGCTGACGACGTCGATCTTAGGGCGGCTCGCAGAACCCAGGAAGGCGGCGGCGGCAGCCTCTTTGTGGGCTTGTGCGCGCTCGGTGGAGGGCTTGAGGAAGCTGGAGGCTCGCAGTTAGCACACAGCACGCTGGTCGAGGAGAGTGGGCAGTGCAGATGGGGCATAGCGTGTGCGTACTCATTCACGTCGTCGTTTAGCTTGAACGATGTCTGCGTCTTCGGTTTGGGGTTGTCTGGTGGAGCGTCTGCGGCATGGTCCTTGGCGAACAGCTTGGCCTTCCACCTGCCCTTGAAAGCGTCGACCATTGCGGCGTGTGGCCGCACTCGAGGGGTCTGTTATGTAGCGGTGCAATGGCGAAGAGCGTGAGGGAAGGCCGGGGCCGGTTGCAGGAGTGCTGGCGGAAACGGGGCACGCGACGTCGAGGCTGCTGGCGTGGGAGGGGCGTTGGTGGAGCGTATCTAACGGCGGGAGCGCATCACTCTGAAACGTAGCGAGGGCCGCCAATCAGTGGAGCGAGGGACGGCAGCACACGCTCTAAAAAGTGTATGCCGTGTGCTGTTGACAGGAGGGCGGGATCGACTGTGGTTGCCAGGGATTCCGAGGGGCGGGAGCGATGCGACCCTCAGGTACTGGCACCCGCTCTGGCTCTGGCACTGGAGGCGGAGACGGAAGAGCGACTAGTGAGTGCGCAAGTGTGGGACCAGCGGACCAGCGTCGTCTCACCAGGCCTGTCACCACGGCGAGGCGTATGCACAACGAGGAGACGGTCGGCAGGCGTCAGGATGCCACGGGCGCCCGACCCCGCCATGGCATCCTCTTGCACTTCACAGTGGCAACGTCGCCGTTGTCTCTGCGCCGCCCGATGACTAACGCGCCCTAAACAGCTACAAACTATGGAGAAAGGGTCCTCCCGCCCTGCTGGCGTACAGCCACGGCCACTCTGCCCCACGCCGTCGTTAGAGCTGAGATGATGACGTGCGTGCCTCGGGACCCTCTCATCAGCTGCCTGTCCCCGGCCTCTGACCCTGAGTGTGCTGCCAACATGTGTGTACGTGGTGTTGAGGCGGCGGGCGTAAGTCTGAGATAAGAGGACGCTGCCAACAGCTCAATTCATCCATCGCCCGTGCCGCACGTGAGCTGCTTACCTGGGAGATAGTGGCATCCATGGATCTTTCGATAGCACGGTCCATTGTCGAGGCGCTTACGGCTCGCCTTGGCAGCATCGTCCTTCCTAACATGTGGATAATTTGGACGAGACCGACGCGTGCAGACCCTCTGCTGTCACGGCAACAAGAGAAAAAAAAAACAATCACAGGCCAGGACGCGGCTGAGTAGTCGTCAGCCCTGCACAAGTTTGACGCGACGAAAGACTGCGGGAATTGCGAGCTGCACATTCATCGGCGTCCGCATGCCCTAATCGATGCTGCTAGCCAGACAGGGCTTAGACGACGAGTAGTGATCCAGATCTCAAAATATCACAAGCTTATAGGTAGTCCGGATCCACAAATGGAATCTTTCAGCTTGTGAAGACGTCCTGCAAGCACTCGAAGCGTCCATCATGGCTGGGCATCGGCGGTGCTTCCCTCTCGAGTCGCCGCTAGTCTACAAGTACAGAGCAAACGGGTCAGACACAAACGTGCATCTTGCTCTCATGGCGAAGCACTATAAACATAAGCCCAGAGGGATACCAGCAGACGGGTACGCTCCACATTTTCGGTATGCCACGTGGAGACATCTCCGAAGACGTCGACGAGTCCAGCGAAGAGGCGTTGAATGGGCAATGTAGCGCCAAGTAAAGCGACAGAAAGGTGTTAGCTCTCGCAAAAGTGGCAGCGCTCAATAATGTTGCCATGATTATCACAGACTACCACACGCTCGCCGTGGACATGCGAGCTGCAAACCCATCACCGTAACGCATCACACAGCCCGAGACTGGCGGTGCAGTAGCGTCTGTTGGAGCATGTGTAACGACGGCAAGTTGCCCCGGGGACTGGCTGGAGCATGCAATGCAGACGGACGAACAGTCGAGGTGATTCGACTAGGCCGTCACTCGAGCTGGCAGCTTTCTGGGTTTCGCTGAGGCCAAAGTGCCCCGAACAGGTGTTCGACTCGTATAGAATGAGCCGCGAGCAGCGAATATAGCAGCGCACTCGGGCACATGACCGCCGTCCTATGCGTCTTGCATGGGGAGGGGCTCTTTTCGGAGAAGTCTGGCAATGCAGCTGGATGGGCCACTTATGACGCCAACCATCTGGGCAACTTGGTAGCAGCCGCAGCCAGTCCCACAGCACTTTCTGACACCCGTCGCTACACAGCGAGCTATATTGTCCGCCCAGCTCTGTACAGACACTTGCTCATACGCCGAACCCACGCCCGCGCTTGGTGTTGCTACTGTGATTGGGCCACTTCCATCCTGCCGCATTGCGCAAGCGCGACCAACGACCGACCTGCCACCTGCGACCTGCTCCTTCCTGCTGCGTGCACTCAACCCTCCCCTCCACCACGAGCTCAGCACTGCGGGGATCCGGACACGGCGAACCATCCCCTGGACGACGAAACCCACTCTACGCTCGTTGTGTCGATACCTCACCATCGCCTTCGGAGCGCGCATTTCTCGGCCGACGGATACCTGCGTCACCACCCCCAAACCCGCACGTTGCACCTCACCCGCCCACCAGCATACCTGCACGCCCGCCAGCGACGTCGCATGCACCCCGACGCTCTGTATCTGCGCGCGTAGGGGATGGCGCTGAAGTCCAGAGGGTTGGCAACCACCAAACTCGAAGCCTGACCGGCAGCGCGCTCAGCCGACGCCGCTCTCAAGAATGTCCGACCTGCCCTCAGAAGCATACGCATTGCTCGAGTCCTCTTTCACCGCTTCGCCAAACCTTCGCTCTCATAAGCCGCTTCCGCGCCGCAGCGACGACTATCGCAGCCTTGAACCCGCCGCGCTGAAGGAGGAGACGCTGTGGCGAGACGATGATACCGAGTCGCAGGTCAGCAGCGAGCTACCGTCCCCGACACCTCTGGCGCCTGCCCCAGCTCTGGACGGAGCAGAGAGTGGTCTTCCGCCAACTCCACCTTCGAACTCCCAGGACGGGTTACCAGCCACCAGTTACAGTCCTCCGCCCCATGCGGACAGCGTCGTGACCTCGCTGACGTCGCGCAAGTCGACTTTAAGTACCCCCGTTAACCAGCGCAGCCCTCCCACGCCTGATCCTAGTCCACCGCGAAGAGCAGACGCATCCATGGCGACTCCTGAACGCCCGGCCCTTTTTACGTATGCCTCATCTCGCGCCGACTCCTTCACGACCGCCAGAGAGGAACCTATGTCGTCTGAAGCAGAAAGTCGATCGAGCACCCCCACAGGCGCGCGGTTGAGCATTGTGGAAGAGGATCGGGGATTAGGTCTGGCCTTCGAGCGTGAGGAAGATGATACTACTCCAAGGAATACCATTATAGCAGCGCCGCTCGAAGACGAGGCGAACAAAATTGATAGCGGGCTGAATGGCAAGGGTGACCTAGAAGTGGAGGAGATACCAGATCGGGAATGGGATACAAATTTGATGCGAAACGTGACGGTGCGCAGAAAGCGAGACAAGAAGCCGTCTCCGCAGAAGAAGTCGGATCTTCCCAAGCCTGCATCTCCAGTTGCACCCTCAGCAGCTGGGCTCACGCCGCGGCGGAGCTCCAGTCTTCGCGAGCGCGTCGAGGCAAGCCGTTTCAGTCCGCACTCGCCTTCTATTGAGAACTTCGCGAAATCAATCAATTGGCCCATTGAGGCTGTAGACGTATTGCAGGACCAGGCCAGCGAAGTTGAACGAAAGCGTTTCTCCGGATCATCTATGTCGTCAGCCGTGGTGGAAGCCATGGTCGTGGTCACGCCTCCGCAACGACGGCAAACCTTGCGTCATTCGGGGAAGAATTTGGCATACAGGCGAGGTACAGACTCACCCCCCGAGTATGGGACGCCAATCTACTCTCGTGCATCTATGCGATCGGACGACATACCGCTGCATCGACTAGTCCATAAAAAAGCCAACATCAATGATAGAAGCAAACGGATCAGTTCTGATTCTGCTACTATGGGCGACCGTACTGCTACACCGGCATCTCTCCGACAGCGTGCAGAGGAAAGCGCTGCGGTCACTTTAGCTCATCAACGATCGATTAAGAGCGTGCTGCAACCGGCGGCTGATATTATGAGCCGGTCGAATTCGATAACACGAAGTCAACCTGCCAGGAGCGTTCACAAACGTATCACATCGGCGCCTGAGGCAACAACAAGAACGCGTACTCCTTCCACTGCACATAGTGTGTTTGACATATCTCCGCCTGAAAGTCCTAGTCCGAAACGCGAACGGAAGACGTCGTCGAAATTAGCTTACGTAAAAGCAGCCTCACCACCATGTGCGGATGTTCAGAAACCGAGCCACGAAAAGTCACCGTCGCGGAGGACGGGAGCACCAAAAAGCACGCCTAATGTTAATAAATCGCTGCCTGAAATCCCAACGGAACTTCCCAATGAGCACAAAAGCGACATTTCAGAGGTTGATCACGAGGTCTATGATCTGGAAGAGCAGGAGACTCGGCCTCCATCTGCCATGCTGGAAAGGGTACGCCACTTGTTAGCGGAGACCGAAGCTGCACAGGCTACAGCCGTCGAATCTCCGCAAACTCAGGAATCTTCAACAAAGGCGCGGGCTTCATCAACTGATACTGCACCAACTGTGCGTCGAGGATCAGCATCTACACGCGGACGTTCCGAGGAAAGACGACGAAGCTCACATAGCCAAGATCACACGTCGAATTCACGAGACGCGCTTTTGCGCTCTAGCTTGGACCGTGTGCATACAGAGGAGCTCCCCCGATCAAGCCATGAATGGCATTCTTTCCACACTGATGAAAACGGCCGCGTCAGCTTCGACAGATCCACTCCAAGGACCGATGAGCACGCCATGGCTCGTCATCTTTTCTCTCAGACGACTCCATTCTCGCAAGTCTCCGATACACCTATCGAGGTCAGTGAAGCAACGGCCGTAAGCATTTACCCTCACAACAACAATTCTTTGCTCGTCGTGCAACAAGTCGCACGGGCGAGTCTACAGCCTTCAGAGCATAAACAGATTGCAAATGATGTGCATTTTACCACACCTGATGTAGAAGAGCTTGAGGAACCTTCCACGCCGCCGTTCTTTGAAGCAAGCGAAGGCCCACCGAAGCAGCTGCCGAAGCCTACTCTCACCTTTGAGCCTTCGACCCCACCAATGCAAATCGATCTACCTACTTTCACGGCGGTAGATTCGCCGCTCAAAAACCCTCGTAAGCCGCCGGAACCGCCTGTGATCAAATTCATACCGCCCACTCCCGCTGAAGAACTCGAACGTCAACTTGTGCCAGGTCCACCGAAGCAGTCCGACTCGCACCCACAGCGCCGCCTCTCTCTGAAACAACGCGCACGCCGCTACTCGGATAACTTCATATCGCCTTTCCTTGCCCGTGCGTCCAGCATGCGTGGTCGATCTGCTGGTGTTTCCAACACCGGCCATGGCCAACTTCAAATCCCAACAGTCAACGACGAAGATGGCAGTCTGCATCCTTTCTGGCGCCCGCGTGGCTTCTGGGACGGATTCGAAGATAGTGATTCCGAAAGTGATGATGATGTGCTGCCGCGCGGCGGAGACACAAGCGACGTCGAGGACGACGATTCTGAGCCACCCTCACCACGGAAACGGAGCGCCATAGGCAGAAGACTTACAAACAACTTGAAGAAACCCAATGGTTTCCTGATCGGAAACTCTCTCGGCGTCGAGAGAGCAGGTACCAACAGGCGAAAGCCTCAGATCAACCTCCCCTCTCGCAGTGCCTCGAGTAAATGGAGTAAGCGTGACGCGCCCAAGATACTCATCCAGCCACCCACCCTCTCTTTTCGCCGTTCCCAGTCCGCACGCGTTCAGAAACGATCTTCACGCACATCCTCCATGTCGTCTTCAAGCACGCTCGAGAGACCAAGGCGACGCACCGAAACATGGCGGCAGGGCAAAAACATTCCTGGTTTGAAAGGCGTGCAGGTGCAGTACATTGGCCTAAGCGGCGTGAAAGAACGCTTCCGAGAGAAGAGAGCGGAGAGGAGGCGCGAAGCATTAAGAAAGAGCATCGGCGGGAGGTGGTACGTTGAGCCGGGAACGCCTGGCGGAGCAATTGCCTAAGAAGACGATCATCTCCCTCCCCCCAACCATCTACAGCCCTGCGGCATAATTTCCTATCTAATATTTCTCATACCGTACGTACCGTCCAGCATCTGGGATCTGGCTTTCTAGCGATTTCGCGATCACGCATGATGTTACGGCTGGTTTCGTTTCGTTGCGTTGCGTTGGCTTGCGTTGGCTTGCGTTTGGCGGTGCGTCGCGTCGCGTTGTGTTGTGTTCGGCTTTTCTTTGCTTTCGCTCTTCGGTTCTGGAATATACCTTTGATAAATACTTGAGCGCTTATTTACTTGCTTGCTTGCTTGCTGCTTGCCTGGTTTGTGGATTGTATAGTACGTTTTTTGGGGTGAGGGGTATTGAATGGGGTGGGAAGGAGAGAGGGATGGAATGGAGAAAATAGGCACGAATGAGTAACGCTTCATGATCACTGAAATGATTGAGCTTTGAGTGAGTGGTTTTGTATATCGTGATGTAGTGGGGTAGTGGGGGTGGGTGAAGGGTTCATAGCAGGTCGTCACACTGTTGTCGAGAGGTAAAGCGGGTGTAAGCTGAATAGGTCGGTGGTTTATGCGCGATGTGCAAGATTAGGATCTTACGCCTGTGATGTGGGGAGTGTAACTGGACGTCTGCACGCTACGGGCTTCCTTTTTTTCTTCCTGTCAATCATCACGTAGTAAGCCGGTACTAGTCATGTATGATTCTCCTGAATTAGAGGATAGGTACGAGCACTTGACTAGTATAATACAGTTTAAGTGATTTGCTTACCAGTACTACTACTCGTCTTTTACGCTGTGTAGCCTGGGTGATATATGTAGGGTGGCCTGGTTCTAGTGTGTGTATAAGTCGCTTGTACAGCTTTTGGGGTCTATGTATGGTGTTGTGATTCATGACGTATGTTGTCTAAGTTTGTAAAGAGCTGAATTTCGGTGATGATATCTATAGACGCCAGATACTAAGCTATAAAATAAAAGAAGCCATGCGGGGGGTTGTGGGTAGTGTGTGGGGGCGCAGCAAGTTGTATGTATCATATAACATGCATCGAGAGTATTCGAAAGTGATGGATTTGCTGCAATTGTTAATTAAGTGAGATATGAATCGAGTAGATAAGAAGGCTTCTCAGTCTTGGAACGGCCTGGCGTTCTTCGAAATTCCCTATTCATTCAGGACTTTTACGCTCCGTGCTAGCTTAACATGCAACGCTAATTCATTGATTATTTAGCGCGTGAGCTGCAGAACCTATCTATTAGCTGATATCCCGATGGTTTCTGTGGTATGTTGTTGTGCATGTGCTTGGGGTGGGAATTAATATCTGCTTCGCGTGCAATCATATTGCGCTCATCCTAGGATATGTATGTCGTTTCTTACAGGTCAGGGGGTAACGTTCATCTTAAGAGGTTAAATAGTATAAATGATTCACTCTGGTGGCTTGTGTTGATACGAAGTATACACCCCGGTTTAGCTCAAAACTATGTCAAACGTTTAGACATAAAGAGTTTGCCTTTCCCACTGCGGAGTAAACCAGTTAACAGCGCTGGAAGATAGCGTAGTATAGATAGGAGCTGCTCATACTGTAGTCGATCGTAGCTAACATCGCGTTAATTTAAGCGTATCTAGCAGATTTAGCCATGGCTTTTGTTACCAAGTGTAAGACGAGAAGAGCCGTGCACGTGGATACTAAGTCTGCGAAGGACACGATGATCACGCGGACCTCGTCCGTATATCATGGCAGTAATTAGTCTGATTGTGAGATTGGTGGTAACCTTCATGCCACGAGGCTCGCAGTTCACACTCAAGCGTCTCTCTAAAGTTCTTCGAATATCCAAGCAACCTCAAGACATCAACGAGACCACGACGAAACTTCCCATATAAACCCGGTTTAGAAGGGACTTACAGACAGTGCGGAACTACTCAAAAGCCTCCAAAATAGTAAAAACGAACAAGGGACGAGAATTCCATAAAAGCGTCGTTCATTTTGGTTCTCATAATCCCCACGTAAGTTCATGAAATGAGGGCAGAATTTTATTGTGTCAAGATGAGAGGTTATTTTTACACTGTTCGTCCTCCAGAATGCATACCAAGGCCTTTTTTTTTTTTTTTTCAAAAGACAAATCGTGGGAAAGATGCTCCTCCTATTCGATGCGCAGTTACCCTCTACACTTCCTTCTTCAAAATAGGCAGGAAGATTCCGTAATTACGAGGTGGTCATCCATTTGCAGTATTAGTATCCATTGGCGTGGCTTTGGGACATGATCTTAGCTCCAAAGCGTACATCATGGCATACACAACACAAAGAGAAGTCATATTGGGCATGCCACATTTCGCTATTCACCCTTGTATATCCTCCTCTACATTTGTGTCGTTTCTCGAGACTCACACATGTCAAAAAATTGAAGCAACCTCTTCCACAACATAATGGGTCGATGGAATTCATATGCTTGTCAAATGTAAAACACAATTGAGATCGGTTCAAGCAAGATCCTGGCTCTGATAGTCATGAAGTTGCAGAATGTAGGAAGGCGAAAATGAGGCACTGGCTGAGCGCGGAGTCGCTAGGGGAATTGATGACATTGTGAAACGATGGACAAGGAGAATGATCGGGAGGAATTGATGGATGTTGGTATGTAGTTGGATTTTTGAGATGGGAGTAATCTTATGTTCCGGTTTTGTAGTGGCTTTGGTGGTGATATAAGAGAAAGGGACTATACAAGGCTGTTGTAGAGCTGCATCTATTGTAGACTAGAGGGTATGTAGGATGTGAAGTGCATGTTCACGACTGTGGTGTTTTAACGAGATCTCAATAAACCAAATGCTTCATATACAGATTAGTTCTGCTACCGCAGAGATCAAGTACCAGCCGATAGGGTAATTACAATATTGACTGATCGCCTTGCGATTCCCTTGAGTGAGTGACTTCCTACTCACTATATAATTGAACTTAGTCACATGTCATACAAGCTGTACACTAAATATCTCACAGAACACCGTATTTACATTCTCTACAACACTACTTTTACGACCAACACACTACCTCGAACAAACTCATACCATCCCCTTAGCCTCTTATTTCGGATCATGAGCCACAACCTCAATCTCAACCCTCATATCATCCTCGCCCAACCTCTGCACCCCCACCGTCGTCCAAATCGGCGAATGCCCCGGCATCCACTTCTTGAACCCATTCACCATCGCCTGAAGCGCCTCGTTGTTCAACGGCACATGGTAACTGTTCACTCTGAAGACCTGTTCCCAGCCCTTGCCGCCCGCATCGCGCAGACAGAGGTCAACATTGGCAAACGCTTGTTCGATCTGCGCGTTGATTTCGGTGTTGATCTTCCCGGTTTCTGGGTCCCAGCCACCTAGAAGAGAGATCGTGTGAATATGTTTGTGTCATTGGGAAGGGAAAGGGGGGAGGCTACCTTGGCCGGAGCACTCGATACGGTCGCCGACTCTTACGGCTTGCTGGTAGCCGTATTGCTTGACGTTTCGCTCGCCGACGCCTTTGTAACTATCCCACTGCGTTAGGAGACTTGCAGGTATATGTTTGAGATGCGTAACAGCACGTACGAATAGTATTGGAGGTGGGACATATTTGTTGATGTGGTGTGTGTATGTAGAGGGGATTGATTGCAGCAAGTGGTCTCAAGGTTACTGAAGTACTCTGTTGATGAATGCAAGAACCTTCTCATCTACCCCTCACATATATAATGTTTTTTTCGTTCCGTCTACAGTAGTACCGTGGCTCAACTTCGCGGCTGCAACTTGATGTCATTGCTTTGAAATCGTCAGCGAAGCATGTGGAGATTCCATAATCTGCTCAACCCGTGCGTACTCGTTCACGAATGTACGCTTTCGAATCTTGTAAAAAGTATCTCGTAGCTGCTTCTTGGCTTCCGACGATGGTACGGTGAGTGCTGACATATAAGCAGCTCCTCTTTTAGTGTACTCTGGCGTACTCTGAGTGGGCGTGGGTATTCGTCAGCATCCGTTTCGTAGTCGGACCGTTTGGTACTGTGAATCCCGATCCGACGTCTTCGAGAATGAAAACGGAGACCGGTG
This sequence comes from Paracamarosporium sp. OC-R06-R3, assembly GCA_019828545.1. NCBI lineage: Eukaryota > Fungi > Ascomycota > Dothideomycetes > Pleosporales > Didymosphaeriaceae > Paracamarosporium > Paracamarosporium sp. OC-R06-R3. The sequence continues at coordinate 416,849 of JACVRA010000202.1, read as the reverse complement.
CACTTGATCCTCTATCACCTCGCACTTTCGCACTTTCGCACAAAAGTGTCTACATGGAAATGAGTCTGACCCAACACACCTATCGGCCCTACGGTCACGACAAAACGCGACCGCAACGCGTCGCCTAACACATCATCGCATCGCGCGACCCGCCCACGCCAACCCATCTTCTCGCCCTCGGATCAAATCTCGCTTGCAGAGGCCTCGCATATGCCGCTGTAATATGAAGATCATGCGCGCATGGGAATCTAAGCAGGGCTGCAAATTCATGCGTGAGGCTCTAACGCGGGCAAGAGGATGGATCATGACGTGAGGAGCGTGGTGGTTGAGTGTTGGCGGACCGGGGTCGGCACCTGGACGGCCGGGACTAGTGTGGATGCGACGCAGCGAGTCATTCAGCGAGCATGAGCGCAGGTACGCGAGGACGGTTTGGTTTGGGCGGCGTGGGCAGGCTCCCGTTCGGGCAGCCCGTTAAACGTCGAGCCCACATGCAGCGAGCGTCCGGCCTGTCTCCCGTCGCCAACGCCTGACTCGTCGTCGCCGTCCACTCGCCATCTCGTTCCCGAGCCACGCACGACCACCCGCTCAGATCTACCACAGATCATATCAGCCCTGCTCGGCTCCTGTGGCTTCCTCCGACATGCACTTCCATGACCTCAGGCCTTCATGCAGACGCCAGGCATCTGCTCGCCCGGACTCCGACCCGGAGACCCAGCAAACTGGCTTGGTACGCCGTCCCTGGTACCATTGCCATAACGCATGAATTTCGTCTCCAGGTTCGACAAGCGCAGCGCGCAGGATACAATCTCACTAGTCAGAGACTCCAGGGTATACAGGACCTGCAATCGAGAAACGTGACAAATACCGAGACTATAGGTTCGGAATGCAGTGGAGCGAAGAATATGCATGGCTGTCGCATGAGGCTCTGCTCGCATTCGAGAAGCGAGTATCAAGATGGGAGATGGGCGGAGAGCAAAGCGGCTCCGTCCCAAGCATTGCAGCCCATGCTCAAAACAAGACATGCCTCCCCCGCTGACAGGCGTGCGAGCAGGCAGTGGAATTAAGCTTTGATCGGCGAACTGCATTTACATGCCTGATAAAGGGGGAACGGCCTCGGAGACTGATGCGGCGCCACACAACCGCGCATGTGGCGTCACACCACCGCTTCAACAGCCTTGCTGCTTGACTAAAAATACCCTGGCCGTGCGTGCTGCAGCAGTGACAGGGCGAGTGGAGCTGCCCACTTGTCAGCCGTCATGACGGTGGTGTCTTTCTGGATTCTGACTCGTGGGTAGGAGAATGTTTGATTCGTGGAAGAGTTTGCACCGAGTTAACGCACACCACAGAGTCTCTATGTCCTCTGGCTTGTATCTTGAAGGGCTTTGCATACGACGAAGTCGTTGGAAAGGCTCGAGTATGTGGCCCGGAGACTGGGTAATGAGTGTTGGTGAACGTTCCAGGCGAAGCTGTTCCCAATTACCAGTAGTTGGCAAGATAAACTTGAATGAAATGTTTCAACTGCTTCTCGTTCGCGTTTGTCGTCTCTCCAGTCTGTTTTCCAAGAGTCCACTACGGACCGAATATCGGATAGATCTCTGCGTGGGGACAGAAGACAGTTACTCACATCCCGCTCTAGAGCTGTCTCGGATTTCACGTGCTCGTTTAGCGGGCACGTGCAACGAGTCACGTTTGAGAACTCTAGCGCCAGTTCCAGAACGCCCAAAACGGCAGGTGGGAGCCTCGTATTGTGTAACTAAAGATCGTGTGGGGCCAAGTCACGAGGCCACAAAAGATCATCGAGGTTGAAGGCGAAGCTCTTCAAAACTCCCTGCGCATTGCAAGGACCATTCTTGCCAAAATGTCAGGGAACGATGATAGGTTTTTAATTGCTTCTCTACGAGAGTTCTAGTATAAGTTATCCCTTGGATGCCGCAGTTGCTGCGCAAAGTAATAATAGGAGCACATAAGTACAAGCCGCGCGCCAAGCGACACACCTGCACTCCTGGAAGCCACATCACGTCCCTGTATCAGATCTCTAACAAGTAACCGCAAGGTACCAAGTATCAAGGGCGGCACTAATTGGCCAAGTGGATTTTCAATTGTTTTTGCTGCCTTTGGTTCTACTGCATCGCTTAACCAGTTGCACCCTTGACATTTCGCGTTTGAAGACAACGAATCCAACCGATAATACTCCTTGGTCCAGGGCGGGTGTCGGCGACTAATCGTCTATGACCGACACGAGCCTAATGCTACCTAGAACATTGTACTAAAGAGGTAGTTTGAAATAGGATTAACGAAAGTAAGAAGAAAATTCGTACACAAGATTGAGATAAAAAAGAAAATGTGTCCGCCCAATGGAACCTTCTCTACTGAGCACGAGGGTGCTTGTCCTCGGTCAACAGACTCGCAATGGGCATGTTGTCGCGAGGAGCAGAGCTCCATGTTCCAGCTCGAGGTCGGCCAACAGAAGGAACCGGCATAGGCAGCACGTAGGGCATGCGCTCGGGTGCCGAGACAGCGCTGATGTTCATGGTGCCGTAGTGCTTGCTGGCATCGCTGCTGATTGGAGAGTTGTAGGTGAAGGGCGAGGGTTTCAGCACAGGGTTGTGCATGATGCTGCCATCAGGAGAAGCATCAGGGGTCGGCGGGCGGACCGCGTTTGACCCAGAACGCCAGATCTCCTCAAGCTGAGATGGAGAAACGTCAGCGCCATAGTCGGCAGCAATGGTGGCCCAGAATTGCTGACGGCGGGCCTCGTAGATAGCACGAAGACGGTCCGTATCGACTATCTTTGGCTGGTGTGCTACGCCGGTGTTGATACGGAGAGCGTTGTGGGGCTCAGGGGACTCTCGGGGAGTCATTGGGCGCGGCTTAGGGAGAAGAATCTTATGCTGGTTGCGACCGGGCGAGGTGCCGATCGAAGCGGACCTCACATGCGGGCTGCCGCCGGTGTAGCTCATGGGCGAGCCGTGGCGGGATGATTGAGAGTACTCATCATTGTCCACTGCCATTGAATAAGCCGGAGATTGGCCGGCGGAGCTGCAGGAAGCCGACGAGGAAACAGATGAGGTGCGCTTACGGCGGTGGCTACCGTGCGACAACTGGTGGTAATGCAGACGGCATGCCAACTCAGTCTTCTTGAGGTGCGCAGCGATGTGCTTGTACGGCATCTTCTGCATACGCGTTTGCAAAAGGTAGTTCTCCTGGTTTTCGTCAATAGGTGTAAGAACCGGTGGACAGAGTGTGCATACCTCTTCTTCCGACCATGACCTGTTACCACCGGCGGACATCTTTCGTGCTCGGAGGCTGGAGCTAGAAGAATGGGTGTCCATCTCAGCAAGCGGAGAAAGGATCTGGGGCTGATGATGAAGCATGATTGCGCGAGTGTGTGTGTGTGCTTTGTGTTGTGAATGTTGGTGTAGAGATTGGTGTCAGCGAGTTTAGAGATCGTGAAGTCGTTGTCCGCTAGGGATATCTTTCGGTTGTCGTCGAGGCTGGCTCGTGAAAGAATGTATTACAAGTGTGTAGGCCCACACAGAGTAATTGCTCAGCAATGTGAATTAAAGAGTGTAAGGCAGCCCAACCAGTGGGGAGTAAAAGAAAGTAATTACAAGGCTGCTAAGAGGAAACAAAGACGACCCGTTGGAACAGTTGCGGTTGACGCCTGGAAATCTTGGGGCATCCGACAAGATATAGAGTTCGGACAGTGACAAGAAACGGGTGGCTCTCGGGCCAACAGGCGGCATGGCTGATTGGAGTGGCAGGTTCTGATGTTCAGAGCGTTTTCAAACCTCCATTGTGCAGCTAGGTTTTGATCGTCGTCATGGTGGACGTCGGCGTTCGAAGCCCCAATGTTTGGAAAACCCTTGACACGAGACATGCTAAGCTTGAAAGGGATGGGACGATAGTTTGAACGAGATCTGGACGCCGGAAAGACAGTCGAAAATGCATGAATGTCCCGCACGTCTGGGGACTAGCACAGGCGGTTTCAAAACTCGGCGCGTTAGAGCGGGGGACGTGCTGCAGCACTGGCGAAGCGAGACGTTTGACAGAGTGTTTAAGGGAGTAAACAAGCTCACCCGGAGGTCCGTTAACCACGGGCGCTAACTGAAAAGAAGGGGTGACAGGCGCCAGGGGGAGCCGTGCGCAGTAAGGTTAAAACCGTATCCTGAGCACGGCGGCTCGCAGAGGAGCAGAGTGAAGTGCAGCACAGATGGGCATGAACAGAATGTGCAAACAGAACAAGGAGCGTGAAGCTCGAGACCAAGGCGCTACGTAGTGACGGCAACGACGACGCGTACGACGAGGCATTGCAGACGCTGTGAGACGCGCGAAACAAAGTCACTCGGAAGCGCTGCGATCCGTCCAGAGCATGACGATGGAGCTGTCCCGACCCAGCTGCTCCATGACAGCGGCGTATAGCCAGCGTAGCGGCGGTGAGTGCGAGGTGTGGCATTTGAGCGGTTCGCCCAGCACCTGACACGCGAGCGCGACCTGGACTGTTTGAGGGACGCTTGGCGGCAGAGACGCAGCAGGACGTGGTGGAGAAGTTGATAAGAGCGGGTGCCCCGCGGGGTGGGAGCTGGGAACAGCAGTGTTTGTCGTTCATTCATGTTCTTGCGTCCGTCGTCAGCTGCACTGCATGGTGGTTCGCGCGGGCGCTTGTCTCAGCGGGCACGTCTCTTCGCAGGCGCAGGGGATGGCTGAATGCTGGCGGCGACGAGAGCTGGGTAATTAGAGGCAATCTCGAGAGGGCGGGCGTAATTGGTGGCCGTGGGCGTCGTCGCGATGTGCGAGGCGACGTGGTGTGGATGTAGCAGTGTGCAACGACGAGTGCTGGCTGCCTGGCGCCTTCCCTCACCGATGACCATTGGCAGGCAGGCGCGAGCGACCTTCTACCAAGGGAAGCAACGACCGGCGCACGCACCACTGGCACCGCGGCCTCGCTCGTACCGCCCGCTCAACACAACACCACATGCCACGGTTGCGGTATGCCATCATATGCCATTATGGCCGTCCCCGCTCCTCGACGTGGCTGGCCCGCCCGAACTCGCCGTCTCGTCTGCTCGCGCGCACAACGACTCTGGACCCCGCGTGCGCTGGTCTACTTCATGCACGAGGTCGTCACGCGCTGTCTGCACCCCGCTTGTCCTGTCGTTGCGACTGAAAAGCCACCTAATTCATACAGGAGGAGGCTACCCCGCTTTCTTCTCTGCCGTGCCCTGTCATGTATAGAGACTTGGTCTCTCGCCCATGCTTCACCGTGCTCGAGGTACCAGGTACCTGGCCTCTACTCTAGCTGCCCGGCATCTGGCTAAGAACCCCAAGTATCCCGGTCGTCCTCCACAGCCATGCCTCCTCCTTTGTCCTCATTCGCCCGTCTCTGGCCAGCCTGACCCTTTTGTATCTCCAGGTACTGATCAGCGTCCGCTCCGGGGCGCGATCTGCCCGCTTGAATATCATGATGATCAACCGCTTTCACTCACCTGCTTGTCCTCGCTTCTGAGTGCGGTCCTGCTTTGCAGCCGGAGCATGACCTTGCCCTGTAGGCTCATTAAGACTCCCCAATACGCTGCTGGAGCTGCGCATTATGTCGTGAGTCTGCCTTCAAATACACCTGTGCCTGCCCCCTCAGGTCTGAGCCTTGCCCACTGGATGCTTCCATACCACCTCGAGCCCGCTGACGTTGCGCTCTACGCCCTACAGTACCTCGCCGGCCTCTAAACGCAGCCTGAAACCCTCACCCATCACTGCAGGCACCCAACAAAACGCCCTGTTCGCGCCATCCATCGATCTGCCCAAGATCCAGCCCGCGACCACGGCGCCGCAGGACTCGTTCGCAACGGCAGCGCAGCCGCCGTCGCCAACCAGCACACGCAAACGCAAGTCGGTGAGCCTTAAAAATCCGTCGGATCAGATGGCGAACGACTCGGTAACGGCAGGGGCGGCAGAGAAGGTAGAGAATCCGCCTGCCGCCGATGCCGAAGCGCCAGTGCTTGAGCCAAAGGCAAAGAAGAGCCGAACGAATACCCCATGGACACCAGCAGAGGAACAGAGATTGAAGCAGATGAGGGACGCTGGCCACAGCTGGAGCGAGATAGCAAAGGTATAGAACCATTCGGCTGTGCAACGCACAAGTCGTGCCATGCTCCGCGCGATGAGGTTGCAGTTTCAAGAAACGCTGAGCTTACTTATCTTCTGCCTTAGACATTCCCCCAGCGAACAGAAGGAAGCGTCAAGAAGCATTGGTATAAGGTATGTTGTCGCTGTTCGTCGTCTTGTACTGCTCTTCGCTGATCACAACCGCTGCAGGACATGCACTATGCTGAGTTCGCGGAAGACGAGGTGGGTCTCTACTTGCATTCTATGTAGCAGATGCATCTCTCAATGCGCACGTGCTAATAAAACAGATGCAGAGTGCGGCGCTACTGGCTGCGATCAAGGAGTACGATGCGAACAAATGGAAGGTCGTTGGCCAAAAGGTTGGCAAGCCGGCAAAGGTAATTTCGAGTTCATCGTACGGGAGCCATGATGCAGCACAGTGCTGACTGACGGGACACAGGCCTGCGAGCAGTATGCGAAGGAGCACTTTGGCGGAAGAGTCTGAGTGGTTTGCCCAGTCCACGAACCACCCAATTTGCATCGTTGCGGATCCTTAACGCGGCAGGTTTACCTATGATACCAATTCTCTTTAGTCCTTCTCTTCCATGGCGTATGGCATACACAGAAGCCCGTGGGCAGCCGCTCGTCTCGCTGGAGTCTTCGGACACTGTTTCTGGTGGTGGTGGTGGTGGAGTTTGAAAGATTTTCGGGTCATAAAATCTATCACGGCAGCAATGTTCTCTCCTTTGTGTTTTCCTACTTTGCCCGGCTCTGGGCTCTCTGTCGGAGGATTAATTCAGGTACAGAATCATATGCACGACGTAGCGAGAGGCCTGTTGCGGATCGGAGGCAAACCTGGGGCGAATCTGGGGTATCTGGATGCAGTTTCCGGGTTCTGGGATCGCTGTCTGGCCACCATTGGTCGAATACAAAGTTTATTTTGTCGATACTATCGCGTCTGTTTCGGGTGCATGCGGCAATTTTCACGTACGTTTGTCTTGACAGGAAACCGTTACCGACACGTCGTCTTGGGTTCTTTTGCGGTTCGTCGATCCTTTTGCGCTCGGGCGCCGTTGACGACTGTGTGTGGCAACCAGCAGGCATTGCCCTTCCCAAGACGACCGAGGCGTGCTTCAGCCGTGGTGTGTACGTTGTGGATGTCGACGAAGCGAACGGGCACAACGGGCGGTTGGCGGCTGCGCTACGTATCGCACCGGCCGGGCGTTGGCAGCGCGCATCGTTCAAGGACGCCAGGAACAAGACGTCGCCAGGCGCGCAACGCGATACTGCGGCCGTTGTACTTGGCTCGGCCTCACGCGTGGGTCTCGAATTGGGTCGCGCGTGATGGGAGGCGGAGCGAGGTGCGAATCGAGCGGGCGCCGTCGACGAAGCGTGCCGGCTTCCATGCCCATCTCACGTCAAGCGCTCAGCCTAAATGGCTAATACACTGGCAGCTGGTCGAGTAGACGACGGTCCAGCAAGGCGCGTCGGCATCACAATCCCAACGCTGCGTGCAGTACGTACCGTTGCCAGCCCGACAAGGAGCCCCCGGCCTGTTGTGGCAGCGTCCTCGGGTCGCGCGCGCGTCGGGTCACGTGCACGGCCTCGCATCGCGGGCCACGGCGTACGTGCAGCATGCAACCTGCAACCTGCAACCTGCAACACGAACGACTGCGGCATCCCTTTGCGCTGAGCGGCGCGCCGCATCCTTTTCATCTTGCCTTCTAATCGCGCTATGCAGTCGAGTGAATGCGGGCGAGCACATCCTCGACCTGCCAAGCCGCTCACCAGCCACCCGCCTGCGCTGCGCGCCTCGCTACTACACGTCTCGCACACTGCTTCACCCCGTCCTAATGTGAAACCATCCAATACTTTGTGCAGTGCCCATCTGTTCATCTCCCGTCGCCACCACGTTGCTATTGTTGTCTCTTGCTTGCTTTGCAGCGCCCTCGTGCGTCATTCGCCTTCGCGTCAACCGTCGATCTGACGGGGACTATAGGACCGGGGTCGCTATAAGAAGCGCCTGAAACAGCATTGCATGGGCTGATGATGCCTGCGTCAGGGAATCACCAGCCTGCCGACGGCTTCCAGGCGGGTGCTACGCTTCCACTGCCGGCATGGCTGCTTTCGCGTCGGAAGCTCGCCGCTCAGGGCATGAAGGCCCTTTAGCACCTCTTAGCATTGCCAGACCTCGGAGGCGTCAGAGCCTTCGTCAGGGTCAGGCGTCAAGGCATGGCGCGCTCCGAGGCAGTAATCTACGACCGTGGAGCATGACTGCCGCGGACCCGCCCGTCCTGCGCTTCGAGCTCGCCTCTTCGCCTGCTGTCTCATCAATCTGGCATACGGTGGTCGACCAGGTGGCCGACCAGGTGGCGGCGCTGCTTTGGGAATTGCTCATCTTCCCCTGCGCTGGCTAGCCGGTTCGGAACGATCATTTATGCGCCTACTCCTGGCCACCACGCTTGGACGCCCAGGATCGCGCGTGCTGCAGCACCAACGGCGCTGGAGATCTTCTCTGTGCATTCTAGAAGGAGGTCCGCGCGACCATGGCTATCCCCCGCCACCTGGATTGGACCGCTGTCTTCATCTTGCCCCGTCAGCCATTCATGACACGGGCCCACCGTGTGCGGTCTGTGTACATGCCCTTGCGAGTACCCTCCAGATCTAGCGCCAATCTGCTGCCCTGGTTGATCACTGCATTGTGCTTGACGTAGAATCCGCTGGAGGCTTGCCAGGACCGTCTCGAGGGAAGGCCCATGTGTCTTTCGTGCTTGGACACAGAGTCCGTGTGGCAATCGCACAGGCTTAGAAGGGACAAGGGCTTTAGCAGGCACTCGAGTGCCCGAAATTTCTACAATGCTTGCCCTCCTATCTCGAGCGAGCAACATGTTATAATGCACAGCGTTCCCGTCCGTACCTCGAGCACTACTAGCTTCTACAAGGCTATATTCGGGCATCCCAACGCTTAACACACGCAAATAAGATTTTGCTGGCTGATGGCGCGTCCTTCCAGGCCCTACCTGCTACAACATTTGATATAACAAAACACGAACCTACCCCAAACGCGTACCTTCGGCAGCGCACCCGCGCACCTCAAACTGGGCATCCTTTCTGGTTCAGGTCTCACTGCGGCGGCCTGCCAGAGCAAGCTAGCTCTGGTAGTCTCCATGCATATTCGCAACACTGGCGAGTCCTTCCCGAGGCCATTTCCTCGACTACAGCGTGCCAGGCGACTCCGGCGAGGAACATTCAATTCCGACGTCAAACGTCGAACATCCACATCATGTCCTCCATCAACCCTACGGAGGCCTGCCCACAGGCTACTACCATCAGCTGCAGCCACATCCGTCTCAAACGCTTCAGCATGCTGGGCCACATCATCCCGCCTACACAGATATCGAGGCACATCCACCACTCCACCAGTCGCATCAACACCTCCTACGCCATCCCTCCATGTCGCACCCGTCGCCTTCGTCATACGATGTGGGCTATCCACAAACCCCGCAGCAGGCCGCGCAGAATCGCAAGCGCAGTCGTGCCGAGGACCATCTCCAGCAGTTAGATCTTCCAAATCCTCTGGCGCAACCGCCCGACCCCTACGCACATGCGCCAGGCTCTATACAAGTCCCGCCATCCCACCCGGGATATTCCCTTCAGCCATTTCAACAACATTCGACCCCGCAATCCGCGGCTCCAACCCACCATCACCATCATCTCCCCAACCAAACCCCTTCATCTAGCAAGCGCATCCGCATGGAGGGCGCACCGCCTTCCCCAGCGCAGCCCCATGGGCCTCCCAATGTCGTCGGCCAGGAAGGCATGCCCCCGCCAGCACCACGGCCGCGTGGTCCCAAGCTCAAGTTTACGCCAGAGGACGACCAGCTACTCGTCGACCTCAAAGAGAAGAAAAACCTTGCGTGGAAGCAGATTGCCGACTTCTTTCCAGGCCGTAGCTCTGGCACTCTACAAGTGCGTTATTGCACGAAGCTCAAAGCAAAGACAACCGTCTGGACGGATGAGATGGTGAGTTCTGTCATTTCTGAAACGCAAGACGTCGAGTCGTGCATCCACAACTTCGGCAATGCTAACCTAAAGGGGACACACAGGTCCAGAAGCTTCGCACAGCAATGCACGAGTACGAGAACGATCGCTGGAGGATCATTGCCTCGAAGGTCGGGAGCGGCTTTTCCCCGGCGGCATGTAGAGACAAGGCGCATGAGCTGGAGACTGGGGAGGTGGTTGAGGAGGATGAGCCTGCGTACACCCAGTCGCAGCTGGGTGCATCTGGCTCCAGCGAAGCAGGGCCTTCGTTTCAGCCGAATGATCCGAACCCTTCTTTCCCATGACTGGCCGAAGAATTCGAAGGCATGCTGGTAATCTAGCGGCAGTCGGAGGTCCAAGCCTGGGGATTGTGCTGGTCACGACCTACACCGCGCCTTCGAGTGTCGAGAACTCTTGGAGACACCATATTATAATCACCTTTCCGCTACGACATACGACGAATTTCTACACTTCGCTTCACTACACTCATTTCAACATTTGCGTCTGGGAGAATCGTCTGCACCGGCAAATGCCCTTCGAACTATCCAATTGAGCACGATATCAATAAAGCATAATGGACAATGCTGAAAGGGGGCGGTCAAACTTCGGGAGCTTGTCTGCTGCCGTTTGCGATCGCGACGAATGCACTCGAAATGCCGGGAACGACACACCGAGACCATGGAAAGCAACAAGCTTACATTTAGTTTCAGTATATTCAAATTGGGCGCCGAGCGCGTTTAGAAAAGGACGATAAAGATACCCTGTTTGTAAGGAGTTTGTGTCTGCGTTGTTGCAAGAGTTCGCTTTGGACCTTCCCTTGTACTTTTTTCTCTTGTTGTTTCATTTTAGCACCACATTCCAAGGCGGGTAACAAGCTCTTTACCATTCATGCATTGTTCTCCTTATTCGTAATATGGTTAGATTGTGACTACTTGGCTTTCTAGGCCTACCGCGCGTACTTGTTTTGACGCTGCGGGCTCGCATACCTTCCACGTATTTTTTCAAGAGCAACTGTTCGGTTCGATGCAGAACGATGCAGGGGTACCACAGCAATAATGTAATTGTAATACGTTGACCTCTGAGACACAATAGATTCAATTGATATCCAATGGTTGCCGGACGCGAAATGCCCAGGATAGAGCGGGTGACGGAAACATCTGGATACCCTCGCTTGGAAAACACTCCCGTCGTGTGAATTTAGAATTTGAACGACAGAAGGCAACTGCGCGACATCATACACACTTCTCAAATATCAAAATCTGTGTATCCACTTCTGTACTACCCTGTCTGGGATGAACGACACCCACAAAGTTTTTGTCGCCCCTTGATGAGTGTGTTGTTTGAGCACAGGCTTACGCAACGCGTGCTAATATCTGAAACTTTTTGCTCCCATCTTAAGACCTTTCACGCCTTAGAACCAGGGCCACACGTGTTTTAATGCCTTCGGTTGCGATATCTTGGTCTTTCTGGGCACCGTATTTTTTATCGTCACATAGCGGTTTTGAGAAGCGCTGACGGCTACGCTTTTGCTTAAACTGACGCGGCTTCCACGTACGCAAAGTACAAATCATCAAACAACTTCTGAGGGTTAGATCACGCGAGCTAACGTCACGGAAAGGCACAAGCAGAGTTCGAGTTTCAGATCTTTCGAAGCAATGACTCGACATCGCGCTCATCCCTCGAGACTCTCAAGTCAACGCCTCTCGCCGCATCGCTAACGCATGCTCCCAGATACCTTCACGTAGCGAACTAAGCATGTCGGCAGCTGCCTGCTGTAAGCGACGCAGAACGGCGCATAGCAGCAACAGCTCCATCGCTACCATCCGGACCTGCGTAAGTCCTGGAGCGATCTTTGCACAGTACAAGGACGACATTCCTTCACTGGAGGAGCGACAAGCGTGCATAGTCACCATCAGGTACCATAGTTCGCACTCAGCCTCTCCCGTTGCGACTTTGATTCCCAGCATTTTACGATTTGCTTGTTCAATTCAACCACTAACTTTCGACTGAGGTCGAATTTGACTTTGTTTCTATACACTCTATGTTCTTCATAAGAGCTGGAAAGTTCGATCTATTGATGTGGCTTCCCGCGCTATCTTACGATGCGATATTATGGCCCCGTGCGAGCTCGGAACTTATCGTTGGCCTGTTCAATATAGCGGCGCTCACCATGGATACCTTACTGGGGACAAAAAGTTAATCCTGTTTATAATACCCGGGTTGCCGCCGCACACGCCCTCGCCTCAGCGCAGAGTCGATATTCGCCTCGACGGCCGCTCCCTTGCACATCCTTTCCTTGCTGCAGATGCGGATACAGGGTTGCTTGTGATATCGATACTGGATGAAGCCGGAAGCGAGTGGGACCCGATACAAACTCGGAAGATGGAAAGTAACCGATTACGCTCGGTTTGCAGGCTGCAGCTGTGGAGACGTGCACTGCGCAGAGGCAGACCGGTGAGAGCAAGACACGTCGAAGGCGAGGAGACCCGTTCCTTCCGCTGCATTCCCAAATTGCGGTACCGAGAAGCTGCTGACGGTCACTCTCATCGGTGTGGTTCGTCAACTGCAGTCTCCCGAAGCCAGCCCTACCCAGTCTTAATATGCAAGAGTTGTCATATGGACCTGGCCGCACGCGAGCTATATGTGCCATTGGCTTGAGTTCTCTGCCGAAACTTTCCGGCCACCTCTAATGCACTCACCTCGGCCTATTCGGCATCCACGGACCACTGTCGAAGAGTGCTGACCTTTCCGAGGGGCGCCATCCACCACCCGAGTTGAAGATGCCTGCCACTCAAGTTGTTCTCCACTTGATTTCTAACTTTCAAAGTTTGCGTTGTTCCCTGCAGTAAGCCTGCATCTACGTGGAGAGTGTGTGGACCTGCTGTTTTTGCGTTCGTACAAGCCCTCCATTACCCCTCGTTGCCGACTACACGTCGTCTTGAGAGGTGCAGCACGAGAGAAACTTCGCCGCAATCAATACATCTTGAAACACTGATCGACAATGTTGAAGATTTAGTTCACTGATGCCAGCCTCAGGAACTCTTTCCGCTTGCAAACCCTCAAGGGTTGGCCATGTGGTAGTGGCAAACAACCCCTCAATCCCACGTTTCTAAAGACCTGGACCTGGTACCCAGAGACACAGTGGTGGCAATATTCACCTTGCCTGTTCGTTACGCATGAACTGTGGTTCCCGGGATCTATTCCCAGCAATCACCGATCAGAGTGGAATGCGGTGAATAGACAAGCTGGTACCATGCGAATCCTTCGTGATGAGAAAACTAGGATGCATCCTTTTCCATAACTATTGTTGAAGCATAGTCGGTTCTAGGCATAGATTGACGCCCATAGATGTTGTGGAACCAATCCGCTCACTGGGCAGTTACTGTCAGTATAGCATCGAAGGTTCTGTAACAGCGATTACAAACGACACTTCTCAACTAAATCCCGCCATGCTGCCATCAGCAGTGTCTCGGAACACTCACGTTCCTATTCGTGATTTCCAGTGCTATTAACACAGGGAAACAATGCGCTCTACCTTTTGAAGACGGTACCTATATGCTACTAAAAATATTTTGTACATCACTGTTCAATCACTACCGTTTTCTTTCTCATGCCTCGGAATTCCCAAGTAAAGCGGGACGGGTACCGTTGCGCTAAGATCTTCACAAGCCGATCTTAGCGCAGCGTTCATGCATACATCGCCTTCAAAATCGCCTCTTCTTGCCTGTCTCATCCGCTTCTGTAGATCTGGGATGTTCCGACGAAAATCAATATTTCTCCTTGTCGATCGCTTTGGGTAAGGCCGAGGGTGCCACGCTGCAAGCATGCAAGAACCGTCAACCAGCATCCTCGCAGGATGACTGGGTACAAGGGGATTATGAGCGCCAGTATGGTACACCTTTACACGACTAGGATCCGCACTTGCTCAAGTGTACGCTCCGCCCTCTCGACATGACACTCCCTGCAAAGTCGAGATCCAAAATCCTCACCGCGCAAACCAACAGCGCCACAATACCGCTTCTACACGAGGTTGTAAGTGGGCGGACTTGGAAAATGCATTTCAATTACCCGGGCCAATGAGCTTCGGATACGGGCTTGGAATTTTGGTGGTCAGGTGAGACAAAACGATATAGCCTATATGTGGGCCTGATATAGTTGCCTCTTATGATGACCCGATCATCCGTGGAGATTTCCGCCGCTCCTTCAAAAATCTATGGTGGCGTCATAGGAAGATTAAGCTTCGCGGATAAGGTAGGTGTTGTAGGTTTTGCGCTCGGAGGCTATGACTGTAGGCAGAAGGTCACTGTCAGATCGACCTGTGTGTTGTTTATACTAGGGCTAACTTTGGAACAAATCGCTGTTGCCTTGATGTGCCACTGATGTCTCTCAATATAGACATTTGCTTGACGAGACGAATTAAGACAGGGCGAAGCGGCGAGTTTTCGATTTATTTGGTTTTTAGAAGTCTGGCACAGTCGCATCTCGCACAAAATTTACAGGCGTCTTTAGGAATGTGTTCGATATTAGGAACTTGTGATCTCAGTGCATCAGTGCGTTTTCTATGTGATCAGTAATATCCGTTGTGAGCCGCACGGCATTTCCAGGAACCTGGATTTTGGCATCCGCAATGATCACAGTTGTCTTTTTGCCACAAAGACACCATAGTCCACATCTAAGCATCCATATTCCAGGTCTGCGGATAGACGGGGAATGGTAGTCCAAATTGTACCCATCGGTTGGAGACTATATGTCAGAACTAAAGCTTTGAACCAGTTCCTTTATGCATAGTCGGTGGTTGAGGTTGGGACCTTGTCATAGCATACCGTACCATATCATTATCTTATAAAGTGTGATTAAGTGCTAGCATCCCATGTCTCTTATACTGTCCAATACCAGGATAGGTACATAGCACTACAAATCCAATTAAGCTACATCTGGTGGCGATACTAGCGAACAAGTCGTCATATCTACTTTCTTACACACTATTACCACAAAATTGTGATTTGTGTCATTTCCCTTTGATAGCACTGTTCGTTGAAGAGCCATTCATTCCTACTCTAAGCATATGTGACAGGCATGCCGCCAGGCAGCTCGGTCAGCCACCCATCAATGTCCTCCTCAACCTTCCTCTTCACGGTGCACTTGTTCGCTGACTGCGTCGTCTGCATCTTGAGCGTAGGGCAATTGACCTGACAGTTTTGATCCATCGCCCGTTGAAGCGCGTCACCTTTCCAGCCGAAGACGTAATCGCCATGCGTGCCAAAGCCTGTCCCATCACCCATAGAGAAGACAAAAGGCTGCGAGCCATCCTCGGGCCACTCGTTTGGATCATTGAACTGGCGAGTATCCCAAGCGACTTCGTAGAGAATCTGGGGAATCTTGACCGGATGAGAAGCTGGACACGGTCCTCCGCTTTCGAACGAGCCGCTTTCTGGGTACGCGACGTGAGATTTGTGGTCGGGCGAATCTAGGTTTTCTCCGTCCCAACAGCTACCATGATTCAATAGTTGAACGATTTCAAGAGCGTGGAGTCACTCACGTTGGAAAGAAATGGTTTGCGCGGATCCCACCCTTGCAGGGTGCTTTAGGGAAGTCTCGTGTGTCTTGATTCGTTCCTGGAGCGCCCACCGAATTGGTGAAGTTCTCGCCCCAACAACGAAAACTAAGGCCACGAGCATCGTGGTCTTGCATGTCGGAGCGCCTGGTGGGATCGCCCACAATCATGCGGAAACCCTGTTCTTAATAAGTATCTTTCTGTGGAAAGGCTGTTGTACCAGATGCAAGCTAGACAGTATTTAACACACTCTCCACTGACCTTCTGGAAGGCTTTGACCTTGGTCTTCCCATCATAAGGAGCGATATAGTATACAGTGATTCCACCATTCGCGGGTTCGAGATACTGATTTGCAAAGGTGGGCACCCGCTTGTAAGTGCCATTGCGAGCTTTGAAGAACATTACGGCGGTCCAGTAGTTGCTGCAGCTTATCAGCCCGATTTGAACGACAAATTATCTCATCTTTCATACTCACCTGAAGTCCTCGGTAAATTGGCATGATGTGCATGTCGCAATATCGGGAAGTTCGTTGTTTGGATTCATAGTAGTATTGAGCGCATTGCCTCCGACCAACTGATGGAGGTGAGGGCTTGGAGCTTGCCCAGGATTCACGAGACTAGAAAAATCAACCTTTGCATCTCTTTGACCATTCGGTTCTCGTTATGAATCAATCCAGGGACGTGCGATATACACAAGTGTACGAGGCCTTCGGTTCGTCTCTTCACGTAGCGGGACGTTTACTTACGGATCGATACGATCAGTCACCAACGTTGAGCATGAAAAACGCAACATGGCTACGGCAGGCGCAGCGAGCGCCAGGGTCGAAAGCAGCCGCATTGTTGATCGCATGCTTTCAAAATGGTTAGGCTCAACGAAGAAAGATGCCGTATGAAGCAAGTACGAAACAAGTACGAGCAGTATCACGACAGAAATTCAAGACCACGAGGAAGTGGTATTATCCCAGGGTATGCGGTACACGCAAGGTCGAATTACGGACTTGGGTCCCCACAAACATGTCGTTGGGCAAGTTGCAGTTTTGCGCAATCTACATTATATGCGGTACCTAGGACTGCCTCTCAAGAAGGGGTCTTTACACTGTCTGCCTATCTCTAGTGCTAAGGAACATGTTTTTGATGCCAAATTACTAGCAGGCAGCCGTTCATCCATTGGTTCATGTGGCCAATCGGACGAATGCAAATGTGTTACACGACACTTCCGCTGCGAACGCTCCACGAAAGAATTACATGAGGTCAATCAAAGTCAATATGTATCCGCTTGTTAATATGAAGCCATGACCGCGAAATCGGCAGAGCAATTTAACGGTTGAGGCCCCACTACTAGTTGAGTTTCAGAGTGCATGGCCCCACAATATCTTACCAGACGTTGTATAGTTGTACCTAGGCACCTTGCGTGTATGTGCTGCGGTGGTTCATAGTTGGATTCCATGATTATGCCTCATAAGGACAGTATTTTGTGGATACACCCTCGATTGTGAGGCTCTCGATTTGAGACTCGGCTTAAAATTCGTGAACATGCACCAGAGCATACTTGAAGCAGTTATTCGGAGCATTATTAAACGTTGAACCATTATTATTTTACTACCTAAGTCGTTGATCGATCCTTCATATCTAGCCATGGTTAAACACAGTGAACTACTCCGTCAGCGTGAGTGTGACACTCCTATTCTTCATTAGTGATTTGGTCATCTAACAATCTCTCAGTGACTTACCGCGGGAGCAGCTGAAGTTGCAGAAACCTCCTCACTCAATGTGGCGGAAGGCGTCTCAGTGGCACTAACAGCCTCCGCACTGCTTGCGCTCACAGCTGCGCTGGTTGCACTTGCAACTTCCGAACTCGTAGCCGTCAATCGCCCGGCACAACCTTCACCCGGAAGCGCGATATCGTAGGCATATGCTTCAAGGGCAAAGAGTTGGAGAGTATCGCTATCCCTTACAGATAACTCGGATTGTGTTTGCGCAAGCTCAATCACTGTTTCGTAGTCTTCCGCATAATGCTCCACGATACCTTCGCCAACCCTGGGGACGTGAAGTAGGCGGTGCAGAAGATCAGATGCCCAGTAGAAGTTGGTTGCGCCGTTGGCAACATCCCAGCCGAAACCGCACAGTGCCTCGAGGGGTTTACGGAGCTCATAAGAAAGAGGGCAGATCACAGTCTCGGAGGTTGCGTTCTCACCACGCCAATGGCCAGCCCAACCTGAGGTTTGTTAGTGCTGCATACAAATCTAAGCTGAGGCAGTAACCCACCTTCTTGACCGCAATTCCCGTCGGGATTGTCGCATCGGAACAGCACGCCTGCCTTGTCGCCGTCCGCGATCTTCGTGTACCAACCGACTGGCTCGCCTGTGCTAGCATTGCCAAAGTACTTCTGGTAGATCTCGCTCGAATTACCCCATCGGAGGATGTGGTCCCTTGCGTGTCGCACAATGGTCAATGTCTCCCCGAGCCCCTTTTTGATCTGAGCAGCTTCCGTTGCGTTGCAGGAAGAATGGATAGGGAATGTATCCACTGCTCCAGAGTTCCAAGCAGTAGATGTAGGAGCTGGCGCGGATGCGACTTGGGTGACGGTTACAGTGCTGGCCTGACGTGGAAGTAAAGCTGGGGAGGCGATAGCCGAGGCGGCGAATAGGAAGACAGATGATCGAAGGACAACCATTTTGAACAGCAGATGCAATTAGGTCTGAGCTGGCGAATCAGTGTGATGCTGAGTGAGGCATGTTGCAGATACATCGGCTCTTATACTTTCACGCTGCTCTACCTTTTGGCGACCTCACGTCACGTCACTCCGGCGCCGAGACCGATAAACTGACTAGGCACCTCTTCGACCTACTTTTTTTCTACCATAATGGTCCCTTCCACCAGCCAGACCGAGTGTTGGGAAGCCACAGAACGAGGCGCGGCATTCACTAAGCTCATCACGATCAGCCAAGACCACAGAATTCAAGAAAGACTTGACCAATGTCGAAGGTGGCGGTAAAACAGTACCTTGATGTCCAGAGCGAACGGAGATGGTTTTTCACGCCCAGCAATTGTAACCCCACACTCTCGGTCCACCAGCCGACAAAGGTCGACAGAGATTCAGATATCTCCGTATTGCACCCTAGCACGTGTTACAATAGGATGTATATATCAAAATTGCAGGGCCTATAGAAAGATGGGAAGTAGCTAGTGTTCCCCCTATTGTATATAGGTTTTCCTTCTGTGTACTGCACTCTGATGTACCATACAATCAACTTCGTTCAGCGTTACAAACGCCACTCTTCTCTTTGGTCTATGACAGCAATGCGATGACACACATTCCTACTAGAGTAGGTGAATTCTTGCCCGAACACCCACTCAGATGCGTTTCGCCTGACCCACAGTGAAGTCCCATCCACGCCATTCACCGCCAAGCCCAATACCAAGACGAATAGCGGACGCTAAGTGTCCAGCGTAGGAAGGTCATGCCAAGGATCGGAACACCCGAGCCAGAATACAGGAATCCGCTCAGATGAAGCTCTTTCTGCCAAGTTCTTGGATGGCCATCATGGTATGCGCTGAGCTTGGCAAGTGCAACATTGCGTGAGCGGAAACAGTGCTTCTCCATTAGGGTACCCACCAGAGCGGAATCTTATATTGTAAACGTCGAAGGTGGGTGCTACTTGTTTTCAACTGCAATACAACATCCATACCGAGGAACGACTCGAGCGGCGCTAGTAACAAGATGCTCGCCAATACCAAGACTGTGGCCTCAGCCGCACTGGTCTTGCTGTCTACAGTTGTCACTGCACAGACTACAACCACAGCTCCAACAGCGACTTCCGCGGTGTCACCCTCGATCACCGCAGTATCAGAATGCCATACCCACGCTACAGTGCAGTAAGCCTCCTACCACCATAAAAACGCCGCAACTCTGACATACAAAGGTATTGCGTGGTTGGTACCGCAGAGTATGAAGTCGTAGGACCTACAGCAACCGAAGAATTTGAAGCACAATACACCGATTGCCATACGCATGGCAGTAGCACGTGCGTTGCTTACAAGCTTTGATATGCTGATCGCTTGGCTAACTTCTGTAGTTACTGCGTCAACTCAGCAGGTGACGATGTCCAGATTCTTGTTGAAGGTGCGGAAAGCACCGAAACCAAGGAAGATCATGGCCATGATCACGAAGCCGAGGGGGAGGACGCGCACGAGGGACAGAATTGCCACTTTCACGCAGGTGTCGAGTAAGTTTCTCTTTCCCAATCGCCTATGCTTCTCATGTACTGAATAATTATAGACATTGTGTTGGCGCTGGGTCTTCCGAAGAACCTACCTGCGAGCGTACAGATCGGGAGTACAACAAGCCTCTCCGGATAGGACTCCTCTTCGTCATTCTTGCAACCAGTGCCTTGGGATCCTTTGCACCAATCATCATGACGCGTTTTACGCGTATGTCACAGCGAAGTCTCATCTTTGTGGCCGCAAAGCAATTCGGTACCGGCGTTATCCTTTCGACTGCGTTTGTACATGTATGTCCAGTCCTCGTATCAAGAAAACAAAGATACTGATTCAATATTAGCTCTTCACGCACGCTCAGCTCATGTTCAGCAATGACTGCATTGGCGAGTTGGGTTACGAGGCCACTACAGCGGCTATTTTCATGGCAGGACTTTTCCTGTCGTTTCTCGTCGACTACATCAGCAAGCGGTTCCTTCTCTGGCGCCAAAGCAAAAGAAGCGGACAGGATGCCGAAGCTTCTGCTCGCGCCACCAGCGACGTAAAGGCTGACAGCCCTACCAACAGTGCCGTTAGCCCGGCCCATGAGCACAGCAAGCACATCGACATGCACAGCGAAGCGGAGGAGAAGATCAACGTCCTCGTGCTGGAAGCAGGCATCATCTTCCACTCTCTGCGTACGTCTTCCCAGCTTCAACTTACGCCCTGAGCTAATTTGGACAGTCATCGGCCTCACTCTCGTCGTAGCAGGCGACTCCTTCTTCATCACTCTCTTCATCGTCATCCTCTTCCACCAGATGTTCGAAGGCCTAGCCCTTGGTACTTGCATCGCCGCGCTTCCGCCCACGGCTGCCTCGACGCTTACTAAATCTCTCATGGCCACTGTCTTTGCCCTCATCACGCCCATCGGCATGGCCATCGGCATCGGCGTGCTCGATCAATTCAACGGAAGCGATCCCTCGACGCTCATCGCCATTGGCACGTTGGATGCGCTGAGCGCAGGTATTCTGGCCTGGGTAGGCATCCACGAGATGCTGGCGAGAGATTGGTTGCACGGCGGGCTTGTAAACGCAGGCGTGGTGCGGACCGGTCTTGCGATGTTTTGCTTGGTTGCGGGGATGGCCCTGATGAGTCTGCTGGGGAAGTGGGCGTGAAAGAAATGCGGGAATGAGCGGAGGATGATTTGATATTGATTGATGGGATGGAAGATTGCATGATAGATATACCCATGGCCTTGGTTAGTTAGCGACATACATATGGAAACTTTGCGAAAACCGCGTGTGCGATGGATGAGTGCTTCGTTACATAGCGACGGTGCATTGAGTGAAGCATCAACGAACAGGGCACAAACTCCCCCAAGTCGTGACTCGTGCTGTGGGATCGATCGGTTGGTAGACGTAGACCCAGTCCGGGTCGGAGACCGAAAACCCCTGTGTAAACCGTAAGCATCTCATCAAACTCAACCTCCGCTAGACAATCCGCAGAGCAACACTATTAATTAGCTTGCCGCCAGCCAGTCAGTCCCTTACCTCGGCTCGGCTCACTCGAGCGTTCCACACTAATGCCCCACTCTTGCCACTCGCTTGTCTGACTGTATCCACACCGTATTGCAGGTATTTCGGTACCTCAAACTCTTCATTCGAGGCCCTTTCTCATCTTCGAAAATACTGTATATATATTTTACTTTTGGAGAATTAACATCAATAACATCTTCCGCGGCGGTAGCTCAGTGGTAGAGCAGCGGGCTGCAGTCTCCAAACTCGTGGTTCCTGAAGGTCACCAGTTCAATTCTGGTTCGCCGCTTCTTCTTTTGTTTTTGCGATGTCCGCATTCATTTTTGGCTAGTCCGTGTGTGTGCGTGGTGGGATGGATAGGACGTCTTTTTTTCACGTGGCTGATCAGTGTGGGCATGGTGAGAATTTTTTTTACTTTATTCGTTGCGGTAACGGGGTCTTTGAGAAGAAAAGCGATCAAGCTTTCGCGATACGGCTCGTTCTTATATCGTTGCTGTCCATCAGGGTTTACGCGTTTTTCGTTGCATATTGCGCCATGTTGTGCATCACGCAATCCATGCTGTACCACTGTTCAACAGGTACGGCATGCAGCAGTTCTAAAAAGGCTTCATTCACTTCACATCAAAGCACCAGCATTCAATGCAACAAAAGAAATAGTAATAAATTCGCTTCGGCACCCAGCTAATAGTCTATTCTGTTGGCTGGGTCGCATTTCTCCGCACCTACCGCGCGAGTCGCCCTCTGTTCATCTCCCAGGAAATAAAATCTTCCGCAATAGCGCGCCATGAACACCGCTGGGTATATAATGCACTCCTGACGCCGAACCTCGATGTTGTAACCAGTTCCAAATTTCCAGACAAACGAAAACGTATTCGCCTACATCACAACGCAATTGATCCTCTTCCTGGGACTGATCGACTTGTCTCCTGCATTTGTTCTTAGCGTCAATCTGGACGGACCCCTCTCATCAGGGATCACGCCCGGCGGTGCAGAGAGCGGCCCAACGCTGTGTTGCGGTACCGCATCATTTCGTGTCGTTAGTCGTGGAAGCAGGTTTCGCCTGGTGTTCGACCGTGGCGTTTGCGGTAACGGCATGCTCACACGGTTTGGTGATGCGCCTGCAGGTAGAGGTCTACGCGGAATGCCTACGTCTGGAGCAGAGCCTCTACGACCGTTGGAGGGGTTGATAACGGGCGGAGGTCGTAGGTCAACAGTGCTTTCCACTACCCTTCGTGCTCTAAGGCTCGGACGAGTGTTGGGTCGGGCTGCACTATTATAATGTGATGCTGTTGCTCGATACGCAGATTGGTGTTGCGAAGGTACTCTGGGGATAGGTGGCTGAGATGATCGGCTGGCAGTAGAACTACGCCTGCGTCCTGAGTTCACATTTTCTGGGCTAGGGAATGTAGTGGGATGTAACAAAGATGGGCGACGTTGTTGGGGAGGCACGACAAATGTCGGCGAGATTGCTCGCGTTGATGGTAAGTCTGTCGACGACTGCGATTGCATAGCTCCCCGAGACTGGTAAGGGTGAGTCGGTGCCATGGGAGGCATGAACTGTGCCAGATTCGCCGGTAGTGCAGGAACCGGAGGAATTGAGGATTCGGCCTGAGGGCCTGAGGGGCCTGAGACGGGCGCCCCATTGGGATGACTTAGACTGACGCTTTGAGCGGCTTCTGCGGTGGCAGTGTACGCTGGCGGTGGTGGAACCCAGTTGTCAGCGTCACTCTCATGAGGCATTTCGCGCATGCCATCGGCTCGCCGATACTCCAAAGGTCGGAAAGGCAAGGCTCTAAGATGACGCCTATTAGCAGGAGACACAGCAGCTACCGTTGCGGCCCTTGCTAACGACACCTGCGATCTTGGCTGTTGGTTATCGTAGGGCATTTCAAAAGCAGCTTGGGCTTCTTCAGCCGTCAACTCGTCCTCATCGGTAGGTCGACGAATGGATGCAGGACGTTCTCTGTTTGCCGAAGTTCGAGCCCGAACGGGCGTAGACCCGATCCTAGAGTTTCGGCGGCTGCCATTAGTACCGCCATCCTGAGCTCTTCGTTGTGCCAATGTTCTAGTTCGCACTAGCTCTACTTCGCGCTCGAAATCGATTGCGCCTTCTGGTAGCATCTCTCCTGGACAAAGCGGATCTAGATCATACTCGGTTTTTGTGGGTCGTGGTACAGGACTTCCTACAGGTTTCGACTTGTCGAAATCCAGGACAATTATAATGCCTTTTGATCCTGCTGGAGCACCTGGCATCTCATTCGCGGGTTCGGTACTGGAGTTTCCGACGGCGATCAGACGCTGCACCTTGGAGTTAATGGTCACCCATCGCAGAGCGCAGATCTCCTGATAAGTGTCGGGCCCATCGCTTAGAATTGGGATGCAAAAGCATGGTTGGATAGGCGACAGATCGGACTTGGTGGTCGATTGGAAATCCCACTCGGGAATTTGGTAAATCCAGATACTAGTAGTTCCGCGCATCCTGAGTGAGACTGCAGCCAAGTCGGCGTTGGGAGACACGGCGGGCATGGCATCATCGACGAATTCGGACCGCGTCCACCGCTGCTGATCGGGCAAAAACATCTTACGTTGGGTAAAGCGCTGAGTCGCAATGTCGTATACACCCCACGCATCTTCCTGCGAGTTGAATGCGAATAGCTCACTGACGTGGCCCGTGTCTGCATCCGGAAGGAGCGTGGCTTGCCGCGCTATCTTTGCGGTTTCGGGAAAAAGCATCGAACCTGTCCAAAGGGTGTCTGGCGATTCGGGGATTGGCACGCCCTCCTCATTAAGAGGCCCATCAAACAGGCCAGGCAAGACGTAGAGAGAAGAGCTGTGTGATTTTCGCGCGTAGCTCGTGATGAGCAGCGTGCGGCCGTCGTCAGAGAACTCGAGGCTGTCACCCACTGATCCCGTGAGGGTGCGGCGAGCCGTCTCAGGGGCATCGGAACCAATGGCCACGACCTCGATGCCAAATTTGTTTCCTGTGATCATGATGAGGCCGTCGGGGGATATGGCTATAGTTTCAGCCTCGTGCACCAGCGAGACGGTCCGCCTCTTCTTGATCTGGCGGTCATGCTCGCCATGGATCTCGTACAGGTCCACCTGCGACGGGCGCGACAGCACGGCCAGCAGGAAGCCGTCTTCTGTGATGTCAATGGCCACGGGCTTGCGTTTGACCTGCAGCGTGCGGGCCCACAGGCGCGGCAATTGCGTCGTCTTGATCAGCCAGAGGTTGGACGACGAGTAGACGGCGACAAAGTTGCCCTTGCGCGAGACATTGAAGTCAAAGGCATCGGGCAGGGCCGAGGACGAGGCCGTGTTGGAGACGAGCTCGAGGACGGTGAGGGCGGGGTGTGCGTGCGGCGAGGGGCTCGTGGAGCCTTGGGCGCTGGGACGGTCGTCGTCGGTCATGGTCGAAGTGCAGGCCGTCGAGTTCGCCGACATGGCGCTTGACGACGAGATATCCGTGTTGCCGGCCGACGAGGCAGACAGGTGGGTGTGGACCTGGTCGTCCTCCGCAGAGCTCAACGACGCGGTGCGCGAGCGTCCGTAGACAGCCCGCGCAGGCTCGCCAGCACGGTCATGGCCAGCAGGCGCCTTTCCCCTGCAGTCTGTCTGGATGGCGAGCGTGTGTCCTTTGTCCTGCGGAGCTCTCCTCCCCACCATCTTCTGGCGAGCGTGGGCGGTGGGCAGCGTGGGCGGTGGGTGGTTCAGGGCGGCGGCGACAAGGACATGTGGAGCATTCCGGCGTGCTTCAGTGACCTCTCAGCTACCCATGGGGGAGAGCAGACTTGACGACGCTGGCGTTCAGATGTCCGAGGCACGTCGCTTGCGAGGGTAGCGTCAGATCTTGGCCGCAAGATCACCGTCCCAGAGCATCCACCATTCTTTTTGCCGTCTCTGCTGGACCCACCGGGGCGCTGATCCATGGCGCCCAAACAAGCAGCTAGCAATGCTATTAATAGCCAGACGTCACGTGCAGCCCACCCGCGTGCCCCAGGTCTCCGCTGTTCATTCCCCCCGTGCGCGTGCAATGTAACGCTGGGCGGGCCTCTGCTGCTCGCTGCTGTTTCACGGCGACATAGCTGCCCTCGACGCCGCTGCACCCCTCGACGCTGGCGACAGCTGCGCCAGACGAACGACCACGGCCAGCCAGCGACGCCGGTCCCGCTGCCCTAGAACGGCCCTGGAACGCGCATCCCTGCGCCCGCGAAACGCTACGACGCGAGGCAGGGCTGAGAGGCGGCCGTGGAGGGGTTGCAGCGCGTGCACACCACCTCTCCCCAGCGCCTGCAGCGATAGGGCCTCGCGGCCTGAACTGCTGCCTTGATCGTCCATCTCGCAGACGATGCGCCCTCAGCGCCGCTGTGCTTCGTCGCTTCGTTCATCGTCGTCGCATTGCACTGCTGTTAGGCCTCCGCCGCGGCCATCAGCAACAGCACCACCACCAATCAGGCAAATGTTCCGCCCACCGCAACGCGGAATACGAGCGCCACCCTCTGTGTGTGCAGACAGCCTTTATTGCAGGACAGGCTACACCGCAAGGCTGTCTGGAGCTGACTACCTACCGTGAAACAGAACAAGACTTCCTCGCCTTTTGCCACTCTACATGTCACGGCAAAGGGGGCATGCATCTGCGCCTGCATCCTGCACAATTTTCCTAGCCCGTCAACTACCGTCGATCCTTCATATCCGCCTGCAGCTGTCTCGTCAAATCGTGTCTGCCTTCTATGAATACCTATTTTTGCCCCGGCCGAAGACCCGTCAGATCATAGGCTGAAAAGTTGACGAAAAATGGGACGTCGCTCAGCGTCTCTTCGATCTCTGGGTAAGCCTCAAAGTCGTTGAAGTGAGGGTCTGTGTGGTAGTTGTACTGTCGGAAATATACCATGTGCTTGAAATGCGCATCTCCGCCGCTCTTTTCATGCATTTCTCGCTGCACCTGTTCGGCAGATTGGCGCTGCAGCGCGTGCAATGCTTTTTGCGGATCTACAAACTCTCGCTGCTGATATGCTGCATGGTCCTTTGGTCGGGACGGCGCGAAGAAGGCGTCGAGGGAACGCTCGCGTATGTGGTCAGTCGTTTCAGCTGCTTCTGCAGGCAACGTCCACCACTGTTCCCAAAACACCTGAGGCCCTTGATGTAGAATGAACCATGTAACCCAAGACTCCCCTTTACGAATCCGTCGTGGCACGTCAATACCCCAACCAAAATCGAAGAAGAATTTCGGGTCTTGCTTCGAACTCTCGTCAGCAGTTCCGGTTCTCCACGCTCCGGAAAGTAGAGAAAACAGGATGACATAGTTTTGTGCTTCAGTGACAGAAACCAAGCTAATGTATTGCTTTCGCCGTTCCAAGATCAGCTCTTCCCTCAGTCGGGTCACTTCAGGCCCGTGGCGTGAAATGTGTGCCATTGGCCAAGCGACCTTCTTGTCCGATATCGAGAAAATTTCCTTCGCGTCCATGCCGTAAACCTCTTTTGAGATATTAGACAGACGGCCTAGGATTTTCCAGCCGTTGGCTACTCTGCTGCGAAGCTCGTCACCGTATGCGTCTTCGGCCGGGATGCCATATCGACAACCTCCGATCAAATGCCTAAACCGATGTCTGTCTACCAAAATAGACGCCAATTGACCGGCAACGAGACCTTTCAACCACGCAAAGCTATATCCGCCAGAGCCGGGCGGTAGATGCAAAAGCAGCTCACTTCTCGGGAATGTGCAACGGGCAACAGAGGGTACGATATGCGCAGAGTACGTCGAGAAAACATCGCGGAAGACGGAGCTTGTAAGACGCAGGGCGAAGATGTCGTCGACGTGACACTGCGAGAGTATCAGGATAAGAACGTCTTCGGGCAGTTGGTCCAAACGCAACGGTTGCTTGCCACGCGTTGAGGCATCGCTCCAGCGCAGAAACTTGTCCGATATTCGAGGTATATTGTCGCGAATCCTGTACCGGTTCGTCCTAGGATACATGGCGCATGCGGCGGTGATCTGCAGGTTAGAAGCGTGTAGCTGTACCACACATAGCCTGTACGGTCAAAGTTGTGTTCGTGGTAGACATCTCTCACACTGCACATAGGGAACGCGCGACAGGGAACGTGAGTCAACAAAGGTCCGTGCTCTTGCATACAATCCCTCCTCGGTGACTGACTTTGGCTCCCATCAAATGTACGAAGGAGCTCGCTTCTCATGTCAACAGCCACAGTGGTCCTTGCGTTGTGGCTGTTGACTATTTGAAGTTCCTTCGTAAAGAAGACGCCTCAATTGCCTTCTCAGTGCCAATTGGGACATTGTCGATTTTTGGTCGTCAGGACCCTGTGACGAGCGGGCTGATTCGTCTCCGCTCCATGCCGTGCGGCGGAGGACAACGGGACGATCCACTTATATTGGGCCGGTGCATGAGCTTTCACAAACCTCCAACCCCACGGCCAGTGAGAAACATCATAACACATGTTTGGACCTGGAACAGACTCTACACAACATATTGCGCCCTAAATACAAGTTTTGTATGGCCTGCCGGCCATAATCGACAACACGAGGCCCGGAGACCAGGAGCCGTCCTATTTCCTCCAACGCCCGCTAGACTTCGTATTCTCGCCTAACTTTGCCCAAACGCGCTGAGCGGATCCCGGATGCCCTGACCAGCCGTCGGTTCAGAGCGCATAAGCCACGCAGTTTGTTCGTATTGAACGTATTGACAAAAACTCGAAGGCTGTCTCCGCCATCCTATGCAAACAAAAAAACGCTTGCTTGTAGATCTCAAAAGCATCTCACAGGCATGCGACCAAATCTCTGCGCAGCGCAAAGATTTGGCCAAAACAACTCCCTTCCAAGCATTTGGGTCTCAAGATGATAAATGCAAGCCAAGAGGCGCTACCACACGCCACATCAAGAGACATCGCCTAACCCTGAATCCAACTACCCCAAAAAGGTAGTCCCTGCTTCGAATTCGTTCACCGGTTTAGGACATGGTCACTATGAGTGGTTGCGATGAAACCGCCGAGCTGTCACTCGCACAGCCGAAAAGAGGCTTGGATGAAAAGCCAAGATACCATGTACTAACTGGAGGTTTCGTGGTGGGTCAGCGGAAATCATTACAAAGTATATAGGTCCCATGTGCCAGCAAGTCCTATACGCTTTGACTTCGTCATTTTTTTGATCTCTGGACACTGTCACGCGTCGTCATGATTTTTCAACTACCCATCACCCTGCTATCGGCTATCGCCAGTATAACTCTAGCGAATGTCATTCCAGCTGATCCTACAATCACTCCCGCTGCGGTACTGCCGAGACAGCTTGACGCCGCTTGGATTGGCTGGGGGCAAGAAAACGGAACATGTATGCCCTGCTCTGTTCCAACCTCCGTATGGATGATGATTGACAGACAGAAGGGGTTTCACAAAAGTGCGATGCCGGTTTGACATGGTATCAATCCGGTGAGTAAACTTGTTGGCTACACAACTCATGTCAAGCTGACTGCGAACTAGGTGACTACGCCCAATGCTGCGCGGAGACGTTGACGGCTTGTCCCGCCCCAACCGCATGCGTGAGAGGGTCTCAAATCTATCCGTTCAGTGGCACAACCATTACGACTGCATGGTAAGGTATCTTCTGTGAATTCGAATCGATTGTACTGACATATCGCAGCACTGAAAATTACAACAATGTAACCTATAGCATTTGCAACACCGCGTTCATTTTCGAAAGCTTCGGAGACTCCAAGCCCAAAACGGATATCATTTGTGGTGATAGATCGCAAGTTTGGAGTTATTACCGACAAGTTCCAGCATCAATTAGCGAGTCTCGTGAGTCCCACGTTCCAATATACAGTGACATGACATAATTTCGGATACCGTTTGGTACTTCGGAATAGGCAATACAGAGCCTGTCAATATCCTAGTTTTATCCACTAGCAGCCTGAATATTGGCTAACAGTCTGAGCAGCCAGCGGCGGATCTTCTTCATCAGATGACAGCGAGGGAAAATCATCTGGATCCAAGGCATGGATCGCTGGCGCCGTCGTCGGGCCCATTGTCGGTATCGCGCTGATCGCACTCATCGTATTTCTCCTTATGCGCCGCAAGAAGAACAAGCAAAACAATCTGCCACAAACTGGAGGAGCAGCAATGGGACCTCCATCTGGGGTACAGCAAAATTATACCGACGCAAAGCCACAGCTCGCCACTCCTGCGTACGGCCAGTCGCCCCCGGGCGTCAATGATACCTACAACCAGCAGCAAGCCTACAATCAGCAAGGATACGTCCAACAGCCCACCTCGCCTGTTCCTCAATACCAGCAGCCGTACAATGCACCGGCTTCTCCACCGCCGCCGCAGCCCCAGCAGAGCGCGTATGCTGCACAAGATGCGAAGTTTGGGTATACCGCACAGCCACAGCACCCCAATGCCGCGGAGCTTGGAGGTATCAGTAGTCCTGTGGGCGGACAACAGACGGCCGAGCTTCCTTCGGGACCAAGGGCGTAGAGCGATTAGATGGAGATAGTTAACGAAGCGTACCATATTTGTCCCGGGATATTACCTGAGTGACCGGATAGTCATATTATCTGCGAGTACAACCTGAGTGCAACTAACCAACAGAATCACAACAACACAGCTCTCCACAGCCACGCGAGAACACAAGCTCTAACTACACACAAACAAACGTGCCACCTAGCCGCACCTATACATCTCGCCAGCGCGTCCCCAAAGCACCAAACGCCCCTCGCAACAAAGAAACACCACACGCAACCCAGGACTACCCCTCACTTACCCCACCGTCTTCCTCAAGCAGCCAGCACCGCCGACCAACCCAATGAAGAGGGCCCTCTCGGACCGCATGCCAAAGATTCCCTGCCGACCCGTAGGCCAACAGGAGCGGTCATAGTTGTAGTTTTCAACTAGCAAAAAACCGGGCTCAGACGAATCTTCACTGCCGCGGTTACTGCCCATGCACTTGGATACGGATCTCAAAAGGGTGTGGGCGAGGGCGGGTTTATATAGACGTAGAGGGGCGCTAGTGGGCGTCACGTGAGGGCAGGTGCCTGGGCACGTGAGGGCGTCTGCCTGGTGGTGCCTGGCATGTGACTGTGCCTGTGGGAGTGGTGCCTGGAGGGTGAGATGGTTCGAGAAGATTCGGTGAGGTGATGTGAGTTGGGATGGTGTGGGCGCCTGGGGGCGAGCTAATTGTGCGACCTTATGTCGGCCTGGATGCCTTCAGGTACCTTACAACTTACTAATTTTGTAGGCGTACTAGCATCTGGAGACGAGTCAATTAGATCAGAATAAATCTCTAGAGCCTCGTATCCGATAATTAACAGCATGCTTGTTGTTGATAAGATTGTTTAATTATGGTAGATGGAGAGGAAGTCCGTTGCACATGGGGCTCTAAATGAGCATTTCAACATCACGACTTGAAAATAGATTCTTTTCGAGAAGAAAGTGAGTCGATCGTACCCAAAGTAGTATAAGGACTAGGAAATTAGTAGTGATGAAGGGATGTCTGCGAGTTTGTACCTCACTACGAGCGCCCAGGCAAGACATTCTTTCGTACAAGACCCGGACATTAAAAGCATATCGTGGGGTAACGTAGAGTGTTCTTACTTGCTCGGTATACTCTAGGATTGTACAGTATTCTGGAGCACCTCATTGAACGCTACGGTTGGTTACTGGTACCTGATTATCATGATTCCGCCCTTTTGATATACATTCTCTTGGGTAGATGGCGTAGTAACATTACAGTACCAGTGCTCTATGCTATGTACATAGCGATGGATTCCACGGAGACAGTCCAGCTGGACGTTTGATCTGTCGGAACAAGCGGCGAACACTGGTCACTGAGTCCAGTTGCGACTTTATGCGTAGCTGGTTTCGCTACTAGTCTCTCAATAGGTCGTAATGTCCGTTACCTGATTATTTTATAAGCAGACCCGAGTGGCCATCCACAAAAAGCATCTTCATATCATGCTAATGTAAAATGGTAGAGCTTCAGCTCCATATAATGTAGGTAGAATTTGACAAGGGTGAATGAGACACTCAAATATCACGAGAAGTAGTTATACATTCTGAGGCAATGTAGTTTAAAGTTCAGAGTCTAGCGTTTTGTCCCACCCATTGTGGTTCTCTAAGAGGCCGCGTAGATAGGTGGGACGTCGTAGCCCTTATGGCTGGGTCCGCGCTAGTTGATGCAGGGGTCCGCTCAGGAACTTCGATCGTTGTTCAACTAATCCAAACAGCTCTTCACTCTACCTTTATCCAACAAAGCTCAATTGAAGATGCAAGACAGAACTGGGTTTTACTTATTCAAAAATAAATGGCTACCACAGCTAATGTTGCTCCTTTCGCCTTCAATGTTAGGCAGGCGCGAGGCGTGCCGGCTTGGTCAGGGCTTGGATAAGCTCATGAGTTGCGTTTCCCCACCTCGTCTCGGATTACATTGCAGCCTCAACTCTCGCTCTGCATTGTCGCCCTAGTCACACTCTATTTTAATATGTTATTTCGGGCTGGAAACGGGCGACAGTGGGCGGTTGCCCCGCTCATGCTTCTTGCGTTGCTCGTGGCATTCGCAGTTGGCGATTACCGTAAGTTCTCTACACCCAAGAAATCGAAGGCTGCAAATCGTCAGCCGTTGTTCTATTCATCACCACCGGAAATCGGGAGCACATGAATTTTTGTATAGCCTGTGGTTTGTACAAGATTTTGACAGTGATTAGACCACCAGGATGTAGTCCAGCCGGATCCGGTTGGGTCAATTGATATCCTACCTACGCATATTGCTACCGATAGCCATACGCTCCAGGATCTCCATAATGCCCTATCCGTTATGCAAAATCGATATTTCTCTCTTTGGCTCGGGCAATGGACCACGGCAATAGACTGGACCGCCGCAGTTATGGGCACCCACCTCGCCGCAACGCTCAGCACACTGTCCCGTTCGCTTTCCTACACTATCCCAGGCACTTTTGACAATATGCGCAAGGTAGACGTGGAAGCGCAAATGGTTGAAAGTGAAATCAATAAGTATTTCGGACATCTTATAGCATATTATTTCGGACAAGACTATTTCTCGATTCGAATGCAGGCATACGACGACATGCTGTGGGTGGTGCTGGGATGGCTAGAAGCGATTCAACTGACCACGACGCATTCTGAGTTGCATTACCCGGACAACGGCAATGGGCAAGGTGGATGGCATGCGAAGCAGTTCATACCTGCGTTTGCACATCGCGCGCGCGTGTTTTACGAGTTGGCTGAGGAGGGTTGGGATTGGAAGCTTTGCGGTGGGGGTATGACATGGAATCCGCAACTTCTCCCTTACAAGAACGCTATCACGAACCAGCTTTTTATCTCCGCGAGCATCAGCATGTACCTTCATTTTCCGGGAGACGATAATTGCTCGCCATTCATGGGCGCCGCGGAAACGGAGCATCCTGACTGGAACCTACTATATGCGAAGGAGCAAGGCTCGGCCTTCGCATGCTCAGGGTCAGAGCAAGAGCCAGAGTATGACCCTATATATCTAACCAACGCAATAAATGGCTACGACTGGCTCGCAAATAGCGGCATGCTGAACGACCAGGGGCTCTACACGGATGGCTTTCATATCAGCGGGTATGCGGAGAACAACAGTAGGACTGAGTGCGACGAGCGCAACGAAATGGTCTATACATACAACCAAGGCGTTATTCTCTCCGGACTACGTGGTCTCTGGGAGGCAACCGGCAATCTCTCTTACCTCAACGACGGACACGAGCTCGTGGGCAACGTGATACGCGCTACAGACTGGACAGACACCAACATCACGTCCGTCCTCTTCACAAATCAGCCTCCACCCCCAACTCCAACGCAATACAACATTTCAAAAACAACAGAGAGCCGGGCCGATCTCGGTTCCCAAGGCATCCTCACAGAGCTTTGCGATCCTGACGGTACCTGCAGCCAGGACGGTCAAACCTTCAAAGGCATATTTTTCCACCATTTCATCGCTTTTTGTGCACCGCTACCGACCCAGCCTGCCAGACAGGGCAAAACACACTATGCCAGCCCTGAGATATACGCTTTGCATCAGAAATCATGCGATGAGTATGCACCATGGGTAGTCCACAATGCCCAGGCTGCACTCAAAACGCGCAACGAGGACGGAAAATTCGGCATGTGGTGGGGCGTCGAGTACGCAGGGCAGGAAAGTGTGGATAGTGTAGCGCTACCGAGGGGCGCGCTGGATTATAGGAATAACCCTGCGTTACTAGGGACGCGTAATTTCACTTCCATACCGTCTAATAGGACGCATCAGACGGTACAGAGCCGGGACATGCTTGATGAGGGAGACCCCAACGACCGAGGCCGCGGTCGCACGGTCGAGACTCAGGGTGGAGGTGTGGCGGTTGTAAGGGCGATGTGGGAGTTCCTTCGGGGACGTGGGGATTATGACGATGAGCTTGCTGCCCTCGAACTGTAAGTACGCGCGGGGAAGCACCCGCGAGCCTGCGACATTTGGATATTCGGGGGTTGTACTGCGGATCCGGAAGAACAGCACCTGGAGCTTTTGGCTAGTACGACGCGAATTTTGGACATTTGGCGTTTATATATTTCGGAGTAACGCATCGTTCGATATATCTTGTATCAGGCACGAATCACGCATATGTGCCTTCGAGGCATTGCAGTAGGACGAATTGACGACACTTGAACGGATTTCGCTCAGAGGAATACTAGACTTCTGCATGGGTATATACGTTCTTGGTCTCATTAACAAATCCAGGGCAACCATCGCAAGACTCACGCCCTGGAACTCAACATCGTCGTCCACACTCTTGTCTACATCTCTCAGCCTGCTCGTCTCGCTCCTCGCGTTCTCACTGCTATGCTAACACCGCCATGCTACACATTAATTGGACTACATGATTCCCAAATCGCCGAAGCCTTTGAGCACATCCTTGTCTACGCGACTCAACCACTCTTCTTGGAATCGGGTTTCACCACCTGATGACTGGATAGCGGCCTGCAAGTGCTCACGCACAAAGGTAACTAGGTTTAGACGGTGCACAGGGTCTGAGTAGAGCAAGATGCGTTTGCGGGCGTCCTCTGGGGCCTCGGGTTCGACGGTAGCGAAAGGGTTGGGTTCTTCGGGCCAATAGAGCGAGCTATTCTTTCCGTTAGCTAAAAATCCATACTCGTTGCAGGAAACAATGAAGAGGTGAATACTTACTCTGCAGTCCTGTCATCCATGCCATCGAGCAACTCGCCTAGGACGTCCGTCCACATGACTACGAGACTCTGTAATCGGCCCAGAATCCAGGGTTGACCCGTTTCCAAGAGGCGCGTAAGGACAAGGGTCATAAGCTTCTTGTTCGGTGGATCACCAATGTTGTCGATGTGGCCGAACCACTCTTCGAGCAGCCAATCCAGCGTCTTTTCTAATTCTGCCCCACCAACCGACGACAGTGCCTCGAGCAATATCGCAGGAGACGCCAGCCCGATACGTGCCAACACGGAGAAGTAATCTGTCTCTACGATGCCATCGACGGCGCGGGACGGCAATTCACGCAACGGACCGTGAGACTGGTGGTGTGCCCATGCGCCGTGTAGGCCCTCCATCACTTTGGAGAGGAAGTTCGTGGAGATGAGGTCGCTAACAACCACTTTGGTGGCTTGTTCACCGCCAAGGCCGTCTGCGCCGCGGATGATGCACATCATAAGATGCGAAACGGTGCCGCTGGCTTCGGGCTTTAGGTTGCCCAACAGCTCAGACAGGCAACGAAGCAATTCAGGCCGGAAGTTGTCTGCTAGTACAGCGGAAGGGGCGAGCAGGAGGTAGGCTTCCGTGATCTCGATCGCTTTGCGGAGTGTGTCGTTATCCATGGTGAACAATGGGAGTAGGTACTGGAGAAGGTTGAGGAGCTCCGGGGGTGTCGGTTCTGGAGCAGAGGGTGTCTGTGCGACAATGGAGGACCAAAGATCGAGTGCGTCTTCCAGAAGGTAAACTTGCGTATCTGAGTTGGGCTCCATGGCGCTCTGGATAATGGGGAGGAAAGAGATGTGGAATGAGCGGGAATCAGATTTCATCGCATTCGTTAAGCGAGAAAGCATCGTGAGAATGGCTTGTTTCATGAGATGCTCTTCACCAGACTGTTCCCACAGCGGTGGGAGAAGGGCGATGATACTGTTTGCATAAGGTGTTATCTGTACAATGTCAGTGAAATGTCAGTCAGACGTCGAGCAGTACCCACGTTATGCTCCAGTCTCTCCACGATGATGCTAATGGTATTTAATAGCGCCATCTTCGTTTCTTGAAGCTCGACCTCTTGCACCAGTGCCATCAGTCTGTCCAAAATGCCTGGCGCATATGGAACAAAGTTGTCCGCTTTGAACTCCCATTCGTCTGCAATAGCATTGAATTTTCTTCCAGCGGTAACCCGTACAACTAGGTCGTTAAGTGGGTCACTCTTGTTCATCAGGTGCTCGAAAATCTGATAGACGATAGGTTTCTTATCCGTCGCAATCTTGATCGCAATCCATTGGGAAAGAATGATGGCAATACGGCGTCTGATGATGTTGTAACCCGGTTTCTGTTTCTGGGCTTCCTGGACCAATGTATTCGTGATGAAAGCGTCAAAATCAACGTGTTCATAGAGTACGTCGGCGGCTAGACCGATGGCAGTGTAAACCGAGTCCTTGAACAAAACATCCTCGTTGTCCGGTGCTGCTCACGATTAGCTTGTAGTTTTCTTAACGTTTAAGTAAAAACTCACTCGCAACTGTATGAAAGACTTGAAGCAGAGGCTGTATGATCAAATCTTTGAAATTTTTCGCAAGGTCTAGGAACAGTTTCTCTGCACAAGGACGGATGGCAAACTCCCAATCCTCGCCGCCCTCTTCCATCTTTTCCCATTCGTCAGGCTCTTCCTCCCACATTCGGAGGTCGCTCGGCCTGAACACGAAAAAACGGGTAACAAGCGTAGAAACCATTTCGCGAACGAGATCGTCGGTCAAAAGCTCTTGCTTGACCATCTGCGTGGCTTTGTTGCGCTCATCTTTCTCCTGTTGCTGACGGTAACGGAAAGTCTGAATTGGATAAAAGACCATCTTTACACAAGCGCGGACAACAAGCAGCCCCTTCAAACCTAGGCGCTCAAGGATGGGTGCATCATCGTCCTCATCTCCGTCAGTGCCGATTTTGGCATCGTCTACTGACTTAGAACCCCAAGTCTCACCAAGACGAGAGACCAGACCCCAATATGCGCGAACCAGACCTATAGAATCCGGCATAAGGGTGAAATCTGCTGGATGCGTTGTCGCCATGAAGTGATGAAATTTCGAAAGTTGCATGAGGTGCTTCTCTATAAGTCGGCGGACTGGTGGTGCAAGAGGAGTGCCATCGTCCGAAACGTACGTGATGAAGTCTCCAAAGAAGTTGCGTGAGAGTGTCCAGAACTCTTGCACGTCCTTTTCTCGTCCTGGGAAGTCGTAGCAGCTTACAATAAGGCGGCGTATGATCTTGATGGCAAGCAAGCTGTTCTCGATGTCCTCGAGGGCCCCTCCTTCGTCGTCTCCTCCCTCGCGGAAGAACTTTTGCCAGCTTTGCACCTTGTTCACATAAATGCTCCCGAGCACAGTCAGAATCTCGGGCGCAATGTTCTGGAGGCTCTGCCGTGACCTTAAGAGTCGTGCGGTGGACAGTTCTTTGACGATATATAGCAGGAGAAGGAGTGCTCGAGGTAACTGCAGACGGAAGGCGTTCGGCTCGGTGGAAGCGCGGAGGATCTGGAGGAGGTGTTGGAAGATATCTGGCCTACTGACAGTTAGCAGCTGTCATCTGTGCAGAGGAACACATAATCACCAATCGGCGGGAAATTCGAAGCGAACGATCTTAGCGATCATGAGAGCATTCTGTAACGCCAGACGGTGGTCTGCCTCATTGACAGCACTCTCTAACAATCGGCCCCGTATGGCAGCCTTATCTTCCTTACTAACAGCGCTAAGAATAGTCAGAGTATGTCCGTAAGTGTCGACTTTGAGTTGGTGGGTATACTTCTGAGCTGTCTTGCGCCAGTACTTGTCGATGCCGTTCTTGAGCTGGATGATGGCGAGGTACCGAACTTCGTAAGGGAGAGACTTGTCCAAAAACGCCGACTGTACATGGTGAGTTACGGTCAGTTGTCCCCATAAAGGTCCGCACCTGTAACAATGGATAGTATCCTCGTGCCCTTTCCCACTCTTGCAGTTGCTTCGCGCCGGTTTGTATCTGGGTTGGATCTGTCGAAGATGCAGAGCGCAAAACATGGAACAAGATGCCCTCAGTCAGAGGGTTTGCCTCTGCAGGCACCTCGATGGCGTTGAATTCAACATTCATGGCTCAACTCTATTGAAGACCAAATAGTACAAAATTGAGGTCGTGGCGGGGTCATGCGAGCTTTTGAGTTGGAGAGTTGAAGCGGCGGTCTATGTGGGGTGGAGCGGGTCGCGGGTGTGCTGGCGGGTGCTCTGTGAAGGCGGAAGGTATCCTGCTCACCCAGGAAAATGAAGGGAGCATGAGGCAGCAACTGTTCGAGACTGTTTACCTGCGGACATCTAAGGGTTCGAAAAAGATCCCCGCAATGCTCCGTATCAACGCCAGTCGTCACGCCTGCTCCGAAGGACACATGCGCGCGTCGGAATCGCGTTCCGCAGCTGCTTGTGACATTCATCGCCAACCTGCGTGAGACTCACAACGACTGTGGCTTGCTTCGGGCTGGGCCGTACGATGATGATACATACATTGGCTACTCTCCCTCTGTTCAACCCCTCTTGAGAGCCAAGTATTGCCGCCAAGCTGCTGTCACGCCCACTCCATTCGCCGACAGCTTGAGCTTGAACCTCGGCCCAGTCATTTGTAGCCCGGGATCACGCTATCGCGCTGTCTACCTGCAAGCATATCACCACCACCGCCGTCGCCGCTCTCATCCACACCCTCTAGATCCTCTCCCAATGCTCCAATGCCTTCCGCCGACTTCGCCGCCGCGCAACAACGCATAGCCGCCCGCCGCGCCCAACGCGCCCGCACTCACGCTTCCCACTCCACACCCACCCCTACTCGCCTTCCTCTACACACCTCCATACTATCCATATGGGACTCGATCAAGGGCCGAGAAGGCACCAATCCAGCCTTCCGTGTCGGTCAAGTGGATGCAGAACTGCTTGATGAAGAGCTCTTAGGCCTGCTAAAAGGGCAGGTCGGCGAGGGCTTGAAGTACTTTGGACAGAACATCACAGATGCATGGGCGCCCGAGATTCTATTCGCACTCCGCTTAATACTATTCAAACTGAGCATATGGAACAACAACGCGAGTTACGGTGCACATTTGCAGGGGCTACGGTACACCGATGCACGGAGCAGTGCGCCCGATCGGCCGCCGCCCGGAAAATGGCAGAAGATAGCTTATGGCGTGGTCACAGTAGGCGGGAGATACGCGTGGACTAAGTGGGAGGAATATCTACTAGATGCGCAAGAAGATTATACGCGACCGCAATCGCCGGTCTTGAACTTCGCAAGCAGGATAACGGAGTACCTTGACTCGGCGCACGACATCGCATCCCTTACTTCATTCCTTGTCTTCCTCGTAAACGGGCGGTACAGGACACTCACGGACCGACTGCTGAGGCTAAGATTGACACCTACGAGCCATTCCACGAGCAGGGAGGTGTCATTCGAATATCTGAACAGGCAATTGGTGTGGCACGCCTTCACGGAATTCCTTCTCTTCCTACTACCGTTAGTGGGCATTTCAAGATGGCGCCGCATCCTCGCGCGCACATGGCGGAAAGCCAAGGCCTCGATTTTGGCATTGTTGGGTCGCTCTCCGGCGCCCTCAGACGAAGACGACGACGCGAAAACCGCCGGCGAACTAGGATTTCTACCAGAACGTACATGCGCAATTTGTTACCGCGATCAGAATCCCACGACTGCCACCGAGCAGGATATCATCACACAATCCGCGGGTGGCGGTGGCGTTGTTGGTTCCGCTGCTACAGACATCACGAATCCATATGAGGCGGTACCGTGCGGATGTGTATATTGTTTTGCGTGCCTGGCGCAGCGCATAGCTAATGAAGAGGGTGAGGGGTGGACATGTCTACGCTGCGGTGAAATCGTGAAAGAGTGCAGGCCATGGGATGGAGATGTGTTAGAGGATCCTAGAAGGTCGCAATCGCAATCCAGCGGAGGTAATGGGAAGAGTGTTGGGTTTGCGACAGTGGGTGGTGCAGGTGTGGACAGCAGAGATGAGAAGGCGGGGTTGAGAGAAGTGGATCCTATGCCTGCAGATGACCAGGAAGAAGCGGACGAAGAGTCGTTTGTTGAAGAGAGTAGGTCGCGGAGCTTGGATTGGGGACAAGGCCTTGATGAGAGCGCTGAGTGGGCGCGGGCGAGCGAGGATCGGAATACGGACGAGGATAGCCATAGTGAAGAATACGACGAAGACGAACAAGAAGAGGGCGAGGAACTAGAGTTTGACCAATGAATAAATATATTGGTCGAAGCATATCACGCAGACCTGCAAGAGCCATGTGAACACTACTGTTCATTAGCGTGTTCCTTGAGTATGCGGTCGTAATTCTGCTCATCCGCAGACTGATATGTTACAGTGACAAGCGATATGCCTTCCAGATGATGCCCCGCAGCCAGGCCTGGAACAGTCCCTCCGCGCGCCAGTGAAAACATGCCCATGGTCCTCCCCACACGCAGCTACGTGCCGCTCTTTGAACGATATTTGACATCGAACAATTCCCATCCCTCTCACACTCGCGCAAACTCCGCATACCTCGGTAGCAGTGCCATCTTCTCCTCCGGGCTCACACTCTCATCGAAGAACACCAATTTGATATTCTTGTCCTTCTTGCTCTTCTTCTCCTGAGGTGCGTCGGCCGCTGGAGGCCTCTGTGCATCCGCAATGAGGTCATCAAGCGAGGCACTGAACTCTGCACCAGGCGGACCGCCATTCGAGGGGAACGCGCCTGGAGGCGGTGCGCCGAAGCCGGGCCGTTGTGGAAGTCCTGAGCCGCCGGGTATGCTGTCCGGTCGTGCGGGAGGCGCACCGCCGGGTGAGAATTGGCCGGGCGCAAACTGTGCGGCACCGGAAGGTGGTGCGAAGGGTTGGACGGCTGGCGGTGTCTTGTTCTAAACATTAGCAACGTGCTCATATTCAATTGGCGCAATGTGAGAACACTTACAGGCTCAAGTTTGACCTCCGCAGCAGGCGGCGGCAGTACGCCGTTTATCCTGTCGATCCTGTATTTGTCTGCACGCTCTTTAATCTCCTCGAGTGTCTCGTTCTTCTTCACGCGCTTGTTTGCATTCCCGTTCACACCAGAACCCCTCGTCGGGTTTCCTGTTGCCTGCTGTCGCGCCCGCTCATCTGCGAAATGCTGCTGCGTGACCTGCTGGTTGTGTTGGTCGATGATCTCGGGCGGAACACCTTCCATGCCAAAGATTTCGATATCAAGGCCGCCGCGGCCAGCGATCGCGTTCTCGACTTGGTTGAGCTGTTCCTTATGAACTTGGGTCATGTGCACGTTCAGACCTAGTACGTGATTGTCAGTCAATGCCCTGGTGATGAGAGTGATGTCTTACCTCCAGCGGTGTTCAAGCGGCGACCGCATTTCTCACACTTGAAATGCTTCGCTTTCTGGTGCGATATGAGAATCTTCAGGTCGTCGAAGTCGCGTTCGCAGTAGAAGCACCATGGTCGCTCGAGCTTCTGGTTGAGATCTGGGTACCTCTTCCTCTTTTTCGTCATCTTGCCTAGCGCGCACTTGTTAGTGGCCGAGGAATCAGTGGTTAACGGATTCGCGCGGGGTGTAAGGTTGAGGTCGAGGTTGAGCTCGTTGGACGTTTAGTGAGGGTGAGCTCGGGGCTTAGCGCCTTGGCGCACCGCATGTTGTCAACTTTTCTCCGCAGCGTCGCCGTCTTTTATTTTTACACTCCTTTGCACGTCCTCTGCCCAGAGAGCATACTTATGGAAAACACTTCTAGTGATTGACACAGAATGTGTTCTACGTATACAGCATCCTCGCTTTCACCTATTTCACATACAAGCGACGCATCGTAAAGCAGCAAAGCAGTTTCTCACATATCGACGAAGCCATGCCACATGAGTAACAGGATTCTGCCTAGCATCAGCCATCAATTACCTACTTTGATGTTGTACAGGGTATTCAGCTTCTAATCGTAGCCTTCTAGGATAGAACACTTCTATCTGCAAACGCAACAAGCACACCAGCCACTTGGTCTTACGACACATTCTACAAGTCCCTTCGGGGAGCATCCTGCATCGGCGCGTCTTGCGTTCGATGCAGGTTTGCGGCTGCACGAGCTCCGTGCCCTCTTTCAGAGGTCGTTGCCAGAAAAACCCTACCAGAGGTCCTTCATAGTTCACACTTCCTCGCTCTTCACGAGACTCTCCACGAAGAGTGTGACTCCTTGCGC
Organism: Paracamarosporium sp. OC-R06-R3; assembly: GCA_019828545.1. NCBI lineage: Eukaryota > Fungi > Ascomycota > Dothideomycetes > Pleosporales > Didymosphaeriaceae > Paracamarosporium > Paracamarosporium sp. OC-R06-R3. Next base: position 374,966 of record JACVRA010000202.1, on the reverse strand, counting down.
ACCTACATTTTCTCATCCCATCTTCACATGCAGTGCTATGCTGTCGAATATGTGGGTAGAATAAACTTTTGCAATTTCTTCTACGGGGCGAACTGTTGACAAGGTGCTGTGAAGTTTGTTAAGGGCCCACCCAACTCAATGCGGCACAATTGAGACGCATCTATCAAATTCTACTCTCTGCCTGTAATCACGTTGTATGAGCCGTCTAGTTGTCGAGAATGGGCTGCGTACTCTTGTAGTGTGCAAGAGGCAGGGAGTCCTGGTCAGTCTCAATGCATAATCTCGATTTTCTCACTGATATCGAACAGTCGCCTCTTGCGGGGGTTCAGGGCTGTATATTCAGGTGAGACGAAGATGATGCCGTGTAAGACCTGGGAGCTACTTTATGGTAACTTGAGGTAAGATTTTGGAGAATGTGAGTAGATTGTTGCGGCAATCAAAGTCAGGGTAGGAGAAGTTTACCATCTGAATAGCTTGTGATACACCGAACGTCGATAGCGAGAGCTTTGATCAAAACGGCGAGGATTTAGGCGGCCTTCATAATGAAGTATTTGAGCGTAAGTCGTCACGTGGTTGCTTGGTAGATTATGAATAGAGAATACGATGAAAGAGCAAATATACTTTTGCCCCTTAACACTTTCAGCTTTACTGATTTTGTTTCGGACGATGTTTTCAACTGCAGTACGGGTATGGTACGGGACCATGGTACCTAGGAATGCATAGCTGTGGTAGTACTACCGGAAACTGTGTAGAAGCTTACGCATCTTGCAGAAGCTGGGGCCATGTCTTTGCTATCCTGGAGCTCTATGCATCTTGCATAGATTAGATTGAAAATTGATTCCTTGGCTTTGCACTTTATAGTAGTCGCAGACGAGGTGGTTAGGGTTCTTAAAGTGAGGCGCATCACAAGGCTGATACAACCACACCGTATTGATTGTTTTGGTGAATACTGGTACTACAATGATGGCAAATTCTTAAATGCAACATTCAGTAGCAACGAATCTTCTACTTTTACCTGTAGTTTCCAGGGGCTCACGTGAGATACAGAAGAACCATTGGCCTGCATAACTTGATCCTCTCTAAGGTGACCACGGTTTGAGGAAATGACATATGCCACGCTCTACAAGCGGTTGTTGGGTATGGAAGCGAGAGGCGGAAGATTGGTAGGACCCGCCAAGTTGGCCCTGACGCGGATAGGCTGGCGGATCGTCAACCATGTGCGTGCCTATCTGACCAGAAATCAGGGACAGCAATCAGGTCCAGAAAAGGGGGACCTGCGTCACTCTTGCTTCCACGAGAATTGTTTGCATGCCCAGCACGAATACGGCCGGAACTGTGCACTGCTGACGCCTCGGCTGCAGGCAGACTCGAGGGACCTACTCTGCTATCGCTTGGCGGTAGATGGCGCCACGCTCCTCCGCTCGACGATCGTCCCTGCTCCTGCTACTTCCAGTATAGACCCGCCTGGTTGTGCCTGCCCGTTAAGCCACCTTCCAGAATTGGCCAGCCTTCACAAAGCTACCCTTGTGCTTGCATCACTCGTCCCGTCATGGAGCTGCGCTGCTAGTATATATTGTGGCGGGCTCCTACACTACTTCGCTTCCTGCACCGCGTCTGTCGTTGATAGCAGCTATGCGCTTTACAATTCTCGCGGGAGCCCTGCTGGGTCTTGAAGTTGCTGCATTGCAGCTCGGACTTCCGACTGCGGGCGAGCTTCAACAGAAGGTATCCCAAGAATTGGCATTGAATTCTTATCATTGATTGCTGACACCTTGTGAAGGTCCAGGAAAGCAAAGCGCGACACTCGTCTGTGGCCAAGCGCGCTGTGGATCCGGCTGATCTGTATCCCGCTCATAATTTGAGCGTACCGATCGACTTCTTCCACAACGACACACGGTACGAGCCGCACACCAATGGTGAGTAGCACTAGCTCAACCCACTTCTCAGTGACAATTCATTGCGATTTCATTGACGCTTTTCGAGCTCCAACTTCAGAGCTGACTGTGAGTGCGTAGATACTTTCAGCCTGCGGTACTGGTTTGACGCTAGCTACTACAAACCTGGTGGTCCTGTGTTCGTCCTCCTCGGTGGAGAAACCTTTGGAGACGACCGTCTACCCTTCCTCCAGAAGGGTATTGTTCACCAGGTTATTGAAGCGACCAACGGTCTTGGTGTGATTTTGGAACATCGTTATTATGGAGAAAGCTTCCCGTATCCGACCGTATCGCTTGAGAACCTTCGTTTCTTGTCTACCGAGCAAGCATTGGCTGAAATCGACTATTTCGCCCGCAATGTCGAGTTTGAGGGCATCGACGATGATTTGACTGCGCCAAACACTCCGTGGATTGTCTATGGTGGCTCGTACGCCGGTGCTCAGGCGGCGTTCTTGCGTGTTGTATACCCTGAAACTTTCTGGGGAACCATCGCCTCATCTGGAGTCACTGAGGCTATCTATGACTACTGGGAGTACTTCGAGCCGATCAGACTATACGCCCCTCCCGACTGTATTTCCGCTACCCAGACATTCATCAGCGTATTGGATGGTATCATCTTGAAGAATGACACAGCCACGATCAAGAAGTTCAAGGATGCTTTTGGTTATGGAGGCGTCACAAACAACCAAGACTTTGCGAATATCTTCACGGACATCTATGGATGGCAAAGCACCAACTGGGACCCCGAGGTCAACAGTCCGAGCTTTTACAACTACTGTACTAACATCACTGGATCTCTCAACTTCCCTGACCTTGAGGCCAAGAGATCCACAGTCGCGAGCCTGGTAGCTGCTTCGGGGCACGGCAATGACACAGCGACTCAGGACGCGGTACTCAACGCCATTGGGTGGTATGGCAGGAAGCTCAAGAGCCAGGAAGCCTCTGGTCTGACTCAAGACCAATATTTCACTACGCTGAACGACACTCAGTGGCAGGCAATCGACATTGATGCTGCGAATGCTTACAGGAGCTGGTCCTACCAAGTCTGTACCGAGTGGGGATATATCCAGACAGGCAATACTCCTCCGGAAATCCAGCCCTTGATTTCACGGGCCTTGGACCTTGAATACTTAACCTACTTCTGTCGCTCCGGCTACAACCGTACCGAGCCTCCAGATGTCGAGAAGGTCAACAAGTACGGCGGCTTCAACATCAGTTACCCTCGCTTGGCTCATATTGGAGGCAACGCTGATCCGTGGAGGCCCGCGACTCCTTTGTGGTTCCCAGATGCCAAGGAAGACACCATCGAGGAGCCGTGGTTGCTGATCTCGCACGGAGTGCATCATTGGGAGGAGAATGGCATCTTCCCCAACGAGACTACTCCAACCCTACCACCCTACCCGGTCATCTATGCTCAGCAGTACCTCAAGAATGTGAGTGGCTATATCGTGCTCTATGATGTGACTATACTGACGCAAATTAGTTCGTTATTGAGTGGCTGAAAGACTGGGAGAAGCCTGGCGACCACTACGAGCTGTGAAACAAACAGTCAACGTGGGTTCTTGCATACTCCGTAGTGTAACACCATCCTTTGGATAATAAAGAATTACATTCTATCATTAATAGCTATTGCTAGTTTCGCCAATTTCCCTTTACCATTATGCGCCAAAACATCAAGATCCCTAAGCCCCATACGTGAACCCATCGCTCCTCACAATATCGTCGCTCGTCTCGTTCCCCACAGTCACGGTAACGTTAAAGTTCGTCACAGTAGGCACTCCGCTCGCGCCGTAAATACTGAAAAGGCTGCCGGCCAGTACAACCTCCTTGCCAGCAAACTGCTCCAATCCCGCCGGTGCTTCCGTCTCGATCGTGACGTTCTTGAGTTGGTTTGACTTAGAGGGTCCAAGGTAGGATGAGTTCGTAAGAGCCCCGATGGTACCCACGTGGCCTGGGGCAGGCGAGAAGCCCCAGGCGATGGAAACATCGGCTACGGTTTGAATGTAGTTCTCGGTAATGAGGGTGAGGGTGAAAGGCTCCGAGGGTGCGATGGTGCTTGGAGCAGCGAGGCCAGTAAGACGGGCTGATGCCAGAGCGGCGGTTGCAAGGCTGGAAACAACGGTGGAGGCACGCATTTTGAGGTTGTTGTCGTGAAACTTGAGATATCGATTTGAATCGGAAGGTTTTAGTTTATGGTGTTGTGGTATTGTGGTTAAGGAGGTAAGTAAGTATGGAGATGTGATGCTGATATAGCAGTAACCATGATGAACGCGTGCGCTTTTATATTAAGGAGTTTGTGAGCGCAAAGGGGGCTGAACATGTCACTCGAACACAGACCCGCTGTGGCACCGGGTTACAATATTGATAACGCCGATCTGCGGCGCAATCCAGGGTCAGTGTGGAGAAGGGATGTGCTGGGAAAAGTTCCGATGCTGCCGACGGCCTCACCCGAGTTTACGTCACTCAGTAGCGTCAATGCGCTCAACGGCAACGACAATATCTTAACACAGACAATACGCTTCATTTCAAGAAATACTAACTTATGATAAGAATGTCTTGCCATCACTTGGAGACGTTTATCCCATCAAAATTAGCAAACTTGGAAGTAGAGCAGGGTTTCTAACGTACCCTTAGGTACCTCGTTCGCTTCTCGTTAAGTCGGAAGCATGACGGTCGCCTAAACACCACGCGCCACTCGTGGCAGTGCTTGGTTGGTAAACCTGACCACCTGATGTTGTTTCTCGTTTTCAAAGAGGGGCAAAACAATCAGCAGCAATAGACCGGAGTAGCCCTATTTTTGGCCCAATGGACGATCATCCAGTGCGACATTACCAGCCAAAACAGCTGCGTTGTACAAGGATCCGAAATGGAAGAGACAGAAGCTGATGAAGAGGATGTTTTGCAAATTTCATTGGAGATGAGCGCTTGGTTATGATTTACATCTTTTCCTCTTCTTTGCTTGAACCTGCGGAGGCTGGCGTAGCTGTGGTGACACAGTATCCCATGCTGACCGAATTCCAAAAAATCTAGGAAAGCGCTATAAGATCTACACTATCATTGTTACCCTGCTCATCCAGTTGTACATTATCGTAACATCGCTCTAAACACAAAACACCTGAAACTCCTACTAGGCGTGCAGTGATTCCTCTGCCTAACCTTGAAAAAGGCCTTCATGACAAGGAATGTGCACCTAGAGGTCAACACCCTCGTATGGTGTGCTCTAAGAGGGAGATAGCCCACGAAGAAACCAAGACCTTACGAACGCGCTGTCTCACACGTCATATCTTTGCCCCGATTGAGCCATACGCTTCTTTCTGACTAACCGCAGGTTTCCACTCAAAGTGGTGCTTCCCTTCCATCGGCTTCTTGACTTGCTTATCCTGATCGCTCTTCTTGTCAAACATGTGCGAGCCGAAGTAGTCCAGCTCTGCTTCATAGAACGACGTCGGTAGATCCGTTCCAGTAACGACCTTAAAGTATTCTAGCGTAGCATTGAGCGCTGGAGCAACCTGATCCGTCTCTACAGCTTTGGAGATAACTCGACGGAGAGAGGCGTAGCAGTTGCGAACGTCCTTCGCAGCGCGTTCGGTGGTTAGCAGGTTGATGGTGGAATAATTTGCATTCGGTGCTTTCAAGACAGGCGCCAGGATCTCGTCAGATATGTAATCGGCTTGGATGATGCAACCTGCGCGCCAAATCTGCCACACCTCGGCGTAGTTGATGCCCCATTCGTGGGCTTCATCCACTGCCGCAACGGTGTTAAGGCCCTGAATGAATGACGCTACACATGCGGCATATGTTGCTTTCCGTAAGTCTTCGATAAATGCGTCTTTATCTTTGACATCGATTGATTGAGGTGGAAAGCCCCCAGAGAATGTCTTGTTTGCTTGTTCGCGGCTTCCGCGGTATGCTGATGCGAGGCGGAAGCCATGAGCTACATTGAGGGTGAAGGCGGGGATGTGCTGTTCGATCACCTGGGTGTTTGACCAGATACCTGTACCTTCTTCGCCGGTAATATCCTGGACTACTTTGTCGAGAACCTCGGAAATGACGAGAGGGTGGTTTTCGGGGTCTGATTCCGACTGAGACCCTGGCTCGCGCTTGTGGGAAAGGTCGGCACCGATCGAAATAAGAAATGTCCCTTTCTATGAAAAGGTTATTTTGGTGATCAGTAAGGGGGTAAAGTTACTCACCAACTCGCCCGAATCGTTCCATTTCGCGAAAACATCACCAATTTCTTCGTAGCCTAGACCCATCTTTCGCATGATGCCCCATGCTTCTGAGATAGCACTCATCATACCGTGTTCAATGCCGTTATGAATCATCTTAATATAGTGGCCACATCCTCCAGATCCGACCATACCAACGCAAGCCTTCCCGTTCTTGTCTTTCGCGGCGACTTTCTGTAGCAGAGGAAGCACCTCCTTGAGCGCAGATTCGTCCCCACCAGGACACATAGAAGGTCCAGCGCGCGCGGCTTGGTAGCCTCCACTTACTCCACATCCTATGTAGCGAATTCCAGGCTTCTTACATTTTTGCTGTCGACGTTCCGTATTCTCAAAATGCTCGTTTCCACAATCCAGGATGATGTCGTTCTGTGAGAGATTGGGTATCAGGCCTTCAAGTACTTTGTCACCTACATTCCCATGAGGCAGGGAGAAGACCAGGAGCCGTGGTTGCGAAAGTGATTTGCACAGAGATTTGTAGTCTAATTATCTGTTAGTATACGGATCAAGGTAAGAAGGATAATGCCCACCTTTGTGTTTCGTGACCTTGTCATGATAGCCCGCTTTTTCAGCCTTTTCAATCACGGAATTCATCATGTCTTCCGCAGGATCCGACAACGAGACATTGATTCCATTCTCAGCAAACAACAGCGCCATTCCACCTCCCATACTCCCACACCCGATCATCGCAATCTACTCGGATCAGTTTCGAACTTCGCGAAACAAGTCGGGAAACTTACCGAGCTGAATTCGGGCATCTCTGCAAACTTGACCTTTTTGGTTCGGAAGTCGCAAGCAATCAAGCAGGCACTCAGCAAGCAAGCAATGTATAAGTAAGCAAGACTGGAAAGCTGAGGCAAACTTGGGTCTTGATAGTGGACTAAGCCGTCTAAGAAAGAAAGAAACATGGCGAAAGCTTGAAAACACAAACCGCAATATATGTGGTGCCGTTGTAGTTAACGAAACGATGATCGCGTAGTGACGAAGGGACGTGGTCCAGTCGCGTCTCAACAAGGTGACGTCGGTGGGGCTAAGCGGGACTGGATAAGCTTTGCGGTTCGTAGGATGGAGCTGTCCGGAAAAGCATGGCAGGAACAGGGTGTTTTAAACATGGATCTTTGGAAAATTTACGTAGCGTTTAACTCATGGCTTTACGACATCGACTATATGTGTCGAGCTCAGTCTCTTCCAAGACGACACTGTTCGTTCATGTTCACTGCTCATATGAGAATCTAGTACGACGTTGTTCAAATTGAGATACAAAATTACATTGCTTGAACTTGGAATGACCCATTACACAGGTAACATTTCCTGGGCATTACTTCCAAAAAGGCGACATGGAAAGGTCAAGCGGGGCTCACAGGTGCTGGTCACGTTGCTGAGCAGGGATTAATATACGCTAGCCTTCGTGGGAAACAGGCGAGAGCTTCTCCAAGCCGCGACCACGACCCCAGTTCTCAAACACCATCACGCAGCCTACCACATCCCTACCCACAACCGCAAACATGGCCGATACCGAGATGGACATCGACCAGCCCGAGCGCACATCTGCTGACCCCAAAGCCAGTGACGCGCGCACTGCAGCTGGCGCAACCGCCGTCCGCTCAATTGAAGGCTGGATTATCATGGTTACCAACGTGCACGAAGAAGCTACCGAGGAGGATCTGCAGGACATGTTCGGCGAATACGGGACTATCAAGAACCTGCACTTGAACTTGGACAGGCGAACGGGTTATGTCAAGGTGCGGAACGCGCGCCAATGTGGGAAGAACTAGTAGTAACATGTTTGCAGGGTTATGTTCTCATCGAGTACCCCACACTTGACGAAGCCAAGGCTGCAGTCAAAGACGGCAATGGCTTGGAACTCCTCGAGCAGAAAGTCGTCGTGGACTACGCCTTCGTCAGGCCCCCTCCTCCAAACAAGGGCCGGGGACGCGACCAAGCACGCGACAGCGACAGGCGTGGTAGCGGTCGTGGAAAGGGAAGGAGCAGGAGTCCGGGCAGAGAAGGCGAAGACATGGAGGATTGAATGCAGTTGGGAGGAACGGCTATAAAAGGCCATGAACGCGAAGAACGGAACAGCGCCGAAGCATGATCAGGATAAACATGGATCGGTCGTGAAAAATCAGTCTATGGGACTATGGACCGGACAACGAATTACGGCACCTAAGATATGAATAAAGCTTACCAGCCTGCCTCCCAGGGCAGGTTGGTCTTCTTGCTATATGTGGTAATTATCTGGATCCTTGTATCTTGCAACAGAGCTGACGTACATCCAGATTTCTTGTGAACTTAACCGTGCTAACATAAACAGCTGATTAAGGTGAGAGCAAGCTTTTTCTCGCCCAAGCCACCCTCACAAGATGATATTGTCAGTTTTGTCGGGCGATATATCCTGGACTTCATACGGTGCGTTTGCCATTGATAGTTATCTACGAAATCGTTGGATCTGTTCAAGAGGAAGGAGGGGTTATTTCTATGTGTTGAGGGGTTAGACGCAGAGAATATACTATTGAGGAGTGCTTCGCATCAGGGCGGCGTATAAGCACAATCCTTGCCATATCCTCGGTCTTTACTGCCGTAAACACTGTTTTGCAGACTGCGTGGTCGATCCAGAAGATATGTTCTTCCAGCATGCAATCCGGGGTACCTACTATCGTGCACGTGGGGTCACCCTTATACATCGAGTACATCAAAACCGTCGCCAGTTCCAAGAATCAATACTATTCGTTACATTCGCCAGTCGCTCGATTAGCTCACTTCATGCTTCTTAACGCCTGAAATAAATATCGATGGTGGGCAAGCGTTTGCAAGTCGGACATCTCTGAGACTACGCGACTGTGCAAGCCTTCGGTTCCTGCGGTGGAGCTCTTTGAACTGGCATCGGGCCCATACAAGGAACAAGAGTTTTTATACAGAGAGTTTTTTATGTTTGAAAAGGTTACAGATGACCGAAGAAGGACGCAACAATCACGAAACGAAGGAGCATAGCGCACGGTCCTAGAATGGCAACCTCGGCTCTAGCGATTGACGAGTGTATCTTAATCCTCTAGCTTTGCCACCATCTACCTCTAGAAAATCCCTACGAACATGGTGGAGGGAAGAGTTTTGAAATAGCCTCATTAATGTATGTGGAATGACAACCAGGACAACGACACAACTACGTGAAAGTCAGCTCGTCCTCCTCCAGATACCTCCCGGATGCTTCTCTATGTACGAACCTTCGAAGCCCCAGGCAAATCGCTCATTCCCCCTGGATAGTCGACACATGCTGCCATCTGTGCGGCTGTTCCATTTCGCGATGCATTTTGCGATAAACAGAGCGAAGAGTTTATAACGTCGAAGCACGCATATTCGGTGTCCGTAGGGCACGGATTTGTGGCTTTGAGAGAGGGACGAGCGTAAACACCCGCGAAAGTAGCGGAAAACGCGAGAAGAATATTTCGTTGGAGCATCGCGAGGGATGTGGAAGCTGGAGACTCGCTCCTCAGATGCAGAGGCTACGATTGAATATTATTGTCTCCGTCGGTCGAATAAATCCATCACCGTAAACACCTTCCCAGGCCGGCTTGCCCTGTGCTCAATTCACCACCTGCACATCTATCTTCTATATGAAAATAGCCGTGGATGCCTCGCGATCCCACACGACAAGCACGTGTGGCGGGTAGCTCATTACCGGGAAATATCGAGCCACCACATTCATGTGGAGCGCCAAGGTGGGGAGCACCCAGCTCGCCATGCTCCATGTCGCTGTACAGAATGCGAAAGTGCTGGGCAATACTTGTAAATGGGTGCAAATTAAGTCACGCAGCATTGATTCGACATCGGCATGTGAATAATCAGGTCGACCAGGTTAGATCTACAATGCTCCTGGTACCACATTTGTTGAGATGCTTTCACATTCTCATATGGAGCTGCAGGTTCCATTCTCCCGTTCTCCGTGTTCTGGAAGCCCTACTGATAACCTCTTAGTCGTATCAGGACCCAGGACGATCTCGCTCTGGTGACGCCGAAACAGATTGGAGGAGACATTGCTCAGTTCTTTGGGCTCGAACATCATAATATTTGGTCGCTCACTTATCTCCGCTGAGCTACTGCGATACATCTCTTCACATTCAGAATCTGGTGGAACTGCAACAAGGGAAATTTCTCAGCACCCTCACGATGCGTTGGACCGCGTCTCATCTTGCCTTTCTGGCGCTTGCAAGCCCCATCTCCGGCTTGATCCGTTTCCAATGCTCCCAACTGGTCGTCGAGCGCCTTGATCCGCTAGTAACGCCAGGCCAAATCCCATCTCCCCATGTCCATCAAATTGTGGGCGGTAATTCGTTCAATGCCACGATGGCGCCTTCGAAGGACATGCCTGGGGAAAGCACGTGCACGACCTGCCAGTTCTCTGAAGACTTCAGGTAACAGCGGATGGCATGATCGACAATTGTATACAGTACTAACTTTGTGCAGCAACTACTGGACCGCCATACTATACTTCCGAGCCCGCAACGGAACATACAAGAGAGTGCCCCAACACAGCAACGCGGGCTTCGAGGGCGCAACAGGCGGAGGAATGACAGTCTATTACATGACTGATCCGCTGTACGACTCTCAACCAAAGTCAAAGGTCACAGCCTTCAAGCCAGTGAGTCTAATTTCATCTCTGACGGTGGTCGAAATACGAGCAGGGGTTTGGTCAGGGTACAGGAGTCTTTAACAAACCTGCTCAGGAGCTGGTGTCATAGCGTGGCATGGTTTGGACCTCGTCGCCATATTAGATGTTTGTTAATATTTGCGGCAGGGCTTTCGCATGTTCGTCGGCGACATCAACGCAAGAACGAAGGATCAAGCTGCTCGCTTCCGGCAGCTCACATACACCTGTATGTCGGATCCCGGCTCTCGTGAGCAAGAAGTCGTACATTTTCCGCAGAAGAAGTGCAGTTATGGTATCATGACGTCTCTCCGCTTTCCTACTTGCTGGGATGGCGTCAACTTGGATTCTCCCGACCACATGGCCCACATGAGGTATGGTGCGTTATTCATAGAGGATGATCATGTTGCTGAACGATAACAGCTACCCTGAGAGCGGTACCTTTGAATCTGCCGGCCCATGCCCCGCCACCCATCCTGTCCGCGTCTCGCAAGTAATGTACGAAGCCACAGCCTCCTTTCTCTTCCGTCTCAACGACTCACAACTCCAATAGGTACGAGGTGATCTGGGACACTTCCAAGTTCAATGATCCCGCCGACTGGCCCGAGGATGGCTCACAGCCATTCGTTTGGTCTTTTGGAGACCCCACAGGTTTTGCCAACCATGGGGATTACGTGTTCGGGTGGAAGGGCGATGCCTTGCAGAACATTCTGGTACGACTACACTGGAAGCGTTGTGTAACTTGATAGAAAAGATTGCTAAGAATTCTTGACAGGACACAAGCTGCTATGCGACGAGCTGCGGAGGGAAACAACAATCCATTGCCGCCATGAACAAATGTGCGGGCCTGAAGCAGACTGTCGACGAAGATATTGGTGTAGATAATTGTGAGTATTTCTCCCTACGTCGATGTTTTAGGTGCTCATAATATTATAGGGTTGACTGAGCTTCCCGGTGGCCATTCGGCTGAGTGATTTCGTGTGCTCGCTCAAGCACGTGTCTCATACGGGTTGGATTCCTTTGGGAACTCACTTGCGTAATGGCTTCATATATGTAGACTGTGTCCATAGTATTCTTAGGTTACTACCAGAACCATATCTATATCATGAATAACTGCCCGGATTATGTATGATGTGATGAGTGTTCTATGCTGTCCGCCTGCCATGAGCACACATCGATGTCTGTGATCCTTTATGACTTTGCCACTCGCAATGTAGTTCCTTTTTCACAACTGTACTACGGGCTAAAAGGTTTTTATAGCCAAGTAGCTTTGCAACGTGTGACCTGAGAACACGCGTATCGACCATTTGCTATCGTCGAATAAACAAAAGTAAACGTGTGTCCACAATGTGCAGAGAACCTCCAGATACCACACTGCTTATAGTATGGTTGGTTATCAATGCAGTTATGCGAGCCCAAGTTACAAAGTTACATATCATCTCCTTTGCCTCCGCCGAACGCCTGCAGACTGATAGCCCGACTACTCAAGCTACCTCGCCAACAGAAAAGCGCAACTATTCCAGAAAGTATCTGCTTGCCGTCATCGTCGTCGACAATTCCAAATCCCCAAGTGCATAGACACTTGTTCTCTTACACGACCTATTTGACTACGCCTCTTTCCATCAGCTACGCCGCTTTCCATCAATAGACTCTCTTGTCCACGATATGCCTCCGCTTTAACACTTGCCATCCTCTATCCCTCGTTCTTGCGATCCTATCCAAGCCCACAGCACGCACCAAGACAATCCTGAGATACATCACAAAGCTCCGCCCCCACCATGGAATCCTTTCGGAGAGTTTCGCCAAACCCCCAGACGAGACCAAGCTTCGCCCTCCCGCAAACCCTTTCCCACTCCTTCCAAATCCTGTGAATAACTTGTTTCGGCGAGACTTGCGGCACCGAGTCCCATCCCACACCCAGCTTGGGCAAGCCCCTTACTCCTCCTGTACCCCCGTGGCTTGGTACGAGTGACGAAACAGTCGATTAATCCGCCTTGCTCGCAGCGTATTACCACTAGTACCTCTCGGGCACATAATCCCCGCTTCGCATCCTTTGCCTAGAAACATTTGTAGTCCCTCAGCCACCAGAGCAAAGCAAAGCGAAGCAAAGCTCAACGCGCACAACCCATCCCACGCATATCAAAACACCGCCCAGCGATCGCCATCACAGCATGACGTGTCGCGCGAGAGCGCAATCCAGCACGACACGCCAAGTGAGATCATCTCGAGCATTATGTTTTACTCGTGCGGGCCAGGTTGCGAGGTGCGAGACGCGGGCCGCAAGCCATGCCGCACTCGGCTAGCGAGGTACGCTTGTGGTAGGAACTTGCGAAGTGTGCTCAGCCTTACGATCATCTCGTTCGTCCTCGTTTACGTGCGTAGGCGAGACAGTGGCTTCCTTATAGGAGGAGGATCTCGCGCTCCGCGTCTTGTACTCTTTTGCGATCCCCTCGGGTTTTGTTTCGTGGTGTGTGGAGCGTGTGATGCGATACGACGGCACGAGTTCGACAGAGTAGAGACCAAGCAGACTGGGAAGTAAGGTAAGACGACCGTTCATTGGTAACATTAGGGTAAGAACAATTAAAAATACACGTGTACGGAAAGAACCGACTGACGATGCTGCCAGGTCAGAACCATGTCAAATGGGTATCCAGTCGCCGGGGTCCGAAGAGAAGAATTAGGTGCGTATCGTATGCTCGCTTCCGGCGGCAGATCGTATGCAGTCCCATTAACGATGCGATGCTCTTTACAAACTCCTGTGTTGACACCTCCCAGTTTCATATACAAAACAGCCTCGCCTCCAACTGTAGCCGTCTCTTCTTCTGTCCATTACATCCACCGAATGAAATCCCAGACGCAGCCTCAAAGTGCGGAACCCTGCAAAGAAAAAGAAACAAAATATGTCAGCCGAACCAGATGGATATTTACTCAAACATGACTCCTTTCCCTCTTACAGTATCGCGGTCCCATGTCTCCTCGTCCTCGCCATCGAGCAGCACCGTCCGCCTCTCCGGCTTGTGGATCCGCACACACCACAGGAAGTAATCCTCGACGGGTAGCAGATTCAGGAGCACGCGGTTTCCAGTCCATGCCAGGCCGCAAACGCACGCACCTGCTACAGCATCGAGGATGAAGTGGTTCGCCGTCGCAATGATCGCAATGAGGATGATTGTCGGGTACGCGATGCCGATGGCAAGGCAACCCAAGCGGCGAGGAGACGGCATACGCACGCGCAAGCGCAGTAGGGGAATCGCAAACGAGCGGGAGCGGCGGTGTTGCGGTGCAAGAGGGATAGAGCAGATGGTCAAGCCGATGAGGAGAGAGTAGCCAAAGTGGAGCGAGGGCATGGCGGCGTATTGGTTGCAGAACTTGTTCTGTGTCCAGACGCTGCTTTCGCCCTCAGAACCATGAACGGTGTCCACAAAGCCGAAGCTACGTGCTTCTTTGCCAACGGAGCCTGGAACGTTCGGGTCGGACAAGAGACGTGGTGGCATGCATGGCCAGAGCGTGAAGACAATGAAGGCGAGAAGATTGCAGACCGCCATGGTTCGGCGGCGTGCGGCGTACAGGCGCGGACCTGCGGGTGAACCATCTGCTTCGCCCTGGGGTTTGTTCGGGAGAGGGAGATCCAGGCGATTACGAGTTGTGGTGTAGTAGTACAGCCAAACGAGGAACAAGATGGTCCCTGGAATGTGGATGAAGGAATATATGCGATTCGTCCAGTGCATGAGGAAGGGATGCTGGAGGAACCAATGCTGGATATCAAGTTCATGGAAAAGATGCAAGCGCTGTTCAAGATGGATGAGTGTCAGGGCATGTTGGCGAGCTACATCGACGGTCTCCTCTACGAGTGTGACAGCCGTGAAGGCACGCCCAAGTTGGTATACCTGTTCAAGAGTTAGCATTCGACTGATAGGTCGTGGTAGCCTGGAGGAAGCTTACCCAGTATATCAGCGCCCAATACCATGCTTCGACAAGGAACGGGAACTTTTGCAGCAATCGACTGAGGAAATATCCCTCGAACCTCCGCGTGTTAGGCGAAACCACTTCCGTCCGATATCCAAGCAACCGTATCTCGCGTTTCCGCCAGTGAGGTTCTTGTGCGGTAAGTAAAGACGGCGACGAAGCTCGGTAGCCATCGAGCAGCGAGGCACTGGAGCGTGGACTGGAGCGGCCGGATTCGACAGAGTCGGGCGAGGTCGAGCGTGGCGATTGCGAGTGGTTTCTGCGACGGTCGAAGATGCGGTACTTTGTGTTTCGATTGACCCATGTGCCACCGAACAGCAAGGTCACTACGACCAGCGGTTCCATAAACGCCCCGACACCCATGATGGGGTTTGCGGAGAGGTAAAGAGTCGGAGAAGACTAGCTGCTGCTTGCGCCCACGAGCTTCAGCGGACCCTGAAGCAAGCTGTGGCGGGTGCTGGACCGGAGAGATGATCGTCTGTGGGGTAGCTATACCCTAGCTGATGCCCAGATAGCGATGTTGTCTCTGGAAGCCTACCACCACGGAAGTTGTTGTTCACGTAGGAGAGAGAAGATACCTAAAAAAGAGCACAAGGTGGAGACGCAAGGGATAGCATGCACCGGCCGACGAGTCTTCGCGTCTCACTATTGCTCTATCTCGGAACAGGCGGAAAGACGGAAGGCGAGCGCTACTCGCGTAACATAGTAGGGCAGCGGCGGGTGGGTAGCTGCAGGCTTCATGTGCTAGGCAGGCGAAGATTGGTCGGTCCATCTCGACCAACTGCGTCATCACAACTCGTGGCCTGTTGTGGCTGCAAGTCACCGCCGTTCAGGCTGGGTACATGACTGCAACCTGGTCCCTCCAAGGCCACCGACCGAGGCACCTTCTTGTCTCCGCAGACAAAGCCTCGACGACCTGCTGCCCGATGCAGACACACAGAGCTGGTCTGGTTCCGCGGCATGGCTGTGGACCAGGGTTAGGGAGCAAGCTTGTTGGACGTTGAACGGATGACGGACGCGTGCAAGTGGTCTTGCGACACTTTTCCCTACGCGGTCCAGCTCCCGCGCGACCCGAAGCCTTGTCCTCGTCGGCAAGCCAAAGCGCCGGCTTCCGAGCGCTGCAGCCACATTCGCCACGTCGACCAGAGAGATGCCGGAATTTTGACTGTTGGAGACCACGCGACTTTGCAACCCAGCTCCCAGCTGTTTGCCCCGACCCAGCCGTACAAAGCACTCCTTGCCGACGCCCGAAATTGCGCGTGCAACGTGCATCGCACATCGCCGTTGAGGGCGGCTCGGTGTTGCGCCGTCTACCCGTTCTAACGCCCCGTGCTAACAGTAGGCGCTCTCACGTAAACATTGGAGAGCTGATGTTATACTTTGCTTATGCCGCTTCGGTAGGTCAGCCTAGAACCGTCATCTCTGGAACGTCCACAATCACCTTTGCCCAAAGCTGCTGAGCTGCATTTACACATCATCACAACATACGAACTGCCTTGTCTACGCTAGAAGTATCTTCTTTGATCGAGCAACGCTTGTACAGGAAAAGTCCCTAAGAAGAGAGACATGCGATCCCTGCCCACCCATCAAAACGCCGAAACAGGACTACTATTACAGCGCGCGCAACCTCCCACGCTATGCATTATGCCATGAGTGAAATTACTCCAAAGCGAACAGACCAGGATGAGATACTTGAAAAAAAAGGCGCCGGCGATGAGGTTGCAAGAGTACTCCCTGTCCCATGTTCATGTTTTGCATGACCCACCCCCAAACGCCGTGCTGCTAGGAACAGAAGAAGTGGTGACGGATCCGGTAGTACATACAAAGATGCAGTATGAACTGAAAAATAAACATACGCAAGGAAATGTCGGTGATGCTGCTGATTAGTAGTGAATGCTGATGATGTTCGATATCGGTATGCTCTCGCCTCGATGCTTGGTCATCAACGCGCCGCCACGCTTGTGAATGGAGCAGTTTCTTGAAGATCTTGTACGAGTGCTTCGACGTTGTTCAGGTACTGGCTCAACTCGTGCTGCTTCTCCTGCTGTGTGCGGACACCCTTCTTCGTATGCCCTCCCCCTTCGTCCCCACTGACGGTGCTGCTCCGCCTCTCGAATACGCCGACTAGCTTGCTTGGACTCCTTGTGTTTGGCGCGCTTGCAGGCTGGACGGGGGCTTCCGGCATGAGATAGAAGTACAGGAATTCTAGCAGCTTGAACTTGACTTGCTGCGTGGTATCTTCATCTTTGAACAAGGTTGTGACCGTGAGCAGACCATCCATCTGCTCGAATATCCGTGTGTTCTGGGGCGTGGCTAGCAATGCTGTGACGAGGACAAGAAGAGCTGCAGATTGGATTGCCGGGCAATTGAATGGGTCGAGGAGGTCTAGTAGCAGGTTCATCTTGTTTTCGCGACCGAAGATTGTGCGCGAAGGAGGATGTAATAGGAGCAATCCTTGAAGATTCGAGAGCGAAGAGAGGATCAGAAGATCATTTTGCCCATCTGAACACAAGCTGTTAGTGATGTTTTACTAGATCTGGCGGAGAGGAGTACCCTTACTACTCGGCATACCCAATAGTCGCTCGAGACAGTCTGCGACGCGCAATGCAACTACAATCGCGAATTAGCTATAGTTTGTACCAAGCTCTTGTGGCGCTCACCATTCCACTCGAAGCCCTCCTGCAACCGGAAAAACTCTCGAAATGCTGGGTCTTCTGACAATTGTCCCAACTTCTTGGGTGTAGACTGCGGTTGCTCGCCAAGATTTATGGCAGACTGGTTCCGTCGGTGGCCGGGTTTGGATGGTGTGGTCTTCCCGCTCGAAAGGCAGATCTGAGCTAGCATGCCCTCGATCTGCCGCAGCCCCTTCCGTATCTTTTGCGCATCCTTAGACGCAATGTTGTCGAACGCGAGGGAGAGGAGTGCCTCCATCTCGGGCCAGCTGAGACGGGACGATGGAGGAGAGTATACAGCGGTAGCGCGCAAGTGTAGAAGTGTGGTTCAGGAGACGCGGACGGGGACGGCGGCGAGATCGGGTGAGGACAGAGTGGGCGCGTACAGGTGCAGAAGAGGCAAGGCGAGGTCGAGGTGCATGCAGCTAAATGGAATTGCGGGGAGTGGTACAATTTGGACCTGATGTGTGGGCCTCGTGCGCCTTCTGGAATTGGGTTGGGAAGCTGCGTTGCGGTCATCGATAAACAAGCGCCGTTGCCATGAGAGACGGCCAGCGCATGCCGCTAAACCGTTCTGGTCATTCTAGCTCCAACGGCCGGGTTCTCGCTGGAACTTCATTCTTCTTCCATCTGGTCACCTTTGATGTTCCCTGTCGCTATAATGTCTGTGGGTATAGTTGACGTTGCCATCGTTACCCCGTTACCTAGCGTCTATCTTGCTGCAATTGCGCCGAACAACATTCGAATCCTACGATCATCGCTACTCGTCCTCCCAGCAACGACCGACAAGGACACCGGGATGCACTACAGATATGCACCGCAAAGCTAGACAATACAACTTCGTTGTTGAGGCTGTGGTCTTCTGGTTGAAAGTTTATTAAACCTACCGCATGACCTTGCTGCCAGTGTTACCCTTCGGAAGCGGACTATGGTGGTGGAGGCGGGCTTTCAAACTTGAAAGATGTGAAAATCATCAATTTGACCTGTTCCTTAATTTCACGTGCAAGTGCTCTAGCTGTTGGCGTATTGAGAAGGATCTGACCCCGTCAACTACATTAGCATGTCTTCAACCAACTACCATCCGGGCACGCTATGTGTTATACGTGTTATTCGAAAAGTGCATAGCAAAAGCGATCCAGTGTTTCCAAATAATTGGTCGATTATACAATGATACTGTTACAAGTGTTCGTGAAAACGTGTAGTTGTCACGCTTCACTCAAATTGGCTCTTTGGATCCGGAGCGCAGTAACCCCTCCTCAGCAAGAACGTCGCTAATCTATCCTCAACTCTCGCAAACTACTCAGCATTAGCACATTGCAAACACACATCACCTCGCGTTTTCGAAAACTCACGAAGCTCTTCCTCTCAATAACCCCGTCCCTGATCCAGAACCCATAACTCCCCATCAAATTTGCCATCATGACATCCGTGAACAGCCGATCACCTACAACCGCGATCTGAAAAGATGATGTCACTCCAGAGTCCGGATGTTGCTTGAAATACGATAGAACCTCTTCTTTGCATCCGGGTTTCTTGGTCGAATGCCGAAGTACCTTTACGCCGGTGTTCTTCTCGAGAATGGCTGCTTCGGCCTGATTCTTATCTGAGTCGGTACCGGCTGTGTTAGAGACTATGAGGAGCTTAGAGCCGGGATAGGCGCGACGGAGTTCTTGGAATTTGTCCTGTATACGTTAATATTGGGTGCATATATGGTGCTGACCAAAACGTATGTATCCTATGAAATGTGTCGCCACAAAACATACATTATAAGGTTTGTGCACTTCATTTGTATGTGGAATTGCGAAGCAGTTGTCTTTGTCAAGGACCACTGCTTTTATGTCTACCTCTTTCTCGCCATCCCGTTTTGGGAAGGCTTTTGATAGGGGGACAGGAAGGTGATTGAAGGTGGAGACGGTATGCTGAGGGAGACACAGAGCCGGTTCCCTTATCAGTCTGAAGACGTTGAGCGTACCGGAGATATTCATCGGAGAAATGGACAAATGCTAGACAGGATGTGATAGGCTACAGACCGTGACCGAGAGTGAAGTGGTGCTGACTAAGTGAATGGTCCAAGCTCCACGCGCCAGCAGGCCTCCAAATTCACACTGACGACTTGCGACAACGACGCGAAGCGCATTGCGGAGCAAAGACCTTCCCCACAATACACACTGAATCAACTTCGACACGATGACGAGCACGATTGGTATACCAATTAAGCTCCTCAATGAGGCGGCGGTACGTTGCTACCACCCCTACAACCTTCGGCGCATCACAAGCTAACCAACCTAGGGCCATATCGTCACCCTTGAGATCACATCCGGCGAGGTCTATCGTGGAAAGCTAATCGAAGGTAAAGATGCCTCCAAATCTCCATTCAAGGGATCTGGCTAATAAGCTGTAGCGGAGGATAACATGAACGTCCAGCTCAAGGACATTACTGTCACCGCTCGAGACGGCCGCGTATCGCATCTTGAACAAGTCTACATTCGCGGCTCTCACGTACGCTACTTCATCGTCCCCGATATGTTGAGGTGCGCATCTCCGCCGTTAGAGTAGAGAAGGTATACTGATCCCTGCAGGAATGCGCCCATGTTCCGATCTCGAGGTACCCGAGGAAGGGGTGTCGGTCTTGCGCGTGGTCGAGCCACAGTCAACAGGGCTAGGGGAGCGAGGGGCGGACGATGAGTGGATGCACGAGAAAGAGGAACACTACGAATAGAACCTGGCCTATGCGCATGGTCACGGTCGAGGGCAACCCATGCGTGCGCGGTTTGCGAAGGATGCCCAAATACCGGAGCAGCTTTGGAAGGAATATGGATTGGCATGGCGCGAAAAGGTACGAGATACCGGGATAGGATGCCCTCAGATTTATGAGCTTTCAGACTGAGATCAAAATTCAGAATTTTCAGCCACAGCGAAACGCAGTGCACGTTGTTTGTGACCAAATCAAACTGCATCAATGGGTATATGGAAATTTGAAGCTAGCAGCATATCTATGTTGTATCTGTGCTCTGATTTCGTGCTTATAGAGTGCACTTTCGTAACACTGACCGACGTGGGGTGCTTGAGGTTAGCCCCACGCGTAGGCGAACCTCCGAAACTCCGCAATCATCTTTTGTCCACCAGCACCCCGCCATGGAGATTCGCAATCCGCGGCGCATCCTCGCTGTTGGCGCTCCAGATTCAGGCGTACTCTCTTTACTCAAAGGTGGGTTGCTTGCCTGTGGATACTATGAGTTGATAGCTGACCCGCGGCCTTCCAGATCTCACAGGGTCCGCCCCAGAACTCATCACTGACACTACCGCCGGCCTCTCTCACGAGTGGAACCTCGAGACGAAATACTACACTGCAAAACTTCCAATATGGATCGACGAAATTCCAGACGTTATCGAGTGGCGTACCGAGTTCACGAAGCCTGAAGCTAGGGAAGTTGTCACTGCAATTGGTGCCTGGATCTACTGCTTCAAGAAGCCTGTCACAGAAAAAGAAGTGGACACGATAAAAGATACGATGCAAGCGGTTGCCAAAGTCATCGAAGCGTCGTGTGGCTATAACGACGACCATGTGCGCTTAGCAGTCGCCATGCCACAGAGCACGACGCCGTATCTGGACAAAAGCGCTGAAGAGTGGGATGATCTGTGCATGGAGTACGGATTCGAATTTGTGGATAGCGAGGCCAAGGGGAAGAATCAGTTTGGCGAAGAGACGGGCATCAAGAGGGTGGAAGATGCGCTCAAGGCGCAGGAGTGGGATGGTATTGATGCCGATGATGACTTTGGGTTCGATGATGATGCATTTGGGGAGGGTCTCGATGCTGAAGAAAGAGAGATGGGCATGGAGCTGTTTGGCATGAAGAACGCCGTGCACGGCATTGACGATGACGAAGAGGCCCAAGTGGAGGAGCTGGAAGGTCTGATGCGCAGGATGGTCGCTATCAAGGGTATGCATATTCCACATATTGTATCCATACAAAAAGCTCACTTTTACCAGAAACCAGCGAGGGCATGCCCGAAGCAGAGCGGAAACGATTCGCCGCGAAAGCCGTCAACGACTTCATGAAGGACCTCTAACATCTCACTTCTTTCCTAAACATATCAGAAACGGGAAATCCATATCTCGCTTTGATCCACCGCTTGCGGTCTGTACCTCCTTCCTTAGCTCGAACGCTCGCTCGACAACGACCTCATTGAACCCAACCCCGTCAATAATATCCTCAATTTCGCCCTTCTTGATCCCATGCCTCTCCACACCGGCCCTCTTACTCTCCGCATGGAATTCAATCGCCTCCGGTCCAAAATCCTCATAATCGGTCAAAGCAAGCATACCTCCCGGTTTCAAACAATTTCTCAGTGTAGCTAACAGCTCCCCGAGCGAGGGAATGTGGTGCAATGTCAGGTGCGAAACAACCAGGTCAAAGCGATACGGCACGTCTTTCCCGGATTCGCCGCGGCGCGTTGCCAATGCCGCACAAGCACCTTGCAGATGCACATCATCGGCGCTCTGCACGAGTACGTTCACTGCCGCAAGGTTTCCCTTTGAGGGGTCAGGCAGTGCGGCAGTCTTTTTGTTGAACGCATCAATCATGCCATCTGAGGTGTCGACGCCGACGAGAGAGCGGACATGGGGTGCGAGCTGGAAGGAGAGCAGGCCGGTGCCGCAGCCTATTTCCAAGACGTCCAGGTCTGCAAACGGTCAGTTCTGGCGGTACAAGTCATGTTTCTGGGCGGGAGCGACGACTTTTCGAAGTCCCGTCCGCAAAGGCAGGTACATAGCGCTGGATAGCATCGAAAGCCCTGTTGACGCCTTCGGCATGCGTCTTGTTTGCGTCCCATTGCGCAGCCTCTTGGTTGAAGCGTGCATTGTTCAGCTCCTGGTTTGAAGCCGTGGATGTTGTCATGTTGGCACAGGTGACGGGTGTAAGGGAAGGTGCGGAGCACAGCAGCTGGTTAGCTTTTGGGATATAGAGTTTGGGAATGGAGGGGTGCGGATGCACGGAATGTTTGGTTCGCATTACTGGGGTTCGCGGGGTTGCGGGGTCGCCGCGTGGTGGATGCGACAAGGCGAGGGGAGGGTAGACGCGGCTTGGGACCGACGGGGTCGGTTTCTAGAACGATCTTGTGTGTAGGGGTGTGGTTGTTCTGCGGTGTCGCCTGCAAATGGCATGGCTGGGAGTTGGGTGCCGTGGTATATGCTACGTTGGTAATGGGCAATGGCGAATTCTCTTTGGATCAGGTACAGACTTGACTTCGTCTACAGTCTTTTGCACAAGATGGTGACTTGATGGTTGAAGACATGTTCCCATGGGGCGTATATACGTCACCTGACGAGCAAGACTGGGTGTGTTTCTACAGCGTGCCTGGGCTTGACTAATGGATACCCCCTGAGCTAGTTTGCGACTTCCTCGCGCAAGAATAGAAGCTGCGAACGAGTGTTCGTGCCGTGGGCGTGACGTCGCACAGGCCTCGGGCGCGTGGCTCATGACCAGGCCGGCCAATCAAGGCGCGCACGGGCACGGCACGGGACAGTCACATGCCCACGATGGCAGGTACGGCCCAGCTGGCTCTGGTGCGGCGCAGCGAATCTACGGCGGAGCTTCTCTCGGTGTAGTCGGTGTAGGCGTTGGGCAAACTTCGCGCCTCGGAGCTAGCGTTTCCTAGGTACAGGCCGCGTCCCCGCAGTGCTCGTGATGCCCATCAGCCAAACTCCAGCAAAAAAGATACCGCCTCTCCCAGCAGCACGCAGAGGACACCGCTCCCCCACCGACGAACCCTCCGCCCGGTGCCTCTGCCACGCCCTGCCCATGCGAAGACCCCACTGAGCCCGAGTCAGTTTGTTGACCCGAACACGCTCGCAAGTCCGCACTACAGCGCTCGAGAGCCGTCGCAAGCCGACACATACCATACCATACCCACTCACACCACCCAAACATGTCCACCGTGTCCGGGGGAGCCTCAAACGCCTCGCCGCCCGCCCGTCTCTCGCAGCCGCCCTCGCACACCCGTACCTACCAGGCCTGCATCCCTTGCCGCCGCCGCAAGGTGCGGTGCGACCTGGGGCCCGTCGACAATCCCCACGACCCACCCTGCGTGCGCTGCCGCCGCGAGAGCAAGGAATGCTTCTTCTCCGCCACCCGCCGCAAGAGGAAGACGGACGGCGAGCTTGACGACGACGACGACTACGAGCTTCGCAATGGCAGGAAGCGAGCCCGCGTCGACGACGACGCCCACATCCCTGCGCCCCTCCAACCCAACGGCTCGAATGGCAGCGCATACGTCTCCCAGCCTCTGACCCCGGGCGGTTCTGTAGGCCGATACGAACCTCTGCGCCGACCGACCACATCGCACGCGCAGCAGAACGACGAAGAGAACCAGAAGCTCAACGACAAGTCCACCGCCGTGCTGCAAACGGGTGAGATATACAGCGGCCACGATGCTCTCAATTTGCTCTTCGAGGCAGCTGGCCGCAACGGCGACATTGAACAGCACCACCGGACCAGCAGTGCCTCGAGCCTCCAGCGTCCCATGCTGGGTCCCGGGAGTACGCCTGGTTCGCAGGCAAACTTTGCCAGCCCGCAAGCGCAGGCTACTCACGTGCGGAATCACTCACGAGCCGGTGCAGCAGAATCGTCCATCGATCCCGCTATTTCGCAGCAGTATACGACCCTGCCAGAACCGCCCAACGAGGTAGCTTTCGCAGAGGCCATCAAGGCGTGGACCAAGTTCCGCTTTGTGCGCGCCGGCTGGATGACTGCGAAGGAGGCAGTGAGGTACATCGACTACTTCTATACTTACCTCTCGCCCTTGACGCCGATCGTTGTGCCAGACTATCGCGACCATGCCTTGCACGCTAAAATGCTCAAAGAGGAGCCCATGCTTGTAATCACCTTGTTGACTATCGCGACCCGCTTCCGTACAACAGACTTCCCACAGGGCCCAGGTGCGATATCGCGCTCGTATCTTATCCATGAGAAACTGTGGAAGTATCTGCAGGGTATGATTGACCGCATGATCTACGGACAGGAGCAATTCGGCGGCGGATTCTGCGGCGCAGGCCAGCAACCGGGCTCTGATGTGAACCCTCTCTCGCGCAAGGGTCTGCGGACGCTCGGTACAGTGGAGAGTCTTATGCTCCTTACCGAATGGCATCCACGTGCCCTCCATTTCCCACCGGGTGACGACGATGACGAACTTGTTCTTCCTGATGACAACTTAGAGGTGGAAGCTTCCGCAAATGGACAAACGTCTGAGAATTTGAAAGGAGAGAGTGGTCAGCGCATCGACAGCTGGCTCGAGCCTTGCTGGCGAAGTGATCGGATGTGCTGGATGCTGTTGGGCAACGCCATGTCGCTAGCCTTTGAGATCGGTGTCTTTGATGAAACGAGCGAGATCGAATTCGAAGAAGCCAACCAGCACCTCTCCCATGCGACCGTAAAGGCCTACTTCAGGCGCAAAAACCATCTCAAGGACCTACTCATCATTTACGTGACACAAACCAGCGGTAGGCTAGGACTTACCTCGATGCTTCCCCAGGTCAAGCGCGAGAGCGACTCCGTGATGCAAAAGACACCACTCGAGCTGTACCAAGAGCGCGTTGCTCGCATAAAGGCACCTCCGCCACATCAAGGTATGAGGCCAGATGGTCAGCGCCTTCCTCTTGAATCTGTTGCTACCCAAGAGCGCCATGCCGTACAGGATCTCGTACTTGACTTCTGGGACCGCATCGCTAAGATCATGGAGATCGGCAACCTCAAACTCTTCCCTAATCGACGTAGGACACGAGACTTGTTGAAGTCCGGCAAGTACGAGGAACTGCTCCAGAACTTCCAGACGCCGCTCATAGATTGGAAGCGCGGCTTCGAGGCCGCCCCACAAGGTTCGTTTTCCGTTATAGATAGGTGATGCCTCCTCTGACTGTTACAAAAGTGCCCCCGCAACTCCGCCATGTCCTTGCAATAGAGTATGAGTATACGCGCGTCTATGTGAATTCGTTAGCCTTGCAAGCTGTCGTAGAGCGCTGCACTCACAATACGCCTCAACAGACGCACGCCCAGCCCAACGGAATGGGATCGTCTACGAACGACGAAGGTGGTGCTATCCCCTTCAGCACCTTGACGAGGTGGTATGGAAATGACAGACATCATATTGACGAGGTCGTCAGTGCGAGTCGCAATGTTTTAAGTATAGTGGTCAACGGATTATACCCGGAGGGCTACCTCCGACACGCACCCGTACGCACCTTCTTCCGCATCGTCTCGGTAGCCATAATATTGCTCAAGACCTTCGCTCTCGGAGCAACGGAGAAGGACGTGGCGAAGACACTTGGTTTACTTGACCAGGCCGTCTACGCCCTACGTACATCAATCGTGGATGACGTGCATGTTGGAAATCGCTTTGCAGACCTCGTAGACACGCTCACCCATAGGATTCGTGGGCGTTTTGTCCGGCTCGCAGCAAACGGTTCGACGGGCAATTCCAGGGGGGTCACGCCGCCGCCGCGCAGCCGCGCAGAGACTCCCATGGGACCGCCGCCCGCGACGTACATGCCGCAAAACCTCAACGGCTCGGCTGCCAACTCTAATTTCAGCTTCGCCAACTTCTCCGGCTTCTCACGGCCTGCGTCCCCAGGCATTCGGGGCGTCTCTGCGTCGGGCCGGGCCACACCGATCCCGGAATACAACTCGCTTGCTGGCATCTCCTTGGAGTCATACGATCCCACGTCCAACCAGGTTTCCATCATGCCGCCGCCCGGCTTCCCTGCAAACGGCTACAAGGTCGACGGCAACAGCAACGGAAACAATGGAAACAGCAACAATGGCTGGCAGCAGCAAAACTGGGGTGGTGCGAACGGCGCTGCGAACGGCGGCTTCCACAACGAGGACTGGCTCGCGCTCCCACTCGACCCGCTGCTCGACCAGTGGGGCGCAGACATCAACCAGACGGCAATGGGCCCGGACGTCGGCGGCATGGACATGCTCGACATCCTGCTGAACATGGGCGGCCCACCGGGCAGTGCGTAGTCTCGCTCAGCAAGCGCCGCACAACACAAATGAGTTCTCAGCTCGGCTCTTCGCCTTGTGGACGTGGACCGACCGACGATAAAAGAAAGCGCAAGAGGCGCGCATGGCCTTTACTCCCTTCATGTTTTTTTTTTCTTCAGAGACCTCAGTCATCTAGTTCCTTCGGCGGCCGCCGCGGCCGATGTATAAAAGTAAGGCGAGTATGATACCCGGACTTCGGTTCCACGCCGTCTGCTTTGCGCGGGGATGGCGCTGTAGCAGACGGATATGTCTTGTTTTTTTTTCTGTCTTTTACGTGTTGAATGGTGTTTTAGTTGTGATGCTCGTTGGACATTCTTCGGGTGTCGAAAAGTTTGTTGTGATTTTTGCTGGGCGGGGATAGATGGGTAGATGGGTAGGTGGTGTCAGTGGCTCCATTCGCACTCAGGTCGGTTGATGGCGGTTCGGTGAGAGAAGAGTGTGATGTGTCGAGATTGTAGGCTTGGTAGCGATAGCGATAGCGAGAATGAGAAGCACGCATGAATGCGTATTTGATGGCTGAGAGTTTTGCGTTTGCTGAGTGAGTTGTTTCGGCGTTGGATGTATGTGTCCATAGGAGAGTAACAACGCCAGCCACGTGTGATATACGCTTGCCTCCACATCACACATCTCCCATATCTCGCACTACAAGCCCCATACTGACCCCCTCCACACATCCACACATCCACACATCCACTCAATCCACCCCAGAAATCCTACCGCATAACCTCCCTCCTTAAACATTAAACACCCTGATACCATCCCCCTCCGCTATCTCATCCACATCCACATCCACATCCCCCACCTTCCACCTCGATGCAAACACCGACCGCGTAACCTACAACCCTCCCTACCACCCAACACCATCCATCATTCTTCCCACTACAAACGCAAGACAATTATCCACGGCGTCTGATGCACGTCATAAGCTGTGAAAGTGCTCTGGGTAGTAGAAGGAACTAGCTTTCTTCTCGCTATGGAATGGTGTGTTGTGTGCGTGAGGCTGGGTAGGAGGCGTGGAGGTTGAGGGTTGGTTTGGGTTTAGTGGTTTGGGGTTGGTGGGGTGGTATGAAGAGGGGGGGGGAATTGATAGTGGGTGGGGGTTGGGTTAGGTGGTAAGGAGGTGGGTGATGCATGGAGTGAATAGCTCTTATTAGCGGGATAATACGCTGGGCATCGCTTCGAGCTAGAAGGGAATTGACTATATCATCGTACAAGAAGGATATAAAGAGTGCAAAATGCGGTACGTAGAATTCGATCAAGAGCATAGAGTAAAGCACTAACTCCTTACTCCCTAAAAAGGTATGCAACGCCAGTCATAACTTTTCAACATATACTAATAGATAAAGACAACCCAAATCCAACCATCAAGTAAGATTCACCCAGCTCTCACACTCAAAGTCCATCGTGTCAAGCCACCTCATGAAGTCCCCATCATTCCCCGTCTGCAGAAACGGGCTTGTCAAACTCGGATCGCTCAAGTCCTGCGCACTCGCGTTGTCTCTCTGCGGCCGCACCGGCGCCGGATCTAGAATGGTATCCAGGATTTTCTTGAGAAACTTTCGCCCCCTGCTGCAGCTGTTGCTGCCGTTTGTAAACGGCTTGACGGTACCGAGGCACGCGACGAAGACGGAGAGGTCTTGGATGGTGCTTGAGCGCGGCAGGGGGTTCGTCCATGACGAAGCGGAGGCGGGGTTTTGCTCTTGGTGGAGGAGCTCCATTGCGATGATGGAGGCGGAGGGGATGCCGTCCATGGTCAGCAGCTGGATGATGTCGACTTGGAAGTCACGGAGGACGTGCATGTTGTTTACGAGGAGCACAACGAAGCTGAACATTTCCTGCGCGATGGACAGGAGCTTGGAGTTGTCGGCGCCGATCTTCTTGATGAGGGTGCGCTGCAGGAGGAAGTGGTGGTTTAGACTATCCAGGCGGATGTACGCCATGTAGAGGAGCTCGATTGGTTGGCGCTTTAGCTCTAGGAAGGGCTGGTCGTCGATGCGGAGGAACTCGGGGAGGCTGGCTTGCAGCTCGATGGCTCGGCGTTCGATGTCGGCGGCTCGCCTGATGATTTCTTCCTGCGGCAGTGTGCCGAGAGAGATTTCTAGTATCTCCTCGGCGAGAAGTGAATTTGGCATGAATAGGCGCGCGAAAGTGCTTCGTTGTACGCGTGCTTTCGAGTTCCAGCCCTGGTCATCTAGACTTGCCATGGCGATGTCAAGATCTGGGCCTTCCGACATGAGCTCTTCGTCTGTCAGGTCGAGTGGAGACTGCAGGATGCAATACTTTCTCGTAAGGCGCGGGGGCCGTCCATTGTATATTGCCGAGTATTTGTCGTTCTCGTAAGCACATACGAATAGTCGTTTTCGTAGCTCCGAGATGAAGAAGGGCGTATGATCATCGACCTTTATCTCCTGGTGGAGGTTGAAGAAGATCATAGCAGTCGCCAGTATACCTGATCTCTTCCAGTTCTCGAAACTCCCTCTGGTGCGCAGCGAGCAGTACAGGCCGGTGTTCTCGTATAAAAACCACAAGTAGAGATCATTCACGATTGCAAAGTCTTCGCAGAAGCCAATGCAGATTTCTGACGCATTGTGCGTTCGCAAGATGAGGGCAGCCCGATCCTCGAGAGGTGCATCGTGGGAACAGAAAATTGGGTCTGCATCGGACAGGCTTTGACAAAGCATTGCCACCAAAGTCACTACGATTCCGACGATTTCCCATCTCAGGTTCTCACCCGTGACTGCGGCGCAAAACTCGCGGGGCTTGGTATGTCTATTGAGCAACCGTGATACTGGTTTCAAAGTATTCTGCCATATTTTCTCCGACATTCGTCGAAGCTCTTTCGGATTCTGGTCTCTCAGAACCCTACCCCACGTTGACCATACTCCATTAGTGAACATCTTGATCATGGGTTCCACTAGGACGATGCCTCTGCCAAAAGAGAACCATTTATCAAGATAGCGCTGGAAGATTAGTGGATCTTGCAGAAGTGTTAGTACCGCTACACCCCTCTCAATGTAGAGTGGAGAGATAGTTGTTGAGGATTGGAGTCCATCGGCATTCGGTTGTTGGATCCCAATACTCAATTCGTATTCATCCAGGATAGCAGTGTGATGGACAAAGCCTGCTGCTGGAAGCCTGGCTAGGGAATCACCCCTAACGTGTGCCTCAGGAAGGGGCCGGCGGAGCTCCTCGATGCTCTGCTGTTCGTAGGTAAGTGATGCCCGTCGTTGGGCTGGCAAGCTGGTTGCACGAGCTGTCCGTGGCAACACGGTCTGTGAGTTCACCACATACAAAGGTTGTGAGGCTGGGACGCTTTCTGCCTGGGGTGAAGTAGTCAAGGGGGTGACAACTGGCGCAGGAGCACACCACTCTACTGAAGAAACAAGAGCAGAAGGGCTTCTAGGATTACTTTCGGTTGATGGTGTGGGAAGGGAAGCACGCTTGGTAAGTGGTGCTGGGTGGTAGACACATTGCGCTGCTTTGTTGCGTCGAACACAACGCCCACAGGTCGGCATCATATGATCGCAGCGTAATTTGCCTCTGCGGCAGGGCTCACAAGACTGCAATTTCCCATTGCGCCGGTAATTCGTGTTGAGGGTCCGATCCCGGTGACCCGCCTGCAGTCGCGCTGGAAATATATTCCCCGTCTATACGCAATCAGTGATGGACATGGGAGTTGTACATAGACGGACGGACCATATCAAGATAGGGCAAGCTAGTTTCAAATAGTTGTCTTAGGCAGCTACCAATGTGGAGTCACCGTTGATGGCTCTCGAGATCGTCCAGTCTATGGACTAACACGTGTGAAGCCTATCTCTTGCAGAGACGGAATCGTCACCATCTGCGGGATTCGTTGCGCCTGACGTACACGGCGACGAGTGCTTACCGACCCGTAAGCCAATTCCGACGCCGATCAAGGTTTCACCAATGGCCGTAGATTGTGGGATGAGGGTTTTGAGGCATCACGCCAACGCCGTAGTTGGTCGCATATGTAGGTCAACGATGCGGAGTTCAAGCGCCGTGAAGCGATGCGGGATTGGAAATACGAGATGCTGACTCAAGCAGGCGCGGCATTAATGTTCGCTAGCACCACCAATCGGGGCTGTTAGTATGACTGCAATTCCGCATCACCACCACTTGGGTCACTCGTGAATGCGGTATTCGCTTCGTGCGTTCGCTTGTCCTCTTTTAGTAAAGACATGTTAAGGTTGCAGCGTCTTGCGCATGCTTCATTCCCCTTGCACTCTGACTTGTCAGGTTACGCCCTCTTCGATGTACGGTTTTGGTTAGTGAGAGGGCGCACGTCCTGGCTTCAAAAGTAGTAATGCGAGGTAAGGGATGACATGCAAGCCCACATCGGTGAGGTATCAAGGCAGCAACTTTTGTACCCTGTAGTGGATAGTTGCCGTCATGTTAGATGAGTCCAATCCCGGACCTCAGCGATCGCCTACGTATAAAGATTTGTTTATGTCACCCATCAGGCATCAACCCAACACATTGTTCATTCTCACTTCTCCCCATCTTTGATAACGTCCAGTATCTAATCTGCCGTTCCTGTCCTATAGCAATATCATCAAATCATCTTCACACCTTTCCTGTAATACCTTTTACCACAACCTCCTCGAGCTTTCACAATGGCGTCAAATAGCAACAGCAACAACAATACTAACTACGGTACTCTCCAGTCTGAGAAGGACAAGCTCCCGCTCTACAACACCACATCGCGTACCTCGACAGATTCGACCGCTTCAACGGATGCTCTTCTACAAAAGGACTCCAAAAAGGCTTCGGCCGACAAGGACAAGGTATCCGCCAAGGCAATCATGAATAGTGAGCGCATGACCCTGAGCCAATTTGGAGAAGAGCCAGTCACTGACACTAAGAAGCTGCTTATAAGAACTCGTTCCAAATGTCGATGTAAATCACACCCTTCGTATGCGCGACGATATATACAACACAGTGGGCACTAGGAGGGAGGAATAAAGCTGGTATGCACGGATTGCCAGAGGCTGATAGCGGGAGAACGCGCTTTTATATCATCTGAAAATGTCCCGTGCTATGGCTTGGTGATACCTGGTCATTTTCACTACATCTATGGCTTAGTCCTTCAGCTTGATGGTGTTGCATGGAGTTTGGTTCCTTGTCTTATACACGCACTCTTACTATGATAAGAGAATGCTGAGGGGGATATTTATGCGGTAGTTGAAGCAGACGGTGCTGAATACATTGCCATTCGGAAACCACTTTTCTTCGTGATTCGTACCTAAAGCTCTCGGCTTATTTCATCCACTCTGTGAATAAATAGGTTCATGTCCAGCAATGGCGAATAATTTGATCCACAACGTTATCTGCCCTACAGAGATGCATATTAGGTTTTGTCAAAAAGATTCCATTGCTCTGATCTTATACGATTTGACCTTGTCAATATACGTTTCGCTTGTTCCTTTTAAACCACCTTGCGATCTTCAATCTAATCCAAGTGCTAGACCGATCCTATAGTCCAGTATGCTCTCTTCGAGTCAGCCTCCCTTCCTCAGCCAAGTCATCGCCACTACCAAAGCCTTGATCACGTTCAAATGCCCTGCCATTGAATCTGCGTTCCGGCAGATCACGAGCTGTCCTCATCACAGCCGCTACTGTGACAATGTCTTTCGAGAACAACTTCCATTCCTCTTTTTCATCTGCATGAACTACCAAGGCTCCCGTCGTACAGTCTAAGCCTGAGTCTTTGGGCACGTAGCGCCACACGCGGGAAGTCGGGGCCAAGCGGTTTGGCTCAGAAAGGCAGAGATGCATCTATTCACGCGTTACAGAAATGCAACGCATACTCTGATAAAAAACGCTCACCTCCTGCCCGGACATATGGGATCTCACTCCGTGGGCTTTCCAATCGAACAGCCCGGTATTCGCATTGAACGCGCTCAGAAGAAAGTCCAAGTTGAGCACGATAAGCAGAACTAGCAGTGTGTAGCCTATAAGGCAGAGACATTCCGAGTATTTCCCAGTACATCCATTCCTCTCGTCTTCTTCATTCTCATTCTCACGGTGGCGAAAGTGATTGGAAATTCCCACCTGTGACTCTTGATCAATGTCCCCGTCTGCTGTAGCATCTTCGGGTATACGTGGCAGGAGCGGTGCTTGCGAGCAATGTTTTCTGTATGGTGGAGGTGGGCGCTCTTGAGATCCGCTTGTACGGCGCTTCGGTGAGGTTGGAGAGCGAAAGTAAGTGAGGAACGAAGCGTGTGTAAGAGCATCCGTGGCATTCGAGCGTCCAGTCGACATGTTGGGCAATCAGGTTGTTTCTGATGTCTTCTTAATATTGAGGGTATTCGATGCGTGTACGATAGAAAGTATTTTGTTGTAATGCTCAAGGATGATTTAATCGCGTGAGAAGTGTGTGCGTGTGAAGACCATATCGGGCATAAACGGGAAAACACATGGTGAACATTTGGTCTTTGCAAATTGAATGCGCTTGCTCGAAAGCTATCGAATGCGGAGGCACGAGTGATGGATGCGGGAGGTGGTGGTTTGCGGAAAGTAAGAGATGTCGGGTGCGGTCAAGTCGAAAGGAATGTGGGATGTAACATCAGGAATGCGCACTGTGTACTATGGGAAAGCGCGACGATAGTATGAGCGAATTTATTGATAAGGTTTTTTGATTCCCGTGCTTGGTGCTCTTCGTGTTGCACAAGACCAGCGTACAATGATGCAATAAGATGCTGTTCAAGAAATCAGAGCTCACAAGTTTGAGAGTCCATTGTGAATTTCAACCAGGTTGGTATACCGCATGTTATACCTGCGACTATCCATAACCACCTATGTATGTTTTTCTTGCTATGAAAGCTTGCTTGAATAACTGTCGTGTATCCATCTTCCATTCTTGGTCTGTTTGCAGAGCATAGCTCGATGTGCTTGCCTAAGAAGATCCGTCTTTCCCAACTCTTCGGGTAGCTCTTGAGACCTATGAGATAACTGTAGGTATGACGATGTTGTTGATGAAGCGGTGAAATCTGACGGGTGGTACAGGTGTAGCAGATAACATATCTGAGAGTTGCGAGACGTCGGGAGAGCTTTCGCATTAACCAAACATGTATGCCGAAGAGAGGCGACCAGACAGTGGCATCTATTCGGGATTGCGACATCGGTGCCCACAAGGATTTCGCTCAAAATTGTTATAGAAGAATCGACGCGGTTGTAGTGAACACATCGAACAATTTCCAGACGAAGTTGCCTTGATCGATGTAATATCGACATACATCGACATAAGAGCTTAAAGCAATGTTTTGAGGTGTTTTTTTAGACCAAACGACTGGCAATCAATGAAGGTTGCGAAGTCGAAAAGTCTCATCGTTTTCGAGGCGCTATAGCTCAATACCGCTGCTTCACTCACGCCTGGACTGTTCTCTGTGATGAACGGCTGCTGCTAGTTAGCATTTTTATCTTGCCTCCTCTTAGAGATTTTGTAACTACGTACAACATATAGTACAGCTCAAGACTGATGTAGATGATCACTGCGACCAAAACACCCAGTTGCAACCCGATCACGCATATCGCTGTAGCTTTGCTTGGGGTGAAATTGTAGGCTGCAACGCGAAGCATACCCATATCGTCGATAACAATGTTCAGGTAGACAAAGTGACGAGAGTTAGTGTAAAGTATCCAACGTTATCTTCGTGACATACCCCACTCCAGTATGGTCACACAAGGCTGACAGCTCCGAGCAAATCTTCGTAACCCAGAACCCCGAGCACCTCCAATTCGTATCTCAATCGCTCGTTATCCATCCGATTACAATCCCTCATCTAACCCATGCGCATAAATCCGAGTCTCGACTTTTAGCACGAACATTGGTATACCAAATACACATTTTCATACATCCCACCCTACGAGGTAACAACCCCGTCTACGCCTTCGGCTCCTTGCCCCCAATCTCCCCGCTCTGCCTCACAGCACCGCTCGTCTTATCCCTCGGCCAAATCACACCCGAATCGTTATCCTGCTCCGCCTTCCACTTCTTCAGCTCGTCCATCCCAACGCTCTTTAGCGCAGCCTCATGCGTAGCCTCTAGCTTCACCCTCGGCGCATCCTGCATCCCGCTGTCCACGGCTTTCTTCCATGATTGGACGTTAATGCAGTACCGCGAGCCTTCCTTTACGCCTGAGCTGCGCAGGTCGAGACCATTTTTGGAGGAGAAGTCGAGGAAGGAGGCGGTGAGGGTAGCAGCGATGGGGGACGAGGAGCTGCAGAAGCCGGGGTGGACGCCGGAGGGGAGATTTTTGGCGGAGGCATTGGGGTGGGAGAGCTGTGTGAGTGGTTTTTGGAAGACTAGTTCATCGTTAATGCGTTGTTTGCGTGAGAGGCATGTGGAAACTGACCGTTCTTCTGCTTCACGTCTACTGCGTTCTGCTCGTCCTTCGACATTATTTCTAGATTTTCTGCTTATAGATTTCCCTCTATCCAAGATTCTGGCTTTTGTTCGGAAGCTCGGAACACAGTCGGAAAGTGAGCGCGGCCGTGATGCTACGATGGATGACAGGTCGATGGTAACAAAGGTGATTGCAAAAGTATACACTTGACTGGACGACAAGAGAAGAGTCTTTAAGAAAATACACCACGGTAACGCTTAACCCCAATGATCAATTGTAGTCAACATGACAGCTTCGCATCACGGTCCTGACGTCAAGAAAGACGCGAACCGATCGTTGTGCCCTCGAACATGTTTTCTTCGCAAAGATTTCCTTCTCTTCTACCGTATAGATAGAAAGTCGCTAAATTTTAAGTATAACAATCTTACAAAACTGCATGAGCTGCGCGAGTTGTACGTCGCAAGCTGAGCATACAACCGTTCAGGGCGAGAGTTAAGAACGCTATGCCGCAACTAGCAAGCGCAATCGAGCTTTTGAAGCGTGCGTCATCAGATAGATCTCATCCCCTGTCGCCCTGCTCCACCACAATCTCATATCTCAATTTCATCGAATCCTAGAAAAGCCCATGCAAACTCTATCAATGCCCAGCCTTCATTTTTCTGCCTTGCAAAAGCCAAGCAACTCTTCGTTTCTACTGTCGGTTTATCGGCGTCTGCAAACGCCGACGCTAATGAATCGTAGAGTGTAAGTTAGCATTTGTGACAGCGGCTTGGAACCATGGATGAAAGTCGGGCCCGACTGACAGCATTATCCTGGGAAGCTAGGGTGTAAATTGGGTGACGGTTTTCTGGGCATAGGGCCGTCGAGTCTCGTTAATGCCTCGCATCACAATGGGATAACTTAGAAGGCACGTTGCACAGAATTTGGCCATGATCTGAGAATGCGGAGGTTGATGTCCATGATAATTCATACCTGAGGCAAAGATAAACAGTACCAAGCTATGCCATGCCCGCTTCGTTCTATGCTGAAAAACCACTCTGTATATGATACAGCCCTATACACACACCTCCCCGTGTCTTATTATTCCAGCACACTTGTTTAAGCCTTTCAGCTCTGAAGTTTCTCCCGAATCTCAGCAACCACATTCTTAACACGTGGCTCCTTCGCTTGATTTTCCGCGGCAGTAATAGCAGAACCAAGCTGCAGAATGTCTCGACCAGCCTCACAGAAGTCGCTTCCTAGGCTCAGGAGTGTCCCGGTGGCTACCAGGGCACGGTAGATAGCTTCGGAGTCTTTCGCACTATTGAGAATCTTATTAAGATCGTCCAGCAGGGACAACACTCGATCAGCGTTGTTATCCCCAGTAAGGAGAACAGAATAGTTGATGTAGAGTGTGGTGATTGCAATGATAAGGTTTCGGTTGGTCGTTGCCAAAAAGGCTGAAACAGAATCGTGGATTCGGTCGAACTCTTCGCTTGCAACGGCCCTGCCTATGTCGGTTTTGAACAGATTACTCAAGGACCGGACGGCCATCATAGTGTTGTTGAGTGGTGAGGTGGGTGCAAAAACCCCTGAGCTGGAGAGTCGTTGCAGTATATCTTGCTCCGTTGTGAGGTAAGCGACTGGCTCTTCGGCAGCGAACAAGAGCCGTAATAGATCGAGTCCAGGCAAACGCTTATCCTGGGGCCATTCCGTTGCTGCCTTGACGATAAGGTCTATCGCAGAGGTATCGACGTCTTTGACACGACCCTTTTCCATTGAGGACACGGCAGCAGTCAGCTGTTCGATATTTGAGGGATTGAATGATAGACCTTTACTGCCATCATCGACCAAAGACTGATTAAATTCTTGTAACTTCTTGAAAATCGGCTTGTGATTGGCCGTTAGGATATCGAGATAGTCTTTCTGAGGTAATATCTTGGGCTTCGGTGCAGGAGGTTGCTGTGGTGCTTGTGACGCTGTCGCATCTCCAGGGCGATATCGTGATTCTGTTCCCCACGGATCCACACCTTGTGAAGATGATTGTCCTAGAGTGGCACCCTGTGTGTTCTGCACAATGAAGTTTGTGACTTGATCTAGATAGGTAAGTGGCAGTTTGTTATCCTCGCAAAATTTCCGAGCGACCTCGTATGGATTCTGTGACACGTTGTAAGGTAACTTAAGCGGCGGCTTGCCTTCTTCGATATCGACATCGAACACATAGTCATACTCCTTGCCGTTATGCGAAATTTTACGTCCATCACTGCCAGCCTGATCGACGACGGTGCCCACGCTAACCCATTGGTTGGCTGCTACAGACCATTGGTATGCGGTAATGTTGCCGTTGGTCTCAAGGATCATTTGTACTTGTCCCTCCTTTGTGCCAGATTTTTGCGTAAGAAATTCCGGGCCAGGTAGCTTTTCCTTGTTGATGTTGCCCACTGATTGCTGGGGAATGGCGGATGACTTTACATCTTCATTGAATTGCTCGATGGCAGCAGACTCAGCATACCGCTCTGGTTCCCGAGTAAAAATCCTAACAATACGGTCGCTCGCACCCGTGACAATATCGCCATTCTGCGAGCACACAGCGACTGTCCAAACCGAGATAGCAGGGTGGGTGATGGTCTGTACGCACTCGTTGTTCTCCCATATTCGCACGGTACGATCTTCTCCAGCACTGACCAATCGACCATCTGGTAGTACGGCGAGGGAGTATATGAAGTTTTCGTGGCCGTGCAGCTCGCTCACCTGGCGGCCATCCAAGGTCCAAAGTCGGACAACTGCGTCGTTGCCCGCCGAAGCAAAGTGCGCTCCTGAAGGATGATTCGGTGGGAGCCTGCAAAGAGCACGAACAACATCTCCAGTCTTTATCGAATGTACGAGCTTGCCTGTAGGCTGGAATATGCGAATCTGTTGGTCGGCGCAACCTGAAACATGCGGTTAGCCATATCGAAGCTGGCGGGCGTCACGGAGGGTGAGGGGATTGAAATACCGGTTATGATAGTGGCAGAGTCGTAGGCAAGAACGGCCCACACCGACGCAGAGTGGCCCTCCAGGACGGTAGAATCTCCCCACTTGCCCACCTGCCACACGCGGGCATCGGTGTCCCAGCTACCGCTTATGATCAACTTCCCATCCTGGCTGACGTCGAGGGCGCACACGTTGGACCCGTGACCGATCAGCAGTGCTTCGGCGTTGTCCTCGAGTGCTTTACTGGGTTGCCGCACGTCGATAATCTGGTCCTTTCCGCTCGACACAATGAGGCCCTCGGGGAACTCAGCAGTGGGGGGTACGATAGCTAGCGAGTTGATGAACTCCTTGCCCTGGATCTTGATGGTGCTGTCGTAGCTCGGCGGCTTCTCTGATTGGAGCTTCCATAGTCGCACACTGAAGTCTCGCGATGCAGACACGACCGTGGTGGGGTGGGGAAAGGCGACGCTGCGGACCTGGATGCTGTCAGTCCCACGATGTTTGTGCAGATACGCTCCTGCTGGGAGAGTAACACACGTCACTTTCGTGGCCACGCAGGGCAGCTGACAGCTTGTAGTCGCCCATGGTTGCGCGGGGCTAATCGGCGGTTGAGGTGGGGTGGCCAAGTTGAGAGCAGAGCGACGCAGGGGAAGCGCTAGCAGGGAAAGGACCGGAGGAGGAGCGAGGGCATCGATTCGGGCCCGACAAGTGAAAGAGCAAGCTCGTACACGCGCACTGGACGTGGTTGCTGCGTGTGTGTTTGCTGAGGCTCTTCGGGTGCGTCACCGTTGCGGGACCGATATGCTCGGCACCGAGACCCCCGGTCTCGCCTGTTTGCTGGGCGTGCCTCCCGCGGACCATTCGAGACTCAACACCACGGCAGCCCTGCTGCGCACTTGGAAAACACCCGCATGGCCAGGCTCGCTCATCCATTTGCCATTGCGCCTCTGTCCTCGCTCCTTGCCGTCAGCTCCCTGGCTGAAGCGACTATCGATAAATGGCGGCTGCCTCGACTGTCACCCCTTGGCCTGGCCTCGCTGTCACCGTCTGACAGCCTCACGCCTTGACAAGTGGAGCCTGCTCGCCTCTCGCGTGTGGGCTGAGCTCAGTGCTGTGACACATGCCTAACCACAATCTCCGTCCTGCTTGCAACTTGTGTCCCTGGTCGACACCGCACGTTGCAAACAAGCATCACATATCTGGGGAAGCCCTGGAGCAGGGTCTGGGCGGCTGGCGATAGCCGATTTATGCATAGCTGCTAGCGAAACCCTAAAGATTCGGCGAATTCGATATGACTTGCCGGAATGAGCATACGGCCAACAAGACGATGGCCGGGAATGAGAGGCAATTTGCAGCCAGCGCCGTCGTGCCACCGTCGGCTCTTCATTCCTGCGACTGTTGCGACATGCGAGATCACTTACAGGCCTCATAACTGTTAGCGACGTAGTACCGCTTGCTGTCCGTTTGAAGTCTGCTCTAGATACTTTTGCATGAGGAACAACGCTCTTCAGACAGCCACAGCCTACCTCCTGGACGCTTCACGACGAATGGCATGTTGAGGAACGGTCTGGAGCGAACTACACTTGCCAGGTGTAGCGCTAGGATTGAACTGCTTCAGCCGAACACGTGTGCAGGCTGGTTGGGTACTCCTTGGGAACGGTGTATGTCCCGCCATGGTTGCTCGCCACACTGCGCCCACTCCACAGCGCCCACTGCCTAAGCGGGCCCACAGCATCACAGCTCGTACGCAAGTTGCGCGTCGGCTTGGCGTGTGGGCTTGCGGGCTTGTGGCGGCATTGGCCCTGTGACTGGCAAAGCGGTCTAGAATTCACACCTATGCAGCAGCTGCGTTTTTGAGATTGCCCCTGGCCACAAGGTACAAATGAGTGTACTACCCCGTGTGCGTCCTCGTAGCCCCGCTCAAGCTTTTTCGAAAACCGAGAACATTATTATACCAGCCTGACATATCGTGAATGCTAGCCAACTTGCCTGGATAATCCCCGCTAGATACCCAAGGTTCGGTCACCGTTGGTCGGTCACTACAAGCGCCGTCCTTTGCCGTCTCAGCCTCAGCGTCCTCGCATCCACTCATCTGCCGGCAATTGCATTTCTTTCAGCGTCACCTCACTAAGCACCTTCTTTATAACCACCGCACCGCGCACCCGCTCGCCTACAGATCAGGGTCTCTTGCCAGGATTCTTACAAGAGGTCTCGACATACCTCTTCGTTTTTCTTGTCCCTTTCCAATCAGCCCACACGACAATAGTCTTCTCACATCCAGCAACAAGCATACAGATGGACTCACCCACCGTGGAGCTTATGTCTGCATTGGCATCGTATGTTCAGCCTTTTGGTACTTGACTTTGCTAAGTGTCCCAGAATGTTTGAATCTGGCAAATACTCAGACCTGACCATTGTCACCGCAAACAAAAGATACCCCGTACATCGCGCCCTCCTCGCTTCACGGTCGAGTTTCTTCGAAGGTGCTTGTAGCAATCCCTTTCGAGAATCAGAAACTGGAGTTATCGACCTCACCGAAGATGACCCAGAAGCGGTAGAGCACATGGTGCATTGTAAGCACTACCACGCTCCCTGCCTAAACAAACCGCTAACAGACCCTGTTTCAGATTTCTACCATCTCGACTACCTTAACAAGCCGCTATCACGCCGCTCCTCGCAGCGATCGGCCCGGCCTACGTCGCCGCGTATGTCGCGCCTTCCGTCACGCCGACCTAAGAAACTGAACCTGGCTTTGGTTGAGGACCCGCTTCTCGCCACGCTTTCTGCCACTACACCAGTGTCGCCCTTGACGTCTCCGGTGCAGCAACCAGACGATCGGGACGCTCTAGATTTGTCGGCAAAACTTCCAGATACTCCTATGCAGGATCAATTCATGGACGACCCTCTGGACTACTCGTATGTTTTTGCGGAGCCAAAAGCTGACGTTGAACAACCACATCTGGTCACGCACGCCAAGGTTTACGCCATTGCTGAGAAGTAAGTGAGATTCCGCTCGTCTTCTTCTGTTGCTTTGTCATATCACGCGCCCCATATTCTCGTGAGCGAAGTTTTTCTTTTGCAACAGCTGGCTGCACTTGTGCACCCACGTTGCGCTAGGCAAAGGATCGCCGACCCCGCGATTTGCGCAGGGATGACGATCGGATCGTCAGAACGCCAAGCCGCTACTCTCGACCTCTATCATCGTCCAATCAGCGTTACAGGGTGTTTTCACTCGTCTTTGTTCTTGCAGCCTCCTGAAACACTCGCTGCAGTCGATTGAATCTCCCGACTTGTTATGCAGAATCCGCATGCGAACTGCATCCAAACGAATCGACTGACATCAAGCAGATATGGAATCGTTGGGCTGAAATCTCTTGCCCGCAAAAAGTTTGCGAACCAGATTGAGGCTCACCTCAGCAGCGACGAGTTACCAGAGGCTTGCCAAGAAGCATACGAGTCGACTGTTGACACAGATCGAGGGCTCCGGGATATCATCATCCAGGCTTTTCGTTCCCACCCAAACCTTTCGTCTCGGAAAGACGTGGAACTGGTGCTTAGAGAGACACCAGGTCTAGCATTCGAGCTTTTCAGAATGGCCAGTGGGCTACCAGTCACGTCATGAGTGCCATCTATCTTGATTTTTTCTTACTTCTTCTGGATGCGTTTTTTGTACGCGCCAATGTTCGTTCGAGCGGAAAATGGGCGATTCGTTGTTAGACGGACTATTTTCTCTTTACGAAGTTACGACCCGCATTCGTTGAGGCCGACTTTGCGGTAACTGTTAGATTTTTTTTCATTCCCAACATTCAGGCGTCCAGCATCGGTATGTCATACCGATACACCGACAGTCGAGGGACCATTTCTTATGAGTACGACTAGCTCGTTCGTTCATACATCGCGTTTATATTTCCGGCCTCTACATAGACGCATTTTACTTTGAGCGCCTCTTCTCTCAATTTTCGAGTTGAAAATGTATTGTATACCCGCCAACAACGTGGCGAATACGCAATCTTACCAAGTCAATCTTCATTATACTTGCCAATCAAATGATGTCGGGTTGGCAGACTACAAGCTCTTCAGCTACACACATGTTATCATGCGGCGGCATTAGCATGTTTCCAGACAGCATCAACCTGCCTCATCGGGTCGCTAGGCAGTTTCACACCTGCTTACGAACCGCTTTTCACGCAGCACATGTTGTAGTTCTCGATCCTCGATGCCTCGCAGACGGCCGAGATGACGTTCCTTCCCTAGCAGGTACGTCTTCCCCAGAGTCTCGAACCGTACCCTCGATCGAAGCTTTTTCTTGATCTTGGACCCAAACCAGACAGCTGGAACCAAATATCTGGGCCAGGCGTACGCGTACTTCCCCCCACGAGCCATCATGTGGGGCTGTTAGTTACCGGACCGAACCGTGGTGCGACGTCATAGCACCCCTCGTAGCGGGGGTTATAGCGACAAATAGGAAGTTATTGAGAGCTTAGCGGTGGCGACTACCATGACTTGAGGCTGGTTGGCAGCGGATGTCATCCCGTTCTTGGGTTCCCTGGAAGCGCAGGGTAGGCTGTCATCCCGAGGCGGCCGAGAAGAACTTGCGCTGCGGATTATCTGATGCATCGTCACCGTGCACCACAAGCCCAGAGATGGTTGCTGCCCGAAGTTTTTTTGAGTACATTCGACGTGTGTTCCTTCGTCGATGCAGAATTTAGGACGGATTTGAATATTGCAATAGGAGATCGAACGCAATGCTATCTAGATCTAGGTGAACATCACGCAGACCTTGTGTTTTCAAGCAACGAACCACTAACTAATTAATTCACGTGTGTGCATGATTAGACCCACCATGGCGTACAAGCTACAAGCCTTCTATCAACACATACTTTACTCCTATCATTATGAATTAAAGATTAAAACTACGATACCACCACCCTCAACCTCGACCAGCTCCACAATATCTCCTACCAAACGCACCCAACTCCCCAACTCCCCATCCCCATATCCCGAGAAAGCAACTATTCCCTCACAATACCCACCACCTAAGAAACCCGCACCTAGCCCTCCCCTCCCACACCACCCTCACCTCACCCCCGACTGACCCCCAAGCGCCCTCCAAACCGCACCCGCACCCTTCCCCGCAAACCCCCTAACAAACCCCCTCTCCCTCACCTCACCGCTCTCCTCCACCTTCCTCTCAGCTACCTTCTCCCTACCCACACCTACACCTATACCGGCACCACCCCCATTCTTCTTAATCTCCATCTTCACCTCCTCCCTCCCCTCCTCCACAACGCGCCTCACCACACGCGCAGGCGGCGGCCCTTCCCTCACAGTACCCGCCTCCCTAACGATGCGCTGCGGCGGCGGCGGTCTCGCATAGTAAACCGGTTGATGACGGTAGTAAGAAGTAGAAGAAGGAGAGTCCGACTCATAACTATTGAGGTGGATGGTCCCTGGCGGAGCGGCCTTTTCCGAGAGCCGCGCGAAGTAGTTTTGCGAGGGGGTGTCGGGGTAGGATGAGTCTGTTATGGTGTAGTGAGGGTAGGTGTGTGGGGGGCGGCGGGAGGGGTGGGACATTTTGTGTGTGTATGTACGTGGTGTTATGCGGTGATACTTTGCTCACGTGGTGGGGAGAGTTTTGTGTAATTGAGGATGGAAAGATTTGTCTTGGGGAGATGGGTGAGTAGGTGATTAGTTCTTTTCTTTTGGGAGGATGTTATCGCGACGCGGTTTTATTTTACGTTTGGTGGTGGGGTGGATTGGGTTGCGTCGCGATTTTCAGGCCCGCGGGAGGGGTCGATGGTTCATGTGGCGTAGGCAAGCTTTGTTGCGAGCTTGGGAGGGTTGGGATTGGTGGGTGACGTGGTGGGTTTGGAGGCGGGGATGTCCTTGTTAGGAAATGAGCTGGTGTTTTTTGCCGCTTGGGTATCAAGCTGATAGTACGGTGTGATTAAGAAGCACAACGTGAGCACGCAAAAGAGGGGTTGAAGTGTTAATATGTCATATGAAGTAATGTGTAGATGAAGGTTATTGTTCAGCAATGAAATACATACAAAATTCCTTAGGCGCTATGTATACAAAATATGTAGTACGAAGAGAAATTCATGCAACCCAATCCTTCTGGATACCCTCACTTATCCACAGTCATAATATCGTAACCAGTCATTCCTAACTTCCTCGGCCACGAACCCCCTCTCATCCCCTCCTATCGACGTTCCCTATAATCCCGCTCCCGAACAACATCCTCATATCTTGGCGGCGATACATCCTCATCATACCTCTCCAAGCTCTCACTCCTGCTTCTTTCCCCATGCTCCCCAGGGTTCCTGTCTCCCCTCGACGCCCTGTCGCTCCTCAACTTCGCCTCCCGCTGCTCATTTGCAAACTCCAGTAACGATTTCTTCTCCTTCTTCTCCTTGCGCTTCTCATGGATCTTCTGAGCGCCGAGACTGAGACCTAAGATGATGGCTGCAGCCATGCTGAAGGGTCCTTTGATGCGTGGGATTTGGGTTTCGGAAGTGTGTGCTTGAGGGTGGGATGCGTAGGCACCTGTAGCAGCGGCGTATCCTCGATGTTCAGATGGGAAAGAGGTATCGATTGCGTTGTAGTCTGAAATAAAGTGTTGCTGACGTTGATAGCGACGCGAAGAGCAGCAACCTCTTTGGTGTTGTTGGCGACGTTGGCAGCGGTTGTTATATCGCTGATGGTTCTTTCTGCAGCACATGATGCTCAATAAATAGTTTCTGCCTTTTGGGGCGCAGCAATGTATTTGAAGTCAAGAGTGATTCTGAGAAAATAATTTGGAACTGGTGGTGCGGGATTCCAAATGGTTATGCTTACCTTTATACACAGCCTCGTGAGCACTCCGCGCTGTTGCGTCCGCTCGCGCTCGGAGCCTTACTAGGAAAGTTGAGCCTGGCTGCGCCCGTAAAGTCGCATTCGCTTAATGTTGGCGCTGGCGCTGTCGAATCGAGTTTTTTGATACAGCGATGCGGATGCGATACGAGATGGCTTGGAATCGATATGCACTTGTAGATATAGAATTGCCCCGTTGGTGAGCGATGTTACGGCCGTAAAGTCGTGACGTACGCCAGGTGCCTGGATTGGTTTGCTATTCAATGTGGCGGGCGGCTGTGCTGCG
Source organism: Paracamarosporium sp. OC-R06-R3 (assembly GCA_019828545.1). Taxonomy (NCBI): domain Eukaryota; kingdom Fungi; phylum Ascomycota; class Dothideomycetes; order Pleosporales; family Didymosphaeriaceae; genus Paracamarosporium; species Paracamarosporium sp. OC-R06-R3. The sequence continues at coordinate 330,032 of JACVRA010000202.1, read as the reverse complement.
GAGGATTAAATGATTGGTTGCATCGCATCCTACTACAGAAAAGGTTAGAAAACGCTAATGAGGAAGTATGGAAAACTATAAAGTACTTGTGTCATCGCGATAGGATCCACAGTGGTTACCTATAGAGGAGATACGAAGGAACAGTAACACAGCCCTATTCGCATGATATGGTCTACATCATCATCACACTTCTCGTCGTCCAGTGTGGCCGTAGTCGTAAGTTGCGTTTGAAAAACTGGCTATCGTAACTTATAGGCTTGAACAGCGGCCTCAAGAACAGAGCATTGTAAAACCCTCGCTAGGGTAGAACGGTTCTGTAAGCATGTCACGCGTGCTCGGAGTAAAGATGCATGTGTACAGCACGTGGCCTATACACGCGCTGATATCTCATGGCACCGCCCCGTATTGAATCTTTGCACGAAATACCCCGTCAGTTAATTTAACCCAGTCTACAAGCTGCGACATATGTTAATCACAAGCACGTTTTACATGCGTACGAATGAGAAGGATGTATCAACAATTCATTAATGAAATACTGTCTCAGCAATAGGCCGTTAGACAACAATGTAAAGTGTGAGTCCATTCTCACAGCCGCGTATCCAAACCCAAAGAAACCATTTAACAGGCTCAGCCTAGCTTGTCAGCAACGCCGGACGCGTCGCTCAATACCCAAATGAATAGTAGTGATATCCTACAGCACAAGAAAATGGATAAAACGCATAGGCAACTGCCAAGCGTATCGCTACAATGTAGGCGCCTTCTTAAGTCCACTGCAATAGCGAACGTGCAGCTCGTCGATGAAATGATTGTGCCTGATACCCGGAGGTCGAGCTTGCTGAAAGGTATCGATGGCATCCTGTACCTTATACCCTAGCTTCTCAATGAGATGGCTGACCAAGAAGAAGCCGGTACGGTTGAAACCATAGTGGCAGTGCACCCCAATCAAAGCTTCGTTGCCATCTTCCTTCTCACTACGAATCTTCTCAATCAACTCGATGAATGTACGCACCTCGTCCTTAGTCGGTGGCTGTTTTGAAACTGTAGGAAACTTGTAGTATGCAATACCACCAGCTTCGAGGCCCTTGGGATCATAGACTGGCGAGTCGTGGCTGATATCGACAACAGCATGAAGCTTGCCTGCCCATTGTTTGACAAAAATCTTTGGTGAGTGCTCTTCATCAACCTCGCGGAGAGTCTTCATGGCGCGGAATATACCAGCGATGGGAAGGGACACAGGTCGCACTGCCTGCCATTTCTTGAAATTTTTGACATCCCACTTGCCTTCAGTCGACAGGTACTGTAGCTGCCAAGCGAGCGAAAGACGAGGGTCAATATGATCGGCGAGAAAGCTACCAATCAGGCCTGAAATAATACGCGAGGTGGTCGGAGCGAATAGAAGAGAATGTGCGGCAGGCTTGGGCATGATCGCAGTCTTCACGACCAACCGACGTGGGCCAGGTACAGGCAGGTTAACGGGTGCTGTACCTACTGCATCCGTTCCTGTCTCGGTAATGACAGAACTCTCACCAGCCGATGAGATAGTCATGGTATGGACTGATGCTTGGTCTTGGGAGTAATGCGAAGACGAAGTACCGCCAGTGGTTTTGTCGTCCACCTCCGGCAGGTCGCCTGCGTCAATGCCTGAATCATGGTGTTTTTGTTCTGTTATCTCTGGATCGACTCTTGCTGGGTCCACGGGCGCGGCAGCGATTGGAAGACTAGCTTTCTCACTCGGAGGTTCGATAGCAGCCACGTCCCTACCCAGGAATTGAACGATGCGCCTAACATTCTCCGCGGGGGTGGTTTCGTCGGCAGCACCGGCAGCAAGAAATACCGGGAGCTCTAATCCTGCCCACACCTCTTGTCCTGGGAGACCTCCCTTTGGGGAGCCAGTCGAATAGTCGGGACACATGCCACGTGCCATCCGTTGCCAGACTTTAGAGCGGCTCTGCTTGTTGTAACGAAGTTGGAGCCTCTTCGTCTCTTCGTCGGCGTCAGAACCTGCCATGCGAACAACACTGGCGCTGTTCAAGCCTCCCCTTCGATCCCATCTCCGGACAAGATCAAACAAGAATCCAGGGATAGCTGTCATGTTTCGTAGTTGCCCGCTTTGCTTTTCGGTTGGTGGATCAGCCTTGGGGCAGATGGCAACCAACCCAGTAACATGGTTACTGATAAGATGTGCATAAGGAGAGGATGCTGAAGCGAGCATAACGGCCAGAGAGCATCCCATGCTGTGTCCAATCAAAACAACCTGTTGATCACCGTCACGATCTCGATGGGCCTCGATCACAACAGCGAGGAGCTGAACAAGTGCATCCGTGGTGTAAGCTTCCCATGCTGTAGGCGCAAAGGACGAACGACCACAGCCCGGGAGGTCGATGGCTAAGCACGAAGCGAGGTTGGAAAGACTGATAAGGATGGGATTGAACTGGGCCACGGAGCCTCCTAAGCCATGGATGAAAACCAAGAGAGGCACAGGACGAGGCTTCTGGGGAAGCTTTTGCTCTTGTGGATGCGGTCGGTAGAAGGTCCGTATACCTGGGTAGGTAAAGCCCGTGGAATGTACAGTAAACTCGCGAACGGTAGAATGTTTCTTGAGCAGTCCCGGGTCAGTAGCGGCAGTGTCTGAGCAAGGTTAGCGTATGCAGATGGAGACAAGATAAGAGTATGGTGCATATGCATGGGCAATGCTTTCATATCGAGGTACATGTACCGTGGCACGTGATGTGCCCGACGTGCATCACCGAGTGCGGAGTGACTTACCAACATCGGATGCTTCTGTTGCATGGGTGGAGCCATCCAAAGAGGCAACCCTCCTTCCCTTTCCGTTGCGTTTGCTCCATATCCAAAGAGCAGAACCGAGACCACACAGCGCTGTCAACTTGACCATGCCCACCAAAGTCAGTATGGGGGAGTCTCCACGTCGATCAAAGGGATTTAGGAAGTAGACGAGATTGACGACGGCGCGTCTTATAGAGTGCCAGACGGAAAGGTCGGTGTAAGCTACTGCGTCAGGGTGGTTGCTCGGGCCAGCCAGGCACGTCCTCAGCAGCAGGACGAGGGTCTGTGGAAGGCGACGCGGACCATGCTGAGACAGGAGAGGGTGCGAATGAGGCTCCATCCCGACTTGCGTGCCGGATCGCTGAATGTATATTCAACGGAGCGGGAGGCGTGGGCGTGCGGGATGGGCAACGACAGGGCAGCTGCAACCGACCAATGGCGGGTGCAAGAGCGCGGCGTGACCGTGGTGTTGGCGCAGAGCCCTCGGTGCCTGGACGGCTGTTGCGGTGCCTCGCGCGCACGTTGCGGACGAGCAGCCAGCCGACACGCTGCGATTATGAGGCGGAGAACCTTGAACGCGCCCAGCCGATGGTTGCGGGACCGACGGTTTGCATCTTGCAGCCACGTCAGTGAGGGCAGCGCAGGCTTGTGTGAGAGGACGCCGACGGGAGAGTGCAGCACAGCAGGGCACAGCAGAGCACAGCGTGGGGATGGCGCGAGCGAGGGGCGCGCTTGGTGGTGGGCGCTGTGACCGTGGATGTGTAGCACGCAGCGTCGAGTCGCGGGTTGTTTTTTTGCGCAGAGAGATAACAGCAAGCTAATAAAGCTGCGAGGGATGATGTCAGTCGCGCTCCACCGTCGCGGCTTCCCGGCGCGCGACCAACGCGCTTTCGCCAGCCCTATCGTGAATCGCGACATATCCTGTCTTCTCCACCACGCTCCACCCTACGAAATTTCTACCGGCCTGCTGACCGGTCAAGCCCGCGACAGCTTCAAGCGTCGCGGTGATCGCCCTTCAATTGTTCGAGCAATCGGCCTCACTGACTACACCTGCCATTCAATAGCGATCTTCACCAAGAAGCAAGCGCGACCGCCATGCAACTGCCTTGTCCTACATGCTGCATCACTTTCCAGGGCTCTAGCTCCTCGGCGCACTCTTAACTTGTCGACGATGCTAATCAGTCATGGTACAACCAGACCCATGTCGACATGCACTGCAACAGTGCATTGCCCATGGCTGCGCTGATAGTGGCTCGCCAATAGGTCCAGGAACCCCCCCCCCCCAGGGTTGTTGCGAAACAGCGCCCATAATCGTCGTGTTATCGGGCTGTTTGGAACCCAATTTACGAAAGCCACCGAACTTTAGCCCCCAACGCAGGATCTACAAACAAATCTCCGAGCTCAACCTTCGTTCTATTTTAAATCAAGTCAAAGGCAAGCCGCCAAGCGAAGGATGCCTTCTTTACCTGGCCCAAAACCTGGAGATGCAATAGTCTACCGTAGAATGTCTGGAGCTCGGATGCCGAGTTTGAATGAGACGTAGACTGCGAGGTTTGGGCATCCAAAAGGCTCGCATTCCGCATCCAGGTGCACTGAGCTATTACGTCGTCCGATATTCATGGTTGCAAATCAAACCTGCGAATAATTGCGTGCTACCTCGGGGTGCAAAGTAAACACGACAAGCATTGCAGTACTACAACCTGAACATGCATTCATGCATACTCAGCATGCAGGAGGGTCCCATCTCCACGCATCCTGCGTCAAATGTGGACACCATGCTTGATTTACCCCGCAAACCCAGTAACGTTCTCACGGATTGATTTCGATTGTCTCTGCATTCGAGGCGGTCGTTGCATACCTATCGCAGTTCGCAAGCCTGTACTGGGCAGGTACAAATCGTCAGGCAGAGTTACATCACTCACCTGACTCAAATTACCGGTACCGATTCTATCGTAAATGCAGAAGTGCTCTTCGAGACACCTACCTTGATCGATACACACTTTCTGGTTGAATTATTCCTGCTGACATGCATAGCGCCACGCTACGGTAATGTCTTGCCCGAAAATGTAAGGTGCCATGACTCGGGATCTTCGTTGAACAGCCGCACATGTCTCTGATGTAAAACGAACTTCCGCGTTGAGCATGCCGTGGTCTCTCGCTAGCGCAAGGCGAAAAGCGCAGCATGAGGCTTCCAGGATCCCGTACGATAGCATTTGGCTCGGACCAGTTTACTCCGCCTGAATATCCCTTCCTCTTATGCTGAATCGGCCTCTTGAATTGCACGTTTGTAACCACATATTAGCGTTCGCAACGTGCGTGAAGCTCAATTTTCCTGCCACGTTCCTTGTTAGAATTGACAAACATTCACCACGAATTCATTGACACTCGGACTGGGGACATTTCATTGAATGAACTTGAACTGGACTGACATAAGGACTGTCTGAAATTCACCATCGTCTTCGGCTTTCCGAGCGCAGGCTTTCCGAGCGCAGGCTTTCCGAGCGCATACCTGAAGGCGCATATTCCTAACCCGCAGATGACAAGTGGTAGTAGTGTAGGAACGGCTCTAAGACACTGCTATCATATCCAAATAACCGAAACATCCCTTTGATATTTTTCTTCTGCCACGATGCGAGGTTTTACTTTGAAGCTTAATGTATCTCTTGGAACCACGTTAGCTCTATTTTTGGTTGCATCGGTCTCAAGCGATACTACGGATGATTCTCCCCTACAAGCAGCAATAGTTAACTACACCACCTCTGAAGCTGGTAACCCTTTTGTCGATGGCTGGTATGCGGATCCGGACACAGCTATCTGTAAGTATAACTCTACAAAAGGTTTGGCAAGTTAACTGACCCTTCAAAGATCAAGGTCTTTACTGGGTATTCCCGACCTCATCTTATCCGTATGAGGAACAAACATACCTCGATGCCTTCTCCAGCCCAGACCTGATTCACTGGACCAAATATCCCAACATTCTGACTATTAAGGACGTTACATGGGCGAATAAAGCAGTATGGGCTCCCGCGCCAAGCTTCAGGAACGGAAAATACTACATCTATTTTGGAGCCAATGACATCCAAGAAGGCGAACCAGAGCAAGGCTTGATCGGTGGGATTGGCGTTGCAGTGGCAGACCAGCCCCAGGGGCCATACGTTGATGCTATCGGTGAACCGCTCATTGGCACCTACAGCAACGGCGCTCAGCCCATTGATCAAGACGTCTTTATCGATGATGACGGTCAAGCGTATATCTATTACGGTGGGCACGGTCACGCAAACGTAGCGAAATTGAAGGAAGACATGATTTCTTTTGATACGTTCGAAGACGGCACAACGTTCAAGGAGATCACGCCCAATAACTACGTTGAAGGACCGCAGATGTTGAAGCGCAATGGTAAATATTACCTCATGTGGTCAGAAGGCGGTTGGACAGGGCCTGACTATGCCGTATCCTACACTGTGGCGGACTCACCATTAGGCCCATTTTTAGGGAAGGATGGAACAAGAATCCTGCAGCAAGATAGCGCAGTCGCCAAAGGCAGCGGCCATAATGGAGTAATCCACGTTCCGGACACAGACATTTACTACATTGTCTACCATCGCCGGCCACTGAGCGAAACCGCTGGCGAACATCGAGTCCTGTGCTACGACCGCATGTACTTTAACGAAGATGGCACCATTGAGCCTGTTAAAATGTTGGTCAAAGACGATTTCGCGGATGGCGACATGATCGGGTGGAAGACCTATGGAAACGGCGCGCAAGTAGTGGAAAACAAGCTGGAAGTGAACAGCGACACGGAAGAAGGCGTCATAGCCGCACTGGACACCAACTTTGTGGACCAGACTTACGATGCGACGGTCACTCTTTCGGACAGCAGCGACAGTACTGCAGCTAACGCTGGGTTACTTTTCAGAGCCACCGATGTCACACAGGGTACTGCTGGCGTCAATGGTTATTACGCTGCACTTTCGACTGATGGTAAAGTACTTTTCACGAAGCTCACCAATGATACGGAGAGCACGACTATCTTCGTTGAAGGCCTGGAGATCAAGGCAGGAATTGAGTACCATGTTAGGGTCTCGGCAATCAGGCAAAGCATCAATGTTTTCGTGGATGACTTGGAGTCCCCTGTGTTGACGCTGGACGATACGACATATGTTCAAGGAACGAATGGCGTGGTTGCCTTTGATGGCGTCGCAAGGTTTGGCAATGTCTCGATTTCTGAGGTCAGCTAACGCGATGGAGTTGTGTGGAATGTGTTTCCATGACTTATTAGGCTCTTCTACAATATTCTGGTGTATACTTGCATGTTTTGCTCAAATTTAGACTTGTTTTTTCCACCATTTGCTCGTACGCACGATTCTTCCACCACTCTCTGATCTCGACAAACACCTTTCGTCATCACCTAAGCCACAGACGCAACGTGGCAATAACAATCGAACTACTGGCCAGCAGCTTCATCTGAGTTTTCCTCATCACTGATGTTCAAATTCCTGCCTTCAAATCTTTTGGGCTGCATGGCCAAAGCGCGAATCTTGTGTTGTTACGCAGTACCAGCGCGCTGCTAAACACTCTTAAACATGCACACTTCCTTAAAAAACTAACATCAAGAACTAGATACTATCTGTGTTCCTGCTGAACTGATGATACGTTCCACAATGCATAGGTGGATTGACGTGCCCTTGCTAACAAGCTTGGCAAATATTGTTACTGCGATGCAATAAATGATGAATCACAGTGAAAAGCACAACGCGAATTCAGCATCAATTTTGGATGCAGTTTTTGAGAAACACTGGAAGCACATTAGTCGTGAGTTTGCATCTGTTGTTGCAAGTCTCGGCCCTGGTGGAGCTGGCAATATGGCACGTGCATCGGTTCAACCGTTCTTCCGAAAACGCTCCGTTAAGCGAGCGCGAAAATCAACCCACACCAAGGCAAAGCGACCACCTGCAGACTTCCACTCGACAATTCTTCGACAACCGACACCCTCGCCCTTTCCCTCAAACCAAATCGCCAACAATCACAATGGGTGGAGTCTCAGTCAAGGACGTCGACGCGCAGAAGTTCATCAACGCCTATGCTGCGTTCTTGAAGCGCCAGGGAAAGCTCCCCATGTACGTTCAATCCAAATCCGCAACTCTATGCGACATCGCATGCTAACTTTTCTATAGTCCAGGTTCGTTCCAACCCAGCGGGTGAAGGAAAAGCCTGAATCCCGTAACTGGGGGATAACTTGCTAACTGCATTATCTACAGGCTGGGTTGACACTGTCAAGACTGGACGTACGTATTCACATCTCCCCTCGGGAAGATATGTGTCTTAACGTAGAACAGACTCCAAGGAGCTTCCTCCCCAGGACATTGACTGGTACTACGTCCGCGCTGCCGCCGTCGCCCGCCATGTCTACATGCGCAAGACCGTCGGTGTTGGCCGCCTGAGGAAGGTTCACGGGTATGCCAGCACTCTTGCATATGCGTAGGGAACAGCACGCTGACGAGCACATAGCTCCACCAAGAACCGCGGCTCGCGCCCCTCGCACCACGTTGACGCCTCCGGCTCCGTTGACCGCAAGGTCTTCCAGTCGCTCGAGAAGATCGGTGTTCTTGAGCAGGACGAGGAGAAGGGTGGACGTCGCATCACCCAGGCCGGCCAGCGTGATTTGGACCGTATCGCCCAGACCACCCTCGAGGCCGAGGAGGAGGATGAGGATGACGAATAGATGTTTGCATAACGGACGGCTAGACTACTGAAGAACAGGCCGCGCCGCGGCGGTTGCCGCGGGCGGTCATGGGTCATCTACGGGTTAACGGCTTACGGCGTTCATGAATGCGCTGGGCTTTGGGGCCTCGGGCGTCAAAAATGAAAGTGGGCTTGACCTAATGCATTATCAATGATACCAACTCTTTGATTTCTTTGTGAAGAACATCCGGTGCATATACGTCTACTAAATTCCCTTGCAGAATAATAAACTACCTCTGGAACGCCAATTCTAATGCCACGACCAACATATATGTACAATCTTACATCTGGCTCGCACTCGTTTCCATTTCACTCTAGAAAAGATCGGTCATCGCTCCCGTGCTCGCATCACCCACCAATCTAGCATACTTCGCAAGCACACCCCTTGTCACCGCCGCCTTCGGCTTCTTCCACTCACTCAGCCTCTTCTGGATCTCCTCGTCGGATACATCCATATCGATCCTGTTCTTCTCCGCATCAATCGTGATCACGTCTCCATTCCTAACCACCGCCACGGGCCCACCGACTGCCGCCTCAGGACATATATGCCCAACGATGAATCCGTGTGAGGCACCCGAGTACCGCCCGTCCGTAATCAGAGCGATGTTCGTCAACTTTGCACCCATGATGGCTGCGCTCGCCTTGAGCTGCTCCGGCATTCCTGGTCCGCCCTTAGGGCCTTCGTAGCGCACGACTACGACGACGTTTTCACCGCGCGGGATTGTACCAGCGTTGAGAGCGGCATCCAGCTCATGCTCTTTGTTAAATACCAGTGCTTTTCCTTTGAAAATTAACCCTTCTTTTCCAGTGATCTTAGCCACTGCACCAGCGGGTGCAAGGTTGCCACGCAAGATTTCAATATGTCCTGTTTTCTTGATGGGATTGTTCAAGGGGCGGATGATGACCTGATCTTGCGGCAAACTTGGGTACGGCTCGATGTTCTCTTTCAATGTCTTGCCCGTTACGGTGAGAATGTCGCCGTTCAGTAAGCCTGCGGCGACCATCAACTTCATCACTGCAGGCATGCCACCAATGTCGAAGAGGTCAGCGGCGAAATACTTCCCGGACGGAGCGAGGTCGGCGAGGAAGGGAATCTTGTCTGAGACGCGCTGGAAGTCGTCCAGAGAAAGCGGCACACCTGCTGTGCCGGCCATGGCGAGGAGGTGAAGAACGGCGTTTGTGGAACCGCCGAGTGCCATCATCATAACGAGTGCGTTCTCGAAGGACTCTTTTGTCAGCAGTTTGCGAGGCGTGATGTCCTGCTCCATGCATGTGCGGATCGCGGCAGCGGCTTTGGCGCATTCGCGCATCTTAGCTGGGCTTTCTGCTGGCGTGGTCGAAGAGTTGGGAAGAGTGAGTCCCATTGCTATTGTACAAATCAGCTTCGCCATCCCATCTTACATTCAAAATGCCGCTATACGCACCCTCGATACTCGTGCTCATAGTATTAGCAGTGTACATCCCACCGCAAGCTCCCGCACCCGGACACGCATTCTTCTCAATCTCATCCATGATCTCATCTGGACTAAACTTGCCCTCCTCAGCACTCTTCAGCGTCTTGTACACGTACGCGCCAAAGGCCTCGTACGTCGTACTGATGTTGATGGGCTTCTTGAGGGTTTCGCTGTAGCCGGGCATGATTGAACCGCCGTAGATCATGAGAGATGGTCGGTTGTGCCGCGCAAAGGCCATGATCACGCCGGGCATGTTCTTGTCGCATCCGGGGATGGCGATGCAGGCATCGTGGTGTTGAGCGCAGGTTACGGTTTCGATGGAGTCGGCGATGATCTCGCGCGTTTGGAGGGAGAAGCGCATTCCTTTTTTCAATCGTTAGGGACACGGCTTCCGTTTGAAAATAATAGTTGTGATGCTGAACATACCTTCTCCTCCCATAGTAATCCCATCCGACACTCCAATAGTATTATACTGCCACGCCAGCATATCATCTTGCAAGCAGTTCTTCTTAACCTCTTTGCCCAGGTCCAGCACTGCATAGAAACCCCGTCAGCCAACCGTCTTGAAAATCATATCCAGCGATACACTACCACACCATTTCAACTGGTAGATCCGACCCGATCTGCACGTCCCAAACAGGAAACTTACAATGCATGCTGCACGCATATTAATATACGTATGACGTCCGCACGCGGGATACTTACTTGCAGGGATTACCCTCCCACCACACGCTCGCGATACCGACGTGGGGTTGCGTTTTCATCGCGTGTTTCGAGGGAACGCCGGCTGCGTAGAGCATAGCCTTTCAACATCAGATGGTTATTTCCATAGACATTTCATGACAAAAGAAAAAGAGATATCTACCTGTGCTCCAGGGAAGTCATGGCCGTTTGTAAGCGTCGAAGAGTACCGGTTCAATGCGGGCTTTCCGTCTCGGAGCGTGCCTTCGGGGAGATGCTTGAAGTCGAGGAAGCGGGGCTCTTCTGGCTCGGTTTCTTTTTCTGCGTTGCGCGGATCCATTGTGCTCCTAGATTAATATTCTCAAAGGCAATACGAAGTGTACACGAAGACGGGAGGTATAATGTAGAAACTGCAATATGGACGAAGCGTGTCGGAAGCCGTAGACGACGTGAGAACCGGGGATAACTTCGACGTGTACAATGCACGCTAGATCAATCAATCCCACTGGGAGCCGGCGAGCTGGAAACGTCTGAGGCAATATGTCTGGCTGTAGTGTCACGCGGGATAGGTGTACTGCACGATACGAGCTCGTGGGGGCACCAAGCTGCTTCTAAAAGGCTTCATTGACGACCTCGGGACCGCCATTCAAGGAGGGGCTCGTGGAGCTTCCATCGAGCTACCGCAGGGTAGCCCACTAGCTGATAGCCAGCAGCCAATGCAAAGCGATCCATTTCACAGGCCGGAGTCAGGCCATTGGTGCAGTGGAGTACGCGCGGGTAGTGCACGATTTTTTGGCTGGCGGGAATGACGCCGAGGTGCGTAGCCGGCGAGAATACCGGCGTAAGCGAGGCGCCAATGGTGTGGGTCTGTTTTACTGGCTTACAATTGACCATGTACGATATAGAAAGAACTGAGATCTTGAGTGTTCGTGATTTAGGTCTATTCTTATACATAGGAAAGTGTAAGTCTGGAATTGACGCGTTATATTACCATCACATGCCTAACAGAGACTCATCTTGATTATCTAGAATAACATGCAGCATTTGTCTCTTACAGCCAGTCATCCTCAGTGTCTGGGTATTTAGGTGATGAAAATGTAGGGGCGTGTCCCCGAGTACAAAAACAGCAATAGAAATCCATTCCCCTAGAACCAGCACCAAGGAGGGGGTATCAAAAAGAGATCACAAAAACCCGTCCCTTTTCTATCATGATGATGATAGAAGACGTTAAAATCACCTGAGCAGATATCCCACCTCCTATAATATTCCTTGAGGTCTACTAGGCCTTGCATCGAGTTCTCAGGCCGTGAGATTAGCATTGGCACCGGATTGTTATTTCCAGAATACTGCAAAGATCGGATCACATATAATGGTGAGCTTTCATTTGGTCCCTCAACGACTGTCAGCGAGAGCATAGTTGTGCAAACAATTGGTCGTACACAAAATGCGCTTTGGACTTAATTCCATGCGAGACCCTCTCTGATTAAACTTAATCAGCGTGTTGCGAAACCAAGCAGCGCACGTAGGCTTCTCCGTCTGCTGTGCTTAGCCGAGGAGTTCTGTTGCGTTGGAATTGCCATGAGCTGTTGGATCTTAGTATCGTAAAACGGTGCAGCCTGAGCAGAGTGTCCCTGCTCCCGAAGCTTCTCTTGCGCCATTTCCCATATTTCCTGCCCATCCTCCCGGGTCACTAAAGCGGGGTTTGCGCCGTGTTCGAGGAAGGACTTCACCAACGCTATTGTTTTTTCGCGGTCATAGCGACACCATCTCAAATAGAGTTTCGCATTCACATTCTCCTTCCACGGCATATTTCCTCTGGAAGCGCGCGGATACAATGCAGGCTTGATTGTCTGGTGCTCTTCCGCAGTCATCTCACAGAAGTCGAAGTATACCTCGTAATCTGAGGCACGGGTCTCGTCGTCGTCCCATATGCCAGCTGAGCTTTTGACTTGCTCGTCTGTCCAAGCTGAATTGTAGGATGGCACCCTTGGTACAATATTTGAATGACCCTTGAGAAAGCGCAGGGTACGTAAGAATGATTCCCATGGAGAGAACGCGCCCGGAATATGAATGATGTGGTGAAGTGCGCGGTCAATAGGGAGATTTGGGTCGGCCCCATGAGAGAGCAGATAGGGCACAATGTCTGCAGGTTGTCGCGATGCGGTTAAAGTATCTGGCAGTTGTAAAACACCATATCGGAAATCGATCTCGTATCTTTCTTGCAGTAGGGCCACCAAAAGCGCCCGCGAGAGTTCCGATTTGTCGATTCTGCGGCCTGCAGCTGTTGCATCCCGGACGTATCCAAACATACAGCTCTGGATGGCAAGGTGCAGGAAGGTACGATTGAATTCGCATCCTTGTCTCGTGCCCACCCAGCTGGATGATGTTCCAGAGCCGCTTGCTGCAGTTGCGGAATACGAGGGCCGACCTTGTTCGTTCGTGTTTACTAGATATGTAGCAGCAGCATCGAGTTCTTTCAGCAAAACTGATTGAAGTCCTTTCGTCCCGTCTGCATCCGCCGAGAAAGCGTAGGTCATTGCACTAGAAGCAATAGACCAAAATCTCAAACCAGGGTTCGACAATCTGAAAAACAGTGCATCACTAGTCCGAAGTCTAATGATTCGTTCGTTGCAAAGTCGTACGCAAGGATTGAAATCTTTGTCTGTTAAAGTCAATAACTTTTCCCAGATGTCGGGCCTCTCGAAGTAATCTTTGACCGTACGATGTAGATACTCGATAACGGTGTTCATCAGCGGTTTGTTCCCGACTACGTGTGGCTCCAAAAGGCCTTTGCAACAAGCGTATAAGCGACGACGCATCATGTCAGCGCGGGCGTGCTGCTGGGAAACAGAGGGTGCTCCGCACGGGATCCTTGACGTGATGTTAGGGTCGGATTCATCGGCATACGATAGCATGAGAAGTGTCATCTTTGTATGACATGTCTGCCATCAGACCAGTTAGTGTTTTTACATCTTTCATAGTTATAGATTACGAACCCGATAGAGCTGTATTAGTTCTGATGCTCGTTTGAGGTGAAAACCGTCCATGCGGCTCAGGATTTTCCATATGAGATCTTCCTGTAAAGCGGAAAAGAATTCATTAGCCTGTGCCTCTGTCAGGTCTCAATACTGCTTACCAAGTCTGGTGGTAACTCATTCAGATGAGCGTGCAGCTCTTCTAATCGCTCTCCATCGCTGAGACCTTCTAAGAGGGAATCGGTCACAAAACGCACCCATAAAAATACACCAGAAGCCTTCGTAACGATATCTTCAATCAAGTTGGAAGCGGACTGTAACATGTAAGTTCGATAGCATTTTGCATAGCCGAGATCTTACCTCTCCATCCAAGATTTTGAATTGCTCGAAGGCCCGACTTTGAGCAAACCTCGAGGTAACATACTCTTTGATGTCATTATAAGTAAGTGCCTCCAGCCTCAAGCTTGGTGCCTGGTGGAATCCATCTTCGAATACTGGCCAAAGACGACTTGAAACGCATGTCTTGACATCTGGCGAAAGGAATGACTTGATAGTAGAAACAAGCTCTGTGTGTTGCCCACTGCATTCGTCCAGGCCGTCGATGAAAAAGAAAAGTCTATACTCGTTACCGGCGTTTAAAACTAGTTGACGCAGGGCATGCGTGATCCTATTAACAAATTGTGGGTTAGCCTGAACGCGTCGTCTGGATAGTAGGCTACTTACTGTTTCTGCGTGATAGGTTGCCTCCAGGGATTGCCAAACACGATGTATTCTTCCATCTTGTCAGGGAATAGATGGCACCAGAGCTCTGGTGCTTGCCGAAGGGCTTCATAAAGAAGCGTACGTGCCATGCCCTCCTCCGACATCTGATTCTTCGATCCAGAGTTCCAGAAGTAGTACGCCGCGGTGATAAGCTTTTTACCATGCGCCCATTGACCGAGGAGCTGCTCTGTCTTTGGATGGGAGTGTATGTACTTCATTAGGGTACTTTTTCCTGCTGCCGGCTTTCCAGTGATCCAGTAAAGTGGCGTAGAATCTGTCTGCAGCCAATCAACAAAGTTAGACCACTTCCCCTCCGTCTCAGAATGGAAAACCCATTGGAATGTGCGTTCATGAGCTGGGTTGATCTCCTCTTGTCGATATCCTAGCTCGGTAAAACGGAGCCACTCCAGTATTCCTTCTTGGAAGCGTCCAGTGTCGGTAGCAGTCATGCGCCGCTGTAGTTTCTCTGCAGGGTAGGCTTCAGGTTGGATTCTGTCCCGCAGTTTCCATGTATAATCAGCTTGCATGGCTTCAAAGACAGCTTGCTGCCACGTATACGCGTCTTGATGTTGTTGCACCGTCGTTTGGAAAAATTTCTGAACCATCTTATGTATATCAGATACGGCAACGCTCATGTTCGCATCTTTTTTAGCCTGCGACTGCTGAAATGACTGAACTTGGTCTCTAGAAGCCGGTCAGTAATTAGCCGGATGTAGCTTGCCGAAACACTATACCTCAGCGATGCGAGAAGATACAGAGTCATCTGCTGTCTATGATCATAGAGCGCTTGTCGGAGACCTTTGATTTCAGCCTCATTCCACACAGTCTTCAGCGCGCCGACAAAGCTGCCCCAGAGCTCATCTTCAGATCCTCTCAACTTTTCCAAGGCAGAAAGAAGCTTGTTATTGATCTCCTCACAATCTTCACAGACCCGAAGGAGCTCACTCTCTGCGGTGGATATGTTGGGCTGGGTAGCAGCCCTACGTCGTCGTATTGAGTGCCTAAGAACATCATTATGTGTTTGGAAGTTTTCTGTTAGTCTGTTCAAATAGTAGAGTTCGCCCAGCTTGCCCTCTGGCTTCGCGCGGTATATATTGACGGTGAGGCTGACGACTTTACTTGCGAAATCAATGAACTGAATAACGTTTGTGGCTACCGAAAGCGCTGTGAGAGGTTCCATTGTTGTACATCTGAGAGCATCGACTCATGTGTAACAAAGGAGCGATAGCAGCTATGAAGAACGTCGGCGGCTATCAGGCTGTGATCTGAGGCTGAGCATGCAGGCCCTGCAAGTCGTAGGCCGCAACTTTTCGTTTTACGAGCCTACACATTGATGTACCTAGCAAATTATTTGCATTTCCAGATAATCTGAAGTTGAAAACTACTTGAGCTAGAAGGACATATTCCATCACGAGGAAATTAAATATTGCAATCTGTGATGGTAAACCGTACGGGCACGTAGAGCGGATACCAGCATGACAGCTGCGCTAAACCCCTCCTGCACTAGCCTCCCCCGCGGAAGAGCGCATCGCGAACTTTTTGGCCGCCGCAACCAATTCCACCACAACGCTCCAAATCTTTGCGAACAACCACGCCCCTCACCACAACATTCACACCCATACTTCCCATCCGACCTATACCCCACCAACCAACCTCCCCACACCAACCATGGCCCAAGGCGCAGTGAAACCCTCCAAAAAATCCGCACCCAAGAAGTACACCTCCCCACTCCCCTCCTCCCACGCCCTTCTAACCTCCGTAGACCCACCGGCCCCCAACGCGGTAATCGCGTAATCAAGCCGAAGAAGCAATCCCTCGCCTCGCAACAGAAGCTCAAGAAGAAGGCGACCAGCCAATTGACGGCCAACACGGAGAAGCTGCTTGCTGAGAAGGCGGGGCACTTGGAACTTTTGCGGGGCGGGAAGAAGGAGGGGAGGATCGGGGGGCAGAAGGTTAGCAAGGAGGGGAAGAAATGAAGGGGAGGGATGGGAGGAATCTTGATATTGGTAGTGTGGGAATGGAGGTTAGGATGGTGAAGAGGGAAGGAGGAGTGGCATAAGCACTGAAGAAGTGTTGAAGAGCAGGGAACGTGGTTCGAGGACGGAGCACGGCGCGAGAAGAAATCCAGAGAAGGAGCAGACATGCGATTGCTAGCGCGACGCGTGCCTGTTTAGAACAGCGCAAAGTATCGCGATGCTTGAAAGCGTCCCACAGTCGCAAAGAAAGTATCGATCAGGGTCGAGAGATTGAGGAAGGGATTGCAAATAGGGGTTGAAATAGCAAGTGGCCGTCAGTGGCAGTTACATTGCCAGAATCGCTACAAATTGCAATGAACCAAGGATTACGCCAGCCGCAACAGTCCAAAACGCCCAGAGAGGTATTAATGCAAAAAATGAACGTGTTGGAAGCTTCTCAAATAATGCCTGCCCTGGCAGCTTCACCGCCTCCGGCTTCAACAATCGCTTCACGCGCCTTGCCGCGGCCAATACCGCCCTCGCCCACGCCCATTCTGCGCGCAACATATCGCTGGGCAACAATGCCAATGCTGAGACCAATAATGTCTGATATCCATTCAGCGACCCACTCACGAGGGTCCACACCTCCGTCTTGGATGATCTGCTGGATCTCCGCAGGCAACTGCGGCTCCTCTCCAGCTGCTTCTGTGGGTGCGGGGGCATCGAGCCACTCAACCCACTTCGAAGGGAAGGCCTGGCTGAGCGCTTTGTAGCTGATGCCGTGGATAGGATCGTGTAAGTAGATAGCGAAAACAACAAGTTCCTCTGTCTCCTTGGGCTCCTCGACACCGCCCTCTTTCTCGTCCGGCGACGGCGAGGTCTTGAAGAGCTCCTCAGGCGTAGTGTAGCTGATAGCCTGCAAAGCCAAGAAAATGTCGCTGCTCCGGACGGGATTGGACTCGCTTAGAACTTCGGTGGCTTGCTTCGCTGCCTCCTCCAGCCCTCCCCTCGCAGTGAAGAACTCGTTCGCATAACTTTCAGCGCTCACTCTGACGAGCTTCGTGCCCTCAGGTAGTCCCTTTACCACGCTCAAGTCCCGCTTGTCGGTGTGGCGCCACCATGGGCCGTCGTTCCAGCCTGCGCTGCCGCCGCGATAACCATCTATCGAGCTTCGCTGAGTGGATTCTGAGCCTCGCTGAATGACGAGCAGATCACCGCCCTCGACCTGCGACATCACTGTGGAGAAAGTCTGGTAGATGATGGGGTCGAGCGAAGGGTAGCCAATGAGGTCGTGAGTGATGTGAATTTGGAGGCGCTCGTGTTGGGAGATGGGCGGGGCGAGGGTGTGGACAAGGTTTGTGAAGGTTGGGATGGCGCGTTTCTGTAGTTCCTCTCCTGTATGATGTTAGACGTGTGTTGAGTACGAAGGGTAGTAGCAGGAAGCATACCGAATCCACGCAAAGCTCCCAGATTTACGTTTCCTCGCACCTGCTCCGCCCATCGCTGTGCCTCCTCGTTCTTCTGCAGCTCTTGGTATGCTGCTTCAGCCCGCTTCCTCGCCGCATCGGCGGTCGCAGTTGCCGTTGAAAGCAGTCCACCGACGCTGAAGCCCCCCCAGCCCCATCCGCCGGATTGCTGCTGCGGTGCTGGTGCTGGCTTTGCGGGTTCCTCTTCGGTAGGTGCAAAGCTTTGGTGGAATGAACGTGCACTCTCCCCCGACTTCCTCGATGGCTGCGCCCTGTCCTCGCTGGTTCGGCCGGAGCCGGTGGACGACGGCGTTGCAATGCCCGGCTTCTTGCTGGAGGCGGTCGACGACGACGACAGCTTGGGCGTGTTGGAGCGGCTCAGGGGACGCGGTGCTTCGGGCGCCTGGAACTTCTCCAGCGCCTCGAGCTCCTCGAGCTCCTTGAGGGCGTCGATGTCCTGCTGGGCCGTCTTGCGCGGAGCTTTGGCGGCCTTGGAGCTCTTGGGCGGGGGTGCCGCGGGCGCCTCCGCCTCCATTTCGAGCTCGGCCAGCTGCTCCTCGACTGTCTTTGGCGGCATGGTGGCGGCTGGCAGAGCGGCGTGCAGCGTGTGGTGCCGGCACGGTGAATGGCGAAGGTTGCACGTTACAATAAACAATACAATAGAGTTGCTGTACAGAGCGGAGCTACAGGTGCTGCAAGTGCATTTGCCAGCTCAATAGGCGGCCAATCAGGCCGAGGCACTAGCAAAGGCCAAGCCCAAGAATCCGTTTTGCTCCAGAGCCACGAGCGCCTCAAGACAAAGATCACGCATGCCAGCATCACCATCTCCATTGGGATCAAAGATCGCCGAGAAAACGGCGGTCTCTTACTTTTGCAAGAATACTCGATTGTCCAATCTTCCGGTGCTGCGCGCCTTCTTTGTTGTCTTTTTTTTGGCGCATGCGACTGTCACCCTGACTGCGGCCGCGCTACGCTTCCCCCGGAACGGTACCTACACCATTCCATGAATTGATTTTGCTCCACCCTTCCCGGAGACCACAAGTGGTTTGTTGAACTGCCCACGCCCACAGCAATGCCCGGTCCCAGAAATCTCCTTGGGCGCTCGTCGCAGCGCCGAAACGCGAATCAGCACGATGACGAGCCGCCTTCGCGGACTCGATCTGGTCGGGGCCCCAAGTCAGCTGCAAAATCAGACGGCAGGCCAGACATTGTGTCGCCGACTGCCAATTCCCAACAATCTAGCACTACGCCTCAGACGAGGAAGACTACTCGTGCAGCATCTAGCATCACTAACTATGCGGATCTCGAGGCTGGTAACATTGTCTACGGCTTATACGAGGCGCCAATCTTCCACGTGTTTGGCTTACCACGGGAATTTTTGGATGGCCTCAATGAACCGAAAAACACTAGAAAGCGAAGGTTCAGCGAACGGTCAGACCCGCCTGCACTAAACACGTTTTTCACTCAATCAGATACTATGAGTGACGAGGAAAGCGACGAGCCTTCTTCGCCCCAGCCTGCTTCGACCAGGGGCAGAGGCCGCGGTGGTCGCGGAAGCCGGGGTGGAAGAGGCAGAGGTGGAAGGCCCAGAGGATCCCGTGGAGGTAGAGGAGCCAAAGCATTCGCTGCAACACGAGCGACATCTCCTTTGCGAACTCGACCATCTCGCAATGCTGCACCCGCTTTTCCGTTAGTGGAAGAAGACGATGATGATCCGTCCAATCAGGAGTCGACTGCGGACGACGCCAAGCTATCGCCCGATCTGGATGACTTCGAAACTCCGAATGAGTTGAGCGATGATGATTTTCAAGCTGCTGGAAACAAGAAGGCGGGCACAGTTGGTTCTGAAGACTGGGAGGACCTTGTCTGGCCCACCAAAACACCGCCCGGCTCGCCGCCGTCAGCACTCCTCCGGGCCTACAAAGATCCCGACGTCCAGATCCCCATTCCCATTGCAATGCCTAAGTTATCGTTACCAGAGAAACCATTATCTAGAGCGCGAACACCGAGAGAGGGTACCTCGACGCCTATCCCGCCACCATCAAGATTGCCCTCTCTCGGTCCAGAGGATGACACGCTCTCCGAATTTGATCTTCTAGGGCCATGGATTGAAGGCTTGCCTGACCCAATCGAGGCCGAGTGCGAAGATAAAGCTGACTATCTCTTACAAAAGAAGTACCCACCCCTGACTGATGTCCAAGATATCATTGCTTCTTTGACGAAATTTCCATTCGCGCAACGGAGCACCGAGAGCTTGTATACGCTGGCCGCAAATACGCAACGAATCTTGAAAGCGTGGCAGGATGAGTACCTTGAGTTGGACGCTCGAGTAGGTAGTTTTAATTTTATTATCTCTACATATGCTAATTATGGTAGACTGCTCCTCATGCACACCCGCCAAAGAAGCCTTGCAATGGTGGTCGCATTACTATCAACCCGCTCGTTTATGAAGACATGAAAGAAGCGGACATCTATGGTTATACTTATAATCCAAAAATATCAGAACCTGGCTTTCAAAACCCATTCACACAGCGCCCGGGCCACGAGCAATCAGGCGGTAGAGAACTGCGCCAACGCCGTGCTAATGCCATGCTGGACTCTGCTGCCCCTAGTGAGGAAGAAGAGGAGGACGAAGAAGGTCGCCCTGCGAAACGACAACGCCGGGCAACACGTCGATTTGATGGAAGCGAGCCAGGAACTGGTACCAATACGCCAAAGAAACACAATGGTTGGGGTGGCGCGCGGAAGAAGGGTGTTAGCAAGTATGCTAAGCCGAACGAGCCTATTGCTTCTGCGACTCCTGAGCCAGACGGGCGCGTCAAACGTGGAAAGGGGTTGCTTCACCCTCGAGTTCAAGAGATGCGAGAAGAGTCTGCGGTCACTAGCTCCGGGGACGAAGGTTCCTCTAATGCCAATTCACTGGATGATGACGATCATTTTACTCGACCAGCTAAGCGCGGAGGCAGAGGCGGAAGCAGAGGTGGTAGAGGACGAGGCGCGTTCAGCGTGAAAGGGCCCAGGAAGAGATTATTTGAAGAAGAAGAGGAGGAGGAGGAGCCTGTTCCGTCGACACATGCCCCTAACGGGCCTCCGCTTGCTTTGCAGTCGATGAGCGAGGGCCAAAATCAGTTTACACTTGACACGCCTGTGGGAGCGGCTGTTCCTCCTGTGGTTGGTCCACATTCTACAGAGACGGTCTTTCAAGCCACACCTCAGCCTGCTGGTTATCAGGATGTAATTGCGGGACCACTACCGAGCGCACATACACCCGACACTTATATGAACGCCACTCCACTAAGCCAATACAGCAACACGTATGACGAATCTGCAAACAACTCAGCTTCTGGTTCACGGAAGAAGCCACGCGTTAAGAGCGAAAAGCGCAGTCAATCCATGACCATCTGGTGGGCTGAACGCAAAGCCCGCCAGAAAGAAGCTGGCGAGAAGAGTGGTACGCCACCCAAACCACCCCCATCGCGTTCCAATTCTGGAACAGGCCGGCGAGGCGGCAGAACATCAGGAGCTGGATCGCCAGCCGCGAAACCGCATCCAGAGCCGCAACACCGCCAGATACCATTCTATCCTGACCCACACGCCCTGCCTCCACTATTACCATCTGCTCAGGAGGTTCAAGTTTTCCACTCGCACCCGCCCCCGCCGACACCCTTATCTGCACCGTCACCCTCAACCACATATGCGCCGCCTGTCTCATATCCACCGCCACCATCCCTTGTCATGCAACCCTCGCCCCTCGCTGCGCTCCCAACCACCATACCACCGCCACCTAGCATGCCTCCAGGTCCGGGTCGCACCCTTGCGCCTGCGCCTCTACCACCGCAGGTTCCAATGTCTGCGTACCCGAGTCCTTATGGCCCGAGAACAGCGCCACGACCAAAGAGCAATGGACCTCCACCGCTGGCGCCCGCACCAAGCCATATCAGCCCGTATCCGCCGATGGGACTAGGGATGGGAGCTGGGTCGAGCCAGCCAGCGAGAGATATGCCTTTCAAGGTTTTGGTACCGGGCGCTCCGCCAGACAACCGGAGGGAAAGTCGTTAGAAGCGACCAAGGACAGAGAGAAGGGGCAAATAAAGAATCAAATCTAGATCAAGTAACGAGGAGGATTGTGGAATAAGCGAGGTTTGAAGAGAAACAACTGGTTTATACGTTGATTTTAACCTTGGTTTTTAGAGCATTGCGAATGCTTGTTTTGTCCATTAGCGTCATTGTACATGGGTGGGCGCACGTCTGGAGACTTCGGTCTCACTCAAAGGCACTGTTTTTTCTGTACATTATGTATTGTTTTTCGGGACCCTGGCCTGCTGGCGAGCGGCGGGTTATACTAGTAATGCACATGTTGGACTGACCAGTGATCGATCGGTGTTGTAGATCCAATCGACCAAGTAAACGAGTGAATGGTCCATCCCCCATCGACATGCAGCGTTGTAGCAGTAGCGCAACTACACCGTGTTACACCACGATACCCCAAATTCCCTCATCAGCACCCCTTTTTGACACAAATACCATCAGTTGGGCTTCTATCCAGTCCAGACATCAGGACCCGGCGGCTGGTACTTGAGCAATCCGGAGTCGAACTCCACGCCCTCTGTCGTCAAGCCAATACCAGGATCGTTAGAGCTGTAGTCATCGGGGATCTTGATCGTCGGCCCAGGCGTGCCTCCACCCTCGCCCACGATCTCGACGTGCGCGCAGTTGACGTACCACTGGCTGTGGCCCGGCCAGTCTTTGATAGGGAAGGGTAGTTCTAGGCGGAGCAAGTCTGGGAATCATGTTAGCGAGCGCGAACCATAGAATGAAATGGCTCAAAGGACGTACAGGTGCCAGGCGGTGTGGTTTCCGGGATGGTGAAGTTGATCTGGGGGTTGTCAGCATGATAAGTGGGAAGGAGGGGAGACTGGTTTGCTGCGGGCCGCGTACCTGAGTGGCCCTGTCCGTTGCCCAATGCGTGTCGCTGTCCGGGCCAAGATAGTAGATCTTGAACCAGTCGCCGTCTCCAGCATCGGTGGACAGATCGTCAGATTTGCTCATGTAGACTTGTGCAGGGCCGGGGTGGAAGATGCCGTTGTTGTACATGGGGTCGTTGAATTCCTGTAGAAGTGACGCGTTAGCAATTTCGAAGGAAAAGAGCACGAACGTGCTTGGGGACAAGTCTCACCTTGATATGGAACCCGACATCGCTTCCAGCCTCGATGATCGCCGTTTCTGTGGTGGATGCCGATTTCGCACCATCGCGTCCGCAACGCACGTCAGTCATGTATTTGTCCTCGAACTCTCCGTAGACGGGCGCTTCCTTGCCGTTGTAGCCGTCTGGATCGTCATATGTGGAGTTTGGAGGAGGAGCCACGTCTCTGTGTTGGTGTCAGGTTTTGCTGGTGAAGATAAACCGGGGAGGCGAATATACCTGACATATTTGAACTCTGGCGTCTTGGTGCCATTGACGATGAGATGAGGGAAATAGTCTAGTAGATTAATTTAGTGACGAATCGTATGATGGGGTCAGGCTCGATCGTACAGTGTGCTGCAGCGCTTTGCAGGAGCGCAAAGAGCGCCACTGCTGTGAAGGTTGTCTTCGCCATCGATGAGGGTGACCGGAATGGATTTGAAGTGATTGCACCTGGTGAGGAAGCAATGGGAGCGAAGCTATACGTTCATTTATACTACGCTTCACCGAATTTTCAACTCTTAGTGAGGTTGCATTATTCGCGCAGTCTGTACAATACAACAACAACGCGTACGCTTCAGAGGCTGTGTTCGCAAACCATTCCGTTGGAACAAATTGGAGATCTCCCTACTTCAACCATGCAGACCCACGACTACAAGTCGAAGGACGAATAGTCACAAGTCTTGGAATGTAAGGCATATTTCAACGACTTAATCAGGATGCAAGGCATTCTCGTAGCTAACTCCTTTGGTAAATGGACGTCGCTAGCTTGTAAGCAAACAACTTCCTCCGCGAAAAATGATCCGCGGAGCGCAATGTAGAATCACCTGCGCCTCACCAAACGCATGTTCATGATACGTACGTACACAATGTACTCGGGGCCAGTGGGTACTTTGTAATCCTTGAATGCTACTAGCAACATTTTCCGAGCACCGCGTGACAATTATCCATTCACCCGCATTCGGTTAATGGTCGACCCATGCCACACAGGGGCACTATTCCTACGGCCAAGCAAAAGCATATGCCGAGCTCCATTCTGGTGGGAAGCCTAAGAGCATGAGCTTAGTTTCCTCGTGTAATATCGAGTGAGAAAAAAAGATATCGTTGTGATAATCTTCTGGAAAAGAACGCACTTTCTACACGACATCTTGTATAAAGACCGATTAAATGAGCGAGAAAGGCTTGATGATCCGTTCCAAGTACTTCTACATACATCCGTGAATTGAATTAATACATGCCAAGATACTATGCATCAACGCCGCCAAACCCTAACGCCGGAATGATGTACATCTGTAGTTCCACCTGCTTCTGGCTTACTCGAAAGTATTCTCTCGGTCTACCCAAACATCCTCCAGCTCCGCAAAATTGTGGAAATGCAGTGGCCGATGCACACCGTCATAAAATCTCGCCGGCGTATCCAGTCTTACATTGACAGGCCTCTTCTCCACCGTCCCGAACGCACTGCCCATGAAGCTGTAGTTCCAGATGCCGTTATCGGGGATCAGGAAGTAGCCCCGGATCTTGTCAGACAGCAGGAGTTGGCACTTCTCGCCAAACGAGGTGGAGAAACCAGACGGGTTATCGGACATGGTGTCCTTATTCTCTGCACCCCATTTGTAGCCTGTTGGGGTGAGTGCCCAGGCTGCGAGCGAGACTGAACCAGGCGTGAAGGAGACGGTCATAGAGACTGTCTTCTTGTCCCAGCTTGAGTGCGCGTTCATCAACCGAGCATGTTGTGTGACATCGCTGGCTTGCATGTAGGGAGGCTCGTTGCCGCTGACGGTATGGATGATACCAAGGGGCTCAAGGTCGTTAAGGTACTCATGCTGCGGCAAGTTCTTAGGCAGCTGAACATCGCGCGTGTTTCCGACTTGTGGGATCATGACGATGGTGACGATCTCCTTTACCTGATCGTTATCCTTTGGCGAGCGGCCGTAGAGGTAGCCCGCAACCTGGACACGCAGATCGGCAATGGTGATAAATCGCTTGAGAACGTTCTTGGGCATGACATATGTGAAATGTCCTTCTTCCTTAACATCTTCCGAGTTTATGTAGATGTTGTTGGCACGTGTCCGCAAGTTCGAAGTTGCCACTGCCCTGGTTCGCCATTCTGTCTTTGAAGCGAATGACGCTTGTTCGTATTGAGATGTAGTGGTGACCACCATCTCCTCGCCGTGAATATTCTGGGTCTTGGTCGTTACAGCGGTGAGTTGCTGTTGCTCTTGTTGCTGCGCATCGATCTCGGCAGCTTGTTGACGTTGCATCGAAGGAGCAGAAATTTCCATTCCCAAAATGATATCGCGTACCTCACTACTAGTGAGCGACGAAGTGTTGACATTGTTCTTCTTGCCGTAGTCGTTGAGGATAAGATCACGTAGCTGCACTTCAACCTTGATCCACTCATCGTCGGCTAGCGTCGGCCAGATGTGATGCTCCTGCGTGATGACTGTTTTATCTGGGCGCAGGAGCAACTTCGTCTTGTCCTGGTTGACGTGCAAAGCGCGTAAAATGAGAATCAAACGCGAAAAGGCAGTATACGATGAGATTGTCTTCAGCCATTCATCGTAGAGATTGAAGAGCACCATTTGGGGTCCGGTCGCACGAAGAATCATGTCTCCAAGCTTCTCAACCTTCATCGCAGCCTGGAAAGGAAGCTGAAGCTCTGATGCACGGATGGAGATGTTCGGGAAGTCGAGCAAGTGAACCTCGAGGGGATCTAGCAGACCCTTACGGGTAACGATCAGCTGCTTCGGCTGTTCTTCAACGGGCAGCGATCGGATGAGAGCTGCCACTTCTTCAGCAGTCTTCCATTTGGCCAACTGCCCGAGACGCTTTTGTCCAGCCCAGACGCTGGTGTGGATGATCTTCAAGAAGAGTTGTCCAGTCCGGGGGTTGAAGATGAAGATGGCACCGTTAATAGGCTTGGTGGTCAGGTTACCTTCAAAAGTCTTGTGAATAGTAACGCGGTAGACGTTTGTATCGTCGATGAAGAGCTGGACTTGGTTGCTGAATAATTCAGAATAGTTCTGTGAGTTAAGGAACTCTTGGTTGCTCTCCGAAGCGTACAGCTGTAGACCTTTTCGAATACGCTCACGAAGGACGTAAAGAGCAGGGTTAGCTTTCATAACCTTAGCCATAGCCTGTTGCACAAGTTGCTTTAGACCGGGAAAATACTGCCCGTAGGCAGAGTACAAGTTATAGGCCAAATCAATCCCAATCATCAAACCGGTAGCCGATGGGTAAATGCTCATGCTATCTTGAGTGTAGTCAAGATACTTTGCGCGAACATAACGCTCAATATCGTGAGAATCGTAATCGCCGTATCGCAATTGGACATCGATCCAGAACTTGTTCGTCGTAGTAGCACTCATTTGGTCCTTGTTGTCATAGAGCGGGGACGGCGGTGAAACACTCCACTTGTGGCTTGCGAACAGCAAGATGTCAGCGCAAGAGCTGTTCATCTTGTATGACTTTCGAGGATGGATAGTTTCCTTTTGCACAGTCTCGATGCCCAAGGCTTCCAACTCTTGATCAAAGACCTGGCACAGATCCATCACAACTGACTCGTGTATCTTCTGCCACAAATGGGCCCGGAAGATTTGGATCAGAGAGATCTTCAAAGTTGGAATCTTGCCGTGTAAAAAGATTCCAGTCAAGTCAAGCTGGACTTGGAATCCAACATAGACGTTGGCGCGATTGATTGTGGGAGACCACCAAAGAGTAAACCGACGGTTCGGAATTTGGTTCAAACCGGATCGTTGGGCGTTTGTGAGCTTCTTGAATTTCATAGATTCCTCAAAACCAGATGCCTTTTAACGTGTTAGTACAATTCGCGTAAGCAAGGGTTGACTCAGATCACGTACCTTTTCCCAGAATAGACCTTCCCAAGACGGGAAAGCGGTGGCCTTGAAGAGTGTGTGCTCGAGAATAGTCTCCACACCACCCAGCGCCTGGATAACATCCGTCCTATAAGCGTTGAGATTCCACAGTTTACCGTCGTGTCGCTGGCTCGTCCACCAGAATGGGTTACTCTTCATATGCTGGTAAATCTTGAACTCGGTCCTGGCTCGGAAACCCTTGTCAAAACTGAGGGTGCTACGATCCTTCTGGAAGAGAGTGTTAATACGAGGCAAACCTCTGTCCCAACTGTCCTCGAGATCCTCAAGTGTCAGTCGACGATTTTGCTGGTGTGCTTCTTGTCGCTTCTGGGAGTATTCCATCCACACACGCTGCGAATCGATGAACTCAGATTCCCATGGAATGATGTACCGGAAGATGTTCGGAATAAGCGTCTCTTCGTCATGAGACATACCAGCACGATAATGCGTCACACCAGTATCAGTCTGCTTCGACCAGCGCTTGTCACTGGCAGGAATCAGGATATGTGATCCTGAAATCATACCCAAGCCACCTAGTTCCTTTGGAGTGTAAAAGACCGCTGGTGGGAAACGAGAGGGCATCTTGGAGTTCAGTCCAATCTTCACACGGGTTTGGATCTTAGTTTCGCACTTGACGATGGTGTCAAGTAGATTGACAGTCGATACAGCTGCTTCACGGTAGTACGTGAATAGAGCAATAAGAGTAGTGTTCCACTTATTTGCGATCTTGGTAAATGTTGTCGATCCAGAGGACATCAAGATTTGCCGAATGCGGTTGTTGAACTTCTGGATATCCTCCTCGGTGACTTGAAGGAACGCATGGGCGGTGCGCTCTTTCGTGGCATTGTCCACAAGTGACCACACACTGTCTTTGGTAGGGAACTCCTCACCAAGGTTGCGGATCTTGGGCAAGATACGCACCTCAAATCCGGACATGGAGAACAGAAGGTTAGGGTTATCGCGGCTGTACACGCTCGCGAAAGTATCATCCCACTCGATCGTGGTGATCGATCGAGGAAGACGGTTCTTCAGATCCCAGAACACAGCACGTCCAAGATTGACATCGTGGCGCATCAGACGCATCCTGGAGTCGCGTGGCCAGCACTTCTTGTTGCGATATCCGATCACATTTTCGAAATTGGGGTCAGGGTTCTCCGTCAAGAATCGCTGAATTAGATCCCTGGACTCTTCGGCGGTGAATCGGAAGAACACCCAGATACGATCGATGTACCTTGTGTAAAGACGGATGGGATGGCGGACTTCAGTTTCCTTATCTTTGAACTGTAGGAAGTCGTTCGGGCTCTCTGGAGCACCCGCAATCTCGTTCGCTCGCTGCAGGCCAAGCAGCAAGATGTCTAGGACAAGCCCATAGTATTGGAAGACAAATCCAGAAAACTGTAGACCTCGGATCATGCCGTAAGCGTTGACGTGGTTCATGTCTTTGTAGTTGAGCTGGACATTGTTCTTAGCTGTAATGTAGTCCGCCAAGTTGTGGTCCATGATCAGGCGAAGAAGGCGGTTGAGAAGTGTTAAGTCCATCTTCTCATACACCTTGGATAATTGTGTCTCAATCATGACGTTGCATTCTCCGTCTTGGTACTCCCAGACCTTGTCCAGATTGTTGATACCCTGGGCCCACTTGTAGGTGAGCAATGGCGGGACTTCAGAATCGGAAGGTTTGATCCAACCCGGGAACAAGTGCCGCTGATCGGCTTGGTACCACAGATATTGATCGAGGTAGGCATCCGTGATCTTCTCCATCGGCTCGATATCGTAGACAGGGTTGATCGTGCTGTAGTTGTCATTCATGTCGATACCGACCTCCTTAAACGCACGCTGCGTCAACAGGAATCGTTTGATTCTAGCCAGAGTTGTTCCAGGTGAATCATAAGCCTGTTCAATAAGGGCGAGCTCCTCACGCTGACTCTGGTTCAGGCGACCCTTGACCGAGTACGCTTCACGCAGCCGCTCAAGCGCGAGAATAAGAATCTTCGTGTCGTGCTTGTAAGATACACTGGGGAATGGAATGGGTTGGAACTTTCTCGCTTCCAACCAATGCACCATAGTCGTGTAGATAGCGACAGCCTCCTCTGATGACACGTAAGGACCATCTTTCATGTAGTTGTGCTGGCGTTCCTGCTCAGCTTTCAACCACAGACGGGTCAATCTTCCCAGATTCTTCTTCGCAACCGTCTTATCGACAGTCGCGCCCCGTCGAATGCGCTCACGGTTGTAATGAGCAACGGAAATCCACCAATCGGCCTTGCTCTTCACGTAACGAAGGATGATGTTCTCGATTGGCGCGGGTAAACCTGGTACCTTCCAAGGAATGTTACTCTTCCAGCATCTCCAGGCTTCGGAAAGATGTTGCAGCACAGTGTTGACCTTATTCTGTTTAATACCTTCAGGCATCATGTCCATAAGATCGCTCATGACCGCGGCGCGGAGCTCGAGATCGAAATGAGACTCCACACGCTGCTTGGTTACTGTTTTTGCGACACCCTTGCTGTGGCGACCTTCGAATTGTCGAGAAAGAAGGTTGCCCAGCCAGCGCTCCAATAGTGGGATAATACCACGCATGAAGAACAGCCAGACCCTCCACGCTGGGGCCCAGAATCCACATCCAGGACCTTTTCCAACGGGACCGGAATTGAATCGATAGTAGATCAGATGCTTCAAATCTTTGCATGACCGAATCTGATGCATCAACTTGTACTTGTAGCGATACATACCCGTGAGCTGACCAACGTGGTTGAAAGCGTACAATATACCGTCGGCAAGTTGGAAGGCGTCAATGTTACCAAGGCGGTACTGCACCTGAGCGTCGACAATAAGCTTGGTCAAACGTAGAATCTCACGCATCAGATGGAAAGCGTTTCCGAAACGTGACTTCTTTCGTTCCTTGGTTGTGAGCGTCTTAACCGGCTTTAGATTGAAATTATAATCGAGATGCAGGTAAGTCAGATTCTTCCGGTGAATGAGCAGGTTCAACATGTTGAAACCTTGTCGGCAGACCTGCAAACCGGCCTCCACCCAATCAATCTTGGTCTGTTGGAAGAACTTTGTTCCTTTCAGTGTGGTCATCAAATTCTGCTTGTTTTGTGCTTTTGATGGTCGGTTGTGAAGCTCGTTCAACACGTATGTCTTGAGAAGCTTCTGATACGACACTCGCACTTTGACTGGCTGTCCAGCAGGCACGTGTTCGAGGTACCACTGCTTTACAAGCGGTACGTCCTGCGCTCGCACCATCCTGCCAGAGCGTTTGTCGAATGGATGAGGTGCCCACCACAGCGCAATTGCTGACGCGGTCTCGTCAGTGTAGAGCTCCTCGTCGGCCATGAATGGCTCTACGTCATCAGGAAGTTGGAAGTCATCATCGTCATCCTCGTCGTTTCCGTAGCCGAAAACCTCATCCTCGTGGCTCACCATGATGTTCTTCGGCGCAACCGCCCGTAACGATATCGGATTGATGATGGGATCGAAGTAAAACGCAGGCAGATCAGGATTGTCGCTGCGAACGTACACAACTTGAGGGTGAGAGTACCACGCAAGTTTGACGGATCGCGGGAGAGAATTGTAGAGGAACGGGAACGAGACCCGGTACTCAGTTCGGATCGGGGACCGGAAGATGATGCGGTCGATCGCATTGAATTCGCCGAAATCTTCATCGTTCGGGTCAATGTCCTTGTACAACGGTTCGAATCGGGGTCCTCCTGGGATCGCCACGTTCAAGGCCTTCGCAGTCAAGAAACTGTCCAGATCAAACATGTGAAAGTAGTTCTTATCCACAAGATCGCTCAGCAACTTGTCACTAAGGCGATAAAGTGTAGCCATTTGAGGCAGGTCCAGGTTCCATTTCTCATAGCTCGGTCCGTTGACGTGTGGCGTATCGAGCAAAGGCCGGTGCTCGTAGAACCACCCAAGCACTGGGCCGTCTTCCTCTTCATCTAGCTCCAACTGGATAGGTTCGAGTGGTTCCACATCCTCGATGTTCTCTGAGTACGACATAGGAGGCTCTTCGTCATCGAACGGCGGAAATCGCATGCGCTTGAAATGTCGTCGATCACTCTTTTCTTTCCGCATCGCAATCCACATGGCGGCCCATTGCGCATGGAATATGGGTTCTATCACGCGCGGAACTTCATTGACCAATGTCAAACATCCATTTGTGTGGTAAAGGACCTTGACATCACGTCTGCTCTCCCAGGGCATGGGCATGTTCTCTAGCAGTTTCAAGACCGCATGAGGCATGAACTTGAGCGCACCAAGATAGCTTCGCTTGTCGCTTGTGAACTTCTTTTGCGACACATCTCCAATGTCTTTGAACACCTTGCGCAGGTGTTCCGGGGGAAGATCCGTCTTTTGCGTCTCCACAAACCCCGCCTTTCGCCTCTCTCCAAATCGCTGCCGTTGCCGCCGTAGCCAGTCCTTCTTCTTCTGCGCGAACTTTGCAACCTGTGGATCAATGGGGGGGCGTAGGCCTGGCGGGCCGACAGTGCCAGGAGCCCCAAGGGGAGGTGGTGGGGGAGCAGCTCCGAAGGCTGGACCAGGTGCCCCTGGCGGAGGAGGGGGCGGCGGTTGGAAAGCCATCGTGGGTTGTCCGGCCTTGCTACAGATGTCTTCGCCGGGCCAGTAGGGGTGAATAGAAGGTGAACTAGGTTGATTAGGGTCGGTGATGGTTGGGACGTTGCTAGAGATGGTGGCAAGAATAACTTATAGCTTGAAACGAACTTTGTGGTATGTTATGGGAAATGTCTAATATAAAATGTATTACCTTTTGGCCCAGCTACAGCTTGCGCTGCAGCGGAAGATTGATTAATGCGCCTGCGTCGCGACGCGAGCTTAGCTCTCCGAATGGGGGCGTCGGGGGTTGCACGGCTGTCGGAAGTGCGTGGTAAAGACCGCGCAAGGGGGTATCAAGAGAGAACAGACGCGTCGCAAAGAAATTGACACCCCACGCGATGGAGGGACTCGCGATGCACAGCAAGTGGCGGGTGATGATATCTTTTCTCCTGCGCGCGAGGCGGCAGCTTCCTCACGTGAGGCTTGGCGCGTCACTAGC
This sequence comes from Paracamarosporium sp. OC-R06-R3, assembly GCA_019828545.1. NCBI lineage: Eukaryota > Fungi > Ascomycota > Dothideomycetes > Pleosporales > Didymosphaeriaceae > Paracamarosporium > Paracamarosporium sp. OC-R06-R3. The sequence continues at coordinate 298,091 of JACVRA010000202.1, read as the reverse complement.
GCTTTCCCAAAAATTAAGCGAGCTCCCACAACAATTCAAGCCACGGTGAAGTCTACAACGTCCGTCGACAACAGCAACACCCGCGGTAAGCCTACCACAACGCGCCTGCGCTGCACTTTGCAATACTAACATAGTTTGACAGATCAGGTACGATCCTTTTCCATCGCTCACACATCGAGCACTGTCGCATATCGAACGCCGCTTACACGCATCGCAGTAACTCCTCCGTCTGAATCTTCGGGAATACCATCAAAATGCCGTCCACCAGACTTACCTACGTATGTTTTTCCGCCTTAGGGGAGGGCTTCTCGAAGCTGTAGAACTGGAATGGTGGATTGGATGGGAATTGAGACTGACTGTGGGCAGCGCCGACGGGCCCCGTACAACACCACCAGCCAGAATGTCCGCGTCATCAAGACTCCCGGTGGCCAGCTCCGATACCTGCACATCAAGAAGAAGGGCACTGCCCCCAAGTGCGGTGTATGTGATCAATTTTCGTCTGCGATGGATATGTGTTGACGACTTTAGGACTGCGGTACCAAGCTTCCTGGTATCCCCGCCCTCCGTCCCCGCGAGTACGCCACCGTCAGCCGCCCGAAGAAGACCGTCCAGCGCGCCTACGGCGGTTCGCGATGCGCCAACTGCGTCCAGGACCGCATTGTCCGTGCTTTCTTGATCGAGGAGCAGAAGGTCGTGAAGAAGGTGCTCAAGGAGTCGCAGCAGAAGAAGCGTTAAGGGATTGTTGTTGCGGGTGGTGAATGAAAACAGGGCATTCGGTGTTCATGTGCATTACGGGCAGTTCCTGGTTCAGGCGGGCTTTAGGACTTACGATATCAAGGCGATTTCTGCATTACGCTCGGGCGTCCCAGAACATCTCGCTTAGTAGAACAAAAGACTACTGACAAACCAAATGTTGCCTTCTGTCGTTCTGTCGATGCCGGATTTTGATTGTGGTGCGTTGGACAACGGCTGGGAACACGGGCTTCTGGGTCTTCCACTGGTGTACGCATGCAATCTGATTCCATATGCCGATGGTGCTTTGTTTATATTCAGCTATCATTTATGAAGGATTACGTGAATTGCTGTCTAACACAGCTGCCATTGCCGTGGACAAGAAAGTTGCATGAAGCTGCAGCCTGAGGGCATACAAATTGGACTGATACTTAATGTCGCTTCTACCAAACATACTACCCTAATTAGACGTATAGAAGAGAGATTTCCGTTTGATGATTGATGAGTTCGGCGTACAATAGTCATCTTGCTCGGAACATGGTGACCATGATCTGGGTTCTGCCCACACCACGCCTACTGGGGCTGCGTCCACCTTTGGGAGGTTATCCGGCAGCGGAGCCATGATGCCATTGGACAGTGCGGAGATGTCCTTCACCGTCCCGCTGTTCAACCGTGACGATTCCTGTGGATAGATGAGTCAGGCCGGGCGGCTATCGTCAATCTCCGGTCTCCTGCATGGACAGGGCCTGACTGCCGAACAATCACATGAGCGACAGCTCCGCACGTTCGCAGCAATTGGTAGCCGCGTGTGTTGGGCAGGTTCACTCTGAAGCCTCCGACCTTCCTGACGCCTGGTGCAATCTAGTCTAGTTCAGGCCTGCCCCGCCATTGAATTCTTCCGCTCGTCGAGCCGAACCCTCACTGCATGCGATATCGGGCACAACAAGGGAAATGTTGTCCATGTCGCCCCAGACGCCAAACGGCGCGCAGGGTAATCCTCCAATATCCTACGTCGCAAGCCCGACGAGTGCGCGCTCCCAGACCTTCAAAAGACCGGCTTCCAGCGACGACGAGGAAAATGGCGACGCTGGGAATACGCGCCCCGGCAGCAGGCGCAGCACCGTCGTGAAGCGTGCTTGCAATGAGTGTCGCCAGCAAAAGGTTCGTGCATGCGTTCGCGTCGATTCAGCTGCATTGTGGAGAGACATAGGTCAAGGTGTTAGGGAACCCCGCTGACTCTCCACAGCTCAGATGTAACGTCCAACAAGACCCCTTCGTGAGCTGCGCCCGCTGCCAGAAACAAGGCCTGAAATGCGTCATCGAGCCCAACTTCAAGCGCATAGGAAAGCGCACGCGCAATGCCGAGATGGAACGCGAGATGGAGCAGCTGCGCAACCGCCTGGCCATGTATGAGGGGCGGACAAACCATTTGCCCATGCTCAACGCGCCGCAGCAGATGGCAGACAACAATTCGTTCGGGCCGGGCGTCGTCAAAATCGACGAGGACGACGCGTACTTGCAGACGCAGCACCAGCAGGTTGCCGCGACCTCGCTGCTGGACCTCCGAAGCGGGTCGCCCATGATGCACTCGCTCGACAGCCTCCGCCTCCCACCAACCCAGGTCACGGAGCTGTTCGCCGAGTTCTTCGACCAATACCACCGTTTTTTGCCGTTCCTCGATCCCTTGCGCCAGCCTGAGGAAGTGCTCACCAAAGACAACAAACTACTCTTTTGGGCCATCATCAGCGTTGGGGCGCGCCACTACAAACGCGACCCTGGGCTACTGAACCGCCTCAAGGACCCGTTGACGGATTTGATATGGAAGACAATCAAGGGCCAGACGAATCACCACGTAGTGAAGGCACTGTGTCTGCTCTGCTACTGGCCGATGCCACAGCATCGGACGGTTATGGATCCCACATTTATGCTATGCGGGGTCATGATGCAGATTGCCATACAGATCGGCCTGCACCAGCCAACACATCCGCAGGATTTCTCGAGAACTAAGGTGCGACTGCAGAAAGAGGATATACAAGACAGGCTGCGGACGTGGGCTGTCTGCAACATTGTTGCTCAGACGTAGGTCTTCCATTCTCTTTCTATATAAACTACAACTGACATGTTTTAGCGTTTCGACCGGCCACGGCCAACCATCAATTACTCTATATGATTCTACGTTGGATTTCAAGATGGACGACGAGGAACATCTTCGAACAATGCCTTCTGATCTATTCGTGCGACTCCGTCAAGAAATGGCTGCCAGTCGCATCAACAAGCTTTTGTACTCTATGAACAACAATCGATTTTCCGAGGGAGCTGCGACTACATATATGAGCTTGGAGGCGGATCGCCTTAGAGAAGAGCGTGGAGCTTTCGATGGAGTCAACAAAGGTATTTGGTTTTGCGAATCCCTGCAGCTTCGCACCTCTCAGTTTGAGCACTATGGCTGACACATGTACAGATCTAGAGGAGCTACACCATTGTGCAGTTAGCCTACACCTGCATTTGTACTCCTTCTTTAACAGAGAAGCTCGTCTCGAGCGCCGCGATGATCTCGTGCAATTGTACTGGGCCGCCACTGCATATCTCGACCGCGTTTTTAAGCTGCAACGCGATGCGCAGTTGATCTTTGCACCATATCACATCATGCAACTGGCACTCGCAGCTGGCTTCGCCTTGCTTAAACTTCTTAATTCAGACTTTGCGGGAAGGCTACCGTCTGAGGGGCGACAATACGTTCTACAGACCATAGAGGCCTTGCGGAAGTCTAAAGTCGAGACGAATGACTTGCTCGATCGTTTTGCGGAGGTTTTGGCTCAACTTTGGAAAGAAAGCTCTCGCGGGCGTAGTTTGCATAGCATGTCTCAATCACCCGTCGTGAGCAACCCAGGTGTTGCAAACATGTTCAACAACAATATTCAGGCTCCTCAACAGTCACAGCAGCAACATCAAACGGGCCATAGAAGGGATAGCTCTGGTAAGTTGCATTCCAGGCTCCGTTGGCTATAGTTACCTTTTTGGGTGTTCACAAACTCTTGGTTCGACTTCCTATCTGACAAATTCCAGGTCTGCTCGAAGATCCCCTCGGCCTCATCATTCGTAGTAGAATGAGCATGAGTGTCGTGTTCGATTGTGTATGGCGATGGCGCGAGTCGCAAGTCAGCGGTGCAGCAGAGCAACTCGACACAACCGTTCGAGAGAACCCAACAAACCCCGACAGCTCATCGAACTCAACACCTCCACCCGACATGATTGTGGAAAACCCTGCGCATAGTCTTCCGAGCTTCAACCCGCATCTCAACACACTTAGCATGCCAGCGCAGCTACCGAATGGCCTCGCGAGCGCCAACAGCTATGAATTCTTTGATTCTGTGAGCTGGATGCTCGAAGCACAAGACTGGAACAATCAGTACGGCGGCGTCTTCTCTAACGACTTTGGGTCTTAGGTAAACCCTTCGTTGCTGTATCGGAATATCCCATTCACAGATCCCGCGACCAACATGTTTTCATCACAAGAAAGTTCCTAATCAACAGAATTGAGGATCTTCCGGCCCCACAAGTGTTGATGCATTTTGTTGTTGCTGGCTACAATAGCTCCCCTACGCTAGTCGATCGATGTTGGAGCACACCTTTATGTTCATTCTTTTCTCGTTGCACCAACACTCAAGTTATACCCGCGATTCTGGTCATCGGCATTTTTATACATCCCATTGCTTCTGGTTGTGCATGGTATCTTTTTAGCGAGGCGTTCAGGCGCCTGTGCGGCTTTTTCAAGTTTATTTTTGGATTTTCATTTGTATTCCAAGCGAAAACGGTAGTGGATATGTATAAGAGGAGGATACATGTACAAGCTGAGGACGAGTCAATACGAGTAGATGCGAAATGCCTATACGCTGTGAGATGGAAAGCAAATGATTAGTAAGAGGTGGAACTCAAGCTACATTTCTCGAAAGGGGTTAAAGACAGTGACTGAACGGTTATCATTAGAGATTGTATGTATGAATAATCAAGAAGAGGACTACCCCAGGTACGAAACATTCCTATATTGATACAGAGATCGTCTGCTCCTTTTGTACTCCAGCTTCCCATACGCCTTCTGAACCAGCACAACAACAGTGGCAGTCGTACTTGCCTTCAACGTAAAGTATGCTCGATAAACTGTTAGAGCAAGGACACCCATCACCTAGCACCTTTCACTCTTCTCATCCTCCCCCAACAAACAAATCACACTCTGCCAACGCCCCACCATGTCCATCTCACTCCAAGAACGGTATCCACGTACAAACCGGCTCGAGATTCTTCTCACCTCATACAGCGTCCACCTCATCACGACCCTCATCACTCTTCCCTCACTCATCTGGCACATATCGAGCACGCACATTCACGGTGACTACGGAATGCCGGACGACTGGGTGGAAACATTCGACAAGACGCAGTTCACCGGTGGGAGAGGGTGGCTATGGGGCTTTTTGTTCGTTGTGGTACGTTTTGCTAACACATAAAGCCCTAGTTGATCCGACAAGGTACAGCACTGACGCAGGATACAGATTCCAATCGATTGCCTGCATGCACTTTTTGCACTGGACTACTACCACGGACGGCGGTTCGAGAGGGGCCACGAACGCGACAACACAGACACATACAAGGGAAACAAGGCGCAAGAGAAACGACATCGCCCGTCCCCATCTGCATCGGCGCCCACAACATCTCATAACTCTGTCAACACCACAACCTCTAAAATCCCAACGATAAACACCGTTCCCCTCCCCACGCAAACCCAACGTACCTACCACCCCCTCCTCATGCCGCTCTTTCCACCAAAGCTCCGCCTCTTCTTCATCACCTTCTACGACATCACCGTCTTTGCTTTCCTCGCCATGCACGTCATAATGTTCTTCTACCTGCTCGATGCTAACTGGGAAGCCTGCGACTCGTACGTGCCGCCCTACCCAGAGAAATTAATGGATCCAAAAAACACGGGCATGAGCGTGTTGGAGAGATGCCAAAGGATTAATACGGATATGTATGTCTCGGGTGGGTTCGACGTAGCGCTGTGTGGTGTCTTGCTTGTCGTGCATTCATGGCATTTGGGGTTCCGGACTGGGGAGATGGTTGTGTTTGGGATCGAGCAGGAGCCAGTAAGGGAAGAAATCGAGTCTATCGATATGAGTGATGAGAGTCTGGTGCGTGTGGAAGAGGGTGGAAAGAACGATGAGGCGCGAAGTAGTGCGATTCGGTATCGTGATTTGAGCGAGGAGGGGAGACGGCGGAGAAACAGGAGTAGCACAGGAGACGGGAAATCGACGCGGCGGGATCGGTCTTCCTCTGTGGATAGCGTAAAGTGGAACGAAGCGTTGCTGGAGTGCCTTGTGCCTTGACGAGAGCTACCGGTAGTCGAAGGATCACGGCTCTATCTCTATACAACAGTGCTCCATATCTTTACCAACTATAAATCAGTATATCCGTGCTTGCCAACGCTACTGCTCGGTTTCTAGAGGGCCGTTAAACTAATAACTCAACAGACCCATTCTTCCATATGACAGAAAATCCACTTACGTGCATCTCACTCATTAATCAACCCCATTCATTTCTCTACCAAAGCAGCAACTTCTGATACCACGCACGTCTTTCGAACTCCACCAAAACCAATACATTCATACATTCATACGTCTACTTTAAGCCATTTTCAGGAATCGCAGCAAAGTGGGTACATAAGTGTGTACATATTTCATGAGCATCACATAACTAGCATCGGACGGTGCACTACCTGTAGGCCGTGTGCATACGGGGTAAAAAAAGTTGTCTTTTTCGCCTTTTTTTTCGATTTGATTATGGAGATCTGAGGGAACTTACGGCTTCGTCTTGCAGACTCGGACTTGTGAATGAATTATTTCACAATACCATTAATTAGTGGTGAGACCGCAGCGCACAGAGTATATATATGCAAGACATCATAGATAAACAATTTACAATCTAAAAACCAAGGGTCTACAAACCCGGTATCATAATCTTAGCCCACCTGTAAACGCCCAGATATGCAAACCTCGTACCGATCAAGGATCGACCGGAAACCCGACTAATGCCCACACCCGCACTCCTCCCCGTGCACAACGCCCCGCTTCTTGAAGTCCCCGCCGTAACTCGCTAAATGCGTCTGCCCATCTAACCGCTCTCCCTCCTCAGGGATTTTACCCATCCAACCAACCTCCTTCCCAGTCACATCCAACATCTTCAATTCCTTATCCTTCTTCTTCAGTTCCTTCGTCACAGCCTCGACGTTGACGCCAAGGTAGGTGCTCAAGAACTCGCCGACCTCGGTGTTCTCATGGTTGCCAACAAGCGGCAAAGCAGCCTTTGGATCGGAAGCGTAGATGTTTACGTCCGCAGCGGAGTGTCCATGGGTGGACCATCCGGATTGCGAGCGGCGAGAAATCATGTCGGCGTAGCGGTACAGTGCCGAAGCAGGGTCGTTTGCGATCTTGGAGACTTCGTCGTCAGTGTAGTCGTTGATGCCTAGGCCGCTCTCGATCGAGTTGGTGACGAAGGTCTTCCGGGCGTCTTCGGAGGGGTGGTTGTTGAAGTAGCCCATGTATTCTGCGGCGAGGCGCTCGGCGGAGTGGGTGGCGTTTGCGAGAGCACCGGGGAACCAGACGTACTCGGGATACGATACGTGGAGTTCTGTGGTAGGTTAGCGTAAGGACTATGAGGTGTATGAATGTATGGATGACTTACGGCGAGCAGTAGCAAGACCACCCGTCTCGTGGTCGGAGGTAGAAACCATGACGGCTTCCGTTGGGTCATGCTTGAGGAAGTCGAGCACGCTGGTCATTGCTTTGTCGTAGGCGAGCACCTCGTGGACCTGAGCTGCGGGGTCGTTGTGGTGGCCGGCGTGGTCAATACGTGATCCCTCGATCATGAGAAAGAAGCCCTTGTCGCTGTCCCTGGTCGCCTCACTAAGTGCTTTGAGGGCAACCTCCGCCATCTCGTGAAGCGAGGGGTAGATGTCGCTCTCATTTCGACGGTCGATTTCGTATGGGATGTCCGTCTCCGCGAAGAGTCCGAGCATGGGGAATTGGAGGCTGGCACCGCCCTTCAAATCGTCGAACGATTTGCGGTCATCGATGTAGTTGAAGCCCTTCTTCTTTGCCAACTCCACTACGTCCTTGTCGTCTCCTCTGCAGGAATGCTCAGCCGAATTTGGCAAGAAATGGCAACGTCCACCGCCAAACATCAAGTCCACGACGCGGCCTAGCGGGTTGTCTCCAACCATCTGCTCGGCGATGCGGTCTTCCTCTGAACGCTGGTGCACGTGTGACGCAAAGCATGCCGGCGTTGCGTCCGTAATCCTAGTTGTCACTACCAAGCCCGTCATGTATCCCGCCTTCTTCGCCGCCTCGAGCACGGTACCGCACGGCTCGTGATCCGGGGTCACCGAAATAGCACCGTTGTAACTCTTCCTTGCACAGGAGAAGGCCGTCGCACCAGCCGCCGAGTCGGTAATCAACGATGAACTCGATCGCGTGCGCGATTGCCCAATCAGGTGTTGGTCGATAACCAATTGTTCGCTGAAAGGCGCGCCGTTCTGAAACTGCATGAAGCTCCTCGTCAGACTCAGACTTGTGGGGCCCATGCCATCTGACACCATGAATATCAGGTTCCGCTTGCCGCTCGGGGTCGGACTGCTGTGTTTCGAATCTTGCGACTTTTGGAAGACGACTGCGAGGACGATTACAAGCGCTGTTGCAACAACGGCCCAGACGAAGAGGCCGACTTCTCGCCAGAAAGCCCACGGCCTCCGCCCATCGTTGCCGCGCTTTGTAGGACGACCGGTAAGAAGGGCGTCTTCTTCAGCGATGTCGCGCTCGTTGGAGACTTCGGAGGAGTTGCGGCTGGCGAGGAGGGGCCGGTCGCCGGCCATATTGAATGCTGAAAGGGAATGGTGCTTCTAGAACGCTGAAACGAAAGAGAAACCGAAGAGAAGGTCAGAAATGGGAGAAAAGAGTGTCTGTATTCCTCGTCCAGTCGAGGCGCGAGGCCCCGTGGCTTGCGACGTCAGCCTCCACCGTTCCCGAAACGGGACTAAACCGAACATACTTGGCGCCTTGGGGCTAGGCGATCGCTATCAGCTGCACGCGCAGCATGACTACAAACATTCGTGTGACCTCGAGATACGAATACCTTTCGGAAAGCCGAAGCTGCGACATTCAATACCCAAAAAAGCTATTACATGTTAATATCGTAGCCAACGTCCATGTGTAATCCCTGATCACGTGCTTCCACCGTATCATCATTTCCTTACTGCCATACAGGCACTAGGGGGTGAGCTAATTGTTGTGACCTTATATCAGCACATCTCGCTGCCTGGATGCCTTCAAGTGCTCTACAATTTACTAATATCGTAGGCGCATAAGCACTTAAAGCATGCCAGACCCACACCTTAACCAAGAGATCTGCAGCTATCAAACTAGTTAGTGCAAACCACGATACACATCTGTTATAGAGATCCCATATTCCTGAGGGAATCACTTATTTTTAGTACTTTTCGTATTCAAGCCTACACCGGATTTTAATAAAAAAAAACAGAATCCAGAGATAGAGATCCCATATCCACCTAATGCGCCCACTTGACTTCCACCATCGGCCCATTCCTGACAGCGCCCAATGCATCCCACATCTGATACTCATCCTCCCTTTCCCTTCCAATGCCTAGACCCTTCCTCCCCGCACCAAGACCCTTCTCGCTCTCGCACTCTCTAACATCGAATCTCCACAAAAAATGTGCAAGCGTGAGTTTCAATTGCAAGTACCCTAGATTCTTGCCAATGCATCCTCTCACACCCAAGCCAAATGGCTCGAAAGCTCGGCGCATCTCATCAATTGCTGACTGCGGGTTAGTTGGCGAAGGAATCCAGCGCTCAGGAGAGAATTTGAACGGGTCGGTGTAATAGTCTGCATTGTGGTGGATCGCATACTGCGGTACGCCGACGACCGTTCCCTCTGGGAGATAGTGGTTGTCCACGGTCATACCACCAGAAAGCACGACGCGGGGAACATGGGAGGGCACGGGGGCCAGACGACGAAGTGATTCTTCGATACAAGCGTAGAGATAGGTACAGGAGTTCAATTTGGACCCGCTTGTGATTTCCTCTGTTGATGCGAATATAGATCTACTACGAATTAGATGACTGACGAGAGTGTGCTGTGTGTCTAGCCTACCGGACTTCCTCAGTTGCTTTCCTCAAACATTCCTCGTTGTGTATCAGGTAAAATATGGCGCCCGTGAGCACCTGACTGTATGGATCCGCGCCGGCTATAATCATATTGAGAGCCTCGGTATCCAGATCTAGTGACGTTGGGCGCCACCTTGTCTTCTTGTCCTCGTTGTACGCCAATTTTGACAAAAAGTCTATGGCGTTGTTAAAACCTTTCTCGTTGCCCTCGTTGTTTCGACGAGCCTGAACTTGAGCCTTGCCATAATCGATCAGGCGGTTGTTGTCTTGGACAGGCTTTCCGCCAATAACCTCAAGGAGTTGTGAGCGGAGGAATGGGCGGACGAGGAAGGCTACGGGTAGGTAAGAAACCTGTTGGAACGCTTAGTACAGCCAGAGCATATGTGACGCGAATATCTACCCAGTAAAGTAGTTTCTGAGCCGGCAAAACGCAATCCGCAAGATCCCTGTTCTCCTCCTCTTGCACACTCTTGAAGTCGCTTCCAAAAATCAATGCACCCATAATATCGAAGCCAATATAGACTGACAGCTGATGTGCGTTCCATCCCTCGCCCCACCCTTCTCCTTCTGGCTTTAGAGACTCGCAAAAGCGCTCAATTATACCAATGATAAGCGGTTCATTTGCTTTGAGGGACTCAGTCGAGAAGGCGGGGGTCATCCATCGTCGCTTTATGGCATGCTTTTCTCTGTCCGTCTCGGTGAAGCTACTATATGTACCGGCTGCGATGTCGAATGTTTTGTACCACTCTCCCTTCTTTACATTTGCCGATCGCGTGCCGTATATAGCATTAAGGGCGGAGGTAGTGTTGAACGAGAGTGTATTAGGCGCTATGCGCACGACTGGGCCTGTAGAATACTTAATCCAGGTGAGAGGGTGAGTCAGAGCATGGTTTTGCGACTTCTCAGAGAAATATCACGGCAACCTACCGTATTCCTCGTGGTCAAGAAGATGCCAGATGTGTCGATCGCCTGTGTACGCTTGCCATGCAAGCGGCCAGCCACTGAGCTTGTAGCTGAGTGGGCCGGGATATTTTGCGAGCGGATGGAAGAAGACGCGATATACGCCTAGAATGACAATCTATCTCCGTGCAGTCTGAGTCCTCTGCAAACCAACCAAAGAACGATCGGGGGCATCTTACGTATGCTGCAAGAGCAACAGAGCCATATAAGAAGAATTGCGGAAGCGAGAAGGACGGAAACGAAAATGTCGAAAGCATGGCGAAGTGTGCGTCAAGGCTGTGAAAGTGGAATGCTTGTAACACCTGCTTTGTCAATGTGCCATGGTAAGGTGCCGGCATATATGCATGCCCCTCGTCGGAGATAACCCCTCAATCAGCTGCTCTCCCATGTCTGCATGGAAGCGATTGGTGATGGTTTTCTTTTTCCATGTGGCTCACTGGCTGATCTCTGCAAACGAGATGCAGAGGCGTAGGATTGTAAGCGCATCCGCGGAAAGAAGTCGACATGCAGCTAGTGGAGTGGGGTGTCGGCTACGGCCCGGTGCCGTCGAACTTTGCTCAACTCGTTTTACCTCCTGTGGAACAACTGAAAGTTCAAGAACACTCAAATCTAGGTTCTCGAGAGACTGTGAACAGTCGCAGTCAACCATGCGTGCCAAGGGTCCTCTCAAGCCCTCTTCGACACCGCTGACGTCATCTTTATCGAGCGAGCGAGACACATCGCGGGGTGACCTAGTCTTCAGCGTGGAACCGCCAATTCGCAAAGGTTGCTCTCACTAGTTGAACATGTATTAATAAGTGATCTAATTTAGATGCAGTGACCCAGTTCAACCCTCTACTGACTCCTTCACCTTTACTCGACCCGAAAGTGCTTGAGCGTAAGCGGGAAACCACTTCCAGATGATTGCGTCGCAACAATCACCGAATACCATACTCCGACCAATCCTCTAGCGACATTCTCTAATATTGACCCGTGCCAGCCGGTTTAGGGCAGTTGACGTTGAAAAAAATAACTTTTGGTGATAGATTACCAGCACTGTATCATAACTCAAGCTTAGCTCGCATGCGGGATGTGTAACATTGAGATAGCTTCACGAATCCAGTGAAGTGATAGAAAATGAGATTCATTGGAAAGGAACTAAGAGAGCATGATTTGGAGAGCATATACTGAGAGAATGGGCATCTCTGTTACGTATACATATTTGAGAGCTGTTTTGAGACGCCAGACCATCCATGAAATTTCCAGTGTGCCATTGCGTATGAGGCTAGCATGGTAACATCATGGTGTCGTATCAGCTTCAGTCGCGCGTGCTGTCACGAACTTTAGACTTGTGGGTGTACGACGTCGTCCATGTGCTCTCACGACGGGGAGGAAACATCATACTCTGTCTCATTGTTGTGATAAACTCATCTATGTAGACTTTGCTGCTGATGTTGGAGGACGACTGGTTCTCATGGCTAGTGATTTGCGTTGGATGAGACACAACCGTGATAGAACGGGAGAGTAGGGTAGTTGCGCGTGTCTGGAAGATCAGCAACGTCAGCATGGCAACATGTATCGAAATCTAAGCATCTTACCTTTTGTAAGCTCGGGTAAGTCCCGTGGCTCTTGGTGCCTATGGTGCAGCTGACAGGGTCCGGGCGGATCGTAGGGAATGATTCTGTAGAAGCTGGCCAGATCGTACAAAGGTATCCTGTAGTGTCCGGACGAAACGTAGGGAAAATCTCCGTGGAGTCTGGACGAATTGTGGGAAAAGCTTCTGTGGGATCTGGACGAAACGTGGGAAAGGATTCCAGTGGATCGTCCGACCGGATTGTTGGAAATATCTCCAGGTTGGAAGTTATGGAGGGGGGTTGTAGTTCGGATGGAAGATGAAGCTCAGCTGTGCAAGTAGTGCTAATCATGTTTGTATGAAGTGTAGTCGGAGGTGGGAGGGAAACCGTAGCGGTCACTGAGCCAGGCCGAGTGGTTGACCTACAGCGCCATGTTAGACCTTCAAGTACGACGTGTCGCCCCCGATATATCATCAACGCCACATACATTCCGGTAACTGATAGAGACCTCTTGTCGCTAATAGGCGGCACGATGGACGTTTGCGGGCCGCTGACCGTCACTAGATGTTTAGTGGCGGACGTTGAGGGCTCAAACGACATATCCACCAATGCTGCAACGGCAATGACGGGCAGCATGTAACAACCAAGCAGCCTCATCTTCATTGAAATAGTTCGCTTCGAGGAGGTGGTTTATTAGCAGGAAATAACAGTGTTTGCGCGCAGAGCAGATGGCACAGGAGAGTGTGAGGAGAGTTGCCGCGTGGTTACAGAAAGCACCGCAGGAGAAATTGAGGTTGTCGTTATTTGTGCGGCTTACTGAGACGCGCCTTCCACAGAAGCTGTCGCCATTTCCATATCGACCTTCCCTCCTACCACCACAACCGCAGCTAAGCGACGACACCATCAGTTCGCATCTTCTCTCTTACCTCATGATATATTGATAATGATTGACCATCTACGGGAGCGGAGTCCACATGTATCTTATAGGAAATCTATCGTCGTCATGGGGATTATCCGATTACAAGATCTGCGTCAAATCGTGATTGGATTGGTCATACTTCGCGAATGCTTTGCATTTGACTCGTGCTGTGACGGAATGTAGGCTTTGTAACACAGATAGGACCATTGACTAGTCCTTTGCTCCTTCGCGTGCGTATGGAACTGCGTTCAAAGCTTGTCATTTTCATTGAACAGAAAGTAAAGCAGTGTTGAACATGTAAGATTCTATCGTCTCGAATAGAATCGGTTGACTTTATTGTTAACAAGTAGAACCTTTCTGCAAGCGTACCTAGTGTGTTTTAGCAGCTGTCACCTGAACCGTGATATGATGCCGTCGATTACGTTTTTAGCTAGACTTTACGTTCGGCCGACACGAAGCGGTGAGATAATTATTGCGAACATGTCAGCAAATCTCGCTGCCTGGATGGCTTCAAGTGCGCTTTGATCTACCGACATTGCAGGCGTATAAGCACTTCAAGATAAGCAGCCTTCTTATGATAATTAAACGATGTCTTTAGTTAATAGTATTACTGTTGTTGAATGAGAATGTTCGATCATGTCAAGTCGGAACAACTAGCTCACTACCTACCTGAAAGAGACCTAATGTTACATCTTCAGAAGATCAAGCCATGAGCAGCAAAGGTCCTCCTGTGAATGTCTTCGATCTTATAGTGTGTGGTGACTATTATAGGCTCAAACACTAACAGCCCATTCGAGTCTTGACTGTGCCAGCGCAGAAGCGCATTCAATGCATTCTTGATGGATAGACTCCCTAAGCCACATAGATCTTTGAAACGGCTGTTAGCCGGCGCTAGCGCTAAAGCATAATCAAGGACCCCGTAGAAAGGTGGAGACATTACGCTTTTGTATTGGAAGTGTCAGTGCACAGGAGGGTAGACTACCGAATGCACCATGAGTGGCATGACGATGGGCCACACTTGGTCGACTGGAAGACAATAAAAGACCTGCGATAAAAACTGCGACTTGGATGTCGTATTCGAGGGTTGGGCTTCCGAACGCGGTAATAACTGGACTATCGATTGGGGCGTAGGTGTCCACACTGGTGCAGGTGGCACAGTCAGACTAGCCCCACGTTTGGCGAGGATGCCTAGCACGCAAGGGCAATGCAAAACCAGTCCAACTGCTAATAAACCGGCCACATCTTGGAATGGAATATGCCGCCTTCAGTATTTTGAGATCTCTGCAGACTATATCTGCCTCTAGGAAGAGATCTAGAAGCTCCCTAACTCCATATTTCTTCAGTCTACTGTAGAGAGAGTTCTTGGGGGTGAATAAACTTCTATACAAATTCTGTTGAGAAATTTTTGCGAGGTGGAATCTTCGCTAGATGAAGAGCTAGTCTACCTAGTCAGATGGGGCCGTAGGTGCACAGTTGGCACAGTTAGATGCCCAGTCCGAGTGGGGGCGTAGGTATCCGGATGGCACAGTCACGCTCTTCGAAACGTGTCTGACTCGGCTCGCAGGTGTTTTTGCACCAACGATAGAGCTTGCTCGGTGGAATATCACTAGGAATTTCGAACTATTTCAGTATTGAAACCAAGTACGCAAGATGATCTTTGCCGCCGTGTGACGCTGTGCTTAGCCTATGAATGCTGAGCAGCTAATGTATTTGTACAAAGTGATAATCGATTTTCCCCAGATCTTGTGAGATGGAAATTTTGAAAGCTTGGGATTTAACACTCTCCAGAGGTCATTGCATATAGCTTACCTATTGCGGAAGTGATACGGAAAAAGAGAAGTAGGACAAGGCACAATACCAAACGCCGAACCAGGTCGAATGCGGGCAGTATCCACACCGAAAGTCCGTACATGAAGTTTTGAGAGCATTTAAGACGCTGGACATTGGCTAAGGGCAATGTAGCATTCGTTTGTTCTTGTCGATCATCGCAACTACACCATTCTTTTCAGTCATTCACTACATTCATGTACTTCTTTTCTTAGCATTGTTTTTCTATGCTCCTTTGGTTTCGCTCCACATTCTTTCCCGGCCGATAGAATCATGAAGAAGGTATTCGGTACCGTGTCCTTAATCGCAAATATCTTGGGCGGATATGCGATTGTGACCTGTAATGATGAGCATCCTGGCGATGTTCATTTTCCAGGCAAGAATATTGCTCGTGAAATCCAGCCTCTCCTTGACGGACCAGGACTAGAACTTTGCAACGAGATATCATACGCAAACGTCAGCGACGTCTTATACTGTGAGTCCTCGCAGTATACCTTCCAGATCGACCGTCGAAGCCACACGGATTCTATTGAGAACTGCAAGGGCGCTTTTAGGTCCATCATGACACAATGCATTATTGGTGAACGCGTCCTGGGTGGGGACGCGTATGTCAACTATATTGGGTATGAGATCTACCATACTGAACTCCGGGAGCGGGGAGAGCTCGATACGCGTAACTGGGAGGAAACTGTGCAAGAGCGCGGCATTTGGGGAGAAGACGATGCTGACAGCGACGATCCCGACACAGAGCATGTGGTATTAGAACTTGAGGACCACGATATTGCCAAGGTCCGGGATGCGGAGGATATTGACCGTAGAGAACTAGAAGCTCGCGGGAGGGGAAGAGGAGGTAGTGGGAGACCCTCTCGGGCAAGGCCTAGTAAGAAGAGACCCACCAAGAAGAAGCCGGTTCCCAAAAAGAAAACGCCCACGAAGAAACCCAAAACCCCAAAGGCCAAGAAACCAAAAGCTAAGAAGCCAAAGCCGACAAATCCCTGTGGGGAACGATCCACTCAGTCCAAGTCTGGTCGCAAAAGCAAGTTGGGACAAAACCTGCCCCGAGCAGTACCTGCAGCGAAGAAAGGAACAAACAAGAAGCCTTCGAATGCAGGCGCATCATGTAAGGCTGATGACTCGTTGCAGTGCAAGCAAAGCCTGGCGAAGTACGATGCACTTTTAAAGAAGGAACAGCTGAGAAGTCGAGACCTAGAGGAAGGGTCGCCGAATCTTGTCGAAGGGGTCACGCATGCACTTCTCAAAAGGGCACCAAAATATGGTTCGGCATGTCAGCAGGGCCAGGGATCATTCAACGCAGAAAGCTATCCTGGGTCGAGATCACCTAAAGTGGTAAGTTACACCCAACACATCGTTTTTCTGTTGAGCGACCTATAGACAATCATTCTATAGCATATCTTTGTCATGTACTGACTCGGACCAGGAAGCTGGGAAGACCCTAGTATTTGGATGGATGCATCCCCGAGATTGTGGCCGCATGCAGTGGGGCAGCAGTAAGAACAAATTCCAGAAAGTCCCGCCTGCCCAGGGTGGCCAGTACGATATCGAGCATATTCTTGAATGGCAGTCCGTCACCAAGTTCTTCGAATGGCTAAATGATATACACTTCAAGAAAGAAGAGCGATTCACAGACCCAGAACCAAATCAGAACGGAGCTCAAGTCAACTTCTGCGGTTACTGGAGGAAACAGTGGGGAACCCAGCAGTTCACAATAGCTGCGAACGGCAATACAGCCCATACAGCTAAAAAACATCTGGCGTTTCAATATCCGCATACGCAGCGCTTCGCCGATGAGTTTGTATGGCTGCAGCGAGACATCAACCAATATCCAAAACAATATGTATGTTGGACTGAAATAGCGCAAGCTGAGATAGCTAACAAACTTTGACCCAGTGGTCTAACTTCCGGGAATTACGTATCGACCAGAGATGGGACCGTTGAAAACAGGGCCGTAGTAAGAAGATGTTTCGGTAGCATTATCGGTAGCTTGGGATGCATTTACCAATTGGTTAGTATAGATATGACTAACGTTGCTTTCGTAATCCTTTATCCACCTCTCTAGCACACCTTGAACTTGGCCATAACCGGCATCTGTTTTCCTAGTAAACTTCGTCATGGAAGATAAAATGGACCGAGAGTCAAGGTGGTGCAGATGCGGCTGAAGGGATGCCAAGCGGGGCTACCTCTGCTCGACAGCTCCCTCTTAGCCTTGTGACCACCTGCACGCCGTCTGCCTCATACGCAGGCCTTGTGAGTTCACGTAACAGACGCAAGATGAGCAGCTTCCACGCAGGCATCGATGGCCGCGTCGTCATTCCCGGCACATACACAGGCGCCGGCGGAATGACCAACTTTAACATACACTATCCGCCAAGCCAGGGTGAGCGCTGAGCACGCCGGCGGGCAGGCTAAGGCTAATGCTGGCTCGCAGACAGACCCGCCCGTCCACGCAAGCCCTTCTCCACCGTTCCGTTCGCGCCAGACCCTGACTTTGTCGACCGGCCAGAGATCCTCGCATGGGTGCGCAGCAAGTGCACGGGTCCTGGCGCGCGGGCGGCGCTTGTCGGCCTCGGCGGCACAGGGTATGTCGCTCTCTACTTTGTGCATGACACTGCGCTGATAAGGCACAGAAAGTCGCAGCTCGCCATCCAATATGCCTATAACGTCCGTGATGCGGCGCCGCACACGTTCGTCTTCTGGGTGCACGCTGGCACCCAGACCCGCTTCGAGGAAGCCTACCGGGGTATTGCCGACAGGCTGGAGCTGCCAGGACGCGACCGTCCGGAGGCCAATGTCTCGCAGCTGGTCTGCAACTGGCTGCAAGACGAGTCAAACGGAACGTGGCTGATGATACTCGACAACGCTGACGACGTAGACGTGTTCTATCCTAAGCAGGCACATGCAAGCGACCGGTTTGGCAGCCCCTTGACGTCGCTTGCCGAATACATACCCCAGAGCTACAACGGATCGATCTTGATCACCTCTCGGAACAAGGATGCAGCTGCGCAATTAGCAGGAGGATATCCTAAGATCAAAGAGGTTTCCTCGTTGGGCGAAGACCAGGCTTTCCAGCTGCTGCGGAACAAGCTTCACGACGCATCGGACAGTGAAGGCGCCGTAGAGTTGCTCCGTACGCTCGGCTACCTTCCGCTTGCCATCACGCAAGCTGCAGCATACATCAACCGACATGCGCCTCGAGTTGCGATACAAGATTACCTCGACGAGTTCTGCAGGAGCATAAAGAACAGGGAGAGCCTCCTTAACCGGGACGCAGGCGATCTGCGTCGGGACCGCAGCGCATCAAGCTCGGTGGTGACGACGTGGCAACTGACGTTCGAGTGCGTGCGCAAGGAGAGGCGGTCAGCAGCAGACCTATTAACGCTGATGAGCTTCTTCAACCCGCAGGCGATCCCCGAGTTTGCGCTTCGAAGCTACGATAGCGGTATAGAGAAAAGGATCCACAGGATGAGAGATGTGTTTTCTGTGCCGCGGTATCTGAAAGACCGGCATAGGAGCGATGGTGAAAAGGCCTTCCACGACGATGTCGCAGTGCTGCAGGCATACTCTCTAGTAAGCGCGACGGCGGAGAAGGAGGTGTTAAAGATGCATCCTCTGGTGCAGCAATGCACTATAGCCTGGCTATCATCGGCTAGGCAAACGGAGCGTTTCAGGATGGCTTTTATGGAATTAATAAAGAAAAAGTTTATGTCGAAGAAAGCAGGCGACTGGGAAGAATGCAAGCAGCTAGTGCCGCATATTGATACTTTCTATCCTGGGGAGCCTGGCAATAAGTCGTTTAACCGATGGGTTTCCTTGAATAAGGATATCGGGGATTTATTATACAGAAAAGGCAAGTACAATGAAGCAGAGATACCTTACCGAAGAGCGCTGGAAGGGAGCGAGAAGGAGCTTGGGGTCCAGCACCCAGATACGCTGACGAGCGTGGACAACCTAGCGTGGGTGCTGCAGGACCAGGGGAGGTACGACGAAGCAGAGAAGCTCAACCGAAGAGCGCTGGAAGGGAGGGAGAAGGAGTGTTAGATTAAAGGGTAATCTTAATGAGATGGAATTGATTGATTAATTTCTGTCTTCGTGCCTATAAGACCGTATTGATGATGTTGATGATGATTTTGCTGCGGTCAATTTGAGAACCGGCGTTGCTTGAACTTTATGAGCAGTGGCATTCGAGATCTCGCTATGGATAAAGAGTCCATTGCTACTGGAATAATGCTGAATGATGGTATGTATTGGCGGCAACACTGATGTGGTTGAAATTCTTAATGTGTCGGCGCTTCTTTCAGTTGTCTTACAGCCGACAATCAGTGGTGAGACTTCCGTCGAGAAGTTGGAGGAGGTCAATACCCCAGGGGCATCAACACTAAGATCAGAGATAGGTGCCGGCGTTATCTTTATAGTGAACTTAGAAAGTGCTGTTTTGGAAATCGAGTTCGAAGTAACTGGAATTCCATTGCTTAGACTCACGGGACTAGACAAGAGCCACTGCGAAGCAGGCGATGGTATAGAGAGGAAAGATATCGAGCTATTCTTGCTAAATGAGAGAGATATGGAGGTTTCCGAAGTTTCCTATATGCTACTGAATTGCGTGATGATAGAACTGGGTACCTCCATAACATCTTTGACAATTGAACTATTCCAAGATCTTACGTACTTTGCTATGGTTGCGGGACAAGTAAGAGTGAATAGAAACGGTTTTGTAGTTAACAGCTCAAAAGCGTTGGCTGCAATATTCGTGAAGAGAGGTAGAAAGGATCAATTGGTTCCAGTGGACTACGATGGGCTAGACAAGTATATTTGTGACATTTAAGAGTGCTAGGCCAGTCTTATTATCGAAAAAAAAAACAGAGAAAACATGATTTACAAGCGCTATAGATCACCGCTAGATAGATGTATTTGGCAAGGCGGTCGCGAATCGTCCGACGTCCTCCGGAATTGCCGGAGAGCCGTGAGGGCGTGCTGTTCACACGTAGAGAAACCTGCATCGTAAAACTCAGTCAATCGCGCTAGTTGATAACTGGTCAGATCGCGCACCCGCTAAGATACTTGGTATATTAGCGCTCGGATGAGCGGGATAATACGTATTCTAAGCTGCTGCATGTTAGGCAGGTAGCCGGTATCAAATCGCCCTTTTTTGACCAGGGCCCTTTAAAAGTCAGCGTACACATCTGGTTTAGCAGGTTTCTTTCTTCTATCGATAGTGGGAGGCACATTCTAGGAACATCTTACTCATCCAGCATTGTGAGAAACCTGTACACTCTCGACCGCATCTGAGCTAACGGGTTTGTAGTTAGGACAGTACAGAAGGCCCGCTCAATTATTCCACGTCGCAAAAGGTATGGCAGGCAGAAAACGGCTCGATTATTTGCTCTTTTGGTTAAGTAAGCCGCTAGAATAAACAGACAGATGTGGGACGACAAGACTGGGCACACTCTATACAATCACGAGTCAGCCGAGAAATTAATTAAAAAAAAACGCGGTGGAGGCGGGCGCGCTGGCTTTGAGGCTCAAGGCCCTTCTAGGGGCTCGAAAATACATGAAGGACGTGATAGTCACGACAATCATGGCGGAACAAGTGCAACGCATTGGCGACACACTTGACGAAATAGATAATGCACTACCTAACTATCCACCGCAGCCTGGATATGCTACGTGGACACCGCAGGGCTTGAAGCAGCTATGGTACACGTATATGGATCAGGCCTTTGAAGAGGCAAAATTGAGGACAACCAACTCGATGGATCATCTATTGGATGAACTCGAGACGAGGTGGGTAAGAGGTCAGCGGCGTGCCAATAACCCTTTGAGGGACCAGATCAAGTACTTAAGAACCGAATGGAGGAAAGAGAAGAGGTCAGCATGGAAACGTCCACGCTGGTAAAGTCCCATCGTAGTGACGGCGTTTCGCATGCGGAAAGGCAGCGGGGAACAGTTGTTTTTGAAATCCCTCAAACTCATACCGTTCTGCTATGCCAGTACCGTTGCGATCGTCCTCCCAACATTCAATGAGATTAGGTCCATGCATATCTTGTCCAATCTGTTTGAATATTTGATGTAGCTTTTTCTCAGGGCGCCATTTGGCCACCCGCCACCAGATTTGACGGCTACCCTTAACTTGGAGACCCCGGCAACCCATAAGATCTTCGGCATCTGGAGCAGTGTAAACTATGCCCCAGGCTAGTGGTTCACAATACCCATCGCGGACATGGGTCGTCAGTTCTGCCATTTGCCTCTTATATTCCGCTAACTCCCTCCCATCAATATCATCATCATTATCTCCTTCTCCTTCTCCGTCTTCTTCTTCTTCTTCGTCTTCGTCTTCGTCTTCGTAGTCCCGTATGGGGGAAAGATTGAGCGGTGCCCATAGCATGGCTTGCTTTAAGCGGGACATATGAGCCGCTGCGGTAGCGAACGATGTCAGAAGTGGTACTAGGGTCTCCTCGTTGGGTATCACACGGCACTGGCCGTCAACACCATCCTCCCAATCGAAATAATCAATACTTTCGTGATATTTGTGGTCCAGCGCCGTTTCTACGGAGGCTTCAGGAGGATACGAACTCCGATCTATGATGTAACTTTGACTGCTGCCTTCGTTTCTGAAACTGTTGAAATACCATTGCCCTGACGGAGTCATAATGTGGAAGTTTACATCCAAGACTTCTAGATTAGGCCAAAATGGCGTTACTTCTTGGATGGCACTGGGCCAGAATAAAGTATGATCCACGATAGACCTCAAGCTTAGGCGTCGTAGCTGGTATGACAGAACACGCAAGTTAGAGCTTAAGGCATCATGAGCCGCGGGGGCGATGAGGTTCGGAAATGGCTCTCGCTGGTCGAAGATGTCGCCACCTTCAGACGGCGTGAGGAAGTCTAGGCGAGCTTCTCTTAAAAATGACATCGATGTTGTCTCTAGGGTTTGTGCGAAGTTCCGGCGAGAGTCTCGACGAGGTCCAGCCCAGTCCTGCGTTACATACCTCACACTCCTATTGTTATTGCAACCCAGCCACTCATCTTTCCCAACGTTGCATTCAAGAAGTCCAAGATGTGGGAATTTAGATGAAATATCTGCGATGACGCGAAGATCGATTTTTCGTTGCGAACACATCTCTAGTCGACTGTACCAGCACCAATCCATGCCATTTTCTATACGGAGTGCATATATCGATGCAAGGCGAGGAAGAAGCTCAGGTTGTAGTAGATGGACCCGCCAGCTCACATATAGGCGGTGCGGGCAATAATGGAATGGATCAATTTGTCGGGTTGGAACGAGGATTGTTAGCTTCGTTTTTCCGAGACTGTGCTCGGCACCTAATACACGCTCCTCTATTGCTTTGACTGTTGAGAAGAGGAAACGAATCTGATTCGTAAAGCATTCGTCATCCTCTCGAAGCTTTTCCTCTGTGTCGTGACATAAGTGGAGTATAGGCGACGGGCTGGACCAGTCCTGCTTTTCGTCAAGCGGACGAAGGGTGGTCCTGAAGCTAAGATGTTCCAGAAAGTTGAAACGATGTCCACCAAAGATATTCCCGAAGTGGGCGGCATTGTCTTCGCGCAACTCAAATTCGTTGAAAGTACCCGAATACTTCTCCGCGGCCACTTGAAATGGGACAGAGAGCAGGAGGGTGTTTTTAAGGTCTTCTCGCCCAAGGTGGCTGCTTATACGATCGATGAGCTCCTGTGGTAAAGTGTTCATGGTGGCGGCTGGCGTATGTCTTCGTCCAGGGGAAATTTTCGTGTGCTCGATGCGGCGTGGTTCTGCAAACAAACAGTAACCACGCAATATCGAGAAAAGCTACGTAGAAGTAAGCCAAGGGGTCGCGAAGTGCACCTAAATATAGCGCTAAGCCACTAGACCCAATCGAAATGGCCCCTACTCGCCCCACGCATTGTCCTTGTATTATGGAGACCAGTAGTGGGACGAGTAGTGCCAATCTAGCGTACGGGCAGCTCGCCTGACCCTGGTTTTGATTTCAGCGTTCACTAGTTAGATCAACTCCATTGTCTGTCCATCTTGTTAGATCGAAATAGAACTTGCTTTCTCGATCCTGACTTAGGAAGCCGTTGGAACGCGTATTGCGATTTAGTAAGAAAGTAAGGAGCAGTTTTGGATCAAAGGTTTGTGGTTGTTCAATCTAATTTGATTGGATTGATTGCTAAGGTTTGTCACTTGTGGTGTGTCGAACTCCAGACTGAGAGCATATGCTGTCTGTTGTAATCATATGTATGGAACTTGGATAGCCAACTCAGGATTAAGTGGTGGTTTTGCTGTGATAGAACGCTATACATGCTTGTATATCCTAATTGTGGATCAATTTCTTCCTCGTAAGGAAAGGCGATGGCATGCAAGGGAATTGCTACGTATGGATCTCGCCTGTGGTGCACGTATGGTGTGGCGGCACAAACTATCGGACAGTCCGTGTTCGACGATGCCGTGCAAGAAAAAAACGAAAGATGAGCCAAGTCCAATATACAACATCCAAGGTAGTAACTTAGATGCGAATACGGATCGTAGCATCAGAGATCGTGATCTCTCTGCGTCGCTTTTGTGTTGTACCTGCTCGACTGGCCCATCGGAGCATGAGTTTCCTCGGCACGTTGATGCTTGCTTTAATGGACCAGACCAGACTGGATGGCTACTGAATTGGCCAGTCCTATTGCAAACTCAGCATCATTACAGAACAAGAAACACGCTCCGGGCAAACCGAAAGCGGACCCAGGCATGACTTGAAGGTGCCACGTTCTCATCATACTCATTTCTTCGACCCACCAAACTCCTTGAATCTTCCCTGGAGATTTATATCAGATGAACATGGCGATGACTGGGAAAACACAGCGTAACGGTACTCTAATGTATCCACCCTGCGTGAACATTCGAGAATTACTGATTGGAATCTTGGAATTACCCGAGGATATCCATCCGCGGTCTTAAGGCATACTCGCACCTCTTCCCTAACAGGACTTCTTTCAATCTTTGTTCATTCACAACTCCTGCTTTAAATATCTCTTCTGTATCTCGTATTCCTAAGTTCACAATGCACCGCGCCTCAGCTCGCGCCTGAACAACGCAAAACGTTATTCACCTCGCTCTCACTCCCACATTCACCATTCACCTGGCCTCCGCCCGCTCCAGCCTCCAGCCAGCAGCCTACACGTGACTGAGCACGGTCCCCGTCGCCGCGCGCCCCAGCACTATATAAACCCCTCTGACCCCCCGCCTCTCCCTCTTTTTCTTCTTCGCGGCCCTTGTGCAAGAGACCATATCGGTAGCTAACCACAGCACTAACCTTTAGCTTATGCCTTCGGGCTGGAAGGAGGCGTCAGGTGAAACCAACGTTTGGAGCCGGCCACTATACTTCGCGGGGTAGGGGCGAGTATCTTAGTCCAGCCTGTGTTGTAGATAAGTTGAATGATATGTGCTTTGACCTTGTGTGTTTGTCCTTTGTATGTTGTTGCGATGTGATGTGATGTGATGTGATGCGACGCGACGTGAGTGCCTGTTTAGCTGAGCATGTGCTGCTGTGGTGGAAGAAGTTGTCGTGCTGCTGCTGCGTGTTTACGATAGTTGCTGTATGCTTGAGCTCACAGCACTGCGGTAGAGGGGACGTTGAATCCGGTGCAGTTGCTCTACTGAGTTTATCCTGTACTTGATCTTCGAGGGCCGCCAAACGAGAAGATATGTCTTCTATGGCTTGACATGCAGGCGCCGGAGGTGACGTGCTTCCACCCGCGTTCCCAGCTCTTTCTACGGTACTTGACTGATGTGGCACTTGTACTTATCCATTCCGAGCTATTAACACCGACATTGTGATTAACTTCCTCTCGGATTCTCGCGCTCACAGTCTTGCACCTAGCACACTACAAGGAGCGCGAGAGATTCTCAGCACGTAAGGATAGAACAGATGGACGTGACATAAGGAAAATTGGAAAGTAGAAGTCAGATCAGCGAATGTTGGTGTGAACAATGAGAATGAAAGAAATGGAAATGTACAATGGTTCTACAGCTCGCAATTCTCGTGTAGAAGACCTAGAAGAACTGATGTGGGAGCGAGCAAGGTATTATCAGTGCTGTGAGGTTCGAGCTCAGGCAAAGTGTCAGGATCCAGGATGCGGGAACAGAGTTCAGATCAGAAGACCAATCCTTCGGAGGCGTTACCCCAGGTCGTCAACGAAGCAGTCTAGATCGCCGTCTTTCCTGATCGAGATGTCATCGCGCTAGCTTGAAGACAGCAAGGCTCAGCGCCCGTAGCTCGAATCCGCCGCGGGGCACAGAAAGAAGCCTTCATATCTCCACACACCTCGGCCCGGGTTTCAACTGCCGTCTCTGCCATGCGACGACGGTCGCCATGGCCAGTGGCGCATTTGGGGACACAATGGGGCGCCCTACCTTGTCTGTCCCGCCGTGTCACACAGCGCAAAAGACGCGACGCATTCGAAACCCCGCATACCCCCCGCACCGCATATACATAGCTTTGGCTCTCCACAACCCGACCCGAGTGTGGTTGAACTCATAACTGAAAAGCTCGAGTGTATTGCTACAACGATAATATGGCTTCCGACGCGTCGTACACGGTTCCGCTGCTTATCAATGGCAAAGAGGTTACCACCTCGACCACCTTCCCTGTGACTTCGCCAGCATCGCACAAGCAGATATGGAGCGCCTCTTCAGCTTCCCTTGAGGACGTCAAGAATGCCGTGGAGGCCGCTCAAGCTGCGTTCCCTGCGTGGTCAAAGACGAAGCCGGCTGCGCGCCGCGACATCTTCCTGAAGGCCGCCGATATCTTCAAGTCGCGCACAGACGAGCTTGGAAAGTACATGGAGGAGGAGACCGGGGCGGCTGCAGCGTTTAGCTCGGGTTTTAACGTGCCGTTGGGGGCTGAGATGCTCAAGGACGTTGCTGGCAGGTGTAGCTCGGTCAATGGCGTCATTCCTACTTGCTCGGACGACAACACGGCTGCCCTGATTGTAAAGGAGCCGTACGGCGTGGTTCTGGGGATATCTCCCTGGTGAGCATCTTTTCAAAGCTACTTGCAATCTGCAGAAACTGATATGGGTACAGGAACGCTCCATACATTCTCGGTATCCGCTCTGTTCTCTATGCTCTTGCTGCTGGCAACACGACCATCCTCAAGGGCTCCGAGCTCTCTCCCCGCTGCTTCTGGGCCATCGGAAACGTTCTCACGGAGGCTGGACTACCTGCAGGAGCGCTCAACGTCCTCTACCACCGCCCCGAAGACGCCGCCAAGATCACGACCGCTTTGATCGAGCACCCGGCTGTCAAGAAAGTCAACTTTACCGGCTCCACGGCCGTTGGACGTATCGTCGCAGCAACGGCAGGCAAGAACCTCAAGCCCGTGTTGATGGAGCTTGGAGGCAAGGCGAGTGCTATCATTCTCGACGATGCCGATCTCAACAAGGCTGCCACGCAATGTGCACTTGGGGCTTTCTTGCACTCTGGCCAGATTTGCATGGCAACGGAGCGTATCCTCGTGCATAAGGGCATCAAGGCGAAATTCATCGAGGCCTTCAAGGGCGCATCGGAGGGCATCTTTGGTGGTGAAAAGCCAGCACCTGTTCTGGTACAGTCAGCTGGTGTGGACAAAAACAAGCGCTTGGTCGGTGAAGCAGTGAAAGCAGGCGCGAAGGTGGTGTACGGCGACCACGAGAAAGAGGAGGCGCATCCTGAGACGAAGGAAGCGTCCAAGACACGAATGCGACCCATTATCGTCGATGGCGTCAACAAGAACATGGAGCTCTACCATACAGAGTCCTTCGGGCCTTCGGTGTCGGTCATCGAGATCTCGAGCGAGGAGGAGGCCATCGAGATTGCGAACGACACCGAATATGGTCTCACGAGCGCTGTATTTACGGAGAACCTTGGACGTGGTCTGCGTGTCGCAAAGCAGATTGAAAGCGGGTAAGTCTTGTTCATAATGTCAAATCAATGGCCCAGCTAATGAACACAGTGCTGTACACATCAACGCCATGACTGTCCACGATGAGACGAACCTGCCTCATGGTGGTGCGAAGATGAGCGGGTGGGGCCGCTTCAACGGCAGCTGGGGTTTCGACGAGTTTTTGAGGTTGAAGACCATCACGTATCAGGTTTAGTTTTGATGAGAGATCTGGGACTATACTGTGCGAGATGCGAGCGTACCGTAGGTAAGGTAGGCATATATATACCCTTCGGAGAAACGCAATAAAACATATTTACAAATTAAACTCTCCATATGTATGAATTGTGTATGGTGCCGTTCACTCAAGTCATACATTACCACGAAAGAACCTCCGTCGCAGTATCATCCACCCCAGGGCCCAAAGGATCTGTAAAATACTACCGCAGAGAAGCATTGCGCATACTCGCACTCCCATATCACGTGCCTCCACCTCATAACCCTTTGTCATACCCGCTAAGCCGTATTCCCTCAGTCCCACCCTATAAATACTTCCTTCCCTTCCACGTCCTCCTCTACTCTTCACACTACGTTTCGGAATGCCAGCAGGGCAAACTGTCCTCTAAAGCATACGGTCAATACTTTCATGGCCTGGAGACGCAAAACCATCCTTCACCTTCTAATGGGGAGACGTGGGACGGAGCCGTGTATCTAAAAGGTCCCCAAACCCAGTAGAATGTGTCGGAGAAGCGTGCCTCCTTTTCCATGGAAGATTTTGGAGAGAAGTCATGCGCTGGTTTTGGGAAACGCTGGTCTAAAATCCAGAAGAACAAGTTAGATGTTGTTTCCTAGGTGCAAAGAAAAAACCATTTGTGTTACATGATGTTTCGCGGCGTGGGCACCGAAAAGCATATGCGGGGAGAACATGTGCGGCCTTTGAGATCACGGTCCCGAATATGGCAAAAAGTGTTGGCTTGTGTATTCATGGGAGTTTTAGAGTCTAAAAGAGTAGGGATTCCGGTCATGAATCGCCTGTGTGGCTTTAAAAAGAGGGAGCATATGCGCCAGGATGTGCTTCTCGCGGATATTCCCGAAAGTATGATTATCTGGGATGAATGTTTGGGCCCTTGATCTCTTGTGCACGAGTTATCTTGGGCGACGGACGAAGATGAAAGCCCACCTTTTCTCTCGGACCCTTTCTGTTCTTCCCTTCTGTAATACCGACAACCCCCAAGTCACCGCTGTTACCGCTCATGAATTAAAACTTCTTATGTGGCATTTCCCTCATGGCCGTAAATACGTTGATGCCTCCAAAGTACTCAGGCGAGGTCCGAAGGCACGCAAACTCTGGAGGCAGACCTGGCCGATGCCGGAACATCATGAGAACCAAGATTTCCTTCTACCACCAATGGACGCCCGATACACAGTCAAAAACACGACCGAGTTGAATCCGTCGACCTACGGGGCCTCAGGATATTTTAACCTCACTATATGTGAGCAGATATGCGCGAAAAAAAAAAAAAACATCTACGAAAAGTGTTCATGGATCGGAGGTTCTGCTTTCTTTAAAAGCGTACACGTGGAGCATATGAAATACATGAAGTGTAAAGTGTGGGCAACTTAAAACATGTCTGGGTGGACAAGAAAGAGAACATGAAAAATGTCGACTAAATGGTCTCCCACCCCAACAGATGTCCTGCCTTGCGCTCGGTGCGCTTGCAGATTCAAAACCCAGATATCAAACACCCATGATCCCTCGCTCTGCTCTGTCTTAAAAGAATCTTCTCAACACAAGATGGGAGACGTGCTGTTCTGCGCCTACGTCGAAAATCCAAAACTACCACGGTCACGTCATGTTGTTCTTGTGTGCGGGGACAAGACGGTAGAATCAAAAGTGCATGCGGCGAGTGAGCCATGACTGGTATTAGTGCCTCTTTCAAATACTGTCGACTATTATGGCATGCCGACTCTGAACTTTAGCGTCCAACTCACAGCATCGGTGCACCAGGACTCAAGTATAAAAACAGGATCCTTCTGTACCTAGTACCTTCCTTCTTCACACTACTCTGTCTGGTTGACGAGGGCCGACTAAAAATGTATACTCGCTCAACAATGTGCTTTGCGCAAAGCATTGCGAAACCATATCTATGGTTTCGCCTGTCTGCCGCTTGCTTCAAAATACAGTTATCGAACATCGTATGCCGGCTTGGACCAGGCCTTAAAATACTCTTTTCGCAAAAGAGCGCCGAAACCGCGTGTATGGCTTGGCTTCTTTGCTTCTTGCTTCAAAACCTAGGATGAAGACAGTATGGCTTTGCTCGGAGCTTCTTTCCAACATTACGGTCTTTGTTTCCGAGATTGAAAAGAATCCGAGGAACAGCATGGAGTGATTAGGAACTGGGAAGAAACATTAACATGGATTTGGTCCTTGATTTTATGTACATTCTTGGTTCCTTGTCGACAACATGAAAGGGTGTATTAATGAAAATATTCAGGACCCGAAACCAGAACCATACCCTCAATACTGCTTGCGAGAATGTCGACTAAAAAGCCGACATTGCAAAGACAGGAGCTCATCGTGACTAAACACAAAACCTTGTTTCCCATGTTGACACACGTACCAAAATCCGTACAATTGCAATCAAAGACAATTGTCAGACCCTTATGCATGAACTTCTTTCGATATGAAGCTTGGCGTGACTAAAAGAAAAGGGCTATCTCTTCAGTTCCACATTTGTGTTTTCTGCGTTGTATGTGGCGGAGAAAACAGTTAGAAAGCGGGCAGGAAGTAGTCAGGAAACATTCATGAATGCAATGAGCAAGTGAAACAAATCATGATCTCCTTTTCTCCTTACGAGCCACGCGATATGGCCGGTGAACAAACTTTATAGATAACGGAGTCATGGACCTTGCTGTTCCCCTTGAAAAGCAACCCGGTGGTATGGAAATTAGCACCAGAACACGACATAGGAGAGTTCTCATGTTCCTGATGGCTTAAAATCCTAAATCGAGGGCCTTTTGGATCTGGATAGCGGTGGTAAAAGCACTGATGTAAGGCTTGGTTGATGCTCTTCCCCAGCGACGTATGGTGATGACGCAAATCACGTGCGGTATACGATACGGCAAGACCGACATACCTAACCACAGCCACGATTTTAGTCCGCAAACAGCACTCGCTTAAAACAATTTCCTGTTGAAAGTGAGCTAGAGATGTGCTTCCCGCAGATACTCCAAGCCGCGCGTCGTACAGATTTCCGCTTCCGTCGACAAAGCTCAAAGAAAGCTCGCCTAGAAACCAACACCACGGATACGTCCGCTAGACCGCATGACGGATGCTTCCAAAAATAAACTAGGGTCGGAGATCATGCTACAAGCGCCGACATATCTATTGTTTCGAAGATATACTTACTGGATAACCGCCGGCCGTGCTTCCAGATGCGAGCTTTTGCAGGCACACCGTCAGCCGCCTCTTCTGCCTAGCAGTGATATGACCGTGATACTGGGAGTTCATGTCGCTAGAAGCAGCTCCGGTACTCTTTTGAAATGGCGGATGGTATTCCAAAAATGGATACGCAGCGTGGACGTTCAAGAGGCGTCGAGATCGCCGTTTCGTAGCCACGTCGGCGATTAATTCCTTTACTTTCGTCTAGTTAGTCGTTTAGTTAGTGATGGAGAGTCCAGATTGGAAATCACGCAATTCATCCTTCAGCAAGGAGCAACCGGCTCCACCGGCGACAGTGTACCAGCAAGATCTCAGTACGTGGAAGACGACGACCATCACCGTCCAGAGCATCGATAGCGGCGTGTTGAACGGCAAGCGAGCTTGGCTTGTCTGCTTGACGTTGCAGTTTTCTTGCCCGCACAATGACCGCTTCAAGAAAGCCAATATCATGTTCCAGTTTGAGCCTACCGAGCCCAACCTCGCGAGTACTGCTGTAGTGAAACGATGGGCACCACAGTTCCTCACAGGGAGACGAACAACATCTTCAGTCGAGTGGACATTCGAAGGGTCGCTTACAGCAGGCGTAGACATCCCGGGGAGCACTACTAGAGCAGGTGCCTCTCTAAGTCGCAAGGAGTCCGTCGTGAAGGAGCATTCCTGCAGTATTCTCAGCGACACATGGAAGTCCCCACAGCTTTCCGAGCCCAACGCCGTACGTTTTTATATCCACGAGAACGAGCAATCCAGAGGCGGGATTCCGAATCGACTCAACGCCGTGCTCGTCATACAGTCTGATGTCGCATGTCGAGGGAGAGCAACCGTGGAGACAAACGGGATCAAAGCGATGTACGCGCGAGGCCATCATAATCCGATTGAGTTGCAGGTTGATGTCTCATATCAGCCGAGGTTTCCGGATGGTGTGAAGGATTTCGGGACGCTGGGTACGGCTGAGTGGCAGGTGTTGGTGACTCCGACGCTGCAGATGAGGTATGAAAATAGGATCGATCTGGGATCTTGCGGATGCTGACGCGGCTCAGTGATAGTATTGTTGGGTCTGATCGTTGATAGGCTAACGATATCTCTTGAAATCTTGAAGTAGGAGGAAGGAGAATTATTGTTGCAGGAATGAAGGTAGCTAGATTGGTCTTCGCGTGTCGCATCTATGTAATAGATCAATTATGATATACAACTATTAGAAAGAAATTTCAACCAATTGTAGCCTTGGATGGTTGAGAGATGGAGTCCCTGGTGACCATGCATCTTGAATAACGACGTAAAGCGATTTGACACGCACATAATTCGATATTATTGGCCCTTGTATGGTTATTACTTCAGGACAGCTGCAGCGAGTTCGATCACGTGACGTTACGAGTGTTTGGGATAGCTCAAGCGTAGGTTTTGGAAAAGCGACGTTTCATAAATCGACGGTATGTTCTAAAAGAGGGTTGGTTGCTGAAATGCTTTTTCTCCAACGATGCAGTTTATGCCAGCGGCAGCGGATTCGCCTCGGTAACATAGTCGCTAGCCGTAGCGCTATGGAACGCCATCGGCAGTTAGATTCAATTCACATCGTGACCGTCATACCACTCGTCGTATGACATCTGTTGCATTTGCAAGAGCCAATGCGAATTTTTCTCGCGCTTGCGAACAAGACAGTCATGATCTTTTGTAGGATGCGACAGCCACAGTTGTAAGCCAAACCTTCCCGCGAGTGGCGG
Organism: Paracamarosporium sp. OC-R06-R3; assembly: GCA_019828545.1. Lineage (NCBI taxonomy): Eukaryota > Fungi > Ascomycota > Dothideomycetes > Pleosporales > Didymosphaeriaceae > Paracamarosporium > Paracamarosporium sp. OC-R06-R3. The sequence continues at coordinate 265,789 of JACVRA010000202.1, read as the reverse complement.
CGGGAACCATGAGGCTCTAGGATATATTGGTTGCCCACCAAATAACGTTCTTGTGCTTCGCTTGTTCCCTGCGGTTGTTGGAAGAACCCGACAGGGCCCAAGACTTAGACCAAGCTTCTAGAACAGCGAAGGCCGTGCGTTTCAATACTCTCTGCATACAGGGCTCGCTGTGTGGGCGGCCATCCTTCGAACGACCACAAAGCGACTCTCGAATTCCGTGTTTCACCGTGACAACCGCATGTCATTTCTAGCTCAACACTGGGCACCCGAGAGCAGGCGCTCTGTTTCCCGTGCCGCCTGCTAACCTCATCTAGTTGCAAGGGTCCGTTGTCCCTTGGCAAGCCCGTCGTGTTCGCTTCCTTCTGGCTAATTCTACGCGAAAGGAAAAGTATGATTCGTGGATACAATATACGGACATTGGTTGGCAAGAGACGGGGCGAGCAGGGAGTCGATATTGGTTGGCATGCAAGGATAGATTATCTCACGCGCGTTCGACGTTAATCTATTCTATGTCAGCCTCGGGCTAGATATACATGGTGTACGAGCAGGATGCCTACGCTTAGGAAATCGTTCTCGGTATGCTCCAATGCGCTATGACCTCGTTCGTACGAGACGAGACGTTCATGCGTGGGCCGCGGGATCTGGTTCGCCCCTTGCTCGATTTATGCTTGCATAAACGCTTACTTGCTTGCATGGCTGCAGTCGGTCAAGGCGCTGCTGGGGTTTCGGGTGCAGTCATCGCAGGCTGAGAAGATGGCCCAACAGCCTTGTTGGACGATATGCAGCCGATCGGCGTCTTAGATCAGACTCGTGGGCAGTGTGCAGATCGATGAAGTGGCCCTTGACGATGGGGAACGGGTATGTACGAGTCGGGTGGATCGAACCCAAACTCAAAAGACGGCCCCGGGGAGGGTTAGGCTCATGCGTGCTCACGCCGCGTGCTACCAGGCCCTCGAGAGCCTCGACCATTCAGTGTCACGGAACCGTCATGCGGGCGGGGTGTGCACGAAACGGCCGGGGCCAGCGCTGTTTGCCATGCTGCAAACTGCAAACGCACCTTCCCTACGCCGCCTCGCCCCTTCCCTAATCGTGGGACGCACGAGGCAAGCGCGCGCCGAGTAGCCTTGCCATCTACGGCTCCACTTGCTTCTACACCCAACTTCCTTCGTCCTACCTCCCTCAACACGGCCCGCAGGTGAGAGCAAGCCGCCACCGCCGCAATGGATCGAAGCTCGCTCGCGCCGCCTACCGACCGCGCCGCTCACGTTGCGTGGGAGTTCAGCATCATCTCAAGTGTCCTGCTCGTCACGGCCACTCTACTATTCATCGCAAGGATGTGGACTCGGTGCTTCCCGATATATCGAATGTTGGCCGACGACTATGTCTGTGCAGTCGCCTATGTATGCGTATGCTCAGCAACAACGCTCCTTCTGTGCTCATAATTTGGACAGGTCCTTGTCGTCATCAACTCGTCCCTCTTCTTCAAGGGCCTCGAGTGGACGTTCCCTACCTGGAATGGCGACTTGTCCAAATTCACACTCGGCGATATGGAGACATCCTTCTTCTATGGTGTCATCGCACAGCCTTTCTGGGCTTTCGGCATGGGAGCAGTCAAGACTTCAATCGCCTTGATGCTACTTCGCTTGGAATCCAAGAAGCTTTGGCGTCGGTTCCTATGGGCCATGATTGCATTTCAAGTTGTACTGAGTAGTTACAACATGCTTACGCAACTCCTTGGCTGTTCGCCTCTCCGTAAGACCTGGGACCTTACGCAGAACGTGCCTGGAAAATGTTGGCCATATAATATCCAAACAACGAGTCAGATCACTGTACAGGTCTTTGTCATCCTAACCGATTGGATCTTCGCACTACTTCCGATATCGTTCCTCCGCAAAGTTCAACGTCCGCTTCGTGAGCGCGCCATCATTGGCTTACTGATGGGTTTAGGCGTCTTCGCTGGCGTTGCTTCCATCATCAAGATCAAGCAAATCAAAGCTATGAAGCAGTCTCAAGATACGTACGCCGATATCATTGTCGTTCAGATGTGGTGTTCGATCGAGGCGCTCACGGGTTTCATCGTGTCTTGCGTGCCTTGTTTACGTGGACCGTTCCAGCGTGCCCTGGAGCACTTCGGCATCGTCACTCTACGCCAGACTACCACCTACACCTACGGCAATTACCCTGGAACCCGATACGCAACGAACGTCACAAGCGGAAAGACCGTTAGCGTAGTCGATCCTCCCATTCGCATGAAGAGGGCTGGTAGCTCAGGTGGAGAATCAGTGGAGCAGATCATCTCAGGCAACGAAGCAGCAGCTAGGAATGGCGAAATCTGGTGTACGACTGAGGTACTTATGGAGGAGGAGCAACGGATGCAAACCCCGCGAACTGCGCATGGCAAGATGCCCTGGGGCGGCCTCACGACTTCGCGACGTTTGAGTCGAGGATGAAGAAGTCACCAGCAGCAAGACCACGTATATGCTCTGCATTGACGTATTGGATTTTTCAGATACCCATGGAAGTAAGGCGTTCGGTAGAATGTGTCCGATGTCTTTCGGCTTCTGAGCCTCATGATGGCCTCGCAGAGTAGCGCAGGTACATCGACATCGGACGAGGATAGCTTCGGCATCCCCTGGTACTCGGTCTTGTCACTCGAATACGAAACACCCACTGGTACCATCGAAGCATCTTCACCAGTGATACGTGTTATATCTATCTGACTTCGTGACCCGAGGATCAACATCCCAAGAAAATACCCACATCGTTTATTGTCACAGCAGCCCCATGCCCCGCTGGATCTCTCTTCGCTTAAGCCCTTCATTCTTGTACTTCTTCCATTCACGCTAATATATATCGTCGCCGGCTCACTTGTCAACGTCGTTATCAGATTTCCAGAACAGTCAGCACGATATCACGGCGGCAGTGTCGAACACGATGATTAAGAGATAGTGTAGGCACCTCACGTGTGGCTTTATATTGCGGGACGAAGCGTCGTATACTGTACTGAGTACACCCTCGCAGACCCGTGGGCGTGACAGTGATATCAAAGGAATGGGCGTAGCTTGTACCCTCACCTTATCGCTGCTGTTCATGGAAGGCTTTTTGGGTCAACACAGGCTGCGATTACCCGGCTGATGGGTCCAGAGTGAGAGTTAGGTGTGCTACCGGGCTCCTACCTTTTTGAGATTACGACTCGCCTTCATATACATCCCATCCTCTGACCAGAGCCGCAACAACTTCAAATCCAAAACCTTCTTCTGTCTCCTCTAGACGCCACATATCATCTCAGCCTTGACAAAATTGCACTCGCAAGCATCGTTGGCGGTCCAACGGACCAGAACAAATGTCGAAGACGAGTTATAGCCAACATGTTTTCCGACTGGGGAGACCATGGGTTCAACTGGGTTCGACTCAAAATCGTACATCCACAGACTAATAAGTTCGTAGTAATGTTCGAAGACTTCAAGACCATGCAGCATAACTACGCAGTCCGCGCCGTATAGAACTCTATCGAAAGGACTGGGAGCCCAGCAGACAAAACTCCCCGCGTAAAATGTAAGACACAGTATCTCGGACTAATCAACAGGAATAAGCACAAGGTCTTACAAGTGGTCGACAGCCAGATCAACAGCGTCAGAGCCGACATCGAAGAACCAGTTCAGAGACAGTACTCGTCGGAAGGCCCGAACGTCGGCGATCAGATATCGGAACCGCAGCGACTACACGGAGCTATGGAGGCTTCCAGAGAGAAAATCGCCGATTAAGAATCGAAACAATCCCCATGTGGCCTGAAGATACGAACGGAATCCAGCCATCACATCGAGCGCTGAGCAGTCACTATATTCCGTAACGGTATGACGGTAACTTGGGATTGGAAGCATAGGTTCTTAGATTCCTGCAGTTCATGTGGAAAGAGCGCGCGATCGAAGCTGAGTCCCAGCGCGAAGGGTGAATTTTCCAACAGCAAGTGTAGATCAAGAAGGTCAAGCTGTTCTGGATCTTGGGAAACGACATACATACTTGACCTTTAAACTAGCACCGTGAACGTCAGTTCATAAGCCAATCTCATAGCCCCAAGCCGGCCCCGTGAAGACATCTATCTCTTTGTTCTGACTACTATCTCGCCCTCAGTGTCCAAGAAGCCTCGCCGCCCAACTAGCTCCACCAGCGCACAATATCTCTACATCATCTGCTAAACGCACCATGTCGCGTTCAACGCCGGTTATATTTGTATTCAAAGTCTTATCTAAGCGCCGACCATCTCCTTTAAGCGAGTAATCCTATGTTTCATACGTTTGTCTCTGCTCGTCTTGTACCCTGGCATCTTCAAGTTTGAGTTTCTGTTCAACGAAGAATTTGGATAATCGCGCCGGCAGGCTGCGTAAGTGGATGGGCGGTGTCGCGAAGAGTTCATCGATAGGGATTGCTAGGGATCAGGATATCGTGGATGGAGACGATGAGGTTAAGGATGGACGCTAGTATGGTGGATATTCCTGGGATCCAACGCGTGATCGCTGTTTTGTGAGCGCTTATGTTCTTCCCAAGGTCGGTCTGCTTGCTTTGGGGAGTGTTGAGCTTTTCTATTATGTGTGCGTTGGCAGGCTGTGTGCGAGTGATGCGATTGAGCGGATTGAGAATGGATGTTTGGGTGTTATTAATATTGGATGTCTGGGTGGCGTGTTGAACGCAATAGTTGTAAGTGCTTGAACGAAGCGTCGATTATGATAGCGAGTTTCACAATGTCAAGATGCGAAAGTTGCGTGAAGGGATTATGGAAAGAATTGGAAAGATATCCGGCTCATGCGGCAGCGTCGATTTCTCGAACCCCAATATGAAAAAGAAGATAAAGCTCTGGGCTGGACTTCTGTATTGGAGGCGAAGCCTACCCTGGCTCGAGCCGAACATTCAGAGGCAGGAGCGACTTGCTGCCGCCCGGAAAGGAAATGCGGATCTGGAAGTAGAGGTATTGGTCTTGCAGGTGAAGCTTGCAGAGGAGAAGCTTCAAATAGGAAGGAAGAGAGGAGAGATTGTGGAGAAATTACGGGAGTTGGGGGTTGATGTCTGACGGCACAGCTAGGGAGAATGGAGCCATGCAGCTAAGACTGCCACAAACAGAGCCACGGCTTATCAACTCAAGGTAGGCCGACACAAGGTCAGAGTCTATCTGAAGCGAGTTTCTGAAGCATCACACAGGGTATACAGTGCCAACAAACATGGTTCTGTACGTATTACCTCACAGTTCAAGACAGTGCAGATCAATGTCGATATTGTATTAAGCACAAGGACATGGATATGTACACAGAAAAGCGTTCTCAGGGTGGTACTTCAGACAGCAACCAGAAAGCAACCATGAGCTCGTTGGAATAGTGAAATTGAGCACCATATTCCATTACTCATTTAATTTCTAGTTAATACTCAGCAGTATGTACTGGATCTTCTAGATGCCGCTCCTCATCGGTCCCTGCAAACATTCCATCCGGACATTGTATTCCTTCAATGCATTCCAAAGTTACCCTTAGGTATCGAGACCTTCTTGCATTGGCTCCGTGGTTCACGGGCGTACTTCCCGCGTTGGCTCCATGGTTCACGAGCGTGCTTCCCGTATTGGCTCCGTCAAAAGATATCATGGTTCTCGTGCAAGAGTACGCACCCGTTTGGTAGATCAGCGGGTGTGCTCCAGGCTACAAGATCGTTCGACTCCGTGACCAGGAAAGGCAAGTAGAAATTAGGCTTCTTGGCTGCGGGTACACGATCGTTCGGCGTAAGCTTTGTGAACCGCAAAAAGTCCAGATAGGGTTTCACGATGTCTTGGGTCTCCTCCCGCGGGCTGAACCAAACAAAATAGGATATTTGGAACTCAAACACGGGAATCCGGTAGACAATCTCGAGGAGACGTGCATCTTTGGAACCCCCGTCCGCAACGCCCGGTGTGATCAGCGTGTTCTTGGGCGTTGCGCGGTCACGGAAAAACGCCTGGCGCCGGGAGAGTCGTGCAAGCAAATCATCAGAATGCCGAAAGTAGGCCTCTTCGATTTTCAGTGCACGCAACTCCCGCCGAGCTGCATAATGGACCTGACTATTTTCAATTGCATCAGTATTGATTGAACAGATAGCAACAGATAGTAAAAGGGCTTACCTTTTGTTTTTGCGGATGAGCTTGCCGAGCGTGCAGTACTCTTCCATCAAGCGGGGCTCCGTTGGGACTCCGGTCCGACGGTTTTCATTCACCTGTTCCTTCACAGGCTCATATTTGTCGATCATCGCGGCCCAGTCCCTAGCAGGGGCTCCGTTGGCGGCAGGGTCGAGAGGTTGCACGAGAGACATGTCGATGTCTTCCCTGTGAAACACATTTCCACAGACAGCACAGGCGTACTTTTGTACATCTGCAGGCTTCTGGTCCTCCACCGTCACCTGATGCTGCAGGCAATAGCCGTGGAAGATATGGCCGCAGCCAATAGAAACAATGCGGTTACCTGCCAGGGGATCCAGGCACACAGCACAAGTTTCTTGAATGTTGTTCGGAGCATCACGATACTGGAGCTCAGAGTCCCCGCGGATGAGAATTGGACGATCGGCACTCATTGTATGGCAAATCTAGCTTGTCCTGGCTCCGTGTCCGATGATATAGCTGTAGAAGTGGTGAGATAGAGAAGTCTTGATATAACAGGTCAGTGGCTGCGCAAGGTACTTGTCTCCGCTATGAGCACAGAGGGGTGGACTTACCGTTTTATTCAGGTCTACGTATGGTATTGTACCTGACTCTGGTGTGCATTTCAGGTTGTCAAAGGCTGTTTGACGCGAAGGGAAGGTGTAGTTGCTCTACTCCTACCCTCACCAGACTTTACAATCCTCGCGCTTACCCGATATGGCCAGGTTAACTTACAGTTGCACCTGCGGGAGCAATTGTAGCCACTCTCATATTCACCTGTGAAATCTGATGCTCAATACGCTTCTCCGGTAGTGATCAAGCAGAGTCGTCCCTATTCGAAGTAACGTAAAGTTTGATGTCACAACGGGCAGTGACATCTCGATAGCGCATATATCCTCAAAAATGGGAGGTCATATACGAAGACCCTTCAAAGATCTGCACTAGTCGGCTGAGCAGAACCTCTATAGAGCCTGGGTATCAATCTGAGTGCTCTGTTCTTGAAGCACCTCCTGGGTCAACACGCTGTACTCTGCTCTAAGATTTTTTCGTGTCTTGTCCATCCGGATCATCGACAGCAACAGATGTGCCTCACAGCATAGCCTTACCCCTTTCACTCTCAACCCTCTTTTCCCACTCCCACGAACTCCCCTTAAACCTCCTCTTGCTCCATTCCTCATACACCCTCTTCCTCCCCGTCTCATCCTCTTTCAACATCCTCCTCCAAACCTCCAACTGCTCTTTAAACCCCGGGTTAGGATCACATACCGGTCTCCCCTCCTCAACCCACTTCAACCCTTCCTCCCAACCAACTCCATACCTCTCCATCAAATACGCCACCACAACCGCCGCACTCCTACTCTTCCCCATCGCGCAATGTACAAACACGCCACCACCATTCTCCCCTCCCCCCTCTAATCCCTCTCTAATAAACTTCCCCGTCCGCTCAAACCACTTTAGCAAGTCCTCATTCGGGTCGTCCTCAGCCCAGACATGCATTTTCTTCAGGCCCTTGAGATGATCTGTTGAGTCAAGTCTGGGCTCATAGTCTACTACCGAGAGGACGTGTGTTATCCCAGCGGCTTTGATGAGATCTGTCTGGTAGAGTGCGTACAAGCCGCCGATGTAGAGGTTGCCTGCCCGAGGGATGAGATCGACCCAGCCCATGCCTGTATGTGAGGTACTGCCGTGGAGGAGGTAGGACATATGGGTAGAGTCAGGGAGGGAGATTGGTATGCATTTGGGTAGTCGTTGCGGTGTTTGTAGTTCGGATAGTGGACGAGATACCGAGGTTCGGCGCTGGCTGCGAGCTTACCGAAATGGGCCGAGAGGAGCTATTGGTTTCTGGAGCATCACAGAGTATACACTGGGAACACATATGGATGAAAGACGTATCACTTCATAGTTCAAGACAGTGTAGACTGGATCGATAAAATCTTGGTAGAAACCATAGTAATGCAAACCAATCAACTCTCCGCGCCACGCCACGCCATGGAAGAACAAAATGATCAAATAGGTATCGTATCAGACACCCAACCCTTAAAACGCCCGCTTTCGTAAATGAGGCTCTGTGAGCCGTGTTTTTTTTTTCGTTCAGTGGCCTTTCAAGATTCTCCTTCTTTAGCAACCTCTGCACGCACCTCGCCCTTAACGTTCTCCGTGTCTCTCTCCGACTGACCCTCTTCTTTTGCTTGTGCCTTATCCTTATCCTCAGCCTCGGCCTGCTCCTCTTTTGCGCCGGCCATCTCAACATCTTCAGCGGGTGTTGCTGTAGCTGCAGGCTGCGCTGCGGGCGACTCTGGTGGGGTCGGTACTACTGGAGGCGATTGTGTCCTCGACTCAGTGGCCGGGACGGCTTCTGAAGGACCTAAGTTGGATTGTCAGGATATGTTTGGAGGAATCAAATTGGGAAGGTTTACTGACCACTCGCAGCTGGAACGGTGGCTCCTTCGGCTTCGTCCATTTCGATATCGCCATCTTGGTCAGCAGCAGCAGGAATGGCTGGTGTTCGGGTTCCTGAACCAGTGCCATTAGCAGGCTGGGCAGACGACGCTCCAGAAACAGATCTTCGTCGTCGCGCAGGCTCTCCGTTGAGCCCACGGGTGCCATTTGGAGTCTCTGCACCATCATCCGCATTGGGGTTTTGGAAGTCCATGATGTTGCGCTTCCTCCTAGCGCCTGGCTGCCGTCGCACGCCAAGACCATTCTTATAGTCTTCGTCATCACTCGGGTCGTAGAGCTCCCCATCAGCCTCGATCTGTTGATCGCGTTGTCGCTGCGTAGCGCGTACATCGGGGTTCTCGTCAGCGTCGATATCATTCATCTCCTCTTCAGCATCAGAGTCGTAACCTGCAAGTTGAGGTGGGTTATCAGGGATGTTGGTAAATGCCTCCACTGACGGCTTTCCGGTTCGCCTAATGCTGTCGATTACAGACGACTTGATTTTGTGGAGATAGTCAGCCGAGTTCGCATTTTCCATGTTTGACGGCCGGACATCTAGTTCGTAATCCGGAGCGAAATACTCGTAATAGTCATTGAAAGGCAGTTGCTTCTCCATGTGCTGGTTCACCAGCTGGCCAGTCTCATAAGCCCAGGTTCGCGCAACGTTCCTCATGGTGTAACCACCACCGCCAAGCACAATGACTGGAACTGCAAAGCTTTTTACGTAGCGCACGCAGTTTGCGTGACCGTCCATGCTGAGGTTGAAACAACCAAGTCTGTCGCCAGACAAACTGTCACCACCGCATTGAAGAACGATGGCTTCGGGGCAGTAATAGGTCATGACAGCCTCAATGACCGGCTCGAAAACGTTGCGGTATGTTTCATCGGTGATACCGTCACGTAGCGGAAAGTTGACGGCGTAGTGCTTGCCGTTGCCCACACCAATATCCCTCAGTTCGCCGGTACCGGGGAAGTACTCGCCGTACTTATGGAAGGAAACGGTCATGACGCGGTCGGTCGTGTAGAAAGCCTCTTCGACACCATCTCCGTGGTGTACATCGATATCGATATACAAAACGCGTTGCTTGTATCGCAAGAGCTCGATGATTCCGAGAACGATATCTACAAAGTCAGTCGGGGAAATCACAGGTTACAGATACTGAAGATCTCACCGTTCACATAGCAGAAACCACTGGCCTCGCTTTTCTTCGCGTGATGCAGGCCGCCAGCCCAGTTCACAGCCACATCGCATTTGCCTCTGTTCAAACGGGCGGCACCCTCCATTGTGCCGCCAGCACTTATACCACAGAACTCAAAGAGGCCATCGAACACAGGACAGTCATCTCCGACGTTGTATTTGCTTTGTTCTTTGGAAAAGTTGTCCATGTTGTCAGGCGTGACCTTGTGGAGGAAATCGATGTACTCGTCGGTGTGGAACTGGGTCATCTCGTATTTGGAGGCCGGCTTTGCGCGCTGGAAATAGTCAGTACCTCGTCGGGAGCTTCTGAAAAATGCGACGCACGTAGATCTCCATTTTGGTGTACAGGCCGTAATTCATAATCAAGCTGTGTGCCATTCGTATCCGGTGCGGCTTCATAGGATGACCGGAGACATATGCATAGTTGCCCACGTCGGAGTCGTAGAAGTAGGCGACCTTCTTGGGCTGAGAGGCCACCCCATTGAGGGAGTTGGAGGCGGTTGGGCCCGCGGCATCGGCGTTGTCCATGGCGGGCGCGCGAGTGGGAGCGGCGCCGCGCAAATCGCAGTCTGGAAGAGAAAGTCAAATCGCGACAGCAAGCAGATTGAGCAAAGAATGAAGAGGCGGTCGGCGAGGCGCGGAAGGGACGCGTATCGGCGCTAGCACTGTAGGAGCGGTGACGATACTGAATGCGTTGGGAAAGATGGTGGATGGCGAAGCTACGGGCGCAAGCTCCAATCCCCGCTAGATCCCTGTCCGGCGCCCGGCCAAACTATGCACCGGGCGAGCTTGCCGTTTACACCTCCGGTCAAGTCGCCGCTGCCTCATCATCGCATTACATATTGCCCCTCACCAGATCTCTCGCCCTTCTGCCCTCGACAGACGCGTTAACGAGTACCCTATTCCGACCGAAAAACCCGCGCCATGGACCGGTTAAGCAGGATGCTCGCCGCCGCCCAGAGTATGGGCGGCATGGGTGGTCAACAAGGTGTATGTCTACGTTCACCGTCGTGCTCGTGCAGCTTGCATTCCAGCTATTTCGTGATGCTGCTGCTTGGAAGCCGCTGCTTGCAGCTCCAGTTTCATCCAAAGTCCGGCGCTGACAGTTGCAGGACACCAACCTCATCGATAACTCGGAAACCGTCTACATCTCGTCACTCGCTCTCCTCAAGATGCTGCGGCACGGCCGCGCTGGTGTGCCTATGGAGGTCATGGGTCTGATGCTGGGCGAATTCGTGGACGATTACACAGTACGCGTGGTGGATGTATTTGCGATGCCACAGTCCGGAACCGGTGTTTCCGTGGAAGCTGTAGACCCGGTGTTCCAGACGAAGATGATGGATATGCTGCGGCAGACTGGACGGTATGCATATAGCTAAGCGTCGACTTGGGCGGCAAACTGACATGTCGCCAGGCAAGAGACTGTTGTAGGCTGGTACCACTCGCATCCTGGTTTCGGCTGCTGGCTTTCCTCGGTCGATATCAACACGCAACAATCCTTCGAGCAGCTCACTCCTCGCGCTGTCGCAGTAGTCGTAGATCCGATACAGTCCGTCAAGGGCAAGGTCGTTATCGACGCCTTCCGCTTAATCAACCCGCAAACCCTCATGATGGGTCACGAGCCCCGCCAGACTACGTCGAACGTTGGCCACCTGAACAAACCCTCTATTCAGGCGCTTATCCACGGACTAAACCGCCACTACTACTCCATTGGCATCAATTACCGGAAGACAGCGCTTGAGGAGAACATGCTCATGAACCTGCACAAGCACGTATGGACCGAGGCGTTAATGATGAATGATTTCCGGGACGAGGGCGAGAGAAATAAAGATAGCCTGCAAAAGCTGGTGTCGCTGGCCGAGGGCTACGAGAAGCGTGTGAAGGAGGAGACGGAGCTGACTAAGGATCAGCTCAAGACGCGTTACGTTGGCAAGGTCGACCCGAAGAAACGTACGTGATTTCGCCGGGAATATGTGAATACAAGCTAACACACCCCAGATCTGGAAGACGTGGGCCAGCGCCTCATCGAAGACAATATCGTCTCCGTCTCACGGCAAATGATCGACAAGGAGGCGTCGGTGCCGAAAACGAACGGAAAGTCAAATGGACAACAACCAGCGGACGACGACGTGGAGATGGAGGACTAGAAGTCTGTCTGCTCATCCGTAGATGACGAAAGGAGCGTGACATGCTCTTTTACCCATGTGGAGCCCCCGCCCCCAGTGCCACTTGTTTATGGGTTTCCCCCGTGTTTATGAACGGGGAGACTCCATTGATCTGCCTTGTATTCAGCAAGTCAGTCTACAAAGATCTTGGCATGGTGACCGTCTTAACCACTCCCGATTGGGCATGACATAGGCGGGAGGGATGCCCTTGGTGTACGCTCTATTGTAGCATTCCGAGAGCTAGTTTCAGTAGATTAATGAAAGAATACGAAGCATCACGATAACAACAATATTTCATTCATACTCTTTTGAGTTATTTTGATGTGGCGCGAGGCAACTCTAGCGTGAGCGCGAAAGCAGAATACCACCAGCAATGCAGACCTCGACATGGAGCGAGACAAAGACTAAAAGACCACCAGCGCCGTCAAATGCAATACACAGAGCAGCCACCCGGGCACTAACCCAGCTGTACCCCGCCAGAAGTGTTGGACATGCAGCCTCCTTTTAACCTCTTCTATCCCAGGACATCTCATAGCCATCCAAATTTTCCCTCTCAGCCTCAAGCTGCCTCTACGCCGTCTCTCCCCTCTTCCCCACGACCTCTCCCTCCCTCGGCTTCCTCCCATACACACACCGAACCTCATGATAAAAATGATTCTTCCGATCCTTAATCACGGCGCGGAACTCCCTCACAAACTCCTTAACCTGCTCATACGTCCACCCCAGGATGCGCGTATACAACGCCATGACCCAGCCCTCGAGCCCATCCGCCCAGTTCCTCTCCCCCCACCGTCCCATATCCTTCAGCCGCGCATCCTTCGCCCACGGCCCAATCGGCCAGATGAACTTTTCTTCTACCACGTCCACGAACCCCGCGTCTTCCATCCACCCCCGCATGTGCAGCAGCGTGTCGAATCGCTGCCCCGTCTTCTCAGCACCTACACGCAGTATCGTCTGCGAAAACTCGTGGTACATTTTATCCGCCTTGGTCCCGCCCTCCGGGTCCGCATTCGTCTCCACTGAGAACTCGGCGTGCTCGAACCATCCCCCCGGCGCAAGGTGCGCGTACACCTGGGAGTAGAGAAACGGCCAGTCGCGGATGCACCCCGTGAGCCCGCGGACATGGACGTAGTCGAAGGCAGCGGGTGCATACGTCCACTCACTAGCGGCGTCGTCGATCTCGAAGCGGATGTTGGGCGGCGCGGTCGTAGTCTGCGTGGGGCTGAGGTCTGTGGCGAGGATACTCGCGTCTGGGTGCGAGTCTGCCATGTCGACGGCCCAGAGCCCCGTGCCGGTGCCTACGTCGAGGATGCGCGTGGGGTGCGCGATCGGCGCGAGGTAGAGTTTGTCGTCTAGCGTGAGGAGCCAGAGGTGGTGCACGATGGTTTCGTAGTTGGAGTAGGTTTCGTCGTTGGGGCCGTAGTACGAGCCTTCGCGGTAGGCGTGGTAGCGGCGGCCGTTTTCGTACCGGTAGCGGGTTACGCTTGAGGCGAGGGATTGCCCGGATGTGTAGGAGAGGGAGTCGTCGTCGTCGGACTCGTGGTAGCGGGAGTAGGTCGAGTCCTTGGTGGCGTGTTAGGAGGGGATGCTTGGGTTGAATGGGAGGTAGGTGGTGTGCAAGGCTGAGCTTAGGGGGGCATAGACGGGAGTTGGGTGGGTGGGTTGAATGAGTGTACGCATGGCATGGGGAGGATAGGAGGATCGCGGAGTGAGAAGTTGAATTGACATGACATGAAGAGGAATCGACCACCTACGACGACGATATTGGCATCCTCAGGTCTCATCTTGTCCATGCTGATAGCTTCCCACGACGCGCACAACGCGCAGCGCAGCAGCAGAGCAGCTCAACCGATGGATATGCGACTCTTGTATCCCTTGGACCCAGCTTCCCCAGCTCTTGCTCTGCCTCCCTTCCAGATCTCCCTCGTACGTACCCCTCTTATATATCCCCGCGACTCCGGTACGGTACCGTCCTTTGATGGCGCAATTTCTTTGTCCGGTCCGACCTTCACATGCAATGCAGCACAAGTGCGCTCCAACGCCACGCAAACAGCTTCCTGACGGCGCGCTCGCGATGCTGCGCGGGAAATCAACGCACTGCCTGTCACACCACTGCTCGATCCCCGATAAATGTATACCTATTCCAGCGCGGACCTCCGCTGCGTCCCACTAGCCGCGGCCCAGACCTGACGAGGGCCACTCGGTCGCGGGCTTGGCCACGTGCAGCTGCGGCCAGAGTATCTGCGCAGCGACGTATATGCGACGACGACGAAGAAGCAGCGCAGGACGAAAGCGGGAGAACTCAGGCAGAAAGTCAGGATTGCGACTGAGAGGATGCGATGCGATGCGCTGCGCTGCGCTGCGCTGCTCGATGCGACCAGCCCAGCCCAGCGCAAGCGACCAGGGCCCCAACACTGAAGATCGCTAGCAGCAGATCGGATGGCCCTACGCGTGCGCCGATCGGGCGACAGCCGAGGACCAGCGTGCGCCGACGTCCCCGGCCGCCGCAGTGCCAAAGGATGTGCTCAGGCCGCGGCAGGCGCGCGCCTGCGCTGAGACGCCGGCACGCCTCGACGCTCGTATTCACCATGGCATAGGCCACCGTGTGCTCGGAGAATAAAGTTTCTCAGGAGCACCCGTCGCTACCGGGTCTTCGGACAGGAGTGGCGCCGATCTGCCGGGTCGGGCGTGAGGGGGCTGATGGCGGTTGGGGGCTGCTGCTGTGCCTCGTCTATACGGCGAGTACGCTCACGATGCGGATGCGTCCAGCAACGCAGGTCATGGGGGGACGGGGCATGCATGTGAGACCAGTCTATCTATTTCAGCGGAGCAATGCGCTGTTCAAGCACTCTTTTCTGCTGCTGCTGCTGCTGCTATTCACCGCTCGGTCCGCCCTGTTGTCCCCGCCCGCTGCGAAAGCAGATCCGTCAAAAGACCTGCTGTGCACTTTTTGTCCGCCTGCCCGGCGCCTACACAGTACAACGACATCCAAGCACGCCACCGTGTATCTATCCCCGTGCTGGGCCTGTAAAATGATGCCCTCGCGCTTCCAAAACAGACAAACACTGAGCCTCCTGCCCCATCATTAAGCCGCCCATGACGTCAATCCGTGACCATGTCTTCCCCGTGAACGCCTCGCAAAGCGACCAAAGAGCGGAAGACACCGGAACGTACAAAAACATCGATCCCACCACTTACGCCATGTCGAGATCGCCGCCAGGCCGTAGCCGCGAACGGTGGAAGCAAAGGAGAGCTAAGGAAAGGAAAGCTAGGAACGTATACAAAAAATACAAGAAAGTCTTTTGGACAGGAAACATTTTATGGACAGAAAGGGAAAGGGGTCGCATTCGTGGACTGCAAAGCGCAGCCCCGACCAAAAATTCTTGACCGGCTGGATAGCCTTCAAAGTTTTTGTAGAGAGCATCCGGCTCTGCTCCTCTGGTGTCATGACGATCCACAATCCATGTGCATCATGTCATCGGGACATCAAGGATGCCCAGGAGGTTTGCCCCTGTCTTGGTTTTCGCGGTCGTCTTTTGCCCGCTGAGCTGCCTTTGACTTCTTTGTCCGTTCATCGTCGGAAGAGAAGGCAGAGTGGCTACTACTGTCGTCGCCAAGGCCGATGTTACCGTCCTTCGACTCTCTTCGTAGCCTGTCTGCTTTGTCTTTGAGCAACTTGGCCTGTTCCGCGGCCCTTTGTGCGCGGATCTGCTTCTTCCACATGGCGGCATAGTGCCCGTTCATCTCAAGGAGCTCTTCATGGGTACCGCGCTCAGCTACCCTGCCCTTGTGAAGCACGAGGATCTGATCAGCATGAGTAATGGTACTGAGTCGGTGGGCAATAATAAGCATAGTGCGACCCTGTGCTAGTGTGGTAAAGGCTTCCTGAATGTGTTGCTCCGTCTCCGTGTCAAGGGCAGCGGTCGCTTCGTCAAGCATGATGATGCGTGGATTCTTCAGGATCGTGCGGGCAATAGCTACACGTTGCTTCTCACCTCCTGAAAGGCGCAGACCGCGCTCACCAACCTTGGTATCGTACTTGTCCGGGAAGGACAAGATCTTGTCGTGGATACTTGCGGCTCGGCAAGCAGCATATACCTCCTCATCTGTGGCCGTTTGGTTTGCGTACCTCAGATTATACATGAGCGATTCGTTGAACAAGACCGTGTCCTGGGGTACAACACCAATGTGGCTTCGAACGGAGTCAATGGTAAGGTTTTCAACATCGTTACCGTCAATCTGAATGATACCAGATTGTGTGTTATAGAAGCGATACATCAAACGGAAAACGGTCGATTTACCACCGCCCGACTCTCCGACGAACGCAGTCGTTGTTCCGGGCGGGCAATGGAAATCTAAGCCAGTAAGGGCAGGCTTGCGTTCATCGTACGAAAAGTGAACATCCTTGAAGCGAAGATCACCCTCGCACGACGGCAGTGTCTGGGCGTCCGGCTTGTCCACGACGGTCGGCTGCTCCTTGAAGAGCTCGAGCATACGCTCCGAATTGATCAATGCAGATTGGATCATCCGGTAGAATGTCCCGAAGAAATTGAGCGGGCTCTGCAGCTGACCCATGTACGTTACGAGGGCAACGAAATCACCAGTCTTTTGTTCGCCTTTGACGACTTGATGTGCTGCAATGAAGCAGACAACAAGCAGCCCCAACATGAAAACCATGTTTTGGGAGACGTTCATGAGGTTAAGCGAAAACAGAACCGTATACTCTGCATCCTGGAACTTGCGCACTGCGTTGCGGTACCGATTGAACTCGTACGCCTCAGCGTTGAAATACTTGACCGTCTCATACGATACCATGGAGTCATTCCTGCATGAGTTAGCAACACAGGATATAGTGTCATGGGATCAAAACTAACTTGACGGCATCTTCTTCACGATCCGCATTGACCATTTCGCGGCGTATTTCAGCGCGCCATTGTGCCATGCGGATGGTCAGGTAGATGTACCAAAACGTGACGATGCAGAGAACTAGCGCATAAGTAGCGTCGAACTTGTACAGAAAGTAGCCAACAGCAACAGCGAGATCGACAAGCATCGGAACGACCTGAAAGGTCACCTGCTCCAAAAAGGTGTTAATAGAGCTGCCTTTGCCAAGAGCGGAGAGGACCTCGCCCGTCTTCTTGCCGAGATGAAAATCCAAGCTGAGGCTGTGCACGTGCTCAAATGCCGCGACGGACAATTCCCGATAGGAATACTGTCCTACTGGGATCCAGAGCGTCGATCGGATCGCCCCGAGCAGGCCGTTGTTGCCTTGGATAAACCGGAAAGCGATGAAGAGCATAATGGCCTGCCACGGGTTTCCTCTCGATCCATCTTCAAGCCTGTCGGTAATGCGGCCAATTTGATCGGGAACGAGCACGTTGACGACACGCTGAAGCAGGACGATGACGAAGCAGACAATGACCATGATCTGCAAGCGGCGGTCTTTCGACGGCCACAGATACGGGAAGAAGACCTTGTAGCCCTTGAGGTACTCCCACCAACTGCGCGCGGGTGCGCCCGTGGGCCTGCTCCAAGCGGGAGGAGCTCCTTCGGTGTGTTGGTGTTTGCCACCGACAGGGTGGACCGAGCCATATGAGCCGTTCGCGTGACCATTTCCCGCGCTACCTTCCCGCTCAGCGCTCCCGAGCAGCGAAGTGGTCTCGCTGGCGCTACCGGAATCTTGTGCAGACTTTCGCTGTGGCAGTGTTACGAATGCCAGGTAGAAGCCAATCAAGGCCAGGAGGAGCACAATGCGCGTAAAGTCAAAGGCGACCTCGCCCGCCTCCCAGCGCGTCACGCCCCAGCTGACGTAGTCCTTGGTGGGATCCAGAGTGGGCTGCTCGTGCGCATGCGTGTAGAGGGCAAGGGACAAGGCGACCAATGCAATCTCGAGCACGGCGGCCACGATCCATGTGGCGAGGTGGGCGGCGGTGGGCGAGGGCTTGGAGTCGATGAGCGAGATGGTGAACAGGCCGTAGACGAAGAAGGAGCCGATGAGATAGACCTGGGCGAGTCAGCAGAGGACGTGGCACAGCAGCACAGCAGCACAGCATCACAGCAGCACGAGGGCACATACGACGACGTGGTTGCCGGCCCACCAGTGCTCGGTCTTGTCGATGACGGCATGGGCAATGCTGACGGTGGCATTGCCGATGAAGGAGGCGGCGGCGAAGAGCGACAGCCAGGTGAAGAGCAGCTTCTGCGGGTGCGTCACGTCGTCGTGGGACGTCTTCTTGACGAAGTTGCGGGTGGGATCGGTGGCGGGCAGCGGCTTGCCCCCGGGGCCGGTGGTGGTGGGTTTTGCGACATTAGCATTAGAATTAGAGGCGGCGATGCTGCGGACGGTAAAGGCGACGAGGAAAAAGAAGAGCAGGAGGACGGGATAGGCGTATTGCAGCACGACGAGGACGGAGCTCACGGCGCGGGCGAGGTCCCACGGCTCATGGTCGGCGTCGGGGCGGTGCGCCATGGTGGGCTGGCCGGCGGCGGGCGGCGTGCTCGGGGGGCTCGCGGCTGGGAGTGCGGCGGGGAGGGAGGAGGAGGGCCTTGGGCGTGGGCGGGCGAGGTTACAGAGAGAGGCAGCGACGCGGCATGGTGTTGAAAAGGTGGTTTGACGGGCACAGGGTGTGGAGCTTCGGAGCTAGCAGCTGCATCACGACGCGCAGTAGCGGGGCGGCCAGAACAAGCCGCCGCTCGCTGCCCCTGTCGCCATGCGGCCTGCAGCCGGTGCATCAATTCACCCTCGTCCCGGCGCAGCGTCTCGGAACGGCGCCCGCAGCGTTGCACGTCGCTGGCGTCCCGCTACGGCCATTCGCCCTCACCGCAACTCAGCGCCGGACAGCGCGTAGAGACAGCACCGCTTGCACCGGCACGCCCCAGGGACTCCCCCAGGGCCACCCCCCCAGGCACCCCCCTCCCCCCCCTCCCAGGCACACCCCCCCATGGAGCCTCGCCGCGCTTCATCCGCCGCGCCCATCCCGCCGCCGCCGCCGCTGCCCCCGTCCAAGGCCTCGTACTTCTCGCGCCTCGTCAACCAGGTGCACACGACGTACGGCAGCCGCCCGCCAAGCGCGCAGACGAATCGCCCCGACGGCCGTGCCAACCCGCTTATACCAAAGCTCCCGGGGTGAGTGACTCGCCGTTGCGTGCTGTCGCCTTGGGCACTGATGCGTCAGATCCTCTGCTCGTGAAGCCTGCTGACCCGCCCAGCGTGCGATCCGGCTCCTCGCAGCATGCAAGCCACAAGACAGGCCTCCCTATAGAGGCCCTCGACTCAAACCGCGACCGCACCCATGCCATCCTGGCCGGCAAGGAGATCCTCAAGACCGTCCGTGTCCACCAGCACGACGCCAGCATCGTCGAGGACACCAACCTGCGCGCTGCCGTCATCAATTACGCCGACCACTCCCACTCCCTTGCGCGACAGCGCAATGGCCTTGGCATCCAGGACGTGAAGTGGTCTCACGGCCAGTTCAACACCCACATAGCCACCGCCGCCGCCAATGGCAAAGTCATCCTCTATGATCTCAACCGCGCCGGCGTCGAGCTGGCTCGCCTGCATGAGCACACTCGCCAGGTCCACAAGCTGGCCTTCAACCCTCACCAAGGCCACTTGCTGCTGTCTGCAAGCCATGACACCACCGTCCGCCTGTGGGACCTCCGCGACACGAGAAAGGACATCATGACCTGCCGCAGCAGGGACCAGTATGCCGGCATCAACGGTGCCATCTATGACATCCAATGGTCGCCCACTGACGCCGTCGAGTTTGCCTTTGGCACTGACAACGGTACCATCATGCGCTGGGACTACAGCAACAACAGGGCTGCCAAGCAGAAAATCACTGCCCATGACCAGAAAACCTGCACCGCCATCGACTGGCATCCCGACGGGAAGCACTTGCTCAGTGCCGGTCTCGACCGAACCGTCAAAGTGTGGGATTTTTCCGTAGGCATAAGGCGACAGAAGCCAGTACTCGTGCTCTACACCCCATATCCCGTTCACAATGCACGCTGGCGACCGCCCAATTGGTCTGACGAAGGTGCTTATCAGTGCACTCAGCTTGCGACCACTTATGACCGTGACCATCCAGCCATTCACTTGTGGGATTTTCGACGTCCGTATTTGCCTTTCCGAGAAATCAACAAGTTCGCTAGCGCTGCCACTGACATGCTGTGGCACTCGCGTGACATTCTTTGGACCGTTGGTCGAGAAGGCATCTTCCAGCAGAATGATGTCCACCATGCGCCCAGGGTCCTGGATCGCCGAAATCTCCAGGCAATTGCAGTATCGCCAAGCGGAGAGATCGGCGGTGTCGCTCAGAGGAGGCTACGAAGCCGTCGCTCGTCAGCCCTGGCATATTCAGACGACACGTATGCTGCTGGTGGGCCCAGAGATAAGCGTAGCAGCCCAGAGAAGTCCAGCCTGCGTAGTTCCGCAGAAAACAGTTTTGATGAAACGTTCTTGTTGTCCAAGAGACACCATGGTCGCACCTCAAGCAACAGATCCGCCAAATCATTCGGTAGCACCCCTCCCTCTGACACTGCACCCAAAGTAATGTTTCTCACCGATTCAATGGCCGTGCAACATGAGACTGCAAGACCAAATCAGCTTGCCTTGCGAGGCATGCTTCCTGGAACGACTAACGTTCAGATGTTTGCCTATCTCGCACAAAAGTACAAGGCAATTCCGTTGCCAGACCCTCCTACGTTGCAATCCTTCATAGATGTGCAGCACGTCTTCGAACAGAATGCTGAGTACGCACAAAGAGCTGCATTCTATAGACTTGCCACCACATGGAGGTTTGTTGGGCTGTCCGTGGCTAACAGCATGCAACGGCGAGCGCAACTGCACAGAAATCGACGTCGAGTGAAGACCAAGCCCACAACTCTAGCGCCGTCCGATATCCAACCAGAACCTCCCTCAGAAAAATTGACAGCACATGACAAGCAAACAACTCAGTCGGTCCCCGCCACCCGCGCACACGTAGACCTAGACCAGACCTCTCCGTCGGTTTCTCACAGCACAGGCCAACTCATTGCCACAGTCGAAAGTACCTCGAATCTTGCCACCCCACTTGCGCGTCCACTTACAGGTACATATGCACTTCCCAACGAAAAACAAAAATCTCAGCTGCCTGATCTGGATCGCGATGAGAAGATTGAGCTGCCTCCAGCCATTACTGGCCCTCACTCAAGCCATGGTCTACTCGCCCCAGACAATGCAAGCCGAGTCCAGACTGTCGATCGGACCAACTTCAAGGGACCGCAATGGTACCATTCATCGGATGACTTTGATGAGCGCAGGGCCATGGTTGGTAGTTGGCGGGCACCACCCCGAGTGCCCCTCAGTTTTCAGCCCCCCGAAACCAAAGGGCTGAATATACAGGCGCCACCTCGATTAGATCGCCATGACTCTGACGAGAGTTTTGCCATGTTCTCTGCTTCGACTGACTCACAGCGTGGAAGCTCTATGCCTAGTTCACTCAACAGCGGCAAATTTGATCCACACAGCGTCGATGCGGGATCTCAGCAGCACCAACAAGGCCTCTTTGGGGAGTCAAGCTTTGGGAAGCCAGGGCCGTCACTTGGCACCGCAGATCAGCCTGAACAGCTAGGCCAAAGTGTTCAAATATCGCCTACAACGGTCCCCATGGATAATAACCCGACATCCTCGCGCAACCGCGACGGGTTAGGCTCGGTCCGCGATGATGCGGGCCGATCAGCAGAATACGATAGCCAAGAGCAAGCGGTTCACGACATTGAGAATTTGCGCCGAAATAACCAGCTGCTTCGTCACGATAGCTCTGAATCGGAGGCGTTCACGAGCAGTGGTAGCGGACTTTCTGTGGGTTCGTTGATGGAATACAGCCATGATATGGAAGCCAGCGGGACAATTGTTCCTGAAAGGCACGACGACACAATGTCTCCGCTGGGGTTGAAGCCCCCTGCTACTCTTACGCATGCAACGGAGAGCGCTCCTCCGACACTTGATCCTGCAGCCGAAGACCCCCTGCTATTGGAAGACTTCCAAGCTATGCAGATCGACGCAAATGAAGACTCACCTTTTGCTATGATTGGCGTGCTTGAAAACCTTCTCACATTCTTCACCGACTCTCAAAGCGATGCACAAACCTCTTCGCTTCTTCTACTTCTGCTGACGCCCTTGCTGTCTCAAACGCGCGGCGACCCCGGACAGTCAGGCCTCGACCTAAAGGCTACACTGGCCGCCTATACAGAGACCTTTACGGCCCTGGGTCTCTCTCCTATGCAATCGGAAACAATTCTATCTACTGAACTGAAACAGATCATTGCGGCAGGCGTCAATCCCTATCAGGCCGAAGCAATCCTTCACACCTACCATTCGCAGCTGCATAGTCTTTCATTATACAATGCGGCAGCCACTATACGTCGACTTGCATATCCGACGTATCCCGCCGTTTACGAACAAGCCCTTAAAGGCACACAAATCGGCCTGTTGTGTCTCAGTTGCAAGTCGCCAATCAACAACCCAAAAGATAAGATGCGTTGCGAAACATGCAAACGAGCCCAAGCACCTTGTCCAATTTGCTGGGGTCGCTACCCTGCATTCGAGGCTGTCACGGCGAAGAAGAAAGCAAAAGCAAAGCTCCGCACAGGCGTCACGAATAGAGACCATAAGAGGAAACGCTCATCTTTACTCTCAGGCATAGTAATTGACGTTGACGGAGGCGACGATGACCCGTCACCCAGTGTACCGGAGGATATATCTCCACCAAAAGCAATGTTATGGACATGGTGCCCGATTTGTGGACACGGCGGACACAGCCATTGCCTCTCTACATGGTTTTCCGATGCAGCCATATCTGACGGTGCATGTGCGACCGAGGGTTGTCTGTGTGATTGCGTACAAGGCAAGAGACGCGAAGAGAAGGTGCAACAGATCCTCCAATTGAGAGCAGAGAAAGAACGGTCAAGGATTGTCAGAAAAGGTGACGATTGGAAGGTCAACGAAAGCAAAGCCGTTTCCGCAGTCCGCGGAGCCTTTAACGACAGTGCTCCGGACATGGCCCAAAATGCCGGTCCAAGTACAGGCGCGCAAGTTCCACGCACGAAGGAAGACGGTCGGAGGGTCCGTGTAGTGGAACCGCATACCGAACAGCACTAGCAGCATCCGATGCACAGCAAAACGACGTCTTCGGCAAACTGCCGAAGTGAGCAGCGGCACGATGAACGTCTCCGGTCTTACCAGTGCAATTATACGCCGTGTGTAAAAAGCCCCGGGTCTCGGCCGAGGCGACCCGGAAGACTTGCCCTGCATTCACTCCAGAGTATGAATGCAACAGCACGAGACGTCCGCTGTTGCATAGTCACACCGCCTCCCGCACGCTGTTGTGCCAAGATCTACAACTGATGAGATCTTTTACGGGATACCGGTAATTCTGGACGCCGAATGCAGAAGGCTGTTTCTGGTTGGTTTTAGGTGGGCCCTGCCACGTGTTTTGGAGGCTCGGTTGTCATCTTGGAACTCGGATACAAGACTGATGTGGGGCTAGCGGAGGACAGGCCCTCGGATATATCCTACAGTAGAGCAACACGACGAAAAGGCGGTGGCGATTATCACGATGCTAATATGCGTATCAGGTTGGGTTTCTGTATGCTACATTATCCGGCTGGACAGGGGGTTCTCAATTCGAACATGAATGCGAATTCGAAGCCAACACGGCGCAGATAGGCGCACGAGGAATGTTGGATCAATCAATCTTCATAGGGCTGAGGGTGTGCCCCCCACATTCTGACACCAACTTTCGGTATACCGCGTTCTACCACTGTCGTTATCGATCTAATCTAGTCGGCTTCCTAATCCGATCGAATACCACGGGATATGGGCGCAAGGGGCTTCCGTGGGGAAACAAAAGAAAACAAAACACCGTGCCGCACCTCTGGAGGTTTCTGCCAGCATACGAAGCGATTCCTTCGGATCATCAGAGCGCACGTCCAACGGCTAATTTACTCGTTCACTAATGTGTAACTGTGCACCCGTGCGCCTTCCTTAGACGGCTGTCGCTGTACCCTCCGTTCGTATTATCTCCTTTCTCGCCTAAGTATCCCGGTAGCTGGTTGTAACCGAACAGCAAGCATCGCGTGCTACGTTCCTGCGTCTTCAGCCGACCTTGTAGCCGAGCGTGCATGTACGTACCCCGTCGAATGAACGCTACACGCTTGTCAATTCCATGTCCGCTCTGTGGCCTGCCGGTCCCTACCCAATTGCGTCCACGCCGTGACATGGGATATGCGCGGCAAACCCATATCGTCTGGACATCCAACCAGGCAAACAATTACTAAACCTTCGGCGACGAAGTGGCTCCGACTCGACTCGGTCCAGCTCAATCGATTCGCGGCGCGGACTCGCTCCTCCTACCCCGCACGTGCGCATGCCGCGCTGGAGCCCTCAGACTTCTCTCTCGTCTCCGAGAACACCACAGTGCCAACACCACCTCGGGACCGGCTTGGGCGCGGCGCCGGATCGGGCGCCCTTGTCTGACCGGTGTGCGCCCTGTGCAGCTGCGGACCGAATCACGGCTTCCGTCCGCCATGTAGAGTAAGCAATCGCATCTCTCCACCGCACGACGCGCTTCAGCCCTGAAGCCACGATATAGCATGATGTGGCAGCTTCGTATACTTTAGTGGTTCTCTGATCGGTCAGTCGAGACGCTGTCCTCGCAATCCCAGTTCCGCCCTACCCTGCCCTGCGAATATTAAAGCTGGTTATCGGTCAAAGGGAGCTTGCCAGTGACGTGGTGGGCTGGACCGAGGGTAAGGCGAGATATCGAAGATGGCTGCTCCGCTCGGCCATACGTGCGTACAAGGAGAGCCGACAATCATGCCCCCATCGGTCGCCGGGGAAGCATCCCGTTGTGCGCTGTGCAGCGCTGTGCGACCCAGCGCTGTACGAGATTCCTTGTCATCCCATGTCATGTCATTGTCATGTGCTTCTTTTGTGCTCCCTCCCGCTCATTCCACCTCACATGCACTCGCTCGTGTCGGCAGGCAGAGGAGCACAGCGTTGAGTCGGCGAGTCTAGCACCAGGCGGGCAGGTCCAGACGTGCGCTTTTTCGTCGAGAGTTACACGGCGCGGGGGTTGCGCAGGCTTGGTCGTGATACGTGTGGGGTGGCTGGCGGTTCGGTTGCGTGTGGCAGCCATTGAAGCGAGAACGTGGGGCAAAGGTAGGACGACGGTGAGACGGGCGAGGCGGGCGTTGCGGCATGCTCTTTGTTTCAGGAGAAAAAGCAAGAGCACAGTCATGAGCGCCGTTGTAGGTTGCAGCAGGGGTCATATGATAGGTCGGGAAGGTGGAGCGAACATGGGTCAAGTGATGCATGGCATGGCATGGCCTGACGTGGGATCTAGACGAGCGCAGTGCGTACTCTGTGTTTCTCTACGAGAGTCCTTCACCGTTTTACGTCTCGCAGGAGAGCGCACCCACCGTTTTGAAGCGCGCGCGCTACGTCAGCGCTGAGTTCTCGCATCTGGAACTGCCCATGGCGTCTCGCCTGCTACAGTACCCAGCTGGAAGTGCGTGCAGATGCCACACGTACCGATATTAGGGCTGGCTGCGAACGGTGTGACGAGACCCAATACATGCACCGTAAATTGAAATGCAGGAGCGAGAAGCCTCTTGGGGCCCAACACTGACCCAGCAGCACGGTTCGGTATCGGATTACGGAGCAAGCGACAAGCAGGTTGTGCGCGGTGATTTGAAGAATCTGTTCATCTGATTAGAGCATCGGGACTAACATCGGTCAAGATTCGAATCGATAATCTCAACAATGAATGAGGAGTCGTAGCTGCAGGGTTAGCGCGCAGCTTCGTATGGGTGTTCCAGCCAATCGCTCAGGTGCGAGCGATGTGCTTGGTCGCAGTGTACTTCTTTGACACGTCAATGCTCGCTCACAGGGTGCCATCACAGAGTGTCATCTTTCTGAAACGCAGACAAGTGGTTGTGAACCAGCATGAAGCCAGAACCGAATTTTGTTGATTTGATCGTCTAGTGGTAGAAACCGATGTCCGTCAATCGTGACTCCGTAACAGCACTCATGAGATAGGAGAAGGCCTCAGGTAGCCATGAAATGCATTCCGGTAACCTTTTTTGTTCATCCCAGAGCCGGTGTACTCCTGGTACCTGTCAGTCTATTTTGTCCAAAACCCGGCATTGCATGGAGACACAACATACCCACTCCCACAGTCATTTACCGGGACGCGCTCCAGACGCCCTTGAGGAAGCCGTCCTTCTGTGTGAGCCTGTTCATCGAGTCGTCGCTCTCGCCCATGGCGCGGACGAAGCCGCTGAGGGCGTAGGTCTGGTTGTCGCCCGTGTAGCGACCGTTCTCGTCGACCTTGCCGATGCTGATCTGGACAGAGGCGTGGTCCTTAGCCTTGATGATGCGGCCGGTGGCGCTGCACTTGCGGGGGACGTAGACTGCGCATTCTCGTTAGCACTCTGCTATTCCAAAATCGTAGGCGAGGCCTGAAATGGCGGGGTCGATTGTGGGCGGGACATGGCGGCGCGGCGGCGGCCGTTTTGGGGTGGGCTTACGGTCGACGAGCTCGCCGCGTTCATTCTCCATTTTGACGGTTGTGAGGGGGACGTCGAGGGTGTTCTGGGGTAGGCGTTCGTGAGGTTGTCGTCGGTCGCGGCACGAGAATGTGGGTGCGAGGGCCGGTTAGCGCTCGCCTTGGCGGACTAGTACTCATGTGCGTTAGCGCTTCGCCAGTGGACAACGGCTGTGCCATTCGCCTCTTGAACGACAGTGAATTACCTATCGAATACGTATTTCGTCCTCACAATACTCACATCCCGTGAAATCAATAACGCCAACTTACTATGTCTTCAGGTATTGGTTGTGAGACAAGAGACCATTTCTTCCCTGTCTTCGTGTACTCGTTCTAGGTAGAACATCATGAGGCATAGTTGGATTGATGCATACCTTCGAACCCACCTGCATCGTCTACACTTGAATCTGAACCTTCTCGATCTGACGCTCCATGCCCTATCCTAAAACCATTTAATACCTCGGGCCTAACTAGTCTGTTACAGATTATAATATTTTCCGAGTCTATTGTGCAATCTCGATATCATCATTGGGATGATACAATCGTGTAATTCAACAGACATGAAGAGTATCATAGGAACCTAATTGAGACTACAAACGTTACTCTTTATACAAGAATCGATTGATACCTAGAATAGCTTGATGTTTATGTGCAAAGCTATAGTGAAATGATGCCTTTTATGAACATATGCAATGCCTTCATGACAATATTCAATGTCTAGATGAATTAGCACGATTGAAGACATATATTAATATGTTGATATTTTTGATAGGATGGGTAGGAAGCTGAGCCCGGAGGTTACTCACCCATATAAGAACGACTGGGATGGTCCTAATTTCGGTAGCAAGGAGTGATAGAAAGGCGCTCCAGATCCATTCATTAAAGCTCTCTCTATCCATGGTTGACTTTACGCACGATGCATGTATCTATCTTATGTAGCATTCTCAGGTCATTACCAGCGGATCTTTGTCAAAACAGAACAAGACTAATGACGTCACTTTAAGTACCTTTCGTGCATCGACGGTGTTGAGTAAGAGTATCAATGAATGCACTAGGAATTCGCCCCGGACACAATATGAGTCGCGAGATCAGTCCTCCACCGCCGAAAAGGCGAAAGACATCCACCACCAATTCACCGTCTGCCAAACCAAGGACGCCTTCGCCTCCTGCTCTTCCGCATGCCGATACAATGCGTATCTTTTCCTGGAATATTAATGGCATAACACCCTTCCTCCAGAACACAATTACCAACTTCTTCCACTCCAAAAAGCCGAATAATGGCGAAAAAATTCCACCAGCGTCCCTCCGCGGCTTTTTACAACGACACCACTGGCCTGCAATGCTCTTTTTGCAGGAAGTCAAAATCGCATCCTCGGATACCAAAACGCAAGACGCTGTACGAAACGCGGTGAACTCGAGATTACCATTCGAAACATCCAAAGCACCTAATTATAAAGCGCACTTCACGCTACCTTGTGATCTACATAACGCAAGAGGTCTACGTGGAAACGGCAAGGTCTACGGAGTATGCAGTATCATAAGGGAGGATTTTTTGACGGATTTCCAAGCCAAGGTACGCACGGTGAAGTGGGACCAGGAAGGCCGTGTATCTGTTGTAGAGTTGAGATGCCTGGATACAAAGCTTGCGTTGTTCAACATCTATGCGGTCAATGGTACAGACAATCCGTACCGAGATCCTATCACAGGTGTGATACGAGGGACTCGGCATGATAGAAAACTCGCGTTCCATCGCTATCTCATGGAAGAATGTCTGGACCTGGAAGAAGATGGCTGGGAAGTACTACTCGCTGGCGACATGAATGTCGCGCCTTCTGTTATCGATGGTCATCCCCGTTTGCGTACATTCCCCCAACAACATGTCGTCAACCGCGCGGACTTCAACGCTAGATTTCTTAGTGGAAAAAAGCAGGACGAAGAGAAAGTATTCGACGGCATTGATGTTTGGAGAAAGATGAATGAGAATGAAAAGCGGTATACGTACTTTCCCAGAGGTAGAGAATGGGGAAGCAGCTGTGATAGAGTGGATTATGTGATTGTGGGGAAGAATATGTGGGATAAAGGAATGGTACAGGGAGCCGGGATTTTAGACAGCGAGGCAGAGCGTGGACCTAGTGATCACGTTCCAGTCTGGATTGACTTGAAGTTGTCTGACACCGACAATCAAGTAAGACGCAAGATTTCTGGCTGGAAATGAAAGGGAAAAACGATGAGCAACTATAGTACTGTTTGAGAAGCTCAGGCACTGTTTAGCCCTCTGAAGCAACCTACGGTGATCGATTGTTCGGCACGGCGTTGCAAATGCTTTGAACGTCCGGTTCACACCCCGTTCGCCATAACCTCTTAGGAATATCAATCTAGTCCTTCTCGAAGGCCTTGTAGAATGCCACTTTCACAAATCTAATCTCAACCCATGAGTTACGGATTCGCGTTAAACTTGGCGGCCTGCTATAAGGTCCATCTCAACGATGTATAAAGTACGCTTGAGCATACGGCTCTAGTGGAGTTGAATAGTCGCTACGTCTACGCCTCGAATCAATGAATAGGCCCCTATAGCGACATAAATACAGAGCTCTGCTGCACAGCCTTCGGTTTTATGATGATAAACAGCTCCTTCGTTGCCGGTGAGGATCCGGCGGGCGGTGTTGAGGTATACACAACAGGAATACTTATCAGTCTGCAAGCAGTCGTCCCCGTTAATCTCCACGTCTTGAGTGATCGCAAATTGCGGATATGACAAACTAGGAAAGTGAAAAATTCATCGTAGTCGATCAGAACAACTTCCAAGGCTGGAATAGGGCGTACGCAGATGAGCAGTGATGGTTGCGTTTCCATCAGAGTGACAAAATACTGAGGTGCAGACTGCACAGCACTACTGTAACGGTTCCACCTCGAAGCATGGGACGATTTTTCTTGTGTTAGGGGCGATAGCGACATCATTTTTCGCTACATGGGACTAGATAGCAGCTTCGATCGGGTCAGCCTGCGCTCCCTTGTGATAGAGGAGACCTTGGACTGGCGTCGATGTAGGACCGATCACATCAATCCCATCAACTCGATTACCTGCCTTGTTAAGCAGTAGTTGCATTGCCGTCGCGCTTAGCAATATTTGGTCGTTGTCAATAAGATTGAACAGGGCACAACCTGAAAGGGTAGGATGTACAAAGTCATCAAAATCCGATGAGGAGTTGTCAGGTGATAGCTGACACATGTTGAGATATGCATCGATGATGTTGTGTAAGTTTAAGCTAAATTGACAGCCTTCGCGTGCTGCCTTTGCAAGCAGCTCCTAATCGTCGTGACGTTACCCAACCCAAATGAAGATGAGAATTCTGGCTAAGATTGAGATAAGAAAGTAACTAGAACTGCTTCAGAGGCTTAAGCACTATTCAAATTTCTTCCACAAGCGACGTACAAAAGCGACGCCCAGAAGCGACACAGTATTCAATCGTCCAGCACAATCTTGCAAACACTTTGCACTTTTGCTTGGGAATCAATTTAGTCTTTCCCGAGAGCCTTCCAGATCGCCATTATCACAAAGCTGACCTCACCGTGTTGGTCACGGTCTGCAACAACGATCTTGAACCCAGTTGTTCTGCGATTTTGGTGCCAGCCAACCGTCCAAATGTTAGCGATCGGAGGACTGATGTCGCTGGTGGATATTCTAGGATATGTCAGCTTCATTTCTACTCCAGAACCTTACGTGATACTGACCATTGTAAAACAGACCTGTCAATTCTCCCGCCGCCCACAACCCAGGAATCGGGACATCGTTCGTGCTCAGCACCTGCGCCTCGTTGTTCGTCTTGATGCCCCCGTAGGTGAACGTCAGA
Source organism: Paracamarosporium sp. OC-R06-R3 (assembly GCA_019828545.1). Taxonomy (NCBI): domain Eukaryota; kingdom Fungi; phylum Ascomycota; class Dothideomycetes; order Pleosporales; family Didymosphaeriaceae; genus Paracamarosporium; species Paracamarosporium sp. OC-R06-R3. The sequence continues at coordinate 235,397 of JACVRA010000202.1, read as the reverse complement.
TGCGATGTAACCGGGTACCCGTAAAACGGAGGAGTGTTGATTGGATTGGCCCAGTTGGATTTATTAGGAACCAATCCCGTCGTTGATTTGCCATCCAACTTCATAAGATCAAAGGGTTTGTCATTGCACGCTTCGTTGAACTCCTCCACAGTTTTCTCTAAGGCATCCGGGTCGATCTTTAATTTTACTGCGAGCTCACGAATCGTGTAAGCCTTTTCTGGGTCCTGGTCAGTCGTATCGTATACCCAACCGGGACGGAACCGTTTCATGATCGGCTCGTCGGTGATGAAGTAGCCTTTCTGGTTCTGATCGCGCCATAGCTCCAGGGCGATGATTTCGAAAGTAGCAAAGAGATGCCGCTTTCCCTCGTCGTAAAACCGCTTGCACTGCTCATTGACAACGATACCATAGTTGTGACCCCAGATCACCGCATCTGGCTTTGTCGCACGTGTGTCAACTAGTTCGCAGTGCATGCCGTCGAAGGAACCTGCAGTACCTGCTCCAACCTCAAGCGCCATATTCAATCCGGCTCCACGATTGTATTTCAGTCCCGGTGCGATCAGTGGTAGTTCGTGCGTCCGCCTTCCGATGTACTTTGCCAACATCTCCTTATTCCCTTCGAATCCGCCACATGATAGCACCACGTTAGGTGCATTGAGGTCATACAGCAACCCGTCCTTCTTCCTGACTTGTAATCCTCGGATGGCTCCTCTCCTGTCCGTTAGCAGATGTCTTGCCTCTGTTTCCCAATACACCTCAGCATTCTTGTATCCCTGGATGTGACCCATCAAGCAATCAATAATCGCCTTGCCGCCTCCCTCCGGAAATACGAAATGCTGCGCTGTCTTAAACTCAAGCAGTACATTCTCTTCATCATGATGATTAAACTTGACGCCATGGTCCTCCACATACTTCGCCGTAGTCTGCGCCTCGCGCTCGAGCGTCACACAATAGGATTGATCCGCGAGTCCATTGGACACAAGCGCCATCTCATGCTTCCAGTCCGAGTCGAATGCAAGGTCCTTGTCTAGACGGAGATACGCCATTGTCCAGCGCGAGGCACCGCAGCGCTCGTTTTCCTTGCCGACTTCGACCAAGGCCACTCGGCTGGATTTGTTGAGCTTCTTCAAGGTCTCTAGGAAGTTGAGTGTGGTCATGCAGCCTGCGAAGCCGGAGCCTACTACAATTAAGTCGTAGTTGTCCATTGTTCACGATTACTATAGTATTACTATGGGGAGATTTGGATATTGGAATCAGAGATGCATGTTCGAATCTGTGCTGAGCTCCGCATATATGGAGCTCACATAGCTCTGCTGATGTCGGACCGTGGACGGATCGTCGTCTTCCCCGCATTGTGGAACGCGCGGGTATGCTATTTGCGGGGGAGAAGCGGACTGCTGCAGTTGAAGTCTAGGCTAGATGAAGGGATATTGAGGAGTGTCCAATCGGTTCTAGACGGGACCATATCCGCCGCGACTATCAGCTGCAAGCATCGCCTTGACTGTCTAAACGCTTACTCAAGACTTTACACGATGAACACAAGCAGTAAGACTATGGTTCAAGATATAGAGCTCAAAACTAAGCATGATAATTTGAAAATGAAGGTTGCAGGGCGATACCCTTACATCGAGGTGATAACTGCAGACCATCGTTCATCATTTGGCGCATCAATGACTGTGGCATTCGGGGTTGCTTAGACAGTAGAACATCATCAGCGAGACTTTATTTTGAATAGCCACATCGAGAACATGAATACGAAGTCCTAGATTTCTAAATCCTCGAGAACCTAGACCACAGCGATCTGTACTAGGTTAGCCTCCCGAAGCGTGGTAGTTCAGCCGAAATCGCACAACCCCGTTTCTGTCGAAATAGATTCATGACACAAGACGTGATTGTCGCTAGCTATAATAATGTTGTTTTGCATTCAATCTTTATCAATTCAGTCGCTTTAGCTCACTTGGGAGAGCGCCAGACTGAAGCAATCCGCCTCGGCGGCAAACTTCGGTTTCACTCGAATGCCATCTGGAGGTACTGTGTTCGATCCACAGAAGCGACACTTGATCATCTTTCTTTTTGGTTTTTTTCTTGTTGATGATGGAGGGGAAGGATGAGGACTAGCTAAGGCGAGACCTCGGGGTTCCGAGCGGCGCCGGGCAGGGTAAGCGTACATGTCAGCACGCGAGATAATGGCTGCTGAGGGGTTCGGATCGTGGTGCGGAGTCAGTAGCATCATGTCGGGACTTGGAGTTTTGGGTGTGCGGATGTTTGCCCGAAGAGATAGATGTGTTGACCCGTTTCTCAATTGGATTACCTAGTGCCATTTCACTTTGTCTTCCTTTTTGACCCGATCAAGTCCATTCCACTCTTTCACACCTAAACACCCACGATATCAAGACCCCTCCCCCCCTTCCCCCATTGCACCCCCCTCAAATAACTACCATGTCTAACCCTACCCCCTCCTTCACCGGCGACCCAAACGCCCACCCAATCTCCTCCTTCAGCACCTCAATGACAGGCACCTGTCTCTGCGGCAGCATCAGCGTGACCATCACCGACAGCGAGCTTTTTAGCAAACCACGGGGCCACTTGTGGCACGTCTTCCCCCCACCATTCGTACCACAATCACTGACTCCACCAAGCCACTGCGCCAACTGCCGCAAGATCTCCGGCTCCTTCGTGGCCTCAAACCTCGCCATCGAGCGCAAAAAAGTAGCCTACGAAGATAAGAATGGAACGATGAAAGTCTACGACGACTGGGCGACGGGGAGTGGGAATTGCGTGAAGAGGTTGTTCTGCGGGAATTGTGGGTCGTGAGTCTCCTCCCATCCCCCTATCAGATTGTTGTATTCTGGACACATAGGTGCGGCGAAACGAGAAGTCATACTGATATGTTGAACGCGATTAGATCCATCATGAGCCAGGCGGATATCTTTCCTAACATGTATATCTTGAAAATGGGCATGTTTCCGCGCATTCCGAAGCCAGAGTGTGAGAGCTTTGCGGCGCATCGGCAGGAGTGGCAGGGGAAGCATGAGGGGCTGGTGCAGTATGCGCTTGTGAGGGGGAAGGAGAAGCTTGGGGAGTGAGAGACGAATGGTTACAGTGTGGGTTTGGGTGTTGATGAGATCTATTTGTTTGTAATTGTACGCTGAATCGCTCTATCGGATGCATTGAGCATGTGAAGTGAGGTCTCTATAGCACCAATGGCATGTTGTCTAGATCGATGTCGAGTCCGGAGCTGAGCTGCGGGATCTGACTGTAGTTGCTTTGGTCAAGCAATTGTCTTGTCGTTTGAAGCGTCTGTTCCCAATCAGTTTTCATCTTGGTCATGGACATGCGCTTATGTACTTACCTGAGCATACGTCGGAGTCGAGTCGCTTCTCATGATCTGTAGGAATGCCCACGTCTAACAATCGGTCAACAGCGAGTCTCTACTGGGCAAACCTGAGAATCAAAATGACCTACCATAGCACCCGTGCTCTCCCCAGCAATATTCGCATCCGCACTCGTCTGATCATCCCGACACCCACTGAACATCGTCACCATCTTATTCTCGGAGCCATACTGGCCAACGAATTCACCTGCACACAACACGTCAGCCATCTTATCTCCACTCCAGTCCAAAGAAAAAAAAAATGAAAAAAGGAAACACTCACCATCCTGCAAGCCCTCCTCCTCCTGCTCACCCATATGCTTCAAACCCCGAAAGAAGCTCGTCGCCCCCGCAAAAAGCTCCCTCGCCTCCCCCATCTTCTCAAACCGGAAGCCACCCTGAATCAAATCCTGCGCCTCGCCTACAAGTTGCGCGCCCTTACGCAGATTATCCATCATGGAGATCTGCCCGTCCGCATCGCTGCGATACACGTACGGGAGTTCCACCGCGGAACCCGAGTGGCAGCAGTCCTGGACGACAAGACACCGAGTCAGCTACGACACATGCATCCATCTAGATTCCAGGGGCGTACATACCATGAGGATGAACAGCGTGCACCCCGGCGCCATCCGCGTGACGAGATGCTCATGCAGCAGGGTGCTGCTCAGTTGGCCGTTAACCTCGAAATCAACGGGCACAATCGAATCATCCAGCCCCGTGCTGCGATTACCATCTACGTCCTCGACCTGCCCACCGTGGCCGGAGTAATGGAGGAAAAGCGTGCATCCGGGCTCTGAAACGAGCCAGTCCATTGCTGCGAGGATGTTGTGCCCGGAGGGATAGTACGGGCTGTCTGGAGCCACCATGGAGTTATCAGATAGGATGACTCTGTCGCGGTGGTCGTTGTTGTAGCCTCTGTAGCTGAGGAACTCGGCGACGTTGTCTACGTCTGCGTGGCCTGTTCATGGATTAAAAGAGTTTCTGGAAAGATGCATGATGTCGATGTATTGCACTGGGCGCTTGAAGAGCATTTTTAAATGGGTGTGCGTATCATGGTTGTAAATACTGCATGCTGTAGACCTGACTTACGTACATCCCTTCAGCTCGTGCTTAGAGCCGACATAGTTGATTCCGATGAGAAGCGACTTCTTCCGCTGCGCCATTTTCTCTGAAACTTCTCGCTGAGCAGATGATCGACGACTTGTGTATAAATACAAATGCCCAGAAAACTTCCAAAATCGGGTAGGAAAGGGAAGGGCGGAATCCTGACGGAGATGTGGCGGTGGAGTGGAGGCGGGTGCGTACGTGGCTGGGTTTGCCGGGTTCCGATGGTCGGTGAAGGTGGGACCTGGACCTTTCCTGTTTGGGTAAGACCTGCAACCCACGTGCGGCAGTATTTATAGTATTCTTTGCACGTTTATGCTATGATGGAGAGTTTGATTCTCCGATATAGTAAAGTCTTTGAACTGGGGGTTCAGTTTAAATCCGTTTGGGTAAGACCCTTCCGATCCCCATGCGGCATCATTCACAACCTCGTATTCCATGCACGTTTACTATATCAGAGAACCAAACCCTCCATCACAGCATAAAGTCTTCAGTTTGAGAATCTACTTCGTTCCTTCCCCACGTGCCGATAGGGTTAAACACACTCTCAATCTACCCATGCCCATGCCCATGCCCACCAACCCAAACCATCCACTCCCAATCCACTCCTCTACTCACCCCCTCGCCCCGTAATGCTACGACCAAGCAATCCTGCCACAGTACACACAAAGCCATGCGTAAACCCTCAACTCAACTCACCATTACCATTACCAACACGTCTACGTACTTCTTCTACACGCATGCTCCCTCCCTCCTACCTTCCTACCAGCCCATCCATCCCCGCTCAATCGAACGAACCACAAAGAAAGTAGAGGAAAAGAAAAGAAATGAAAAGACGAGACAAGACGAGAGAAGACAAAGCAGCATGCAGCAGTAGAGTAAAGTAAAAAAAAAAAAAAAGAAGTTTTTTTTCCAGGACACGACAAGACAGGACAAGTCCCACCCCCGCGCTCAAACGGAGGGAAAAGGAAAAAAAAAAAAAGGTCTGCACAGGAAAAGAATATCGCACCACACCCCTCACCCCTCCCATCTTCCCCCTTTCCCCACCCCCTCCCTCCTCACCCACCACCAACAATCCAATCCAATCCACCCTAACTAGGCGTAACACTCCGACTATCCCTATTCCTCTCCCGCCCACGACTCAACAACCCCCGCCCCTTAACCAGCCTAGGACTACTCTGCCCCTCACTCGCGCTCTCACTCAGCGTAAAACTGCTCCTAACCACAACCACGCCCTTACCCACAGGCACACTCTTCTCCGCGCCCCCACTCCCCTGATCATCAACCGTAAACGACATCTCGCCGAGCTCCTCGTCGCGGCCGAAGGTACTATGGTCCTTGACGACGAGCTTGAAGAAGGAGTCCGCCGAGCAGGGGACTTTGAAGGACTCGTCGTCGAAGGCGACGGAGCCTGCGGGCGCTTTGATGTGGTCTGTTTTGTGGACTTCCTTGGGGCCTTTGGGCCCGTCGAGGCGGATGTGGACGCGGATGTTTGAGCCGGCGGGGAAGCCGGCGGCGCTGAGGATGGAGATGTGCGCTGTGCCTTGGTCGGCGGGGGGAGGCCCGACGCCGTGGGCGGAGGCAAAGCTCTGGGCGCCCGAGGAGCGGTGCCGCTGGTGGTGTTTCTCTGCGACGGCGTTGGAGGAGGTGCTGGGGCGCTCCGAGTCGATGGATATTGAGGGGACAGGGGGCTCCTCTAGGGCGCTGCCGTTGAGCGTCGAGCCGTCGAAGTCTTCGGGTGCGGCGCCGCGCGATTTGCGCCGCTTGAAGCCCCGGCCGAGGAAGGTGCCTGCGCGGACGACACCGCCGCCAACGAGGACGGCGCCTTTGCCGACGCCTTTGACGGGGGCGCCGATGACTTTTCCGGGGACGGCGAAGGTGCCGGAGAAGGTACTTGAGCCCTGGCGAGCGCGCATGACGTAGTCGGGCTTGAAGAGCATCTTCAGGCGGACGGCGCCTGATTTTCCGTCCAGACCGAGGGTGACCTCTTGCTGTTGGAATGGCTCCAAGATTTCCAGATTGATGGCAGCTTTCCCGAGGAAGTCTGCCTTGTCTCCGAAATCCCAGTCGAAGACCTTTACTTCGAAGGCTGCTGCAGTTCGGCTGCGGACAGGAACCTCAAAATACTCGTTCCATGCCGGATGAAGCGTCTTCTTCTGCGTCTTCGTCTTGTACACCTCCTTGTCATTGAGGATGAACTTGCAGTACGGGTCTGAAAAGCCGTTGCGATCGGCAGCTGGAAGGTCTGCTGCGTCCAAGACCTCCACTCTGAGAGTGCCCTGGTTGTTGAACGATTCACTAGGATCTAGCTGCATCTTGACAGGTAAGTACTTTAGGCTGACGGTGATCTTGTTTTCGCGGCCATGGTTGTCTCTCAGAACGAGCTGAGTAGGAGTATACTGTCATGCATTAGTACATTCGAAGAGACCACGGAATTATAGAACCTACCAAGCACCGTCGGAGGGTATCCAGTGTGTTACCCGTAAGCTTGGCAAGGACGTGGTCTTCATCGCCCTCGCCCTTCTTGTCAATGTGCTCGATGATTCGAAGCGTGATCTTGGAAAAATCCAGTTCGCGAACCATCGTGTCGCCAACTATTCCTGTTAGAGACATAGATAAGCGGCACTTGTTCACTTACCCTCGTTGAACGTCATATGCTTGCTCTTTATCTTGGCACTAGAGTAGCTTGGGAACGCCATATCATCCATAAGGATATCGACATAAGCCCCAGTGTCCGCGAATTCGCCCTCGATGAGCTTGAACACAATGAGACCAGACTCTACTCCAAAATTAGCCAACGCTCAAGTTGAGAATAAGAATACGGGGCATGTTGCTGTGGGGTCGGGAGACCAACGCAGCTTACGATGTGCCTCCGAAGAATTAGGGCGTCGGCGTAGCTTACCATACTGCTGCAGGTCGTCAGCAGTAAGATGCAGTTTCTCAATTTCCTTCTTTTGAGGGATTGCATCTTCTTGCTGCGCCTGCGCTTCGCTCTTCTCGAGCTGCTTAGCGATATCGGGCTCGCTGCCGGCCGTGTGCGAAGATCGGAGTGATGAAATTGTTCCTGCTGTTTCCGATCGTGCGATACCTGACACACTCGAGGTGTTCTTCTTATGTCCTCGGGCTGTGGAATCGATAGACTTCCTAATGGAGCCCTTCCGTGACAAACCATCCTCGCTGTCCGAGTCCTCGTCATCAGGATCGAAGACTGGATATGTAGGGTAGAAAGAGCATGTGTAGTTGAGAATACCCTTCGGCTGCGAGCGAGCTCCTAGGTGCAGTTTGCCTTGCTGCATCTCCTTTTGTTCGTTCACAACCCATTGTCCGTCCCCGTCTTGCTGGGCGAAGTCGCCTGCTGATAGCTCGAGGTGACCGAGTGATCGGTCCTTGCCCAGATGTTCTTCATCCATAACCTCGACGGTCAACTTCTCACGCTGCGTGTGGATAGGTACGTAGATGACTTCATCCCAGTCCGGATTCAGGTTGTTCTTGAAGGTCACCGTCCGTCCCTTCTCAACACCAGAGAGCAACACGCGAACATATGGATCCGACTTGCCCATGGTCTCCACATTACGTAGATCCCGGGCGTTCTTGAAATGCAGTCGCATGACACCAATGGGTGTGAGATAGCCACCTCCAGCCGACGCGCCCTTGAGGGCAACAGGTTTCCACTCGAGCTTCATCTTGGCGCGTCCGGTCTTGGCGCCGTGTAGGTGGTACCATTCCTGGCCCTTTGCCATCAGCTCCAACATGTCATCTATGGTGATTTGGTACGAGCCAACGACGGGATCGGTTGCAAGGTCACGGTCGTCTTTGATGAGCAATCCGAGCTTGGCCTTCTTGCGGTCCGTGATTAGAAGCTCTTTGCTTGCATCTGCCCAGACGGGTTGGTTGGTTCTCTTCAGAACAGTCGACCTGTGCACCTCTCGCCCGTTAAGCAAGAGCATGGCGTACGGGCTAAGTTGTCCGATCATGCTCTTCTCGTGGTCCAATTCCTTTGCCTGTTCGATTGTGAACTTGGCAATACCAGTACGCGACTCCGGCGCGGGTTCTTTTGTGCCGTCGTCTAGGGTCTCGCCCTCGAGTACGGGGAAGAAGCGAACGTCTGCTTGAAGGATACCGCGTGATCGGCCACCAGACATGACCTCCAAATGCAGGTTCTCGTGCTCGTCTTCTGTCTCCAACTGCTCCAGCGCAAAGGTTGCGGTTCCAAGCTCCTTGTCCTTTCGGAAGTCGTTGAAGTCGAAGATGTTGATTGTCAACGCGTCCTTTGTAGAAGTGATGATGATATTCACGGTTTGGTTCCAGCGCGGGTTTGCGTTTTCCTTCACCACGGCAGTACGAGCAAGTTCCGTGCGGTTGTTGATGGACACTGTGGCATATGGATCTGGAGTGCCTGAAAACTTGTCGGGGTTTTTGAGGCCCTGAGCGCCATGGAAGGTAATCTGAAGAACGCCGATGGCTTGGTCGATGGGGTCGCCTGCAAGCATCTTTGCGATTTCGATGGGGAAGATGTTTGGAGCGTACATCATTGGTGCAAGGGTGGCATGAATCATTTCCATGATGAAGCTCTCCAGACCGGGAATGAAGTTGATGTCGAAACCAAACGTCTCGCCACCGAGCGGTTTGCAGACGTAGTCAATGGTGGGGCGCTCCAAGAAAGACATCTCGACGCGTTCAATATGTGGGAATGGGATCTGCAGCTTGAACTTTAGGCGCATCAGACCGGAGAAGGCCATGTCCTCGACGATGACATCAAGGCCTTTGCTGATGACTCCCTTGCCCACGCGGACTTCGAGCACGACCTTGGGGTTGATCTTCTGCTTGAGCTGTCTCGACGTGAGATCGGCCGTGTCGTTTGGATTGAAGCTGAATTTCCAGTCCATGAGCACGATATCGTCCTGGGCCTTTGGATACGTCTTGACGTGCTCCAGTCGCGGAGGCTTCGTTCCAAGCACGAATTCCTTCATCCGCAAGCTCTCAAGGAAGGCAGGCGTGGAAGTAGACAAGACCTGGTCCACCGAGGCCACAATGGACTTGCACAAAACAGGGGCGTAGATGGGCCAGAATTTGACCAAGAAGCTGTTGATCCACTCGAGACTCTCCGTATCCGTTTCGAGCCTGCTTTTGGCCATTTCGCGGTTCAGGTCGTCGCGTGCATTGCGGCGGACGCGACGGATCGAGGTTCGGTAGTAGGTGCCGCAGAAGGCCATGATGCAGAAGACCCAGCCCAGGCCACCCCCAAGGACCGCAACGGTCCAGGAACTCAGGCAGGCGAAGATGATTACGCCAGTGTTGTGGTACCAGTCTCCGTAGAATTTGTCCTCGAGCTTGCCCTCCAAGTAAGTCTGGTGGTCGAGGAGCGAGCCCTCTTCCTCCTGGTTCTCCGATCCAGGCAGGCCAAACCGCGGGGCCCAGCCAACGCGTCCCCACTCATCGTCTTCGTCGAGCTTTGGGAGGTCGCCGTTTGCGGTTTCCGAGGATGGGGAGGTGGGTTCCTCGATGGCACCGGCTTTAGAGGGTGGTGGGAGACTGTATTTCGGGCCGGTGCCGTTCTGCAGCTGCGATTAGTTCTCGTGCATGGCAGCGGGTTGGCAGGGACTCACCGCATCTGAGGCCAGAGCAACTGCATTTGGTTTCCGCTCGTGGTGGAAATTGTTGGGGATTTGCTGTTGGGGCACCGGTCAGCTTGACGAACTTGTCTCAGATCCGGGGCGTGTCCAAGCATACCGCTCTCGCTTGTGCGGCCTTCTCTTCTGGGCTGGCGTCTGGATCGAACTTGAAGGCGGCGCTCCCGCCTAGGCGAGCTTCCTCGAGCACCTTGCGCTCGGCCTGGTCTGGGGAGACGGTGGAATTGGGATCCTGGGCAGCCTCGAGGGCTCCCTGCTGCTTGAGCTCGGATGCGCGCGAGATGGTGGCCATGGTTGGTTGAGTGGGGGGAGGGCGGGCCCTCGATTATATGGGACGTCGGACCAGGGCGCCGGGGGACTCAATTGGACGGGCTCGCGATCGAGGAAAGATGGGTGTTTGCGGAGGGGAAGAATGGACAAAGGGACAAAGGGGAGCAGAGCTATCTATCGCAGGTGTTAGCTGACTGCGGCCGTCTAGCGCGACCCTGAGCGTCTCTCTCCACCCACCCCATGGCGCCCGCTGTGGCTCAATCGACCGACGGCACTCACCAGGCAGAGCGACCCCGCTGCTTAAGCTGCTAGCGCGCCTGCAGCTCGAGGGACAGCACACACAAAGGAAAGAAAGAGGGCAAGGAGCGTGGTGGGCTGGGACAACAGCGTGCGGGATAATAACAGGGCGACGTGGACTTGGGGCTCGGTGATATGACGTTCTGGTGCCCTGTTCCCACGATCCGGGTGCCTGAGCGCTGGGCTGCATCCCTGCTTGACCATAAAATGCTGCGCGCAGCAATCAGGGCCCAGCTGTCGGCTCGCCGGAAGCAGCACACACGCAGCTCTGCTCTCTGCATCGCTCAATGCCCTCCTCAGCAGCCACCCCCAGCGCTTCTGCCCAGCGCGTCCATGCCAGGCGCTTGTGTCCCGCCTGTGTCCCGCCTGTGTCCTCGCCATGCCTGGCTCAAGCCCCCCGGGAGCAGATCGGACAGGCCTGCGCGACGCCCAATGGCACCGCACACGCACCACCGCCCGCGCCACCACAACCAAACACGCGTCTCCACTCCCTGTGGCTGCACCTTTCCCCAGCATCGTCGCCTCAAACGCTCTTCTCACTTCACGCTGCCGTGTCTTCCGTTCCGCGTTCCGGTGAGCCCTCGTTCGACAGGATCGCCCGGCATCTCTCTCTCAGCGCCGGCTCCTATTACGCGTCCTAAGCTTACCCTGCCGCCCATTGACCTGCCCTGGAGATCCTCATTCGCACTCTGTACCGCCACACTTAGCCTCACCACGGTGGGTCCTCATCTTGCGCTTGCTAGCTGCAAAGCTGAACCAGCGGGACGCTTGACACTGGCCTTTGCGCGAGCCCTACATGGCTGCTGACGTCGGCGAGCGCTGCTCAGGGGGTCCGTTGGTTTCGACGACATACCGTACACCGCCACAGATTCACATCTAGGAGTTTGAGAGATCCGGGTCCTGGTTTTGCCATGGCCATTGTTTACGCCGCGTCTCCCTGAGGGCTATATGCTCCACACATTCGATTAAGTCATCTTACCATTCCCCATCGTGTCATTCTCCTCTCCAACCTCACTTCGCCTTCACCCCCCCCCATTCGCATCTCCTCCCCCAAATCTCCAATCGTCTCCCTGACCCCCTCCTCCAGCGACACCCCAAACACTCCCTCATACCCAACCCCTCTCATCGCCTGCGCCGCCCTCTCCTTCTCCGCCCCGAAATCCGTCTCATCAACACCACTCCCCTCGAACACAAAATCCTCCACAAACCTCCTCTGCGGAAACGCCCTCCTAAACACCCCAAGCACCAAATTCCAATTATACCTCTCACTAAACGCAAACAACCTCTTGCCCTCGACATCCCTCCCCACAAGCCCCGCAACATGCAGTCTCGCCACATCCCTCACATGAACATATATCTTAGGCGGGACCCTACTCGCAGCCTTGACGCCCCCGTCAGCCCCCGACGTAGCATTGAACAAGCCCAGTAGAACCCCCGCCGTAGACGACGGATGGGCCGCATCAACAAACGCACCAAACGTCACATTCGGGACCACCGTATTAACAACAAGACTGCCCTGCTCCTGTTGCTCCGCAGCAAAGCGCCAAACCGCCTTCTCCGCCAGCGTCTTCGACGCCGCATACACCATCATCGCATCCGGCACCCCAGGACTCGGATGCGCCGCCTTCGTCCTCGGATCAATCAAGCCCCGCACATACTCAACACACGCATCGTTGTACGTGCTCTGACCCACCACGCTCACAGGCGTCCCGTGCACGCCAGGCATGTACACCGCAGTCGAAGACGACGTATACACGAAGCGCCTCACGCTGTTCTCGCGCGCCGCACAGCGCAGACAAGCCATCGTGCTCCCGACGACCGAGTCTACAACCGTCTGCGCAGAAGCCGAGAAGCTCGTGTCCGACGCGGTGTGGCACACAGCAGCGACATCTATCCCGTAAGGTTAACCAGCCATTCCTCATATACGCGTCAAATGCTCAAGGCAAACAACCTACCTCTCATCACACCCTCCCACGCCCCCTCCTCCCCCATCCTTTCCACTCTCACCAACGCAAATCTGCCCTCCCCATACCGCGAGGTGAATAGCTCCCCTAGCCACGCGTTACGCTGCACGTCCCGCACCGTGCCGCGCACGCGGTACCCCGCGCAGAGAAGCTGCTCGCATATATGCGCGGCTATGTATCCGTTTGCGCCTGTGACCAGGACCAGCGAGTCCGGAGGGAGAGATACATTCTTCAGAATAACGGTCGTAGGCGGTGTGGCCATGTTGGTTGCGTTTTTGGGACTTGGGACTCGTTTCGCTTTTTGGGGAAAATGAAGAAGAAGAAGATGATGATGATGATGATGGGAAAGAAAGCGAGCGAGCGCTTGCTTGCTTGATACCGCGTCCCGTCAAGCTCGCTGCTCAGGTCTAATCCGATGCGATCCAATGCGCTCACTACTCAGGTCTGATCACGTCCAATCCGATCCAATGCGCTGGATGGATAAGCAGCAGCGCTGCCTTATTTGCCTTTTCTCTCCCAAACCACTCACCCACCCAACCCAACCCACCCAGTAACATCCCCAAGCCTATCTATCTCTCCTCATTCCACCCAGTAATATGCGTGTGCAATGCATCTATTTCTCCCTTCTTGCAATCGCGGGTGTAGACCTCGCCGGTCGCCGGTCGTCGGCCGGTCGTCGGGCTCGCGTAAGCGCGAGGGACCGCTGCTGGTGTGGTGTGTGTTTATGCGGTTGGTTTGTTGAGCAGTTGGGCTGTTGATTTGGTAATGAGTTGGTTTATCCCGCGGCATGGCCAGTCAATCCAGTCAACCCAGGCATGGTAGGAAATGTTGTGGTTGTGGTTGGGGTGAGAGAGGGCGTCGGCTGCGCGGAGGTCATGTGCTCGATGGGCTTGTCTAGTCATGTTGAGCTTTTGGTGTAGTGGGTTAATGGATGTGTAGTTGGTTGGTTGGTTTGTGGTCGGCTGTCATCCTTGAGAGGGAGAAAGAGAGAAAGAGAGAGGGAGCGAGTGGATGTGTACTGGCTGGCTGGCTGGCTGGCGTTGACGTGCCTGGCTGCTGGTCGCTGGGAGTAATCTATCTGCGGGTATCTTGAGTGTTCTCCTTGGGTAGGTTGGTTCTGGTCGGTATGTTCTTGTTCTTAGTCTCGTTATTTGGCTGTGTTGCTTCTGAAATCGAGCTTGAGCGGAGATTAGGATGGGGATCAAACGGTCAGCCATGTTACTTGCAGGACTCGAGCTTGAGCGCGGGGAATACGACGGTTTTTGAATGGCCATCGTGGCGATGGCTTGTTGCTGATGTCTACGGAGGAGCTCGTGTTTGTTGACTATTCGGCCACGGCACAGGGGCAGTTAAGGCTGAATAGTCGATTAAAACGAACACCTTCATAACACTGTTTTCCGATTCGAATACCTGCTCCGCCACATCCTTCATCTTTTCAAATCTTGGGGAACTCATTGGGTTGATTACGTTTGTGGCCTGTGGCGCTGTGCTACAATTTTGCTGTATATGTAGCGTTATGGTCCTAAAGGGTGATTGCTCGCCTTTGCGCTCGAAGCGAAGCTGTCTAAACGTCCGCATCCATGGCCATCTGCGGTGTCGTGCCGTGCTGAACACAACCCAACATCATCCATGATTCTCCGCCGCCCTTTCCGCCACTCCGTCCGACTTTTTCAACAGTTTTGACCAGCGCACTGTCACGTTGTCAGCCGTTGTCATGCTTTTTTTAACAAGAAGTGTACTTACGTCCGCAAGCGTTGCACAATGTCTTTGCTCCCTTGGGTCCTTTCCTCCATTCTGGAGATTCAAGAGTGCTGCAAGATGTACACACGTGTGGTTCGACGACCTTGTTTCTCGTTCTCTTCCGTCGAGTCGAGATTTTCAGGAACGTCCTTTTTGGGGGTATTGGGATGCCGAGATCCCCAATAGCAGCAGAACCTGCACCTTCTGCCCCTTCTGTCCCACTTTCTTCGCTGTGTGGATACACCGAGCCCGCTGATAGTTCGTCTGTTTCTGAAGGGGTGGGGGCTTGATCTTTCCCAGCCAAATTCTCGAGCAGGATAAGTGCCATCTTTATCGTATTAGGTCCTTGTTGCGGCAAGGCTTCGTCGCCTGCATGAGGTTGTCCCACAGGAGCGTCCGCTTCCTTTTCCTCTTCGCTTAACGCCATTTCAGTTTCCAGTTCCTCACGCCTCAGCTCTGCCACCACTCTTGTGAGCCTCTCATGCTCGATTTTGTGTCCGAGAAACGAGTCGATCAGGGTGCTATTCTTGCTCAGGTACGGGCGAGCCATTACAACCAGTTCGCGATTAAGTTCATCTTTGGCATAAGGACTGCATTGCGATTCGAAAATGACCCAGTCATTGTCAGCCTTGAGGAAGCGGTATATAAAGCGAGTCTTGTTGCCGTGCCAGATGGAATCTCGGAATTCCTGAACGAATACATCGGTGTCGTCGGGATGGATAAATTCGCTGATGAAGCGGCCAAGGAGTTGATCAGGCTCGTGCCCGGTGATGTTCTTGCACGATTGGGACAGATAGATGAATCTGCCGTCTGCAGACAAAACATGCAGAAAGTCTTGCAGACCTTCTAATATATACTGCGTCCATTTGCTCCGCTTGGTAAAGGTGTTTAGGGTGAATTTGGCGCTTGATTCGTTGGATTTGGGTATGGTGCCAGACGAGCTTGCCCCATTGATTGGCATTGCTGTTTGGTTAATGGAGACACATGAACTTCCATGATTTCATGTCGCGAGCTTGGGTTTTGCGGGAAATGTGTGCTCCTTCGGGTGGCAAAACGTCTATTTGCCGCGGAGTTTTGAAATGACGCAACGTGCACCGTGCGCTTCGATTGGCTAGATGATTAGACCGCAGTACAACCTTTAGTAGACCAAACTATACTTTGTGACAATGACATTCCACTTGGCAACTCCTTTTGTCCTCCTTAGCCATATCTCGCACGCTAGCGGTGCTAGTTGAGTTCTCGCAAAGCCTCCATGGTTCAGTCACACAAGTAGTTCCCTGCGAGGTAATGCCTTGAGTGCCACATCGCTCAGAACAATACTTGGCCTCACTGCCGTTCGAACCAGCCGATAATCCTTTGGCGACAGCGCTTGGCTCAAGATATATCTAGACCATGTCTCACCTTAACAATCTAGATTCACGGGTGGATCCGATGCTCTTTTTAGGAAGGATTGACGGGAGCAAAGCGCGAAAACCCCAGTACCGGTACTATAACGTTGATCTCGGCGTGGCGAAATAACCCAAATCTTAGCGCCCACCCCGCATTGCCGGCACTAAGCCAACGCTATACAGAATGATAAGTTTTCAAGAGACGTGCACTAGTTATTGTATATACGCGTAAGCTAATTGAGTCTACACACGTTGTAACACAGATGCATCAATAAAACTAGTGTGCAGGTCTGTGCCAGGAATGTTCAGTTCATTTCTTCACCCACTGCGAGTGTCCGAGGGACACACAAGGTAAGATACCACCTAGCTATCCATGTTGAAGAGAGCCCATGTGGTAAGATTCCCAGCGTTGCCTCCCAGCGCTGTATTTCCTTCACAGTCGTAGATATTGAGCGATTGTCAAAGACCGACTGGACTATACTAGTACTTGCAGACAGCCATTGTCGACTTGTCCCCTGACAGCGATAGCAAGACCTTCAGGCCATATACATGAGCAATTTTGTCTAAAGCGCAAAATTTATAGACGATGTTAATGGTTATCGCAACCTATACTGATGCGATGATTGCAATCGAAAGCCTCCATTTTCTAGATCCTCTTCGCCTTGGAGAGGGAGCGATACGCAAAACATTCGGGGCTCTCATATCAAATTGTTATAGGGATTATAATGAGGGCGACTGTTGAACTGCGCAGTATGCGTAGAGTATCTTAGCACTTGGATACAGGTGTCATTCGGATATTTTCATGTGGCAAGCACATTCATTGGTCGGAATTGTTCTCCGCCAATAACACCCAATCATCGTAAATGATACCATAACGAAGGCCGCCAAGCTCACCCCTCTTCATTCTTACTACTGCATCATGCCCTCACACATCTGCTGTCCGCCTAACTTTACCGACACATGCTACCAAAGTTCTGGATCATAATTACCGCATCCTTGCTTTGACCACCATACAAGTAGCATGAATAGCCAACCTAAGGTAGCGATCCCTAAGCTGGAAATACACGGGAATGAGCGCAAGCGCAAGCCTCGTTCGAAGAGGGTACAGAAGGCATGCGATAACTGCCGGATCCGTAAGATAAAATGCAGTGGAGAGCCGCGTTGTAGCAATTGCGTGGTCCAGTCTGTATCTTGCACCTATCCACAGGCTCGAAAAGATCGCTTGAAGGAGTTCGTCTCCCGAGCTCTGGACACTGCCCCGCTAATTCGAACAGTGCTTCTGAACACGTCAACCGTTGTATTGCTCTTCTGAGGGACTTGAGCGTCCATGTTGACAGTACTGGACAACAAAAGATTGATGAGGTTCTTACCTCTGTATGTATTTCCCAGTCCATATTTCCCAGTCCAGTGTTGAAGAGTTGCTAATTCCGATACGAAAAGCTTGGAGAGAATGCTCCAGACCGGCACGTACCAACAAGAACGGTAGAAGAGCGATCTGGGGGGAGATTGACGCCTAGCGCAGAGAGCTCAGACGATCCGGATCCCGAAGCCGACATATGCGGATCGGTGGGCTCCAACGGCGACGCCGAATTTATAGATGAAGACCTGTTTCGGAGTCGGGAATCAAGAGCCACCGGGTTTGTAGGACAAAGCTCTGAAGTCCAATGGCTCCGAAGTCTCAAGGGTGAAACGGAAAATCCAGGGTCTGTGGGGTTAACCGACAAGGTATCGTACGGTCCTCCGGGTAGCAGTGACCAGGCCGCAGCACACCGAGTGGATGCATCGCATGCTCGGCAGAGCTCATCTCGCCTAGACAGTATTCTGCATGTCTCTGACTCCACTTTTTATCTCGATGACGACGACCTCGAAATGGACGTCATGGTCGATCCGTACGAACTGCCACCGCCAGAGACAGCTAAGGCATTGTTTGAATGTTATATTCAAACCATCCATACATCGTTTCCCATTCTGCCGGACGTATTCGAAACACAGTTCAGCAAGTACAATGAATCTAGGAGATTGGGTCGGCCGTTCCGAGTTCCCGAGAGCTGGCAAGCCATACTGAACTTGGTCTTTGCGATAGGTGCGCACTATTCACACTTGGCGCAGGCTAAGTGGCGAGATTGCGAAAGGGATCACATTGTATACGTGACGAGGGCGATCAGGATTCTTGGGCTAGACAATATAGCCACCACCTTTTCCGCGCCTACGCTGTCATTGATCCAGGTAAATTTGTATGTACGCAGTCATCCTTTGCTACCTTCTGACCACTGTCAGGCTACCGGTTTGCTATCTTTGTACTATCTGACAATTGGACAAGTCAGCAGGTGAGATGCGCTGAGTGCATCTTGGTTCGCGTATTGTTAATGATCTATTTCTAGGGCTTGGATGATGATAGGCGTGTCTTTGCGGTTTGCTCTTGCTGTTGGTCTCCACCTCAGAAATGACGATCCGTCCTGCTCATTGAGCAAGAGAGAAAGCCTTATAATGACTTGGTGGGGCTTACATTCCATCGAAAATCTCTTAAGCACCCTCATTGGTCGGCCCTG
The DNA here is from genome assembly GCA_019828545.1 of Paracamarosporium sp. OC-R06-R3. Classification (NCBI taxonomy): domain Eukaryota; kingdom Fungi; phylum Ascomycota; class Dothideomycetes; order Pleosporales; family Didymosphaeriaceae; genus Paracamarosporium; species Paracamarosporium sp. OC-R06-R3. The sequence goes on along the minus strand of JACVRA010000202.1, from coordinate 217,082 downwards.
CGTAATACCCAGCGACCAATGTACTGTTCCCCTCCCCGCAGTACTGCCCAAGGGACCATATAAAGATAGTACTCTGGCTCAGGAAGGGGATCTCCGTTACCAAGATAGAAGAGACAGCCAGCCAGCGATGAATACCTCTTTCAGTAGGGTCAATACGGATGCCGCCAAACGAACTTCATACTTCGGGGCTTATGTGACCATGAACCTTATCGTACAAAGAGCTCTCTCTAAACTGTACTCTCCACGGGCCTCAGTCGAGTCTTGGAAACGGATCCAGAAGGAAATTGAAACACTATCAACGGAGCTAGATGAAGCAATGGCGCTATCTGCGGGACTTGAGCCAGCGAACTCGATTCAAGAGCCTGACGTTCAACGTGAGCAATTGCTGCGCAGCTTCCAATACCACAGCACCAAAATGCTCATTTACCGCCCATGTCTCTGCCGCCTCAAGCGGCGCATCATAGGACAGAGTGATGCTTCGGCAGATTTCAATCGGAAAGCGGCTGAAGCATGCGTTCAGGAAGCTCAAGCGGTAACGAGGCTTTTACCTGATCAACCAAATCTCACATTCATATACCAGCGAGGTCCGTGGTGGTGCGCTGTACATACCATCATGCAAGCGATCGCGGTTTTTCTCCTCGAAATGTCCTTAAACCAAGCTCCCATGCCCCACCCTGATGAAAGATTTTCCTCGAGCACCAGAAAGCTGGTTAGATGGCTCCGAGCTATGAGCGTTAGCAATGCCGTCGCTCGACGTGCGTACAAACTAATGGTCGATATCGTCAATACCGGTGCATCGCGGCTCGGAGCCGGCATATCTAGCATTTTGGCAGAAGGTGAGGAGGACCAAGATTATTCATTCCAAACAAATCAGTTGCTACAGGGCACAGAACTTCCGCCACAACACGGAGATTACTTTCCACACGCTGAATGGGATATGGCGCCTTCCAACAATGACACTGCGACCGCGGCTCTCGATACGCAGTATCCTGATGGTCCTTGGAGACAGCCGCCGGTACAGGATCTCGGGGGGTTCCAGTCGGATCACTTCATGCTAGAGCTAGACTCGCAGATGCCTTCGGTGTTTGGTAATCCGTTTTTTACCAACTTCGATCTATTCAATCCGTTGGAAGGGCAGTCTTTTCTACACAGGGATGCTACCTAACATGATGCATAATGAGAGTTTCTTCAAAATAGTATTGCAGAACGAGGGACAAGCAAATGTTACGGAACGGGACAAGCAAGATAGGCTAATTTAGCACGGAGTTCCTACTACAAATGTAGGTTAGACTACCATAGAGTTTTGCAATCAGCGGATGAGCTAAATACTAACTACAATCTGTCCGTCGCTTTAAAGACCCACCTTTATGCTCCTTACCGTCTTCTCCTTAGATTTTGGCCTACCCTAACCAGCCGTTGATCGCTTTAAAAGGGTCTCAAGATTGACGTCATCGCCACAACTTCACATCCCTCATTTTCCAACGACATGACCACCTCCCGCGGCAATACCTTCTCGGTCAATTAGAATACAGACTCTCCTCACTTGGGTAGGCGGAATCATCGCCCGACTCACTGTAATTAAGCCCAGATGCTATCTTCCGGTATAGCCAATGTTTCCCGCTCAAAGTGAACACCTCGATCATGCAACTGCTTCCGGAAATCCTTCCATTTGTACTTGTAAATAGGCGTTAGGTGTTCGGACACTTTGATTGTCTGAAGTAAAGGTGTGTATTCGCGGCAGTGAAGAGCTAGGTAATCAAGTTGCGTCGCATGGAACCCGGGGGCCATCAACTCTATAGTTAGAGACTGCAAGGAGTGCGGCAGCCTTTTGGGTATGGCTTCGGCCTCTGGTGGGGCGGAACCTTCCTGTGAGAGGAGCACGGTGAGGGGAGCTTCGATGTGGACGAGCTTCTCGAAATTACGGAAGGTGTCCGTGGACTTGCTACGAGATTGAATTGAGTGACCACGTAGGTATAAGGCCTCCAGAGATGAACGGTGGTGGCCGAGGCTTTCGATTATGCTTGAATTGGGCGACAGAGTTAGCAACTATTAGGATCTAGGCAAGTACAGTTCTCGGCGTTGAAAATTCGCACACAGCCTTGCTATCAGCGAATCCCCAGACACTACCTTACGGCGTGTAACGACAACGCACAAACTCTAAATACAAGGCAGCCATGAGGAAAGAAGAAAAACACGTACCAGTTGTGATCATTGGTTGCACTTTCTTCGTCGAAGCTTTCGTATCCCTCCTCCCCAGTAGCACTCCAGTAATCCTCGCTTTCAATACCACTGGCATCGAACCGGTCATCAGTGCTCCAATATCCAAACGTTCTGAGCGCGCAGATTGATGATATCACCACTTTAAGAACATTGCTATCGACGAAGCTCTCCTCCAAACGTAGTTCTTCCACGAGCGAAGACCGAGCAGGAAGCAGGCGTTGCAGATATTCTGGTTTTCCTTCTTTGGTATTGGCCCATTCAACTAGACCGACCAAAGAGATTTTACGCATGGACCGAAGTTTGAAGATCGGAGCTAGATGGTGAAGCTTTAGATACTTGACGTCGATCCGGATGGATTGGAGGTGCTCGAACCGATGCACATGGCCGATGGGGGTGCCGGTCACGGTTTGGCGGAAAAGTTTAAGCCACTTAGGAATTTTGTGGTGTGAGCTTCTAGACGATAGCGCTCCATCGTCAAGCGCTTCGTCGTCAAACGCTCCGTCGCCAATATCCAGACTCCGGATGTTGGGTGTGCACATCAGGATGGTGGCGTAAATGACCTCCTGCTCGTCAGATATCTCGTTGCAAAGTATCGCATGTTGTTTCCAATCTGGGAGTTGCAATTTCTTGAGGCCATCTTTAATTAGTTGTTTGTCAGATATGGATGGCGTGTACTTGGGTCGGTCTGCATGGACTCCTGAACCATATTTGAACGAGACAGATTCCACATGAGAAGCGAGCTCGGGGTTGGAGATGACTGTGCGAAGAAATGGGTACGGCGTGCAGAAGAAGCTGTCGTACGCCGCGTACAACCTGTCGCTGACAATGTAATGGAGTCGTTGATTTGTGAGCGAGAGATTCCGGAGAGTGAGGAGTTGGAAATCTTCAAGGTCGATGCCTGGCAAATAATCAAGAATCTCTACTAGGAGCTCATCCGGTATGATATCTAGGGATGCACTAGCATGTGCACGCTTAGTCGCTAGATGCGAGGCTTCTCTAAGAGGCAGCTTTGCCAGAGTCCTGGTCTTCTGCCTTTGTGACGGCAATGGTGGAAATTCCTTGTCACTGAGCAGGCGAGAAGGCTCAAAAGAGGATTCAGAACGAGATGATTGCATGTTTGGTGTCTTAAATTCTAGATACAGAGGTGGGTGAAGTTTGATGCTGATGACTGGAAGAAGCCGAAGTTCCGAGGGGGGGTGAAGCGTTGATTTGGCTGAGTCAGCACCTCCCACCTTTTGCTATTATGGTATTTTCCGCTCCACTTCTTGGATCGTTCCACCAAGCAAAACACGTGAGACAAAAAGAACAGTACATTTCATGTTTTGGTTGGTATAACACCTGTTTCCAATCTCGAAAACGCATGCTTGGAGATACACGCTGTACTAGACAGAGCGACAAGCTTGTACAATCCATGCTTCACGTGTTAAACGTACACAAGCCAGCAAGCAAACACACAAGCGACTTGCCAGTGCGAACAGTTGAAGGGTGTTGGCCAGCCGCTGAGAATGTAGCAGATCAGATTTCACAAAGAGTTACTCCACGTATAGCGCAAATCAAGGACAGAAAGCAAACGTACTTCAGCAATGTAATTGCAACTCCCGTCTAACCCAGGCGCATAGGCGCCCTTAGAACTACTCAAGGGAACGGTGAAACATGAAACATGCGCTTGGATGAATAATACACAAAACGAAAGGACCTGGCGATCCAACAATCATATTCTCCCTGTCAATGACCATCATTACCAAAGCGAAGAATGGGGGAAACGCAACCCTCGCCTGGATTTCGAAAACGAGCTATCCAAAATGAATCAGGGGTGTCGGCAGGACACTGTTGTGAGTAAAAAAAATCAATGATCCGGTTCGCAATTGTTGCAGGCCTTTCCCACCCACTCAGCAGCGCGGTCGATATCGACAACTCCACAGCCATCCTGAGTGCGCTCGATGGCATATCCAACATATTCCTTACGACCGGAAGGGGGGACGGGATCAGGAAAAGGAGCGGTGGCTTCAATAGGCATCCCAACAGGGCGGAAACGACCGCGGCCGGAGGTATCGTAAAGACCATTGCCCATACTGCGAAGCGGGCGACCACTGCGGAGAGGCATTGTCATGTATCCTCTACGCATTGGGCCTGAAGTATGTTTTTCTTGACGTGCTGTGGCATTGCGCGCAATCTCATCTAATTGCGATGCAAACGGAACTACTCCATCCTTGGTAGCCTCTTGCTGTATCACGTCCTGCCCTTGTTGTGTAGGAGGTTCGTCTGTTTGTTCTGAAGGGGTGGTCTTCTTTGGTGACATCGAAACATCTCCTCGATTGCGTCTGCGCGGCATCGTCTTGTACTTTTTTGGCGATTTATAAAGCTGCTTCATGGGAACCGGATACATATGGAAAAACCAAGGCATCCCGTAACTATCCAGGGCGAACGGATCAAAGGCAAGGTTGTGACTGAAAGGCTGCACCCACTGTGTAGGCATTGCATCTTGAGCTAAAGCTTGTGATTCGGTAGAAGGTTGGACAACGTCGAGCAGCTCTGTGTGAGCCGTACCATCCTGCGGTTGTGGAACAAACTCAGGGGCAGTTGCCCGCAGTTCAGAAGAGCCTTTAGAGCAGAGAGAATTCACGCTGAGCGACTGCGGTCGATGTTGCGGTAAATGCTCATCACTTCGACCCCTGGAATTTTGAACATCATCTTGAGGCCCATCTGTGGCGCCAGCGGCTTCGGCGATAGCTTCGGCAGCTTCGGGGCGGGTTCCCTTGATCTCTAAAATATCAGGATGCTGATCGTAAGATCCGCTTGTGTCGAAAGTGTGCTTCAAGGGAGATTCAGAACATGAAAAAGAGCTGGTCTTACTGTTTGTGTCAATCCTTTTCCCACTGTAGACTATAGCGGGATCCTTTAAAATAGGATCAGTCTTCTTGTCGATATCCACATGAATAGACGTGTCTTCCAGCTCGGCAATCGGCTTCGGCATATCGCCTCTGTCAACATTTTCAGGCTGCATAATTTGCTGAGACGCTTCCCACTCAGAACGTCTGAGTGCTTTTCCCAGTATCTCATGATTCAAAGTCTTGTGTTGGTCAGAGGCTTCGGCGGCAGTTCTGGTAATAGCTTTGACGGTTGATGTGCTTGTCACCCTTGAGCACCGTTCATTCAACTCTTCACTGATGCCTGTATCTTCTTCTTCTGTGAACGGAGTGTGGTCTGGGCGGACGCTCGGGTCGACATCATCGAGGTATGACGCAAGCCTTGAGTTGACGTAGGGCTGTCCGCTGGGCTTTCCAGGCGCTTCTTGTGTTATGATTGGGGTCCTGCCGCCGCTGTTCACAGTCCTCACATGCCGCGACAATGGCACAGCTACGGGTGTCTTTGGCAAAGGTATGTCGCGTGGATCACGGCTACTGAATTCGTTAGTCCGTCAGTCTGGAAGCTCAATGTTATACTGGGAAGGGTAAATATAGAGCAAACAGTATCCCGGACTTGCCTGTTGTGAAAAACCTCGTTCGCAAGCTTGCGCGTCACGCCCCTTTCTTTTCCAACATCAACTTTCGTCTCTTTCAAAGATTTGACAGACTGAGACCGCCTTAGGTGCGAGGCCTTGGCACTCGTATCATGAGTAGGAACGATGCGGGGGATTCGCGATGAGGACCTGGTAGGCGACGCGGGTGAACCAGAATGTGAGCTGGGCGCTGAGCCTGAGTTGAAAGGTGGTTTCCAATTCATATGTTGGCCAGAAACTGGAATCCGTAAAGTGAGATTCGGAACAGCAGGCCTGACCAGCTTCTGTCCGGTAACCTGCGGCTCAGTCTTTCTACGCGAATGCGAAACAAGTTGAGAAGCTGGTACAGCCGGAATACTATATTGCCCACGTTGAAGTATGCCAGTAGCAGCGCTCTGCTCAAAGCCATCAGCGCTGGCTAGACTCAGAGGAGGGGGTTCTGAATCATCGTCTTCGGCTGTATGCCAGGTGTCGCGCGAGCTTCTTCTACTCAAAGCCCGACTGGGGACTAGACTCACCGACGAATGTGCAGAATGATATTCAGTACCCTGATTGGATGCAGCACTAGGTGCAACACTAGGTGCCCTCCCGGGGCCCTGCACATTCGACCGTACGCCTCGAGTGGGTGAGACTTGGATCCTGACCGTAGCCGCCTGGCTGGGGCCACTCCGTACTGGCGAGCTCGCCGGACTTTGTAGGTTGGCTTTTGAATGTCGGCGTGGGACCTTCGTGGACGAATACAGCCCCGATGCTGAGGCGATGTCGCTGTTGACTGTTTCGATCGTATCTTTAGTCAAACATGTTGAGCTGCGGTTGCTCCCCAAGGATTTTGTAGGCGATAGGCTTCCCTGGATCACTTTCCGCTTCTCGCGTTCCTCTTTGCGACGGTCGGTCGCGAAGACCGGTGCGCGTGGTTGCGTTGTCTTCCAAGGTGATGGTATCGGTTTGCGTGGGCTGTTGGCCAACTTCTCTGATCGAGGGGAGACGATCTCCTTTACTGTTTGGATTCGACCTGGAGAAACCCGCACGGTATCATTATCGGACTCGTCCGTGTAGACTTTGCGTTGTCCGTGATGGGATAGCATACTAGCTGCGACGTTGGCGTAAGTTTGGGGTTGGTTGTGGCGGTGAGCTTGTTCTGCGTCAGAGTCTTCGTGTCCGGTGAACGATTCAAAACGCGCGACAAGTTCCGTAACCTTACCATCATGCGTAAGCTCCATTGACAAAGATGACTGTGTATCCAATGGAATATCGATGTTGACGCTGTTATAGCCGTGGGCGGATCGTGGAATTGTGTCTGCAGTTGGCAGCGACAGGATCTGTCCACTGTCCTTCCACGCGATATCAACACCGGCTTCTGATGGCGTTAAGGTCGACATGTTCTGATGATGCGTGGCTGGACACGAAGGCCTAGAACTGGGATACAATGGGCTTTGCGAGGGATATTCGGGCGGCCGTTTAGGTGGGCTGTCTGCATCGGCGTCACGCCGATAACGATCGTCTCTGTTGCTGTTAGTGAGAGGTCTCTGATAGCATGTAGCGGGCGCGAACTTGCCGCTGCGGGTGCCCAAGCGCTTTTGCCCTGTCGCAATAGGATACGCGGATGAACTCGGAGTGTTGGCAGCGCGAGTAGTAAACATAGCGATATAGGCACATAGCGGACTGAGTAGCAATGGCCAACAAGCAACGGGAAGCTATCGAGCGGGCAGTCAACTAGGGAAGGTTGAGCCCGCAGGACAGAAGGCGCTCTGGTTCGCGCGGAAAGGCGGCGTGGGGAGGTTGTGCGTTTGTATATGGCTGGCGCAGACGTCAACTGCTGAATTGAGAAGGAACGGAAGGTGCGCTCAAGCCGCGAGCGTACCGGCCAAACACACTCTTAATACGCGATTCCTGGATCCCCGTAATCCGCTTTCGAGGGGTTTCTACTTAGTGAGAACGTCCAGACCGCACATACTTTGGTTTGCACGGCCGAGAGGTGAACACGTGAAAGCAAATGCAAAAGAGCGATAATTCTATTTTGAAAGCTAACATGACGCCAGTGGGTATGAACTGGAGATAAATAACAGAAGATTCGAGGAAGCCCGCATACGGCAGTAGTGAACGGCCATAGGCGAGACTACGCTGGGGAAAGTTCAATGCCTGCATCAAATGCTCTCTGCCACAGCCTAGAACCTCTTTTTCTTCTTCGTCTGGGCCTGCTTTTTGGCGAGTTCCTCGTTTTTCCGCTTCAACTCTCGCCTTCTCCTCTCGACCTTCTCTTCCTCGGTCTCTTCCCGTTCTTCCACAACGGGTGAGGCCTGCTTCTCTGCCTTTATAGTCGTCAAGCTCGAAGGTGCGGCCGATGGGCTTTGCGTGACTGTGTATGTATCTCGCCTCGCTCTCGCTTCTCCGGATACAGCAGTCTCTTCAACTGCGGGTGTCGTTTGTGTTTTAGACCTACCTCCAATCTTGAAGCCCTTCTTTACTGGCTTGATGGCAACTTCATCTTCATCAGCTTTAGTTCGGGTTGGAATGCTGCTGCTCTGCCGCGTGGGCACCACTGTTTCCTCTTCTTGAGATGCTGCTGGTGATGACTCCGTCTTCTTGGATTTGCCGCCTATCTTGAAACCCCTAGCCTTAGGCTTTGCAGGCGGCGAGCCCGCTAGGACTAGAGAAGCTTTTTTGGGTGGTGATAGTTCTGGTGTTGGCGATTTTACTCTCGGGCGCGCTCTTTGACTGTGACTCTGACCTTTTGCGGGCGCATCCAGATCTTCGTCGTCCTCGTCTTCATCCACATCCATATCTTCGTCAGCTGCAGCGTTGTTGATCTCAGCATCCTCAGGGACACTACCCAAATTTAGGTCTGGTGCTGCAGGAGGCTCTGTATTCTTCTCCCATCCACGAGACTAGCGGACGTTAGTAGCCGGATAAGATCACAGAGTGAAAGGCATGCCTTGAAGTTTTCATGTGTCTCGAATTCATCTTCGGTTTCCTCCTCCTCGGTTTCCGAATCAGTGGGTTGTACAGAAGCTGGTGCCTGCTTCAATTGAGCTTTCGCCTTCGCTGTTGCGGTTCGTTTGGGTAGATCGACAGAGGTATCAAGGTTTCTCCACCAGGGTACCTCTTCATCACCTGACTTCAGTTTTGGCGGTACCTTGGGGGTACATGCAGATAGTGCTTCTTCGAATAAGCCAAGGGTCGAGACATCAGTGTCCACCATCTCCGCCGTGTTCATCTTCCACATATCCAGATCGAAGTTTTGAAGTCCAAGGATGTGTTTTGTTGCTTGCTCACGCTTCACAATCCTTCTCCCAGACTTAACATTGCCGATGCTTGGGAAAGCCGCAGCGAGATCCAGGTTGCTCGATTCGTACTGATCGATTAGTCGCGTAAGTGCTCGATCTTTGTCAGAGATGATGGACAGGAGACCGGAAATCCGCATGTGCTGGATATGGGAAGAAACTAGCAGTGGAAGAATAAGCTCATCCTTCAGCGTGACCGCAGTCTTTTTGCGTAGGTAAAATTTCCAGGTCAACGAGTCGAGAGGCTCCGGGAGACTAATTGTGGTGTGTAGGGTTATGTTGTCGGACTCATCGCGTGCAATCATACGGCTAGCGTCATCGCTGTGGTCGAGCGACTTCTGTACATTTTTGAAGAGTATAGCAAGCTGAGCGGTATCTCGCTCGCTGACTTCGATAGGTGATTCCGTTTCGGAAGCTCGACGCACGATGCCGGACAAATCCAACTCCTCGCTCCATATGTTGCTCAGGTCTGTAAGGAAGACGGTGTATGTGTTTGCGCCAAAGCTAGCCTTGATGAGAAGCTGCGGTATGGTCTCGCCTTGAGGCTCATCGGACAGCTGTAAGACGCGCCAACAGGACATTTTGAAATCTAGGACACCAACACCAGTATCATCAAGCGAGTGATTCCAGGAGCATCTCAACTTTCGGATTTGCTCACACGACGCGTAGTGTAGTTTGCGTCGATGAAGGCAGCAGCACCTGACGCGCCGCGCTAAGATCTGATTGGGTCTTATGCCTACGTCACAGCGCCAAGAAAAGAGCTGCAGAGACGCGCGGGAAGACCCATCTCGCGTCGATTCGTGCAGCTTCGAGCCGGATAAAACCACTCGTTCCCGAATAATCGCCAACAAACAACGACAATGTCTTCACGCAACCCCCCTCCATGGCGTCGTGACGACCGCCCCCCTCAACGACCGGCACCGGCGTCAACGATTCCTGCGAAACGCTCCGCCAACTCGCGGTCGCAAGACCATCCATCCAAGCGGTCTACGAATGCACAAGAAGAGGCATGGGTCGCCGACGAAGACCGCTTTGTCTTACAGCAAGCGAAGAAGGCGGCAGCGTTGCGCGTCAAGGGTGGCCGGGCAAAGCCCATCGACTGGCTTGCGGTCACGCTTCGCTTTGTCGATACCACCAAGACGCTGCTGGATGAGGAAGTCGAGGATCACGAGTTGGATGTCGTCGATCCGGAGGGTGTTTTTGAGGGGCTGGACGAGAAAGACCTGGCTGAGCTAGAGAAAGAAATCGAACACTATCTCACATTGGAAACAAGTCGCAGTAACCGAGATTATTGGACTGTAAGCAGAATGATCTTAGATGGAGAGTATATCGCTAACGTACCCAGGCTTTGAAAGTTATATGCAAAGACCGTCGACGAAAGTCCCGCGCCGAAGCTCGAGGAACTAGCTCTGTGTCGGCAGACATTGACCGCTTATTAAGTCCAAAAACGTACGAACAGTTGGAGACGCTGGAAGTGCAGGTAAAGAAAAAGCTGGACTCGGACGAGCCGATCGACTATGACTATTGGGAGCAGCTACTGCGCAACTTGCGAGTATGGAAAGCCAAGGCGAAGCTACGTCTCGTCTCACAGGAGATATTGAAGGAACGCTTGGAAAGTCTCCGCAAACAGCAGCAAGAGACTGCCCTTTCTGTACAGAGCAATGTGCAATCCATGCTTGACACGGCTCGCCAGTCGAACAAGAGCGAGGCAACCTCGGTTGCTTACGACCCTGCGCTAGATCCGGAACCGTCACTCAAGCTTCGTGCGGAGGAGAAGGCCTTGGAACAGATCGAGGAGCGGAAGTTTTTGGACAACATACTCAAGGAACGACGAAAGATACTCAAACTGGGTTATGTTCCCTTGCAGAATAAGACTCAAGATGTTTCTGTCAACTTGCCGATGTCGAAGCCCGGCCATGCCAGCGTTTCTGCAGTGTCTCGATTTGCGCCTGTGGAGAAGGAGGATTTCTCCCAGGCGACGATGGCCCTTTACGAAAGAGAGGCCGCCAGAGGGGTCGAGGAAGGCGAAGAGATTTTCACAGGGGAAGAAGAGATCACACTAGCCAAGCCGCAGTGGGCAAGCAAATACAAGCCTAGGAAGCCGCGGTACTTCAACCGCGTGCAAATGGGCTATGAGTGGAACAAGTACAATCAGACGCATTATGACCACGACAACCCACCTCCCAAGGTAGTGCAGGGCTACAAGTTCAACATCTTTTACCCAGATTTGATTGATAAGTCCCGCGCACCTACGTACAAGATCGAGCGTGAGAACGGTCGGAAGCGTGGGCAGTCTTTCGCCCCAGCCGGCGAAGACGATACCTGCCTTATTCGATTCATCGCTGGACCGCCATATGAGGATATCGCTTTTCGCATAGTCGACAAGGAGTGGGATTATAGTGCCAAACGAGAAAGAGGATTCAAGAGTAGCTTTGACAAGGTAAGCTTTCGTCGTGCCGCTGATGACTGGAGACGATCCTGTTGTCACCCGTCACAGGAACATTAACGCAAAGCTCACACCACCAGGGAATTTTGCAACTCCACTTCCAGTTCAAAAAGGTACGTGTCAAACTGACATATTTTGCTTAAATATACTAAAGCATCGCAGATATACTATCGAAAATAGAGCTCTTGGGTCAACTGCGCGCCCCCACCAACCTTAGTATTCACCGCTAGAAGAGCAGAGGCTCCCGCCACCGCTTTCTGAGTATCTTACATACTACAACGAGCTCGTGGCTCTAGGTTAGACGAGCCCTACAGATTAATCCAACCATACTCGTTACGGTACGGATGAACAGCAAATCTAACTCGTAACGCTTGGAGCCCACTGGTCGGTCCAGTTCATCGAAGGGCAATCGTTCACACCTCGGGCCGTGTCGTTGCTGGCCGATTGCGCCACCAGTTTTGTCTCCTTGGTAGATTTTATTGGTGAAAATAATTGCTAGCTGTCCAATCAGGCACAAACATGCAAGTAAACACCCAAAACGGGTACCCAATGTGAACTCACCGGACAATGAGGCCGCACTTCTGTCACCATCCACACTGCAGAACACCCAAACGGCTTCTCGCTGTTGCCTACATACAGTCTGCATTAGGGTACGATGTCAACGATTCCTGCTCGACACCGCCTTTGACACCCAAGCAAATGAAACCAGATGTAGGGCAAAGAAGTTCTTCAGCGGTTACACGATCGTTCGAGGACAACGACATGCGTTTTGCTGCCTTTGCTGCCTTTACTACCTACTTTCATGTATTCACGTAGCAAGCATCTGCGGTGCCCGTGAGGACTTCGTTCCTAGCCGAGCGAGCCGTTGTGTTCTAGAAATTCCGGCTTGGAACGCGGGCCGGATGCGGTTACCGCCACTTCCTAGATGTTACATGCCATGCAGGCTTCCGCATTTTGGCCTACTATTGAGATGCGTACCGTGAAACTGTTGGCTGTACCTGTAGGACGAGAAGTCATTCCCCCTGTGTCTCTCGGTAGTGCAATTAGGCTAGACAGGACCGATCCGCAAGGCGCTCTGAGCATTGGGATTACTGAACCCGTGATCATCATCCCTGCATCAAGCGCTCGGTGGTGCTCCTCTATCTCTCCAAAGTTTGTTTGCCAGCCCCATGCCCCAATCCACGCACGCACGGTCGTTGCATGAGAGTTAGCAATCGGCCACCCGCATCAAGGGGACAATGAGATCCCTTCCCGTCCAATCCAGCGTCGGCTGGCACTGTAAAATGCACTCAAATGTCTTTGGGTTCGCTTCATTCCGTCCGACAAAGCCATTCATCACTCTGCTTGACCAAATCCTACTACCAACCTCGTTTCACGAGACGCATTGACAGCTGCTGGCGTACCCACTTTCCAGTCCAACGATACGCACGACTTCTTTGGTATCTGAGCCCGTCGATGGAAGACAGCAAAGCCATGCCACACCCCCCGTCACCCCACCCTCCTTTCCATTCAGACCCTGCCAAAAACCTTGGTGCTCCTTCACTTCCCAAGGTCGACTTCGATGCACACTGTTCACTATATACTCCGCCGCTTCCAGCACGTAGAACATCTGTGTCAGATTCAACAATGGCGACTCCACTGCAAGGCATCGCGTCTTCTACTTGCAAAGGCCTTCGATCTACAACATTTGAGGATCTGGAAGACGCTAACGTTATGCAATGGGGAACACACAACAACTCCCAGATGAACTCTATGGCTCGAGACGATTCTGACTTCTCTTTGGCTATGCAATACACTCCGTTAACACCAGCTGCATATCAGCACGAGCGAGCTGCCTTCAACAACAACAACTACAATATTGCACACCAGTTTGCTCTCCCATCGAGCTGCCCTCGTTCGCTGAACAACACCAACCTCGGTATAAATGGATTGCCAAACACTACAATGACTGTGTCGAGCTATCCGCCACCTATGTACCAAATGGGCCCTCAACAGCCTTACGAGGGCATCGATTTTCCGCATAGCCCGAACAACAATCTCATCCAGCTTGGTGCCGAGTACGAGGAATATCCACTTCGCTCCATATCCGGAGCCAATACAGCATACAGCACTCCGTATGATTCAGACATGTCGCGATCATCGACACCGAACGACGGCTCCCCTTTACCACTTCGTGATGATGGAGGTTTCGACAAAGACCGGCCGTATGCGCAACTCATCTACGAAGCACTGAAAGGAGCGCCGAATCACACGATGATATTACGCGACATCTATGACTGGTTCCGGCACCACACGGATAAGGCTGCAGACAAGGACACAAAAGGTTGGCAAAACAGTATTCGACACAATCTCTCAATGAATGGTGTATGTGGTTCACATGCTACGAAACCTCCTGTGTTCTTGACTAACAACGTGCTTAGGCATTCGAAAAGGTCGATCAGCCTTGCGAAGATGCCAGGAAGGGGTTCATGTGGCGACTCACAAAGGAAGCCCTCGAACAAGGCGGCGTCAAATCGACGACTCGATACCGAAGCAAGCATCCCAACAAACGTGGTCATCGCGCAGGGCTTTACCCTCAAAGGCAGCGTGCCGGGGCTATAGGAGGAAGAACCACGAAGAGGCAGGCTCGCCAGAGAGCACGTATGAACGATGCTTATCGAAGCGAGCCCTACCAGTTGACATCGGACCCAACGCCTGCTACTTTCGACACGGCATTCAACTCCGGGATGCCGATGTATTCTCCTTCTTACTACAGTCCTTCGGGCTCTGAGGTGGATTACATGGAATATCAAACTGATGACTACGACAATACTGTCGGAACGCTGAGGCACGACACGGTTCAGCAAACCTTCCATGGGGTGCCGATGCCATCGTCACCGCTTCTGGCGTACGGAGACGGGTACATCCGAGTGCCTTCAGACCCCGCAGAGCCACTCTTCACCAACTCGCCGTCACCCTCCGCAAGCGAGCCACGCACGCCCGATTCGTTGGGTGTTAGCTGGAATGACAACGCCTTCGGAACCATAGGCGGCATCGGCCACCTCGGCTTCGACCCTTACGTTACGTTGGGCGACAGCACTTCTGCACATGAGCCACTTGGCGAGAATGAGTAGTCGCTACTCAGTCTACTTATCCACGAATATTCCCTTTGACGTCCCACTGCATTTTGGTGTGGTTACATCTAATTCCTCTGCATATGGGTATGCTCACCGCTTCGCTCTTGCTTTCTCATTGCCTTGGTTCGGAACAAGAAACAACTACCTTGCACACGCATATTTAACGAGATGTGGGCGAATCGCTTGGCTTGGTGGGCTACCATTGTCATTTATCAATCAGCGCTTCTCCCATCACAACGACTTATGTCACCCTACATACATCGCTCATAGACGTAATGATTGTCATCTCCTAGCATCCGTATGCGAATGGTTTCATTCATCACTACTCCCATGATATTATTTCATCTCTACATGTACGGTAAAGCATCAATTTCGCGCAGCATTAAAAGGGATTAGGCCACATGTAACATGCACCTCAGATGTACTATACGACCGAAATGAAACTTTATATCCGAATCAAGCTTTCGCACCCTGTGCATACAAACCTGCTATGTCTTATCGTGCAAGATACTCTATCTGTCCCCTTGCTAGCTCTGAGCGACGCCTTGCATTGCTTCGCGCATCCCCATCCAAGCTCATCCTTTAAGGGCGTGAATCGACTAGCTGATATCGTGTGCATGTATGATGCATTGGAATGACTCGTCAACGGGTGACTAGCCGAAGCGCCCGCTGTCACTTCATTCATGCACAGCCAACATACTCGCAGTCATCGTGTCGCATCGTACGGTTGCGTAGAGTCGACGTCGCTGCAACCAGTCAGTAGTAGTGGCCACGCGCGGGATCGGGGCAAGCGGGTGCGATCCGAACACCCTGGTAAGGGCTCGGGTGGCCCACTCTAGCTGAGAGTTTCAACGGCACTCGTGGTGTTATGCGCCAGGGATATGAGTAAATATAGCGCGGATGTCCTTTATGGAGTTCCTAATCAGGTGGAAGGTGGGGCGCCATTACACAGATAAGGAGATCAAAAGACCGGCAATTGACGAGATGTTTCCAGAGTATTAGAACTTTTGATTCTTCCGAATGCTGATTACAACCTCAACACGCACATTGTGACTTCAGAGCGGGCCATGGGTCAACGAGGAACGCTCACATGAAGATCAGTATGGCTTATTTAGTCTGTCTCGTCGCAGAGGGATGTGTGGTACTGAGAACGCAGAACAGGGGTTGTGGACCCGCACTCTCAGCCTTGCAGGGGTGGCTTTGGGTTCATTGCAGCTCTCATCAATGGTTACACAACATGATCATGCATACGAATTCAATGCCGTCGTGTTTCCAGCCGAGAAAAGTTTGCACTCAAGTGTGCGCAATGCAACAAAGCTTTGGGACTGGCCACGTGAATGCATCTGGCGGTGGGCTTACCATATTCACTACGACTTGGAATTTGTCGTTGACAAAATGGGATCCAAGCCATAACTTTTTGATATACATGACAAGCGAACGCATGGTGACGTTTGACACCAACTTAGTTGTGGGCCCGACGGCGATCAAATTATAATGGCTAGGTATGCGTGCGCCATCATGCAGGTTGTCGAAAACTAGGTACAAACCCGTGCCAGATCGAGACACTCCCCAGGAACACAACGTCCGCATCCCCCCATTCCACACCCACACGTCGTATTCTGATACCATCCTCGCGTGGAACCCGTATTCAATGCGTTTCGCAGAGGGACGCAGCCCTGCATAGTGATCCCGCACCGCACATTCCCACGGACAGCGGCTCTCTCTCCGCGGTCCACTCATTCTTGACATAGCCACCGACAGACTGATTTGTGTTCCGAAGCTGACCGAGCGTCGTCATGCCACAGACAGCTAGTTTATTCAGAATAATTGAGGTGGCATCTCGGGAGCATCTGCGAGATCTGTTAGCTCCGGAAACCAACAGCTTACCATCCAAAAACCTGGCCCGCGGTTTAGCAGGGATTACGAAGGTAATATTTCAGATGTCATTAGAGTTCATTCGACGCTGTTCTACGCTTAGACTAACTCCATGTGGGATAGCTTCTGTTTCTAACGTGCGAGCGTACAGGGCATATCATGTTTCGTCTCTCAATGAAAAGGCTCGCAAAACAGGCTTTACAGCTGCTGTGTAATAGAACCAAGAGCTACGCTGCACAGATCCTTGGCAGGCCGCGTGTCTACGTCTTACAGGCTCACACCGAAGTGATCCTTCATGCGGATGCCGAAACGTTTGTGTCGGTTGGCTTGCAGCTAGGACATTGAAGGTCGGCTTATGCCACTGGATTCGTCGGTGTCTTCGAGCGGTGTTCACAGCAGAGGATGTTTCCCCGGTACTACACAATAGCGATGACCTGTAACTCTGTCTTGATATACCTCCAGGCGTTTACATTCCAGGTTTTCTGTATTTTGTCATCAGAAGGTTGAGATGTTCCGCCAACCGTCCCACCATAGAATTCACATGATTTTTCGGTGCTTATATCGGTACTTATAATGAACCCTGAAATTAGCTTTCGCTGATTTGTGCGATTACTATTCATCGAATATCATTTCATAGTTCCATCGACTGAAATTAAAACATCGTGAGGGCCAACATCGTCACGTGGATGGTTGAAGTGGTACCGAAAATCGAAACCATGGATTTCGGTGCATAGGACAGTGACCATCCTTAGCCACTGATACTCTATAGCTTATACACTTACTTCAAACTTTTTGCTCTTTTTTTTTACTACGCTCTTTTTGTGCTGATTCGCAGGGGAATCATAATTTTTGTATTACTTTTTGTCTCAAGGCGTACGCCGAATTTTGGTCAAACCATCACCCCAGATACACTTACTTATGCCTGATACCTATTCCCCGGTGTATGCCCGTGACAAGCTGTGGCGACGATCTTGAAAGCTGTGAATATCCAACATGTAAGCACCAAAGCCAGCGATTTGAACAATAAGCGACACTATTTGAACCCCATTTTACACTGTGCGCACCACTGTCATGTTTTCATCACCTTGAACTTGGAGTCTCACTTCAAATGAGAATGAGCAATGAATGGTGATATGAATTACAGCAACAGACCGCGGATGCATGTGTACGAAGCCCCGAGCGTCACAATCTTAGAGAGCCCATGCACAACTACACTCTCTTTATTGTTAAGACAGTACTGTTTGCGAAACGTGTGATTGAGTGGATGTTATATGCATGATGTGCGCCACGTTTACGAACGTCCATAACTTTTCAATCGCACCTATAGCATATGTAACATGTATTTTCCGAAGTTCTTCGTAACAACCATATAGAGCATGTATGCCGTAATCGTGGGTCATTGTGGCATGTCAAAAACATTCTAGGATGTTTCCACGTCAGGTTTCATGAAGCGAAGAGCTTTGGACAACGATCTTGAACGCTATCGACTATACCTCAAAAAAACGTTATGTAGTCCCCTTTAATGTTAGATACCGCACATACCGAGGAAGATGATCCTTCCCCACGTTATCGGAGAGTCATGATAATTCTGGGGTAAATATTCCTCCACCAATCCTCTGCCAAGATTCTTCGATCAACGGGGGTAGCGCGCGGCCACTATCCTTTTTCACCACTAGCGTTATCCTAGCCACGTGTGGCGTATGGGGTATCTCTACCGCGGACGGACAAATCTAACTAGAATCTCCGCGCCAAACGACCGGGACTCGCAAATTTGCCCCTGGTACGGAGCAATATAGAGTATATTAAGGGTCATGACCTGCATCATGAGGCTCCACAACTCTCGACGCTCGAAAGCCTGCACCCTTCACTCGTCGTCGCTCGAAGGACAAGAACCATGCGTGTTTCGTCGATCGTTACCGCAGCTCTGCTGCAAGCTTCATTAGCATGGTCTTCTCCTGTTGAAGCAGACTCCCTTGTTGCTCGGGGAGCATCGAAGAGGCCAAACCATCCTATCAAGCCATACCACCCTGGCAAGCCTTTTCCAGACTCTCCCGCGCGATCAAAAACTTGCACAGTGAAGAACAATGGCAATGGCAAGGACGACTCACAAAACGTTCTAAGCGCCATCAAATCGTGCAATAACGGTGGTCACGTTGTCTTTTCGAAAGGGAAGACGTACACCATTGGCACTGCGCTTGACCTCACTTTCCTCAAGCACATAGATTTGGGTATGTCATCCGGAATTAGACAACCGACAATGCTAAATTTTACCAGATGTACAAGGAACCATTAAGTTCACCAATGACACGGACTATTGGCAAGCCAATGCCTTCAAGCAAGTCTTCCAGAACGCTACTACCTTCTTTCAGCTTGGAGGTGAGGATGTCAATGTCTACGGGGGTGGAACCTTCGACGGAAGCGGCCAGGTATGGTACGATCTATATGCTAAGAACAACTTGATTCTACGTCCGATCCTCTTCGGCACCATCGGTCTGAAGAGCGGCCGCATCGAAGATCTGAAGTTGAGGTACTCTCCACAATGGTACAATCTTGTGGCGAACTCGACCAACGTGGTGTTTTCCAACATCGACATCTCCGGATACAGCAGCAGCTCGAACGTTGCCAAGAACACGGATGGGTGAGTGTGATATTTGCATATTGTTCGGAGCAAGATTCTGATACTCTCCAGATGGGACACATACCGCTCATCCAACATCGTTATCCAGAACTCGCACATTGACAATGGCGACGACTGCGTGTCTTTCAAACCAAACAGTACCGATATCGTCGTGCAGAACTTGATCTGTAATGGCAGCCATGGTATCAGTGTTGGCAGCTTGGGACAGTATGTGGGTGAGGTCGACATCGTTAAGAACATCTACGTAGGTCTTCCTTTTTCTTTTAATATTAGCAATACATTTCTGCTTTCGAAAAAATGCCTTTCGAAGCCTGGCTGACCATACCAGACATACAACATCAGCATGTCAAACGCGTCCGACGGTGCTCGCATCAAGGTCTGGCCAGGCATTAGTTCTGCCATGTCCGACGATCTGCAGGGAGGCGGTGGTTCTGGAGCCGTCTCCAACATCACCTATGATGGCATGGTACTTTCCAACGTTGACTACGCAATTGAGATCACACAGTGCTATGGCCAGAAGAATCTCACGCTATGCAACCAGGTATGTTCTCCGATCATAATAGCGCCTGCTCTCACGCATACTGATTACATATAGTTCCCAAGCAACCTCACTATCTCGGACGTTACGATCAAGAACTTCCAAGGCACCACAAGCAAGAAGTACGACCCACTTGTTGGCTACTTGGTCTGCTCAAGCCCGAGCGTGTGCAGCGATATCACGATCCAAAACGTGACCGTCAAGAGCCCGAGCGGAACAAACCAGTATTCATGTGCGAATATCGATGGAATTGATAGCCAAGTCAACTGCAAGAAAGCGGTTTAAGATAGCTTTATGAGCGACTTCAATGTATATATTGATCTGTTAGGGAATTGTCCATCTGCGTGAATTGATATATCCGACTACCAATAGATGCACGCTAACACATTGAATTAGCCAAATCAGTCATGCTGCGCATACATTTGAATAGTAATTCAGTTGGTGCACTTACCAAACACCAATCGACCTTGCGTTTGTACAGATCACGTATCTATGTGCATCAATGGCGTGATCAAGATTACTATTGTTCGGATCTCTCGCATATAAACTTATCTACAACAAAACACCCGACTACGGCCATCGTTCTAAAATCACAAATTATCGCGTTCCGACTATTACACGCGAGATTCTTTGCCAATATGTCGTCGCCAAAGAAGCAGCTCCACCTCACGGCCTTTATGCGTCCCGTCAGCCTTCATACGGGCGCGTGGCGATACCCGGGGGCCTACCCAGATGCGAATTTCAATCTCAAGCATCTCATTTCCTTCATTCAGTCCCTTGAGGCCGCCAAATTTGATGCTTTCTTCATGGCTGACCACCTTGCCGTTCTAAACATGCCCGTGGAAGCCCTGAAACGGAGCCACACAGTTACCTCCTTTGAGCCTTTCACATTGCTGGCCGCATTATCGCAGGTCACAGAAAGGATCGGTCTGGCAGCAACGGCAAGCACGACATATGACGAACCATACCACATAGCGCGTCGGTTTGCAAGCCTGGATCATCTCAGCGGTGGACGAGCGGCCTGGAACATCGTCACGACCGGGAATCCTGAAAGTTCGAAAAACTTCGGACTCGACGAGCACATGGAACATAGTGACCGTTATAAGCGTGCACGAGAGTTCTACGATGTCGTGACAGGGCTTTGGGATAGCTTTGCCGACGATGCGTTCCCGCGGGACGTTGAAAGCGGAGTCTACGTTGATCCCGAAAAGATTCATACCCTGAACCACAAGGGCGATGACTTGAAAGTTAAGGGCCCGTTGAATATTGCGCGACCCATCCAGGGTTGGCCTGTTATTGTGCAAGCAGGGCAATCGGAACCCGGACGGCAACTTGCAGCCGAGACCGCCGAGACGGTATTTTGTTCACCGCGAGATGTCGGGTCGGCGAAGGCGCTTTATCAGGATATCAAAGGCCGCGCGAAAGCTGCTGGAAGGCTACCAGGGCTGCCAAAGATCTTACCAGCTGCTCTCATCGTCATTGGCGATACCGTGGAAGATGCCAAACAGAAGCGACTCAAGCTCGACAGTCTAGTCCATTATGATAGCGCCATTGCGTCCTTGTCTATTGCACTTGGGTCCGATGCATCAAAGTTCGACCCCGATGGACCACTTCCCAAAGACATCCCAGACACCAACGCGAGCAAGACGGGGCGTGCGGGAGTGATCAGCCTTGCGGAGAAAGAAGGCTTAACGGTGCGTCAGCTTGCTGGACGGTATGGTGGCTACTCGGGGCTTGCATTCGTGGGAACCCCCGAAACCGTGGCAGATGAGTTGGAGTATTGGTTGAACGAGGAGGCAGCTGATGGATTCACAGTCACGTTCCCATTCCTGCCTGAAGGATTGGAGAACGTTACCAAGAAGCTGATACCTGAGCTGCAGCGGCGAGGTATCTTTAGAAAGGACTATGAAGGGGCAACGTTGCGAGAACATCTTGGCTTGCCGCGACCGCCGAATCGTTTCTTTGAACCCGCCGAGAAAGCCTAGATCTCGCAGGGCAATGTAGAGTCTACCTCTAATCAACAATTTATCCATTCTCCAAGCACTTTGTTGACTACTTTCGTGAATTTAATCACGATCTACAGTTTCTCAATACATCTAAAAAAAATTAATAAACGTAAACACTATGGAACCTTCAAGCCGACCCTCTGAGCGTATAAGTGTGCGCATCCAAACGACAACAAAACAAGATAATTACTTGTTTCTTGATGCCGAGGAACTTGTCAACTTCATTACTATCCTGTAAATCAAACCAGCGTATCTGACCAGCCCTCTCATAGCGCCGCTAGTTTTAGAATCAGATGATCCCGGCTATTTCACGCATACAACCAGCGCATCCGTGAATAGCATCGACATATAAAACATCCTTCCAACCTTACTTACATACATTCATTCCAGTTCTCTGCCTCCCACCTTCCCTCCAACATCCTCAATCATCAACATGCGGTCCAACTCTCGGCATATACACCGGCGCAATCCCACTCTCACCACCTCTCAACGCCGCATTTCGAATAGTAACTTTGATCTTATCGCCCAAAAATGCAAAATAGCCCGCATCCCATTCTTGCACCATTTCGTCTTCTGCCATCTTACTGATACCCCTCTTCTCCAGCTCAATCTTCGTCTTCAACGCACTCGCAAACACTTTCGCTTGGTTGATGCCGAATTCCGTGGCGACTCTATCGAGCGACCGCAGGACGAAGGCTTGCGATTCTGGCGAGGCGATGGGTGTCGAGCCTGCGATATAGAGCGCCCAAAGAGAGGAGTATCCACCGCTGACGCGGACGATGGGCAGCTGGTCGGCGGGTACCGCGGGAGTCTTGAATTTAGGACCTATGTGCGCGGTGGTGTCGCGGAAATTTGAAATGAAGGTTTTGGGGCTGTCTGGTGGGGATGTGGGTGATGCGGCATGGCCCCGTTTGCTTCCTTCTCCGGAGGCCCAGCTAGGCGTTGGAGAAGGCGTGTTACTGGCACTGCTGAGTGTTAGAACTTGCTGCGGTGATGAAGGTCCCCAAGTGTGAACGTAGTCGTTCCAGCTGGATGGTACTTTGGGCGTGTCATGCAGGTACTGCGGCATGCTGGCGAATATATCAGATTGCATCTTGTACAGTATTTCGGTGGCTTCGATGAGAAGCTCCATGTACTTCTTTCCTACCAAGACTGGCGGTGTAGCACTGAAGCCGACGATGAGGCTGTTGCGGAGGATGTCGTTGATATATATCCGGATATAGCGAATCCAATTCCACGTCTGCGCTGCGGCGAGATGCGGGTATATATGGTATTCCTGGCCATATACACCCGGTGTGCCTTCATCACACGTCTCCACTACGTATTTCCAGTCTTCGCCCACGGATTTAAACACCTTCTTTGCCTCCTCATCGAGCTCTAGCGCACGTTCTATTATTGCATTAAGGCCTGTAAGTTGGTGATTCAAGATCTGTGCGCGAAAGTCTATCACTTTAATATGAATGTGGAAGAATCGGTTTGCAGGGTCGTCGGTGTCTTCCCATTTTTCTACCTCTTTGTTCAGTTGATGGACGAACTTCGGAAGCGCAACACCCATGCCCATGCACCTCATTGTAAGGAACCCAACTGTTTGCATGTACATCCTACGGCCAGCTGGAGTTTGAAACTGGGCGAGGCCGCGCATTCGAATCAGAGACGATGATCCTTGAACGTGTTGTAGCCAGCCTTGGAACGAGTTCTCGTTGTGCGTGGCTTCGAAGACACTAAGTAGCATGGTTGCTAACAAAGTGTTATCTGACTTTGCCTCGACAGGTTTAGTAAGCGCCTTGTTCGTCATCTTAAGGGCATCGAGATACCACTTAGTCGCCTCTCTCTTCAATCCATGGTCCACAAAGAGGTTTGCTGTACCCGCAAGCCCAAGTGCCGTCATGGCCGTGGCCACTATAGGATGGAAGCCAAACGTGCTGAGATGCTGATTGTAGGTAGCAGATGACATTGGTGGCTGATCTAATCCGGTTGCGTAATGCATCATGAAGAAAGCAATGCCTCTATCAATAAGCGGGCAAAGCATGGGCACGCCTATTGCATCTTGCATTCGGACAATAGCTCGCCGAGCCTTCTCGGCTTTCTCCCGTTCCTCGCGAGCAATGATGGCTTTGGCTTTGGCTTTTTGAGCCTTTCGTTCCACAGCGGCGGATTCATCTTGGAAGAGGCGGTCGATTACTTGTTCGTACCCAGGGCACTGATAGCCCTTCTCTGCGCATTTGACGCACCCTTCGGGTCTCTCGTCGCACTATAAGTAGTTCGTTAGTATGTATTAAAAACCTGGGAAAGGCCTGGTATCCGCAGGTCTCGGACGGAAAGCTTGGCTACACATTGCTCTCGCACGTCGCACTGCTGACCGGATCAGGCAATGCGCATACCCTGTGCGGACCACTCGTATGGTATATTACACCCCACTGGAACTAAACAGGAAAGAGTATACAACGATGCGCCACATACCTTGATCTTCCGTTGTCTGCAGGTTTTACATCCTGTACTGGGTCTGCCTCGATACACCATACTGTGCCTGTGCGTGGCTAGTCGGCCGAAGTCTCGCGACCCCACCTGGGACGGAGGTGTATGGCTTCCAAACGTCGAATTCTGATGAGATACTGCGGTCGAGTGTCCTGGAGATGCTCCCTCCTGTCGTGCCCTTGTGATGCGACGGCACTGTACACCCTAACACGATAATGATACACGCAGAAGAGGCTGCTGCTGGCAATGCGAGGTTTCTATGGATATCGTATTGTGGCTTTAGGATTTGCTTCATAAAGTAAGCACTGAAGAAGAAGTGGCTTAGCCCGCTGACGTCCCTATGTGGCTCTGTGCCTGCAAACCGCTCCGCACGATCCTTGTGGAGCTGACCAAGGGATCGCGCTTTTCTTGTTTGGGTATGCTGTGCGTGATTGGCCGGATGACTTATGCCGTTTGGCAAGAAATGCTCAATATCTCCAGTGTGTCCCATTAACCCATGACCTTACGCAAGGTCTTTAGTATCGCTTCAGCAACTGATTGTAGTTCTGCATGCGATAGAGAAGGTTGATCTGATAGGTAAGGTTGACTCGTCACCTCGTCTATTTCTGTGTCATTAGCGGGAACCCTCACATTTGGTACTCAACATCTTTCTGTACACATACATAGGTACTCCTCGACCACGATCATTCAGCAGAGGTGGTGCGGTCAGGGTAAGCTGTAACAATCTAACGCGCTGTCAAAATTTGAACTTTTGTACTCTTTTAGAGAACCATACAAAGGCTAAAGCTAAGAAAGAGATTCAAATCCTTGCTTGATTTATGGGCATTCAATTCGGTACGTCCGTGTATGCCATGCTATACAACATATCCTACACCGAGTTCATCGGATCTCGAACTTCGTTGCGATGTCCTAGAATGGACAAAGAGAGTCACTGGAAACAAACGGAAAACTGTCTTAGTTGTTAACAATGGGCTGCCCCAGACAATATACAGAATCAGAGCTTAGAGGGAGAGAAAAAGATGCATAGACAGCCCTGTGAAGAGAAGGGCGACAAGCTTCGCCTCAGTGAAGCTTACCCGGGCCATGTCCATCCAATGCTCTAATTCCCAAAGAACAAACCTCTATGATCCTCCATTTGCGTCTCTTACTTGTCTTGCCTCACTACCCTCCAGGGAGCATTTCAATGTAGTCTCTGACCATACACATCGCGGTCCCTGCCCAAGATCAATTATTTTACACGGAAAGACGAGATCTCTCAGTACACGCAGATCATCAGCTCTATTGCAGTTCTACCGTATGTCTCCCAAGAATACTCTATTCTATTCTATTCTAACTGTTCCACCCCATCTACCAACCAATCTATCCACCAACCCACCCCTCTACAACTCCTCACACCTCTCACACCCACACTCAAACCCCCAATTCGACTTAAGCGTCTTCATCCTCTTCCCCCTCGACAACTTCCTCTCCTCCCCGCTCAAGTACGTAATGCACAGCTCCTCCCCGACCTCGATATCCCTCCCAGCCCGGAAATGCCACACCCTGCCGATCCTCTCCTTCTCGATGTTCGGCCCGCACGAGTGGTTGAAATACGATGCAGACGGCCAGCACCCGTAGCCGAAGAACTCGGAGCCGTCGTCCTCGAGGGACCGTATGCCGAAGGAATTGTGCGAGTCGCGCGTCGAGAGGAGGAAGAGGTTTTCGGGCGTGATGTGCGCGAGGAGAGGCAGCGGACAGATGGCGAGCATGTGGAGGTAGGTGCGCGTGAAGGCGCGGAGGTCGTCGTAGTTGTGGTAGGGGGTGGTGTCTACGGCGAGGGCGACGAGGCGGTCCCAGTGGGCGGGGTTGTTGTGTTTCCAGAGGAGGCCGCTGACGCAGAAGGTCATGACGTCTGGGGAGATGGGCTGCATGAGGGCCTTTTGCACGGCTTTGCGGTGCTGCTTGGTGATTTTGACGGCTGCGTCGTCGCCGTTGAGAGGCCCCTCTCGAGCAGTGCGTATCAGTGCGGCCTGCTCAGTTGTGCCCTCCCACGCGATCCTGATCTCTTTCGTCTTCGGCCGCGGCAGTCCTACATCCACCATATCCGCGTCCTCCTTGCTCCGGCCCTTAACCAGCTTCTCCACCGCCGTCCATGTCTCCACGCCGAGCTCGCCAACCCGTTCTCTCCACTTATCCCTGCATTCTTCCGAGCAGTAAGCAAAGCCCACGCTATTATCTCTAACCCTCAAATCCCGCCCACGATCATATCCAAAGCACTCCCCACACACTTCGCGGCGGTATTCCCGAAGCACAACATCGAGCGTAAGATCGTCACCGAGAAAAACAAGCGTATCGGCGGGGATATGCTGCGCCGCGAAGACAGCGCGACCGGAATGCGGCGTGTGGCGCACTTCGAAGAGGTGTGAGGCCGGCGCTCCAACAGGAACAGGAACAGGAACATCCAACGACACTTCTTCGCCCTCCATATCCAACCTCTAGTCTTGAAAATATACGATAGAAATAGCCCAAGTACAGCGACGGTGTATCTCGCAATGTATGTATGTATGCTTCGCGAAACGCTAACACTCCCTTTACAATGATGCAATCTAAAAATGGAATAACGGGGCGTGAAGGTCTGCCTGTCAATGGAAACGAAGAACAACGCGGCTCAGTTTCGTATGTCCCGGATACTAATTCCAACAGAGAAAGAACGGATGAATAGTGCCATGGTAACTTTTTTGGTGCGTGGATGAGGGAATTGGGGCGCAAGATGATGTGAAGGATGGTCGACGGCGAAGTGTGGGAATTTTTGGGGCCTGGATCTGATCCGCGGGACGGCGTCGCGCTGTGGAGATAAGATAGTGGGTCGGAGATAACGATAAGCTTTGTCAGACATGTACCGGTACTTGTTCGTGATCAAGCGCAGCTGAAGAAAAAGGACTGCTCGTTTCGTTCCAACGTGCAGCTTCGTTACTTCCTGCCGTGAACCCGAACCGGCTCTCTGCTGCTCGGTGTCACCGCGCTCGCTCCCTGTCTCATTTCATCGCAGAATGGCGGTGAACTTCTCGTGTGCCAACAGTCACACTGCATCCACCCCAGCACACACCAAATCAAACGAGAACCGCACACCCAAGCCAACCAAGACGCCTCTCAAACTTTCCCATTCATTGTACCACCACGCTCACTGACTCGCATCCCCCCCATCATCCAGCCCCCTAGTAGGGTCCACACACCCCAAAATCCCTACAGATCTCCCTCCCGACCGCCTGCACCCCCTCCACAACCCACAGCTGGCTATTACTAAACACCAGCACGCCCCCAGGCACAAATGCAAAGTTATTACTCTCAACCCCGATCCAGACCTTGCCCAGCAGCGTGCCATCGCTGCCCCACACATGCACGCCGTCCCCACACCCAGCCCACACATTCCCCTTCACATCCGTATGAATGCCATCCGGAAACCCATTATCGACCCACGCGAACGTGCGGCGATTTTCCAAGCGGCGCTCGTCGACGACGTCGAAGGCGTAGATGGTAGCCGGCCGCGTGCCGTTGATCCCGTTGATGACCTGCTGGGAGCCCGTGTCCGTGACGTAGAGTGTCTTCAAGTCTGGCGAGAACTCTAGGCCGTTGGAGGCGATGAAGCCGTCTGCGACGACGGAGACGGCGCCTGTAGACGGCTCGAAGCGGTATACTTGTGACGGGATCTGCGGGTCTGGCCGGAACGCTTGCCAGAAGCCGTAGGGCGCGTCGGTGAACCAGATGTCGCCGGTGACGGGGTGCTGGCGGACGTCGTTGACGGAGGAGAAGTTGCGGCCGAGGAAGCTGTTGAGGATTACCTCGGACGTGTTTGTCACAGGGTCGACGCTGACGAGGCCTGAGTAGTGCTCGAAGTCGCCTTCGTCGCAGAAGAGGAGGCGTGGCGGCGTGGTGCCGTTGCCTTGAGTCGAGTTAGGCGGGTACCAGTTTGTGCCTCCGTTGGCTTCGTTTAGGTCTGTGTAGCGCGTTGAGGAGATGGCGTAGTCGTTTCCGAGGTCGATGATTGTGACGTTGATGGGGTTGTCGAGACTCTGGTAGTTGCTTGTCACGTAGAGTTTGTTCGTCTCGCGGTTGTAGGTGCCCATCTACGCCCATGCATCAGCAAGATGTATCATCAATTGAGTGCGAGTATCTACCTCATGGAAAGCCTCCCAATCCAAATTGTACAACCGTCTCGCGGTAGCATTCTCCCCGAGAACATCATTCCTGAAAGTATCATTATAAGACAGCAACGCTATCGTCGAGGGATCCGTCGCATTCGTCGTCACAAGATTGGCAAAGTACCCCGGGTTCGTGGCACCCGCCAACAAGTCAACTGGTATAATGCTCGACATTGTAGTCGCCGTCGTAATGAGGACTTTCCAGATAACTGGCAGCGTCTCCAAAGACAAGTGGGCACCCGCGTGGATACTGCCTAGGACGTCACCCTCCATTCCCTTTGTACCTGATCGTTCGGCCGGTTATGTAGCGACGAAGCGTCATAACCCCTCACCACGCGTGTGTATCGGAAGCGATGCCGGAGCGTGTTCTTCGGTACTTCGAGATCGCTCACAACCCCAATTGGCCTCGGGATCCCCAGATTTTGGGGACGTTTGCGGCAAAATGTCGTTGGAGGTGGCTGGGAGCGGGGTATGATTTCGACGCCGTCACCAGGAACCACTCCTGATTTACATCGCGAATACCGTAAATGGGATGGTGCAAGCGATCACTGGAGCCGGGGTGTAACATGTCCATGATACCTCGAGACGAGGCATGATCGATCTGTAGACAATTTGCGCTATGTGCCTTGTTTCTAAAACATGAATTCATGCGACGTGCTATTTGTCGACAACGCCACTCTATGCATAACTATGCAGTATATACGTCCTTATTACAGTCCTAGCCCACACCGCTCTGAATACCCAAACAACTGACCACGACATATGTACGGACTCATCCTCTTCTTTCTTTCTCGGGGATGCGATCAGAGATGCTCATGTCACGATGTACGCCCACTAACACCACGCTCAAAAATGCCCTACCATGGCACCAAGCCGAGCTCCTAGTTGAATTGATAAATTAGGGTATATATAAGTCTTGTTCATGCTGTCCAAGGTCGTCAACTACCGCCTGGGAAGTGGTCCGCTCGTGCTTGCCGTCAATGCACTCGTGACAGGGGTTTGTGTGCCAACAGGCGTTGATGGCGCCGGCGTAGGTGCGCGGCTGGGGACATTGCTTCGGTTGTGCGCCATGTGTGCTTTGACCAAGTGGCCAGCGCACAGAGCGGCGTTGAGAGAAAGTTCACCAGCAAGGACACCGGCAGCGATGACGCGAGCGAGTTGTCTTGCGTTGTCGCCAGGGGAGGTTGGGTGAGCTCCGCGGACACCCAACAGGTCAAGCATGGCAGATTGCGGCTCGAGGATTGTTCCTCCTCCGATGGTGCCCACTTCTATCGAAGGCATAGAAACGGAGATTTGGAGGTTACCGTTAACGCTGAAAATGGTCAGTGAACATCCTGCAATAATGTTTGAAAATGTAGTGACTTACTTATTCATGATCGTGATGCAGTTGGAGGACTCAACGACCTGCGCGGGATCCTGGCCAGTAGCGAGGTAAATGGCAGCGACGATGTTGGCAGCATGGGCGTTGAATCCACCGAGCGCACCAGCCATGGCTGAACCAATGTAATTCTTCGAGATGTTCATCTGCACGAGGTCTTCAACCTCACACTTGAGTACAGACTTGACAATGTGACCAGGAATGACTGCTTCAGCAACGACACCTTTGCCACGACCATCGATCCAGTTGATGGCAGCCGCCTTCTTGTCAGTGCAGTAGTTGCCAGATACAGTAATGACTCGCATATCGTCGAAGCCACAGTCAGTTGCCATGACAGTGAGAGCATGCTCTACACCTTTAGAGATCATGTTCATGCCCATGGCGTCACCAGTAGTCGTCTTGAAGCGGACGTACAGGTTCGTACCCGCAATAGCAGTCTTCATGGTCTGCAGTCTGGCAAATCGAGATGTCGAGTTGAAAGCGTTCTTCATGGTCCTCTGTCCCTCTTCAGAATCGAGCCAAATCTTAGCAGCACCAGCACGAGCAAGGCTGTCGAAACCAATGCACGGTCCTCGGGTCATGCCATCGCCAGTAACAACAGTGGTAGCACCTCCACCAGCATTGATAGCCTTGGATCCACGAGAAGTAGACGCAACCAGGACACCTTCGGTGGTAGCCATGGGAAGGAAGTAGTTCTGTCCATCGATCATGATAGGCCCAGCAACACCAAGCGGCAGAGGAAGGTAGCCGATGACGTTCTCACAGCACGCACCATGCACCAAGTCGTAGTTGTAATCCTTGTACGGGAGAAGAGATCGTTCGAGGAGGGTGGAAGTCTCGCGAGTTGCGTGAGTTCGGGACACAAGACCGCGTCGAATCTTCACAGCGCGAGTCTTATCGCCGAGGGTTTTCTCAAGTGCATAACCAGGAAGTTTGCCCTTAACGGCAAGCTCGACCAGCTCCTCATCAGTAAGGCTAGGTGCACGCTTGTCTTTCAGAGCCTGTTCCAAGAACTCGAATGGACGGTTGGGCTGCGCCTGCTCCTCTTCAGTGGGTGCATGTACATCCTGGAGTAACTGGGGCTGAACTGGGGGCGGCTGAGGCTTGTGCTGGGTCAGTGGCAGGACTGTTCCGCGGTGTGCTTGTTGTTCAGGGCCCGGGGTAATCGGTGGGGTCGGCATATGCAAGTGTGGGATACCAGGGGCGGGCGTTGGTGGAGTGCCATCCTGGATTTCGGCTGCAGTAGGCGGCTCAAGTGGCTTGTGGGGTTCCTTGATCGTCCATCGGGCCGCATTGAACAGATAGCCGTTCATTACAACACTCAGGAAAAGAGCTACAATGATCCACTTGCTCAGGAAAGGATCCTCCATGCTCTTCAAAACACCATCAACGAAATGAGTGCTTATGTTGTTACCAAAAGTCAACTCGTCGTCGCTGAGAGTAGGTTCGGCGTAGTGGATTGAAGGATACTCCAACTCGTACTTGATCGGCATGAGAATAGTCACAATGGTGGAGGTTGCAGCGTTCTTGGCTTGGTCGAGAATGGTATCAAGGCCATTTCCAGCTACTTTGAAAGGGTCGAGCGGAGGTGTAGCGCCCACGCCGGAGATGCGAGAAGCCTTAGAGGTCAGACCGAACCGTAGCGTTGCGAGGTTCACAATGTTGACGAGGAAGAAACCAGCGACCATGATAATTTTGAACTTCGGAACCGTGATCTTTTTGCCCAGGATAGTGGTTGAGGAAGATCGTGACTGCACATCGCTTGCGCTGGGCCAGTCGTTGTTGAGGGCAACATTTTCTGCCACCCTGCGGTCCACTCCATCATCTTCCAGTGCTCGGCGGAGAGCCACATGTCGCTTAATGCGGTTGATTTCCAACTTGATTGTGAGGATAGCGGTAAAGAACGTGAGGAGCATGATCGCATCGAAGAACAGAATCCATGCGCCGAGGAAGCAAAACTGACGCAGTCCTCCCTGGATGCCAGACAAAGCTCCGGCGACCAACACGAGGATCTCGAAGAAGTAGTCCCGTACGATGTCGAAACCAGTCTTCTTGATGGCGGTTTGCACGGCGGATTGGATCGTGAGTGGCTCGCCACGGTGTTCCTCAGCGGCTCTCCGTGCATCCAGCGATGCAGCCAGAACGGCCTTGGTGAGAACAATAGGCTTCTCGAATCCGATAATCACGACCAGGAATGGAAGACCCTCGGAAAGGAGAACCATGTTTATGGGAATGCCGAAGTACATGGTCACGGCGAGTGCGAACAAGAACGCAAATGCTGACTGGAGCAGCACCGCGGTCGCGAGCCAGAAGTTCGAACCGAGACGTCGCATAGCGAGGAAAAGGGAAACGAAGGTTAGATGCATAGCTAGGTAGCCCATGGCCATGATGATGATATCGCCGGTATCCGCGTTCTGAACCGTGTTAGCAAAGGACGTCCTTTTTTTTATATATCCTATTTGACAGATAGGAAGCTGGCTACGTGTGACGTACCTTCAGAAGGTCCACAAACGAGGTCCAAGAATCGTTGATCCAATTGCGAAGGCCGCCTGGTGTGTTTCCGCTCTTCGCAGCCTTCATGATCCACTTCTTCTCTTCGTGCGTGCCTTCAGCCTTGGAGCCGTGCGACTCAGAAGCATCTTCCGGCGCGGAGATCTCCTGCATTGCCATGAGGAAGTCGTCGGCCTCAGCATAGGGAATCGCATATGCCAACGACGTGTCATGGGAAATGGTGGTAAATGAATTAGAGGAGCTCGGGAGCAGCTGGGCGGAAACGTTCTTGGGTACGGCGATCTGCGACGGTGCCGAATTGACGGCGCTCGAGTCGGGGAACACGAGGGTCACTAGAGCCAGTTCCTCCGTCTGTGGCTTCCTGTCAACAGCGCCCATTGTCACCTGAAGTGTCTCACATACCTGTCCCACGTTCGCAGTCTTGTGGTGCTCGAGCTCCCACTTCCATGCAGTCTCTTCTCCGGCCCTCAGCCTCTTGCTGCCTGCCAACAGGGTGTTGAAATCCACATGTCCCGGGGTCGCATCGTCGCGCTCGAGGAGGCCCTTGTCCAGCACACCCAAGTACGAATAGCTGGCCAGGAAGGCAATTGTGACGACTGTGTGTACGGGGTGGGTGCATGCCTTCTTTGCGATGGAGAGCAGGATGGGCGTGCAGGAGCGATCGAACCAGCTCGGGCGGGGGTGGTCCCCCGCGCGGGGATTCTGGAAGCGGTTCGCGAGGAATCCAAACATGGTGTGGGCGCTGCAGGAACTTGGACAGGCGGCGGTTTGGCGTTCAAAAGGGTCTGGGCATGTGGTGACGCGGACGGTCGGCTGCGCCCCAGGCTGCAATGGGAGTATACGGCGGATGCGCAAGGCGGCGGGGCTGACGTCCTCTTTGAATTATCAGTTTGTCGGGCTTCCACGAATTTCTCGAGCAACAGCTACCCACCTCGGGCACGGACAACGGTGGGATCAGGCAGAGTCCGGGGCAGGCACGGACTTGGGCGGCCGTGGGTGACTTGAAGGCTGCGGCGCCCTGAGGCTTCTCGATTGCGGGAGAGGAGAGGAGCACGAGGAATTGAGAGGAGGACGGAGAGCTGCCACTGTGCGGGCCGGAGCCCCTGGTGCTGCTGCCGCCGTGGGGCGTGCGTTGAACTTTTCGAGACTAGAGAAGATATCGCGACCAGCCCGCCTCCTCACCGCTTTGTGCCACAATGCGCGTCTCCCTCTCGCCTGAGCTCGACAACAAAGCGCCCGCGCAGCACATACGTCTGCCAATCCGCACGTGTTGATCTCTCCGCACGCGGTTGAAGGCACCAGCACCACCAGCAGGACGCTGCGTCGGAGCTGTGGAGTACACTAAATAGCACCGAAGACCGCACTCGTTGAGCCTCGGCGCGCACTCACAAACCCATGCGCCACACCAAACGCCTCAGAAGAATGACAGCAAGACCAAGTGACATCCATCCCCGCACAATGGCTAACGCCCTTTGGGTGCGGCCTTTACCTGCTGCTGCACTGCTGCTCACAACGCCATGTCCGACTATCATGACATCGCTGTGTACCTTGCAGCCCCAATCAAAATTCATTCCAGTCGCGATGGATTGATCGTCAGGAGTTCATCGACGATGGTCCCTGTGGCTGCACGCGTGGCTTTGATGAACAACCAAGAAAATGATGAAATTAAGCGTCCTGATAACTTGCACCAGCTGCATCTTGTGCGGTCTAATGCCTGCATCTGATTTATCATGTCCCTGTCTATAGCGCGCTCTATATATCCGGCAAGTGCCATACTCACGGAAACTTCGCACTCATTGGCACGTCGCTGTCTGTGATGTCCTTGACAAATTCCGGGTCTGGATCATACAGCATGACGTGGAAGTGCTCGACCGCATGCACGCTCTTCAGGCTCCTCCAGTTCTTGAACCACGCGAAGTTCTCCGGCTGGAGCTTGCTGCCGAACGTCTTCTGCACAAACGCATCGATCTGCTGGTGCGACTCGGGCGTAGAGTGGCCTGTTTCTGCGTCTTCCTCGAGCTCGAACTTGGTCCAGACGACCAGGTGGACAATCTTATCGTCGATCCCATACGGCCAGTCGTTGTACAAGATCTTGATGTCCTCTTCACAATATCAGCATCGCCGCGCAGTGCACAGGTGGCTGAACACCGTACCATCGTACTCGAACGGCTGCCCTTTAGGGCTCATACTCGTCCACCGCAGCCGCTCGTTCACAATGAAATTCATGATGCTGCCATACTCCTTGACCAATCGATGCGTGAACTGGCGGTACCTCCTGAGCTCCGATGGCACCCGGTGAAAAAGGTCCACGCGGTCGATGCCTAACAACAGTCAGATGTATCCATGCACAAATCCACATGTGAATAATTCCAGGTCGTACTGATCAAGTGTCTGACCTCATCCCAGGTCAGCTTCGTGTACTCAGCATCAGGTGTCCCAATGATGCGGCGGTCCTTCTCGCCGAGGTCCTTGAGGAAGTCGGGACACTCGGTAGGCCAGTGGTCGCGCGGGACGTTGACGAGCCAGAACGGCAACGGTTCCTCGTGCGGCATCGCGGAGGTGCGGGCTGAAGTACCGGAAGCTGGAGTTTGGTAGCGGTGGGAGGGCGACGCAGGGATGGTTAGCGTCCAGGCACACAAATGTTGGGCACTTACTCGCAGGTGATAGGGTAAGCGATAGCTATTATCTCATGACTTATGAAATTGAGAAAGAAAGAAAAAAAGGCCTAGTACTCTATTGAAGAATTCCAAATGGTTCCTAAAATAAGTTTTGGAAACAAGGTACCACTGCGAGTGTGTATTTACTTATCAGTGTACTGACATAAAGGCACGTGGCCTGGTCTAAAAAGATGAAGCCTATAGCCAACCTAAGCGCGTGACATACTTGTATGAAGAGTCTATAGCCAGAGGCCACACAGATTGCAAGGATGGACACGTAGTCACGTGAAAGTGGATCACGTGCACAGCTTAGTAGAGTCGAAGGCGAGGCGCTGGGAGTACGGTTACGCCTCCAAAGAAAAGGACTGCAGACACAGGGACGAAAAGATAAGCCTCAGCCTTTATATTACTCGAGAGGAGCTTGCTGTCATAACATATCGCTTGGACACATTCTGTGAGGTGTGGGCTGTTACCAAGACGCTGTGGGACGCTAGGCATCCTAGAAGGGACCTCAGTACAGAGAAGCTGACCAAGACACCTAGGTCACGCCTTGGGTCCGTGATATTTTGCGCTCATATGTGTGGGTTCAAATAAGCGCGAGTAGGACTGCTTACTGTCTATGGCGAGCTGTTCCCCGATTAGGCATTTATGAGGCCGAGGCTCTTCCACTTTACTCAAACGTGTCTTAACGTACTCCAGTTCGGGGCGATGTCTTAGAGATACCAAGTCCACAAACATTGACTCATGCTTCATGAGCCTTGACGGCCTGTCTCTATCTTGGTAGTAGTGCGTTGAAAGTCTTTGCTGGTACGCAGATATCAGATGTGTGTTATTGCTTGCACTTCCGTGAAGTCGGGCATCGCATACTCTAAGATGTCTGGTTTGTAACATTTGTGGGGGAAGGAGTAGATGAGCGGGATGCCTTGCGCCTAGAGAAATGCGCTGGTATCCATTGCTAACTCTGTTCAAGGATCTAGCTCTAACAATTCGTTCTTACTCCGAGCGAAAGCGGTAAAGGGTCAAGGTACGGTAAGTTTCTTGGGACTAACTTGCGCCCTAGGCTTGCCAGCTACGAGCAGAAAGGAAAAGCGGTCGCGTGAGTTATATGGAAAATATGGCCTCCTGACGTCTCGAAGCTTTACGGTTGACTTCAGTTGGATCAATCCATACCCTTCTCAGGCTTCCCTCCGTCCACGAAACAGACCTAAAATCAGCACAGCGCAACTCTGCTCCGCAAGACATCGAGAATGGTTAATGGTCAGGACAATGGTAGACACGCCGAGGAACTCGACCAACAGTACGCTGTGATATAAAAAGGAGGACGAACGGCCGCACTGTAGAAGCACCCACCGCAAGCTCGCAAACCAGC
This sequence comes from Paracamarosporium sp. OC-R06-R3, assembly GCA_019828545.1. Classification (NCBI taxonomy): domain Eukaryota; kingdom Fungi; phylum Ascomycota; class Dothideomycetes; order Pleosporales; family Didymosphaeriaceae; genus Paracamarosporium; species Paracamarosporium sp. OC-R06-R3. Next base: position 180,895 of record JACVRA010000202.1, on the reverse strand, counting down.
CAACTCTTCACGGTCGAAGTCTACACCCTCTTACCTCACGCCCACGATGCTCTTCGTTCAATCTCTCGCCGCGCTCGTCGCAACCTTCAGCCTGACCTCAGGAGCCTCCGCAGCGCTCCCTGACGGAGTTTACAAAGGCGAGATCCTCGCCAACGGCACCTACATCTGGACTTCTCTGACCGATCCCTCGGCCGCGCCATACTCCACGACACCCGACACCGAGCCGGAGCAGCTCTCTACCCGCAGCGCGAAGTTTGCCAAGCGCAGGACGGACTGCTGGGGCACATCGCTTAGCCATTCTGGCGTCGACATCGCTATGAACGGTATGCGTAACTGGGCGGGTAACGGCCACGAGCTAGCGTCTGGCAGTGGCAGTAACGCTATTTACGCTGGGCACTCGCAGGGCGTGCAGGTATACTACTGCATTAATGCCAGGAACAGCAGGGGCAATCTGGACAGGGAAGATGTCAACTTTGCGGCGAGGCAGATGGACGCAAAGTGCAGGGCGTATGAGGCTAGCTGGTATGGCTGGGACGGAAGTATTGAGATCTTTGGCAAGGCACGCGACTCTGACAAGATCTGCCAAGGTTAGACTTGAGTTGAGTTGTGCCTCGTCGAGACTGCTGTGGTTGCGTTGTGACAACAGTTGGAAAGAGTGAGAGTTGGATAGGCTTCTCGTGTGCCTAGGTTAGGAAAAATATTTGGCCGCGATATCAGGCGCTACACTTAGTCAATGAAGCTAATGTTACGTATTCAAGATGAAAAACTACTTCCAAGAGCTCTTTGCAACAGTAGTATGCTAGAAATCTTTATTTTCTGCATTAACAAGTTCAAGATCCTTGAAAACAACTTTACGGCAGAGCATAAACATAATGATGGTTCAACATTATCTATTTTAGTAGCCGGAGCTAGATGTTCGAAAGCATAGGGATTAAGTGGGCCCCCTTCTGTCGATCTTGGCCATATCCATCTCATAGGGGTGGTCGCGAACAATGGCCCCAACGCTGGAGAGATTTGGGTTGAGAATTGACCACAGCTTGGCGCTGAGCACGTTTTAGCTGTTGCTGACTTCGTTCTTACTGTCTGCCCGAGTTGCTGTCGAGCTGCCGTTGCTCATACTTGTTGTTGGTACCTGGAGGCGTTGAAGCTGCATACATGTACTCTGGCTTCCTAACGTGCGCTCGCAGCACACCTTGTCGTGGGTGCAGCAGCATTCTTTCTCCGTCACATCACACTTCTTACCGCCCACGCCAGGTCATCATCCGACGGTGCTGGCATGGACCTTGACCTGGACAAACATTCAGGCGTCCCGCTCACGGCTGTTGGACAGCGCAATTATCGTGCCTTGTTTCAAAGGCCATGTTCCCGGCCGCATCCCTCCCGCAATCTCGGCGAATTAACCCACGCCGAGTTTCACTACCTTTGTGCCAACGGCCCCAGGCTGCTCTGCTCTGCTACTGGCCCGTCAAGCGATGTGCAGCATGGCTCTGGCCACGCTCTGTTCGCGCTACGTGACCTTCACCTTGGCGAACGAGGAAGCTACCAGATCTCTGTCACCGTGACGACTCGCCCAAGATGGGTCAGACAATTCACTCGCGGCACCATGGCCCATGCGGATGTGAGCCTCGAACGAGGCAAGAGCACAATCCGCTCCTCCAGGCGCCCTGCCTGTTAAGTATAGTGCTTTCCTCATTCTCAAGGCTTGTCTTCTCTTCCCCACACTCCTTGACTTTGTCTTCTACCCGAAACGCGCCTTGAAGAGCTGCGACCCGCCTTTCCCACGCTCCACCCACAGTCATTCATTTCAGCGTTTCGAAGCGGAAACATTCGTCACCTCTCTTCACTTCGTGCATTCCACAGCTTGCAGCGGTCACAAGACCACAAACGGCATTCCGAATTCACCGACTTGTGCCGCAAACCACCCGATTGAGTGTCACCTTGCACACACCTCATTTCAATTCACGACATCACTTTCCCCTTCACGCCAAACGCCGTAGTAGCCTTGTGCTTCCCAGATGATATAATCCGGCGGCTCCTTCCATTGGTATCACCACCCCCGGTCCCACCTTCCGCCCGTTGGTGCCTTCACTATCCGAGTCGACTGCAACCTCTGTTCTCACATCCCACTTCATTCCACACCTTTCTCGCGGCAGCCCAACGCTTATTCACAGCGGCACGCCCAGCACAATGGCTGTCCGAGACCCAACCTTCTGGAAACGCTTCAGCATCGCAGTGTATGTCTCACACATCCCAGGCTGGCTCGCCCACCATACTGACAATAAACAGCCACCAAGATGAAGCCGCAAAGGAAGAAATGGCCCAAAACCCCGATTTGAAGCATTCGTACGTGATATCCCTCGCGGAAATGCCTTCGCCATCAACAGCAACGCCCACCTCGCAAACGCACATTCTCTCGCAACCACAGCCGCTCTCCCAAGCTGTCTTACCCCCGCAATCTCCCACGGCACATGATGATGTTTCGCGGCCCACATCACCCGAGCACAAACCGCTCAAGAAAGCTTACAGTCCCCCTCGTGCAAGCAGCAACCCTTTTGCTCGCCACGGCAACTCTTCACAGTTGACCCTGGGTCTTTCAGGACGTCCGCAGAGCAGATTCAAGTTTTGGACTTCTGTGACCGCTGACCCTACCAATAGGACCTCGTGGCTTGAGGGCCAGCGCCGAAAGCGAAGACATCGGACGTGGGTGTGCTGGGGGTTCTGGATTTGTCTTCTCTTGCTCGTCGGAGGTGTCGTCGCGTGCATTTTGGTGCTGAGGTCGAAACACATTATATGACCGAGCGCGATGTACGGTTCTGAAACGAGCGCGTAGTTGCCTGGGGCATGTTATACGCGGGTCGCTTTTGTTCGCAAGGTGGAGGAGCAGGACGCCATACTGGCGCTGCCCTACAGATGGTTTCTGGCGTTCTGGCGCGTATATGCGAGAGTACACGTTGGCTCGCAGGCATATTCAGCATCCGCCTAAGCGGCGGGCTACGTCGTCGGCAAGGCCCGACTTTCTTTGTACATTCTGCACATGATACCACACACACTGCATAGCCGGTCGCGATCTCATAGTAATCAGACAAACGATATAACTTTTGCAATTGGGGTATCTTCCAAGATCGTGATGCCTTCACAGTGTTTTCCTATCTACCTAGGACCAGTCAGTAGACTGAACATTGCAAGTAGTGTAGTGTACAATCGCACCGAGTATCGCCTTGAAGCCCATGAGGTATCAAACTCCCTTAACGCCCTTCGCGCTTTTTCTTCGCCAGGTCGCGTGGTATGTCCTGAGCGCCCGCAGGCCGACGAATCTGACCGCTACACCTGCCGACGTAAGATAGATACCCGCGACACCTGGACAGCCAAAATCTTCACACATGCTCCATCCCAACCATATCAGTCTTCCATGCATCCCTCTCTGTACGCAGACAACCAGTCCATCTACCGCTTACCGGGCGGCGTAGGGCTCCTGCTCATACTCCTGGCATCCCTACCACGCTCCTTCAACCACTTCCTCGTGCTCATATCCAAGTCGCGATCGAGCTCAGGGCTAGGCTCCTTCCTATGAATGAAGTTGCAGAAGCCGCCGCGGACGCAGCCCTCTCCGGAATTGAGGCGGCAGCACGCCTCGCGGAAGTCGGTCACGGGAGACAATTCGCAGTAGATAGGGCGGCCGGCGTACCACCTCGAGTTGAGCGCGTCGCAAGCTTTCTGCGCGTCTTCCTCGTACTTGAAGCGCACGTACACGTTGCCGATGAGATCTGTCACAACCATACTGTTAGCACATCTCCTTCCAACGCAAGGTACGGGGGGAGAAAAGACTCACGATCGTTGTTATTATCGCACACTACAACCTCCTCCACAAGCCCATAGTTGCACAGCTCGCACCAGATGTCCTCGTAGAACGCATCAAAATGCATCTGCATCTGCTGCGGGTTCATCTTGTTCTTGGGATCGTACTGCGGGTTCTGGTATAGGTTTGGCAGCAGGATCGTCTGGCTGTACGACGGCTTGACGTGCTTGCGTGAACACCGGTCCCCGTGGCGGCAGGCGCCGATCTTGTAGTAGAAACTGCAGTTTACTTTGTCCTGCTCCGTGCCGAAGATGGAGGCGAGGTAGTTGGCCATGGTGATGGGTTCGCGCGCGCGTGCGGGTGTGTGACGGTGGTGGTTTGGGTAGTGGCGCGTAGGCAGGTCGAGAGTCGCGATGAAGTTCTGAGCGTGCTTCGAGATGGGCTAGCGTGGTGGTGTTAGTCAGCACGCCAAGAAGGTTCGAGTGAGTTCTGCGAGGGCTAGGTAAGAGGTGTGGATTATGAAGGACGGGGTTTAGAATATGCGGGATCGTAGGGTCTTACGAAGAGAGTATAGAGCGATATCGTGATTGAGGTAAGAGTGAGTAATTGGATCTCAAGCGCTCTGGACGACGACGAATTTCACTTGCAGACAGCTTGGTAGACCAACTTAATGATATATTTCAATTCAAAGGTAGCAGCGACGTATACATGCCAATAAACAGACCAAGAGCCAGCTCGAGTAACAATGACGCAGAAATCCGCACTGCGGACCGACTTCATAAACAAAACCACCAATGCAACCCTCCCAAAAAAACAAAAAAAAACGCCATATGTATGCAGGGGTATTTCCTAAGCCCAAACAAAGCCACTCCGATCCGATCCAAACCTCCCACACATGCCGTAACAATGCTATATACATGTCTCATGATCCGTCAATCTTAGCCAACCTCTCACTCAAGGTCTTGCTCTTGCCAAATGATATCTCAATGGCCTGCCCTTGAGACAGAGATGCCAAATGCAGATGCTGTTCGATTTTTAGATGCTATGGTGATGCTAGGAAAAGAAACAAATGTGCTGATGCAGGGTATCGAAATAGAAAGTCGTAAGGTACGCCAACAGTGCGCGAGAACTGACGTGTTATCTACGCCCGGTAGAAGCGACCTCGGCGTAGGATGTTCGCAGCACGCGCGGTTGCTCGTGCTTGTAGGCGGCCGGGGCGCTGGGTGAGCTGTGGAACGTCCGTTGGATTCGGTGCGTTGCCGCTTGAAGGCACTGCTGCACTTGTAGGTACAACATCGGAGGAAGGTACCACGGCAGTCGCAAGCGTCGTTGGGTTGCTGTTAGGGCCTGTGACGGTTATGTAAATGATGTCGGTAACGGTCACAACACCACTATCTCCGTTGCCGTTGCTTCCACTGCCACTGTTGCCATCGGATGGCTGACTGGGCTGTGGGCGCCCTGGGCGGGTGGACATGGAGGGAATGCCTGTTGGGACTGGAGCCGAAGGGGCAGATGAGATGCCGGAGGCCGGAGGCGCGCCAGGCGTGCTCTGATTACCTGAGAAGTATGGTCCGATCTCGCCTTGCGCAGGGCTGTTGTAGATTGCAGTGCGCGAGGCAAAGTCCTTGACAGCAACCGTGATGTCGTCTTGCTGGGGCGTAGAATATTTGGGAGTCGTGTTGGCTTCCGAAGGGAAGGTATCAACCACGTCCACGTCCATACACGTGGTGTAGTACTCGTCCTTGCCCTGTGGCCTTCCCGGGTCCAGGTTGGGAGGCGTGTTCCACTGCCAGACCCAATAGAGGGTGTAGGGCTTACCGGCAGTTGCGTTTTTGGGGAACAAAATGTTTGACTCGCAGGGGATAGAGAACATCCCGCTGCCTTGGCCAGTCTGGCCCATGGCATAGGAAGGGTTTACTGCCGCGCGCGCTTTCGCGATGGGAGATGAGTTCGCTTCATAGCATCGACCATCATCGAAATCGTTTGTTCCCAGGAGCACGCCCCGGCCGTCCCCACCGTTGCCCTCTTTGGTCCACTTAAGAACAGTGACAAGTTTCTCGTCTTCCTTGGGGTCGGTGGTACCGTAAACGAAGACGGTGCCTCCCTTAGATGGCTTGAACTTGTTCGTATCTTCTTGTGGCGTACCGTTCAAAGAGACGTGCCCATTCTCCGAGTAGCGTAGAGCAATGTGCATTCCTGGAACGGCCTTCAAGCGGGGGTATTTATCGGCGTCAAGCTGTTCCGCCTTTTGCTGGCTCGCCTTGCAAAGGACGCTCTTGTCGCTGATGAAGATGCCAGGCTCGGTGGTGGGGTCGGGAAGCAGATGGTTGTTGTCTATTCCGGGGTCGCATGACGGGTCGCCCTTGGCACAGAAGCCACGCGGGTAGCCCCAGTTGCCGACATATTTTCCGTTGTCGTCGACATTTCGTAGTTGTTGAATCCAAGAGTGCGCTGCCGTAAAAGGTACGCATGCTAACACCGCAGCAGCGGCGACCGAAGTGTAACGCATAGCTCTTGAAAGTATATGTGGGGTGTAGTTCGGTGATATGGCCAGCCAAAATCGTTTACTGGCCCCTAGAAGAATGCAGCTCGACGTTGATGTTCGCTGTACTAGTTGCGATAGAAGTTCAAGAATTTGGGATCTGTATGTCGAACTAGGAAAAGAAAAGAAAAGTTGTTATAGGCGTGAAGAAAGGGCATAGCAGTTAAGCTAGTTGAAGGACAATGTAGAGCAAAAAGATTCTAACCCTTCACTATAACGTGTGACAAAGGCATTGTTCACAAAACGTAACAGGGGACAATAGAATGAGGGAAGTGTGCACAATAAAGGCCTTTATTGACCAGACCGCTAAGCCACCTGTGGCAAGAAAGAGAAGGCGCGAAAAAAAATTGAGAAGTGAAAGAAAAGAGGAAGGCGGCGACGAGTAACGACGTGAACGAGAGCGTGACACCACACCGTAACGGGTTGCAAGGCCTTATATCAGGCGGGTGAATGGGTGGTGAGACGAAGCCGCAGAGCCAGAAGCGGGAGAGTACACAGCAGCCAATCGCGAGCAACAGGCCAGAGCGCTCGAAACCATTCAACGCCACCACGCGCTGCCCGCATCTCAAGCTTTTCCGTGTCTAAGTGTGTGGTGTTGGATCTGTGTTTCAACAAGGAAAAGTGGGTAAGCGGGACCTACCCTGTAGCCGCCCGCACGTCGTCCCGAACTCGGGGCGTCTACGTCGTGTACCTGCATCGCGTGCAGGTTTTTAATTGAAAGGACGGTTCACCGCGGTGGTGGGGTGAGATGGTCATTGAAATTGCAGAGGGTGAATGTGCTTCAAACGCGGAATATGAATCTTGAGTATCGACGACGGCCTTGGTTTTCCTTCTCGGGCAAAGGTGTGCGTGCCATGCACCGTTAGATTGCGTGCCGACCGGCTCCTGGCGAACATGCGACACTGACCTCCCGCCTGGCCTAGGGTCTGCGATTGTTGGCCACGTACAAAGGTCGGGTGGAGTGAATGCGCGATGCTGTACGCGTCACCGCGCGCGCACGACGGCGAGAAGAATATCGACGGCGCGACCACGTTCGGGACCTCGTCTTGCACAACGCGACGACAGGCGACGACGCGCCGAAAGAGCGCTTCGAAGGTCGCGTAGATAGAATGAAGTGGACAAGGGCCCCGCCTTTGCGGTGGTGTTTCAAGTCCAAGCGCGAGCAGGCATCTATTGGCGAGGGTTGCCGCCGCCAGCCTCGCCCAACCCAACCGAGACGATTGGGTTGGAGCGCATCGTGAAAGAAAGTGCTGTACGACATCTTGCGTCTTCGTACTCGCATGGAAACATGAGCCTGAGCGTCCACTCGCTAGTGCGTACAAATCTTTCTTCATCTTTATCCACTTCCCCGCTCATTTTGAGTCACTTGGGTATCTTTCACAGATCCATACTCTATGTGGGTATCATCCATTCAAGTCAGCATCTTGCGCAAAGGAAACGGTGCCGAGATGACAATATGATACTGCCGGTGGGGACGGAGTAGTTGGACACATTGGCTATCAGAGCCAGAGCGCCAGCAGTGACTACTCAAGTTGCTTCACCAGTGCTGAACATCAGGATCATGTTGTGTTCCAAGCAATCCACGTCCAATACAAAGACCTGCCCAAAGGAAAGAGAGCCAAGAGCGATGGAAACTCTGGAGTGGAGTCTGTTTGCCGAACGAACAGTGGGGAGAAGTTCGCCATGGTGGCTCCACCGCGTTTCGGCTCCGTTTCGACACGTATATTGAGGCCAGTGCTTCGAGGATTGCTGCTTAAAGTTGCCTCTCTGTGATGGCGAAGTTGAAGTGGCCGAGGGATTGTGATCCGACAACCTGTTGCTGCCGAGACGTTGTACACGAAGCGAAGTGTCCGGCACCATCACTGTTCGTCAAGACCGGTAGTTGCGCGTCTCTCCAAGAGAACGTAATCTCGGCAAGGTTGGATTCAAAGACCCTCGTCCAATCCTTCCGGCCTCTTTTCACGGTTCCAAACGACCTATGCAGGCGTCTCGCTGGGCTCCCGTTAGGGTATAGCGATTCATTGTCGTTACTGCGAGGAATATGTTTTGTCAGCGCATCACGTCTCGAATCGATATCATTATCGATCCATCTGTACATTAGGTATTATTTGATAGAGTCCTCTTGCCTAGTCTGGTACGTGTTCTCAATTTCTTGCACCCGCTTTAGGGCATTGTTCGACAACGTACTGTGGCTCCTTGCGATCACGTCTATCAAGCATAACTTGCAAGTGTGAAGCAATCTCCACTATCATCTTCGTACTTACGACTTTGATGTTAAATACGATCCTCAATTGCAGAGAGTTTCCGCAGTGGAGGACATTGACTAGGTGGCAGCAGGAATCTTCAGTGATCCAATCGGTTACATGAGATCGTCCGCGTTCATGGGAAGCGATTACAAATGAACAGATACAATCAACCAGATGGTATAGCAGGGCTAAATTAGCATTATGCTCATAGAAATTTCAGCTAGTTTGATCCCAATTATAAGATACCGATTCAAAGTTGGTCTAAATATCGTTCAAAGCTTATCAAGCTGCAATGTTACCATCGTGTTCCCTAACACGCATTATTCGAAATACTTTGGCGCTTGGACTGTGGCCTCAGTCTTTCCATATCACCTTTGAAGATTTGGTGAATAACTGTTGACATATCGTGCGGTTGTTCGTGTCGAGTCGGGATCTGTCATCCTCAGACTCCGATGCCTCAATCAATATAAATTCTCAACATTAGCAATCTAGAGTTTGCATACCACTCTAGAGTTTGGCTTTACCTACGTAAGTACAATAATCGTGCATTAGATCGATCTGCAAAAATCTGTCGATCGTGTATGCACCAGTGATCTTCGCCAAGGGATGACGATGGCCCCACTAAGGAGCGCCGCATCTGTGCATCTCTCCCACAATTTGGGTACATAGCATCATCAGTCTTCCTATTAGGAATAAGAGGCTCAACAAAGCGCTCAATCACAAAGCTAACTATTCATGCTAACATAGTCTAGAATCATTATGACCTCTCGCTCACACGCGTCTCCCCACCGATCCGCATCCCCGTTGCCGTTGCAATGTATTCAAAGCCCGGCCCTGTGGACAGCATGGACCGGTTCTATTGCAATCCTACCTCGATCGCGATAACCGCTTCACAATGACTTCCTCGAATGAATCGTTCCCGTCCGAACGTCTCGCAGACTTCACCCAGCACGACTGGTGCAACGCGCTGCTCTCCGACCCTTCGATTATCCAGTTGCACAAGCGTGAAGTGCCTTCAGAAAGCGCCGCAACACGGAGAATCTCGAACACATACTTTGCCCAGACGTTGTTCACCGATGATGCCATCCGAGCGTTCCTTTACTTATACCGATCGCGGCGTGATGGAAATACCGACATCGCGCCTCGGAGTGCGACACGGCTTACAGAAAAGCCTAGCAATCTCACATTGGATGAAAAGGGGCACCTGCAAGAAGCTGTAGAAAAATCAGGCGTGGAAGCACAAGTGCAGACAGACGAACCAGAAACCATCATCCTGGTGTCGCTGGGCAAGGGTATCGAGAGTGGTGTAAACATTGTACACGGCGGTGTTACGGCTGCGCTTCTTGACCAAGCCATGGGTAGGCTGATATGGTACATGCACAATACTTTCCCAGCAACGGCACAAATCAACGTCAAGTACAAGAGGCCAATACCTACACCGAGCGTGGTTCTGTGCCGAGCGAGGGTTGTCAAGGACGAAGGAAAGTTTGTCCACACAGCTGCATGGGTAGAAGATGGCAAGGGCAAAGTGTTCGCTGAGGGAAGAGCGAAATTCCTCAAGAGTGTAAAAGGCCCTCCGCAGGCGAAGCTTTGAAGTTGCGATTGCGCTATGCTTGCGGATCAACCTGCGGCGACCAGCTACCAAAAATTGGAACCCAAAGTGACGCTACCGAATAAAACATCCACCGAATAGAATCTCAGCCTCAAGTGTTGATTGGGATACCGAATACGTTCAACGCTTGCTGGGGTAATGCAACATCGGTATTGAAAGACAAGTTAGGCTATGGGAGCACTCCGGGCAGGTCGATGAAAGGCCGCTTTTCTTGTGTGTTCAAGCTTCAACGATATTTCGCAACATCCATACTTCGATTGTTCTCTCCTGATGACACTGTTTTTCCGTAAGCAGCCATTGTCTTGCACATCTTTCGTTTACTTGAACTATGACACGGCATTCGATTATCATTTTGAAACGGCTGCCTTCATCAATTCTAACAGACCTCTCGACTGCTGTCGGATAACCTCCAGAGTATACCGCCTGAGTACCCTTTCAGCCAAAACTCACAACCTTAGAACTGGCTTGCACGTAACTTTATATGAGCCCTAAGCCACCCCTTTTGTCCAAAGCAGGATGTTTGATACAAAGGAGTTAGAATTGCTGGCCCATTATGCGTCTGTATCTGTTCGCAGATGACGCATAAAGAACGCGTCCAATATAGCACCTATCAAACCGTTGACGTGTATCAGGTCTCCTTCTTATCTCGGTTAATTATATTTCAAACACGACCGCATCCTACGCTAATACCCAATCACATCACAGACTTCAGAAAATACCAGCGACATTTTCTTATGTGCACCAATCGGATTGTTTTCGACGTCTCAGGATGTGCAGGGCTGGGGTGGCGAGCTCAATTCTCACCCAAAAAAGGTTCGAAGATTAGTACCTGATCTACTTCCAGGTCATCGATTTGTACGAAAGAAATGAGCATCCTATCCGGGAACCATACTTTTTTAGATCAAGAGTGGAGACGCACTTCTTATGCAGAGCGTTGTATAGCACAGGGCGATGAGTTCAGGCTGGGGCGCAGGTTTTAGACACATGAGAGCTGAAGTTGTAGGCCTGGATAAGTATCTGTCTGCTTCTCATCCTCCCGAAGCTCACCCTCAGTCGCTCTTTTTGCGCTCTCTGGGCTCTTTGTATCTGTTAATACTAGTCATTCTTTGTGGATTGTTAAAGTTCCCATTCAGTCACTTATTATCGTACACGATACAGCGCACATTCATTACCATCATATACAACACGACATTCATTTAGTATTATCACGTTCAACACCACACTCATTTATAGCGCATCAAATCACTCATTCGAAGGGAATACTTCACACAAGATGCGTTGCTCAGCATGTATCGCAGCAGTAACGACGGCTTACTCCTTCGTGTACGCGCAAGACGGACCCGCCACAGCATCCCTCATCACGACCGCCGCACAAATCGCACAATCAATGAAAATTACCTTCCCCAATCCGAGCCTCGTTCTCGTACAACAACCATTCTACTGGTGGCAGTCCGGCATCGTTACCAACGCCCTCCTTACATACGGCTTCGTTACCGGCGACAAGCAATATGAAGACCTCTCGAAGAACACTTTGTTCAACCAAGCAACAGCCGCGAACGACTTCATGATGCCAGATGCAATGGGCAATGACGATCAGGCATGGTGGGCACTCTCTGCGCTCACAGCAGCAGAAAACGGCGTCCCCGTCCCAGCAGGCTCACCCACATTCCTATCGATGGCGCAGAACGTGTTCAACGAGCAAAAGGCACGATGGGATACGACAACTTGCGGAGGTGGCATGAAGTTCAAGATCAACGTTGGAGACCCTGGTTACGACTACAAGTCCAGCATCGCAAACGGGTTATTCTTCCAGCTTGCCGCCCGCCTAGCAAAGCTCACCGGCGACGCAGACGCATTGTCATGGGCGGAGAAGGCATACGACTGGGTGGCTGGAGTAGGCTTGATCGACGGCGACTTCAATGTCTATGACGGCACCGACGATGCAAAGGGATGTGTGGATGTTAATCATAATCAGTGGAGTTATAACGCTGGGGTCTTCCTTTATGGCGCAGCAGTCATGGCATCGCAGACTTCGGACGCAAAATGGGTTGACCGGACGAAAGGTCTTCTCAACGCTGCGGAGCGCAACTTTGTACGGGACAATGCGCTCTTCGAGTCTATCTGTGAGGGCGATGAGTCGTGCAACACGGATCAAGTCAGCTTCAAGGGCATCCTGGCGCGATGGCTGGGTGCCACGGCTGTGGTGCTGCCGGAATTGAAAGACCCGATTGCTGGGCTGCTGAGTGGTATCTCTGCGCAGGTACAAAGCAGCTGGAATCCTTCCTTGGGCCCGATGGAGCAATTTGTCGCGTTGGAAACCGTCGATGCGGCTATTAGGGCGAACGGGGGAGTGGCAGCAGTATATGGTATGATCGGCGCGAGCAAGAGTGCAGTGCGGAGAACATTAAAGCGGAGTGTCGCCGGCAGGATATTGTGGGAAGCTTGATGCTCTTAATGCTGGGCGGTTTTCTGCGATTAGGCGTTTCGCGCGTGCGTGATACCGCGATGACTAGCTCAGGCTCTCCATGACGTGAATGCCTGGTGCTGGTTGCAGATAATGATAATGAATTATGTTTACCTCTGATACACTTCTCCATCACAGATTCAAAACATTCAAAGTCACCAGCTAGCTTAGAGTGGGATTCTTGCAAAGGCCTTGTTGTTTCGCAGGATTGAATCTGAGGCACAGTCGCCGGGATTACTCTCAAAGCCACGTTGCAATCGAAATGTATACACAGCTGGAAGTTTGAAATGGGTCTCTAGTATTCCTGTAGCTGGTATAATGTTTATATCGACTTGTATTACGGCATTCATAAGTGTAGCACCTGCCATGCCCAAGGCCTTGTTCTGGCTCTGTTTTCGCCCCAACCTCATTATGGCCCCCACAAATCTTCGTCAAAGTGTAACATGTAAGAAGTACGCCCGGCCAAGCGCGCCGGCTGACTAGAGATCCTCTGAACACTGCCTCATCCATCAGACCGTAATTTGCCCGTTGGGACTTCGTTATACTCTAATCGGGAAAATGGTTGGTGCTGAAATCGTAATACGTTTATACATATCTCAATAGCATCCAACGCTTCGAGATCCGAGAACTGGGCGGCTAATCGCGTTGACTTTGTCTTTCATGACGTCCTCGACTAGGCAATGAATAGAGCCACTTGAGCATAGTCTAATTGCTGTGACATCTATGAATTATGTCTATGCAGCTATAACACATAATACTATCGCTTCGGACTAAAGAAACCACCTAGTCTACTATGTCGAACGTTGACTTGTGTGTCAGGCACTTCTACCGGGTCCGGAGTTGACAAGACTTCTACCGGAGGAGTCGATGCATCCGCTTCCGCATAGTATGCATATTTCTGAGCGTTCTGACCGTACAATCCTTCTACATCCGATCCAGGTGTGTAATACCCTTGGTTATTTTGTGCCTGCGCGGCATGAGCATCCCTGCGCCATGCCATTACTTTTGATATCCAGATTCCAAGTGCAACGAGCAGAACGGCTCCCAATACTGCACCGATGGCTATTCCTGCTTTGGCTCCTGTCGAAAGCCCTGTAGCTTCTACTGTTGCTGCCGATGCACTTGCGGTCCCGCTGGGTGAAGTTGCGGCGGTTGCTGACGTGGGAGCCTGGTCCTGGCTTGAAATGGTGGAGGTGGTTTGCGCCGTTGTAGAAGCGCTCGAAGAAGCGGACGATGTCGAAGATACGGCATTTATTGTGAACGTTGGAGATAGCGAAAAAAGGTCTGTTTGATCGGTTGATGTGCAGCAATCGTCACTATCGCCACAACACCACGTTATTGAGGTGTTTTTGCCTGAGCAGGGAATCACACGCTTGAAACCCACTCGCTGAATATTGTAAGCTTCATGGCTGGCAGACATCGCTGGCAATACTTACATCTTTTGCCGTGTTGGTGCACACATCCAAACACTCTCCAGTGCTCCAGTCGCGGTTGGTGCAGAAGTCCCTGCCCCATTGCAAATATTGCGACCCGTCCTTGAGGAGTGAAAGGTTCTGACAGAGTCCGTTTGGAAGGCATGTGTCCCGTACTTCCGATGCATTTGTCGAAGTGCCGGGGGCTTTCGGCCGATTCACGTTGCAGCACACATGACTCAAAGGGTCATTTGGATCGCTCGAGCAAGGTGCAGTCTCGCTTGATGTTATTTCACCTCCGTCCGGCGCGTAACAGGTTGCAGTGACGAACACCGCGCAATAAACGAGAAAGACGGCTGCCTGCAGCAGGCGCACAACCAAAAACATTGGATGCGACTATAGAGATAGCGTTCGAGGGAGCGGGTAGAGGGTGGAGCGGAAACCAGGTCTTCTCGTACGAAGGAAAGTCGAGCTCTTAAAGTTCTTGCTCACCCGTTCCGCTGTCATCGCTCGGACCCGATCCATTGTTACATGCATGGGTCAAGGGGCGGAGCCTGTGCATTGGTATAGGTTCGAACTTCGAGATTTCGCCCTGCGGGTAAATGACCGGGGTGAGGTCGCTGCGCCCTTATGCGCTACTCAACCACAGCCCAAAACAGTAAGGCATCGGGTCTAAGTGATGCCTTTTGATCCTTTGGATCTTGTCATGCGACAGATGTTCTTGGGCCAAGGGCCGGACAAACAGTTTCGAAAGAGCGCGTAATGAGCGTTCATCGAAGTGGCAGCACCAACAAGACTATTGAAATGAATGCTTGTTGTGCAGCTTTCAGGGTAGTGAGAACAATCCTGTAAGCGATAGTTCAACGGGCGACGGCAGGTGCCGGTCGGGCCACTGACAAATGCGTCACTTGGCAGCAAATGCAGGGGAAGAGAAGATGCGACTTCCCAAGGTCGCAATGAGCGATGGGAAATTCGGGCACGTGGTGCTGCTCTTTTGTGTACCGTAGTCCGAGGACGTAAGGTTCTCTCGAAGGCCAAAATTACAAACCATTGTCTCAACCTTACTTCATGTTGGGTATGCATAAGTTGAGGCGCAACTTGAGGCAGCAAACGCAATGGCCACGCAGGAGAAGAGTTCGATACCTGGGTGTGATCATAAAATCGTCAGACATCTTTGCTCGTATCTTGAATCGTTTTCTCAAGCTGGTATGAAGACACTATTGGGGTAGGGGTTTTTTGCGTCTAAGCAGGCCGACGCGCCACGATGTGGGTCAAGCCGGACGGACTTGAACTTGAGCTAGGCGCGGACCACTAGCTTACACGTTGACGCACGGCATGTCGCCCTATGTCTAGCATTGTCTTTCGATCTCATCGAGTCTGCTCCCACGTCAATGCGTGCTCTCCTCTTACCGCCCTCCATCGGTTCGTCGACAACAGGATATCCTCGCCGCAACCTCGAAACAGCCATCCCCATTTGACCCAGAAGCCCTCCGAGACTTCCCAGGAATTTATTAGCCATGGATCCCCCCAGATAACTAAGCCTTTCTCATGCGCTTCGTAGCTATTGTCCGCAGTCGATAACCCGCGGTCACGTACGTAGGGTAGATTCTTCTCTACTAGAGCCCCCAAAATATCGAAACACAATTCGCATGAGTCGAAAGAATCTTCCCCTTTGATCAACTTGTCACGCAGAGCCGGCAGAGGAAACAAATCCATCCAGGGTTCGTGTGGCACACGCTGCTGTAGCAGTGTCGGAGCTAGAGCCGGTGGTAGCGCAGAAGGCAGAGGAAGAGGACATATGAGCGCACAATGACCTACGTTGACGTCGCATCCAAACATGTTCGGCAGATTCAGCAGCAACATATTGGTCAGAAACGCGCGATATATGTTGTGCTGCATGAGCGTGATCAAATGATCACCGGACAGTGGGAAGAGCTCAATGTACGTTCGCGCGATCCTTGTGCTCTGTAGGTGTGGTGTTCCCGGCCAACAATATGTCTTGATCTGGGATGTATCGTTTGAAGGTGTATGCACGGATTGACTTTCGGAAGGTCGAGGTGCAGTGACGTGGAGAGTTTGATGCCCTTCAGTGATGTCTTGTAGACGAGCTTGTAGAGGTGTCAATTTCTCCGGATGTTTCCTTTTACGGGCAGCTCTTTGATTTAGGCGATTTTGGATACGGCGGCGTAGTTTTGGGTCTCGGCTTCCAGTCCAGTCGTCAAACTCGTTCAGCTCCAAAGACATCTTCATTTTTTGCATAGCAAGACCAGGGCGTTGCTTGGGTACTATTTCGACTCTGGAGCAGCTTTCATCGAGCAGTGTTGGTCTGATCGGGGGCGGCGTAGAAACTTGTCGCTTGACCACGGATTGCGATTCCTGAGTGGAACCCCTTGATGCGGATTTGGCCCCACCCATCATGCGTCTTGATGACACGCTAATCCTGTCACAGTAAGCTTCGTTCCCCAGTCTTACATCTAGCCATTTGAATGATGGGCACAACCCTTACGGTGCTCTCTTAACTTGAAGCCGCGTGTAAATAGTCGTAACAATGGACCTAGTAGGTTGTTCCGTCCGGTAGTACCGTAGAATGAGAACAGTCATGCATTACTAAATGCTCACATATAAAGCAGACACGCCGCTTCCGAACCACTGATCAAATCAGTGCAGCTTTCTCAGCCTATACATGAACAATGCCCAAATCGGTTTTGATAACTGGATGCAGCGATGGTGGTATCGGCCATGCTCTCGCTCGAAGTTTCGCTAAACGAGGTCTTACTGTCTTCGCTACAGCTAGATCAACCTCCAACATCACCAAACTCGAAGCATATTCGAACGTTCATCTTCTACCGTTAGACGTCACCGATCCAGCTTCAGTAGCAGCCGCTGTCCAAGCCGTGAAGGCCAAGACCGGTACGCTCGACTATCTAGTCAACAACGCTGGTCGAGGGTACTTCATGCCGCTTATAGATGCCGACATCGAAGAAAGCAAGAGACTCTTCGATGTGAACTTCTGGGGTACGTTAAAAACTAGCGTATCCTCGTGGTCACAGAATGTACATTGCACGAAAGGGCAAGGTTTCGTCATAGATAGTCTCTGACACTGACTTTGATAGGCCAATTGCGGACCGTCCAAGCTTTCATCCCTTTGTTGGTCGCGTCGAAGGGGAGTGTGATCAACATCGGTTCGATAGTTGGGTACTTCAGCCAGCCGTATATAGGTATGCGGTTACATGTGTTCATATGCTTTCCGGGAAAGGACTAATGCGATCAGGCGTCTACAGCTCTAGCAAGGCCGCGATCCACTCCCTCAGCGACATTCTACGCGTAGAACTGGCACCCTTTTCTGTGAATGTCCTCACTGTGGTGACCGGATCTATCAACACCGCTCTGCACGACAAGCTCCCTCCATGTCAACTTCCCCCAGATTCAATTTACACTCCTATCCAGCAAGAGCTAGAAACCATGGCGCATTCAGATTCCATTGTGAGGTCGGAGCCTGAACCTTACGCTGAAGCAGTCGTAAACGATGTACTCGCCGGTAAGACTGGCAAAGTCTGGCATGGGAGTAATTCGTGGAAGACAAAAGTTGGGCAAATATTGCCGACGAGCTTGCAGGTATGTCGTATGCTTACTTCGAATTATCGTTTCAATGACATTTTGGGTGTAGGATCGAATTTTAAGCGAAGGCGCGGGTTTAGAGAAATTGGAATGATTGTAGTGTGCAACGACATGGGTAGTGAAATGGTTTGTTGATGATGAGATTGATTCGGCATTTCAAAATAGTGCTGAAATAATGTCAGTTGCTAGAGGTACAGCGTAGGGCGATGGCGAATGCAGTTTGTCTCTCTTAATCAAGCCATATCTTGCTTTTTCCATCTCTTGTAATGGCTTGCCAAACACTCTCTGACATATCGCGAAATTCGATAGCTCCAATTCTCCTATACAGTGAGTCTTCATGCCCTCCCTCTCCTTGTACATATAACATGGCCCTGTTTAGTGTGGAAACAAGAATTCGCATATCGGACGTACGATCCACTAGAGATTTTCCTTGGCCATATGGTGGGTCTGGCCATGATCGATCGGGCGACCGTTCAATTACTTCTCGAAGAAGTGTTTTGAAGTCTGCATCTTGACGTGATTTGTATGCCTTTATGGGTATTATGAGAAGCGCGATACCCGAGTACGTGGTCTCCGAGGCATCTGGGCTCGCTTCTACGATAGCAGAACTGACGTTTGGGTGGGCAAAGGGTCGAGTGGAACCTTTCGACCTTTTGTACTGCGTTTGTTGATGGAGTTGGCCTCCATTTGTGGATGCAGCGCTTGCGGCGAGGATGATGAAGGGGTAAGGTGTCGGATTATGTTTTGATAAAGTCGGAAGGTCTTCATCGAGGAACACATCAAAGGTACCAGCCGATTCAAGCTGGTCTCTACCGCGTAACTTGAGGCCAAGGGAACATGACCCTGACTTCCGTGAGAGTATTCCTTGTGCGATATAACCCAACAAAGGCATAGGGACCCTCTCTAACTCCGGCTCCTTGTTCTCGTCCTCAGATTGACTTTCAAATGCTATAGCTTCTCCGATATGGTCGGTAACAACATATTGCCTAGCCCCTGGAAGGCGACCATGCGCGACAATAGGTCCTTTCATTGATGCCCAGGACCAGCTCGGATATCGGTACTGCAGCTCTGGTATTCTGCCTAAATCTGGAGGCGCGAGGTCGCGCACATGCCATGCGAGTTGCTCTTCCAGTCGATTTTCCCATAAGCCCCCGCCGTACTTCTCACTTAAAACGTCCCGCACTAGCTTTGCTATACTCCATATGGCGACTGACTTGTCACCCTGGTTTGTAAGGTTGCAAGATGTATAATTCAGTAACGCGGATCGCCAAAAGGTTTCTACAGAGTCATCGTTCGCGCCGACAAGGGGATGTTGATACCCTGGTGAGCTAGCTGATGTCGTGAGTTGCATACGACCACGCCAATGACGGTCTGTGGAAGCGTTGGCGTCTAACGCGTGCGGAAGGCCATGGGGGAGAGTTTCACAAGCACTAAGTGTGCTGCAATCCCAGAAGATCTGGGAGGCTGCGAAGTGAAGAATGCGTGGCGCAAGCATGCGTTCTATGTTTGTCAGAAAAGGCTAGATCTCCTGGACACACAGCTGCGGTATAAGGTTCAACGCTCGGCACTGCCTTACACAAGGCAGTGCAAAGTTAAGAGTTTTCAAGCTTTGTCTCAATACGCACCTTGGAAAACCCAACCTCTGGAATAGATCTTGGTGGCGAGGAGATCTTTATCCCAGAGGTCGTCTCTCAAAACCGACCATACACCGCTCTCCAACCTCCCAGTTCCATCAGCTTCAATACATGCAGGCAAAATACTTGCTGGGTTGCGATCTCGAAATAGGCCACCTTGTGAATTTTCTGAATCTGCAATAGCAATA
Organism: Paracamarosporium sp. OC-R06-R3; assembly: GCA_019828545.1. NCBI lineage: Eukaryota > Fungi > Ascomycota > Dothideomycetes > Pleosporales > Didymosphaeriaceae > Paracamarosporium > Paracamarosporium sp. OC-R06-R3. The sequence continues at coordinate 161,383 of JACVRA010000202.1, read as the reverse complement.
TTGCAATGTGAGTAACGATAAACTTTGTGCATAAGCTGGCCTTCAGTTTTGAAGTCTCCTCCTGGTCCTTGCTTCGCCAGGTTAGCATTAGAAGCCATGAGGATGGGAGCTTCGGAACGTACCATAATGCACAGCGAATCAATCCAAATATAGCGGATCCCGATGAATCGCGCCACAGAAATGGCTTCTTTGAAGTTCGGTGTGAGCTCGCTAATCCTCACACCTGGACCCATCAGCCTGCTCTCATTTTCCTTTTTGAGCTGTAGGAAAGTTGGTGGACCCCAGGAATGGCTGAGCGTGAGGTAAGGACCGTTGATGTTTTCTCTCGTGGTGCTCACGACCCGTACCATGTCAATGTCTCCAATATCTAAGTCGACCAGGCGGGTCGGGACAAAGGATGTCCCCTCATGCTTATTGCAGTTTGTATGAGTTTCAGCGCAGATCTTCATCCACTCTCGAATCTGTGAACCGCCACCAGGTTTGTTCGGATCTGTAGATGGCGCTATGGTCTCTTCGTCTGCTACTTGAACGTCGCTCTCGGAGATTATGTGATACTTCTTTGTAGGCAATTTGAACTTCAATACTTTTTCACTATCCGATTGAGGCGTGAAGACGATAGTGAAAGAAGAATCAGCGTTGTGCGATCGACCGGTACTTCGGATCGTCCACTGGTAGAGGCAGCATTGGAGCCCAAGTGAGCGCGAATCAGAGGATTCGGGTTTCGGAGTAAAGAGATCCTGGTACAGATCGGTGCAAAACATACATCTAGAAGCTATAGATTCCATTATTGCTTCACTTGACTTGTGGTGATCACCTAAGAAGTTATTATCTTCCAAGATGTGTTGTTGGCAAAAGTCACATAGCGCCATTGGAGAATCCGCTTCCGTCGATGCATAGATTGGCTCCTCAAGAACAATACTTTGAACTGGCAATGTCTCGGTGCCCTCGAAAAGTCCCTTCGGTTCCATCGTATGAGGCTGTCTAGGGAAACTGTTCTGTGTTGTGTTGATCGTCGAAGTCCGAGAGTAGTAGGCACTATCCTGACTAGAGCTCCTAGCGTCCACGTAATCTTTAGTACCGAAGGTGTCTGATACTGTGGGTGGAGAGGTGGTTTTAGGTGCCAAGTCCCACATTTCAGTCTCCGCAGGTCGAACAGGTTCCTTATCTAGACACAATTTCAGCTTCGCTTCGTACAAAGCTTCATTGTAGTCTTCCTTGACATAAGATTTAAACATTTGGTTGAAGCACTTTACGTAGATGTCATCTTCATTGTAAGGCTGTACAACAAGTAGTCCATTTGCTGCAGCAATGATATCTTCAAGACTTCTGGTGGGGTGAAGGTAAAGGTGAAGAGACGCATTTCTTTCCTGGCGCATTGATTTTTCAAGATCGACGACGTTCATGCCGTATCCTCGTGGGTCTTCGCTTCCCGCAACTGCGGCAATTGCCATCAAGCCAAGATCTCGATCCACGAAGTTGCGCTGTAAGAGTTGATCAATTTCGGAGTCGAAGAAGGCAACGACGCTGCGTGGAAGCCGGTCATTCAGTGTTCCAGTAGCTAGCGGGCTTTTATCGTTCAAAATATCGTCGATCCGAAGCTTTGCGAGGTTAACGTTACCACGTACTCTCTCTGAAATACCCAATGCAAGATGTTCGATAGTCTGCGCGTTGAGCCTGGAATGAATTCCTAACTCACGCGCAACAAATCCTATCATGGGAGACTCGGACTCTTCAAAACTACTTCTGTTGAGATCTAAGTCGATGCGATCATAAGGCTCTGACAGCGCAAGTTTGTGGTCTTGATTCGTACAAAGCTCGCCAGCCTCTTGGCATTCGCAGCAGTACTGTGGACCGGAATGACCACAAATTTGGCATTCCCAATACAGATCGAGTCTACTCCGACGACATTTGTCACAGCCAATAGTGAAATGTTCGGGCCGCTGATACGGTGGGCTGCGCCGAGTAACCAAGAGTGATAGGTTGGACAGACCCTGGTCCTGAAGCTCATGATCAATCAACAAACAGGTATCCACATCCAAGGTATCATAGCCATCGAAGACTAGAAAGTTGTGCTCGTTCTCTTTAAGCTGTTGGTGGAGTGCAGACCGAAGGCGCTTTAGTCTCTCTGACCACGCCAGTCCAGTTCGGCGTGCTTTTTCGTAACCATAAGCTGGCCGATTGCAGATTTGTTTGTATAAACAGAACAAAAAGTCCTCGACAAGTCCTGCATGGTGATCGGAAACACGTTCCTTAATGTGAATGTACGCTACGTAAATTCCTTGATTTGCGTAACGCTGTTTCAGATCTTCCACAACGCGGGCTGCGAAGGTCGACTATGAACTGTTAGATGAGACTAGTGTATCTGTATATGGTTTTTACCTTGCCGCACCCTGGACCGCCCCAGCAGTGAAGCTGCCATGGTCTGTAGCCTGCGGACCACTTCACATATCTCTCATCTAGCAGGAAAGGACTGGCTAAAGGCTCATGGAAATCGATCGGGAGCTTGTTGCAAGTGCTTAAAGATTGGTGTAGCACGTGGGTACCCGCAGCCGAAGCGAACGGATCCGCCATCACTTTTACCTAGGTAGTAGTTTCAGATGACTGCCTAGAGACTGGGGCATAGTATGAACGAGATTGAGAGCGTCGTTATGGTCGTTCGTAATGTGCGCAAGAACAGAAATTGAACTTAGATGTGGCTCGATCCTTCTCGTACAGTCTAGGCGGGGCCAGCTCATTGCTTTTTGCGTGGTCGAGGAAGGAAAGCAATCTGCCGCTCCTCGGAGATTGGATTTTTCAGCCGCATGAGTGTTCAGATGTGTAGAAGGGCCGACTGGTATACCGACCAAGCCTTAAAAAGCGAATGCGACGACCATGTGCGCCCTGTGTGGCCCCCAAAGTCCCGTGGCTACCCATGTCTCCCCATGCACTACCGCTTTAGCGACCTAGCTCAAGGAGGGTCGATCATGATTATCATTGGACGGTGTTTTTAGACCGTACGGGGAGAGTGTCGATTGGAATCATTGCATAGCCCCCAACAGTTGCCTACTTTTGGGGTCAGTGTGATCGTGGTAAGCCAAGCCATGGTAGTGTCGCGTTCGTTTCGGCCCCAAATGTATATCATCGTGAGTCCCCATCAAGTTCATAAAGTGTGAAAAATTGCCCTTAGCATTCGTTCGTTACCGCTGCGTCGTCATGTCTGTCCTTCACCGATGTGTGTTAATGCTGGGGTTGGTGGTTGGGCTGGTGTGGGCCGCACCCGCTACGGAGACGGATCGGCTGATCCTGCCGCCTACACCAACCGAGGCGCCTGAAGTTGCCAGTACTGCCTGTGGCGATCTAATCGTCTCCAAAGAACAGGGTGCGTCTCAAGACATCGATCTGCATCCTTTCCCCATCTAATGCGCAATAGGGCAAACACTTTTCTGGGCCTCAGATGTATTTGAATGTTTGTCGAATGTGCCGTTCATACCAGACGTGGCGTCACGATTCATCAGCTATTACAACCAGACACTGCAATTCCAAAGCACGCTTGCCTTCCTAAAAGACCCGCCAGAAGGCTATCAACAACCTTCGGTCGACGTTGTTGCCGAGCTAGGCTTATTACAAGAACATGTCGCAGAAGGGAAATACACTACACAATATGCTTTCGAAGCCGATCTGCAGCTTTTGATAAACCGCATTCACGATTCTCATGTCTACCTGAGTGCAGGTCTGCTGGCGCCTTTCACTTTCATCTCTCCATTTTCTCTGGTCTCGGCTTCCCGCGATGGAAAAGAGGCACCAAGTGTTTATTTCCAGGACGAAGTCATCACCAGTCAGCTTGAAGGTTGGGAGCCATCGCCGATAACCCAGATCAACGACATAGACGCAGTGGAGTTTCTGACATCGTTTGCTGAGGTCAACTCCGAAGGGTACCTTGAACCACACGCCGACTGGAATGCTCTGTTTGAGAATCCTGCCCTTGGTAAGCAGCAGTCTCAGGCAACCGATGTATTAATATACTAATTGCTATCAGATATACAGAGCTATCAAAGTGTTCTACATTCAGCCTTGTTCTATCCTGGTGATGCTATCAACTACACCCAAGCCAACGGCACCATCACGTACTCTTACTGGCTGGCCTCGTATAGCGAAGCTGGACATACTGGTCCATTGACCACAGCTGGCGATTTCTACAACTACTTCGTGCTGGGGCTTCTGCCGGATAGTTGGGACGCATCAAACCAACGATGGTGGCCAGAATGGGAAGGTGAGACCAACGATGAGGAAGACGATGAGGACGATGGTCCTTCACCTGTGGATCTCATCTGTCCAATTGGCAATCCCACAAAGGTTAATTGGTGCAACGACTCGCAAGGGGCTTACCCGAACGATCCGGACTACATACAGAAAGATCTTGGCCGTCTGAGCGGTGGAGTACTCACAGGTTACTTCCTGGATGACACGACAGGCGTTCTTAGTATACCCAGTTTCTACCAACAAGGAAATGATACGCGGAATTTTTTCCGGACGATCGACGATTTCCTTGGCGACGCAACAGAGAAGAACGTTTCGAGAGTGATTATCGACCTCCAGCAGAACTATGGTGGACTGAAACTGTTAGCTCTATCGGTTTTCAAGCGCTTCTTTTACGACCAAGAACCGTGGACAGCCAGTCGCATTCGCTCACACGAAATGGCGAATACATTGGGAGAGAGCTACTCAACTTGGTGGGACAACCTTGAGACTCAAGGTGATGGCGCCCTTGACTCTAACTACCAGTATTTCGCTTCCAGTGAATGGGTCATTGGGAACAGAATCAATCCTGCGACTGGAAGAAACTACAGTAGCTGGGATGAGTACAAGGGCCCCGTTTCCGATCGGGCGGACACCTTTACGAACCTTCAACTATATAATCTCTCGGATCAGGTGTTTGATACTGCTGGATTCCAAGGATGGTAAGAAGACCCTGCTATACGATTTGGCAAGTACTAATAATGTTAGGATTCCTTTTGGCTATGAAGATGAGCCTGCCGATCCCCCTCCTCCTTCCTGGTCACCTGACAGCATTGTGCTTCTCACCGATGGTCTCTGCAGTTCAGCGTGTGCATACTTTGTAGAACTCATGGCGCACCAAGCAGGCGTGAAAACCGTTGTCGTCGGTGGCCGTCCTACAACAGGCCCTATGCAAACAGCCTCCGGCAGCCGCGGCGCCCGTCTCTATTCTGCAGAAGCTCTCGATTATGATTTCATCAACTTAAACGACACGATCGATGACCAGGATGCTTTCGCGAAACTCCCAAAACGCGATAACAATGACTTATTTGTCAACTTTGCGGGCTTCAACATTCGCGATCAGATCCGTGAGGGTGATAAAGATGTCATACCTGTGCAGTTCAAGTACGAAGCTGCTGACTGTAGGCTCTATTACACCCTCCAAAACATCTACAACCTCACACAGCTCTGGAGCGACGTCGCCACTGCAGCCTGGGACGACTCGTCTCTCTGTGTCGAGGATTCCACGGGCTACTCTGTGCGCAACGCTTCGGCTCAATCAAAGACGCCTCCCAAACGAACTGCCCAAGCACCAAACCTGAATCTAGATCACATCACCTTCTCCGACCTCACCTCAAATGCCACTGGCTCCCCCTCATTGTATGATGTTATCACGAAAGATTCTATATCGACGACAAACATCAAACAGTGCTACCGCCAGAGCGACTGCACAGGAGCCACTCTACATTGCAGAGAATTCCCTGTGGACTGCACTGGGAACGGAAATACTTGGCGCTCAATGAGTGCTTGCTTGCCGGACACAACTAACTACGGAAGCGCTTGCGGTGATGGGATGTGGTTTAAAGAGTTGAGAGATGCGGAGTCGAAAAAGAATGTTCCTAAGAAGACGATCAATGGAAAGAAGGTCAATTTTGAGACGGTCACTGTCGTGGAAGGCTACTGCGTTCCTGAGTACGTTGACATCAACAAATATAAATTGGGCTGTCCGAATACGAACAAGTAACGCCCGATCGTGACCTATATATTTATATTATAGACATAGTTGTAATTCAAACTTCAAAAATTCCAAAAGGCAGCGATTGTTCCGAAGTGTCCCACAAACTAGGATGAATTGTTAATCCACGGCGTAACCTTAACAACACGTGACACGAATTCGACTGTGCGTTAACTTCGTCTTCTGACTACACCGGTAGAAAGCCTGAAACGCAACTGTAGGCTGCCAGAAATCCTTGTAAATCGAACTTTCTGGTCATGTGAAGCATGTTCTTTCAGGTCCGCGCTGTCCTCGAGCCTTATTCGATCGATCAGCCTCCCTCGTATACGCATGCAAGTGGCTGTGCGGACCGCCACACCGCGTGCACCAAATGCAGGGTTCAACTGGATCACCAACTGCACGCATGCAAAACACCATAAAAAGATAAGAAAGATGCCGCGCACGCGTTTCAGTTCACCGACACGCTTTAGCGTACTCGTTAGCAATACCTAGACACTTGCTAGAAACGACATACACCGGCGAAAGCTTTCTTACCTTCACAGGACCAACGCCGAACGAACAACCTGTACCAAATAGTAGTCTCTCAGCTAGATAACCAAAGCCTACATACGCACAAACCGCCTCGGCTGAGCCCAACAGTGCACCGCTATATCCTTCCCTAATGGCCCAAAAAACATACTTCGCCCTCCGCTCCCTCGACTACCCCCCAAATCAACACATCACCCTCGGCCAAATCATAACCCTCCCCTCCGAACCCTGGACGCGCCTCGCGCCGCCCCTCCCCATCGCTACCCCGTCAATCGCCACAACCATAAAAGCAGACTGGGGCACAGAACTCTACCGTAATCGTGAGCACCGCATCGGCATCTGGGCGCAATTTGCGGCCATGATCATAGGCGTTGGCGCAGACGCCGTGCTCTCTTTTTCTAGAACGGAAGCGGAGATTTTCCAGTTCGATGAGCTGGAGACGAGCTTCTTCGAGCCGGATACAGAGTATGTGGAGAGGAGCGTGGTAGGGCGTGAGGAGGTTGCGGAGTGGGTGAAGAGGAATCCGAGGAGGAGTGTGTACATGGTCACTGGGTTGAAGATAGCGCGTGGGGCTGCACATTTACGGGCAAGTATGAAGGGTGTGGATTTTGATGTGAAGCCTGGAGTTGATGCGACACCGTTTAGTGGTGTGCCTGTGTCGGGTGGGGTGCTAGTGGACAAGGGCAAGGGCAAGGGTGAGACGGTGTGGTTTTCTGGGAGCTCCGACTTTGTGTTTGCATATCGGTTGAGGAGGATTATTGTAAAGAGGCAGACGGTGAGTAAAACTAAGGAGTATGTGAAGGGTGCGACGGTGGCACATCATGAGCGTGAGTCTTCGTCGACTTCGGTAGTGAATGAGATGCCGAGGAGTGTTAGTGTAGGTGCTTGGGAAGACGTGAAGATTGAATCGGTTGAGCAGTCTCAGGGTGATTATGGGTCTGGAGGGTATCCTGTTGATGGGTTTGATTCGACTGTGGTGAGGGACGACCAGGATGATGAGGATTGCTTGCTGCAAGTGCATGAAGACTTGCTGGACGTATAGCGCATCTGGCGTTTAGAGGCATTTTACGTATTCACTGGTCACACAGCGCAAGAAAGGTTTCTGAGATTTTGCTTAGAGTCATCATCTCGTTTACACCATTTTCATTCTTAGAAAGCGTCATCTAATACATTTCTAAACCTTTCCTTCGCCAATGCAATAGACTCATTCGGATCCCGAAAGTCGTTGTTCTCCAGAAACACGCCATTCATCCACGGAACAATGTCGTAGAATCTGTCTCGATTCTCATGAGGTGCCATGCTCTCTAGAACGCGCTTGATACCGCGACGCGTTTCGAGGTTCCTGTGGCCGTCTGGTGCCCACTGGCGGCCGAAGTGGAGGATTATTGCTGCTACCGACGCAGCTATAGGCGTAGCAACCGACGTGCCTCTTCGCACTGCCCAAGATGATATCAGTCTGCCTCCTGTGCCTGCGTTGTTCTCTTGTAGACACGTAGAGCTGACACCCTCGCCGAGAATGCTAAAATTTTCGTGACGTTCTTGGTGTGGTGGATTGAATTCAGAAGCATTCCCATCTCCGTTGGATGAGTTGATGCAGAAAACCTTGTCTTCGCTAGCTGGGAAGAGGATCTTATCTCTATTTCCCTCATTGGATGCAGCGGCGAAGACAAGAATTTCCGGATGGTTGTCCATGACATACTTGAGGGCGTTTCGTACGATGGCCTTTTCCTCGTCCCTCAGAAAGGCCTTACGGAAACCAATGGACAAGGATATGATCTTAACCTTCCACACCTCGGCAGCAAACAATATGGCCTAAAATGAATTAGCGTAGTCTAAACCGAATATACCGTATCGTGCAAATTTACCAGCGCAAGCCTTCTGGCGGCTGCTCTCGTGTGGCCTTCTTCGTTAATAACATTCTCCTCTAGTACCCTCCCGATGAACAGATTTGCCTCTGGGTATAGCTGCATGATAATACCCGCCACATGAGTCCCATGGCCTGTAACATCCTGCGGCAAGTCTCCGCGACGCTGCCGCAGCTGCCTAACAAGCTCAGTCACCCTCTCTTTGGTCCAAGGCTCTATTCCTAGCTGACCAGCAACCGCGGAATCTTCCAAAAAATCACGATATCTTCTAGCAGACTGCGCTCGTCTTCCCCACATTTGTGTTATGTCTGGGTTCGTATTGTCGATACCAGTGTCTAAAATGGCGATGTGCACTCGAACAGCCTCATCTAGACCGTGTGGAAAATATCGGTTTCTTAAATTATGCAGACCGGTAAACCAATGGCCAGCTTGAACCCTGTTTTGGCGTTAGTAAATCTGGGGTCATAATGAAGAGGATGCTCTTACACTGCCTGACCTTCTTCGCCTGATGTAGTCCGTGACTCTGGAAGAGGCGTACGAGTGGAGACATATGCACCAGACACTGGCTTCAATAAGTGCAGCGTCTCCTCAAAACCGTGACTGACTTTCCATCGCGATTCAGGAACCCGAGGCTCTGGGGCGACGCTTGGATCGTGACAGACATCCAAGAATTGTTCAACATCTGCAGGATCATAAGGACGGTAGAAATGATAAAAAATACTTCTCTACTTACCACTTTCATGTTCGAATTCCACCAAAAGGGTTCTCCAGGCCAAGAAAGCCTTGTGCGGCGTAACGATCCTATCGCCGTCAGGAAGAGCTCTGAAGTTCGATGAGCTTGACGACGACCGTGAATGTGTCGAGATTCGACGAGTTCGATTTTCGGTGGTGAGGTGGTTTTCTGAAGGCCTGCGCGGGAAGAAGCTTCGAATCTTTCCCGCGTTATCGTTCGATCCCCGACGTTCATTACGTTCATCTTTGGCGGTGTAAAATGTCATAGTCAGCCCCTTTTCACCAGTCCGCTTTGCGTCCTGCTTGAACCAGATGAGCTCTAGCTCATAGTGCTGTTTCGGCTGAACGTCGCCCATATGGGCAAAGAAGGTAAACGTGACAGTCAACTCTCCTGGTTTCTGCCACACTTTGAGCTCCTGGCCCCGAGAGATCTCACCATCGTGAGTCTTGATACGGCGTGTCTCGAATGTTTGCAGCAATTGTTTTTGGCGGGCCGCACATTGGAAGCGCACGCTCTGTTGTTCATCTTCGAAGTAATAGCAAGGTGTGAGCCTTTGCAGATGGTGTGCAGCCATACCGAGTATGAATTCATGAGGCACTGCTGCACTTTCAGTTCTCATGTCCCGATACGTTACCTCTCGTCCGATCTTAGCCTTGGTATAGGGGATCCTTCCCCTAGGAACTGCAGGATATGCTTAGAACAGATCAGCCATCAAGTAAGGAATGCTTACTCAAGTGTTCCACAGTAAGCTTGTCGTCCTCATCATACCAGCGGACAACACGTTCATGCTGTCGTTCATGAACCGTGAAAGCGCACAACCCGTGGCTGGAGCTTAATGAATCACGAGAGAACAGATCGCTAACATCAATCAGTCAGCACTGGGCACCGAACGAACCCATGTCATAGTGGGGACTTGCAGCCGTGGCACCAGGGATGTTGCCTGTCGATCGTTGGACGACGGCATGGTCTTGCAATTGTCGCGTGTGCATAGCCCGTAGGCAGATGCGTAGAAAAGAACACACCAAGCTCTCCATAGTTATAAAGACCTGTGGTAGCCTGGTTTTGAATATCTCATTGATGAATGCTGCGCGGCTACGTCGAGCTCCATCCGGATAAAAACACCAATCACAATCCTGAAAGCCCCACGTGGACCATCCATTTCCCCCATAACCCAAATCTGAGGCCTGAACTTGTGACAGCTGAATCTCGTATCTTGCCGCCGTCAGCCTCGTTGCGACTGTGTGCATCTCTGTCTGCCAGTTGCCCCTCTCATTCGAAATGACACTGCTTTACGCTTCTGCAAACCGAACACCCAGGTGCATCTGCGATAATGAGTTTTCTGGGGCGACTTCGAAGAATATGGGGTCGTATGGACAATTCCGACATCTACGCACCGTGGAACACGGGGAGGCGTGATTTTGAGGAGATCCAGAATCTCGTTCTCGGAACGGTCGAAGAAAGCAAGCTCAGCAAACGCATCCTCTTTGTTGCTGCTTCTGGTTTCTTCACTGGAGGTATTCGTGGTTGTGGATTTTCCGGCTGTGTCTAATAAACTGACTCTTGTTGCCAGCATACACGATCTTCTCCACCAACGTGGTTGTGCCAGCGCTTGCGTATCTGTACTGGCCGCGGCAAAGGGATGGCACCCGTAGCCTCTTCATCAATATCGCAACACTCATAGGCACCTGTACAGGCATGGTGACCTTTGGTTATCTAGCAGACAACTTCGGTCGTAAACGTCTTTACGGTGTTGAGCTGGTCATTGTGATTTGTGCCACATTGGGCCTCACCCAAGCATCGGCGGGTTACAACAACGAGTCGATGGACATATTTCCTTGGATTATATTTTGGCGTACACTCCTAGGCATCGGGGTCGGTGCGGAATACCCGTTGTCGGCTTTGATCGCATCTGAGTGGTCTTCTACGAACCATCGTGGTCGTATGTTAGCAGCTGTGTTCTTGATGCAGCCGCTAGCACAACTCACGGCGCAAGGCGTCGGACTTGGGGCTTTGCGAGGTATCAGTGCTCGCCACAACCCCCCACTCGGACGTCTGGATACTGGTCCCAATGCTGCCCCAGTCGTTGATGCAGTATGGCGGTTGGTGATTGGAGTCGGAGCTGTGCCCGCGATTCTTGCTATTATCGGGCGTTTAACTATTCCGGAAACCCCTCGATATCTTCTACTCGAGCGCGACGTACCGGCTCTCCTGGAAGGAGCTGCAGAGGTGTACCATGATTCGATGAGAAACGAAATCAATCGTGGTTCATCGACAGCTATGCAGGCAACCGATGGCGGAAGAAATGCTCGAGAAGAAGCCGACCATGGTAATCCTAATGATGCCAATGGAGTGCCTCGCGTCAATACAATGCATAATATGAATAGAAATGACAGAGCTCAGACCACAGGTCAGCAATCCGGAAATTCAGCCGAAGTGTACTCACCCAGGGCCAAGAAAACTCTTTCGGAATGGAAAGAGGAAATTTGGAGAGGCTTCAAGCAATTTGCCAAAGGCCCACATGGGCCCATACTTATGGTACGTTTCCAAAGCTGAAGTACGAAATGGATCTGTCTGAAGACAGATAGACATGTACCGATCGCCATCTTCTTGATCTTTACTGATCCCATAGCTGTATAATTAGGCAACATCATTGTGTTGGTTCTTTCTCGATGTCGCGTATTACGGTCTTGGATTGGACCAGCCACAACTTATCAGTAAGATATGGCGCCCAAATGTAGCGGGGGATGAGGATTCAGAGGCTGCGAAGCATCAGTATGACTGGAATAGCAACTCCTTGCCACACAACGAAACTCAACCCATTTACCTGATCCTTGAGGGGAATTTCAAACGTGCGCTTTGGACGACGGGACCTGCATCAGTACTTGGATGTATAGCTATCCTCTGTCTGGTGAATCGTGTCCCACGAGTTCGCTTCATGGTTCTCATGTTCGTGGTTCTTGCTGTCGTCTTCGCTATCCTAGGAGGCAGCCTGTTTGATGTTTATGAGACTAGCGATCATGACGTCACAGTGGTCTTTTACGCTATCTCGTTGTTCCTCGTAAGTTGATACCAAGTAAAGTCTTCCATTGAGACATACGTTGACTATAAGCTCCTATTTAGATGAACGTGGGCCCTAACACAATCACCTTCATGATTCCCGCCGAGCTATTCGAGACGAAGAATCGAGGAACGTGCTATGGTATAGCAGCCGCTTGCGGAAAGCTTGGGGCGATTCTTGTGCAGATCGCAATGAAGTATATAAAAGCTGGAGGAACAGAGAAGGAGCCGTTGGCTGGACTTCTACTATTCCTCATACCTACCATGCTTTTGGGAGCCTTGATTGCAGCAATATGGATACCAGAGGTACAATACCCTCACGGTAAAGTCCGCGAATATTCGAAGTTTCCAAACAGGTCGCTGGAGAGCATAGCGGAGGATCCGAGACGAGACCAGAAGGTTGGACTTCGGGCGAAAATGAGACAATGGCTGCACTTGAAGGATTAAAAAGATGGTTCATCGTAGCCACAGCCCTATTTCCCGGGCAAAGATGTATCTTGTTCTCAATAGCGTATGATTTAATGGAAGATGTACATGCCAAGACCATAGTCCCGTGACAGAAGCAGTTGAACGTGTTCTCATGTATACATCGACTAACATGCATGGGAGTTCAAGGTCGAGAGGTTTAACGTTGAATAGTTGGAAGAATCAACCGCTGCATCTTCGATTTCGCAAGTCAATTTGGCGACTACGAAATTTCACGTGCTTTGGTCAGTGATAAAACCGATAGGCAACATATTGCGCCCTGGTGTAGTAGCTGTCTCAAGGATAAACTCATGTGTGACTTCACAACACTTGCTGAAGTCAAAGAGGCCTAACAATCGCTGAAAATGATCTGATGCTAGAACATTCTAAGAACACCATCAGGGTCAGTTTCAGCAATAGCAAAAAGAAGAGCAACCAAGTCGTTGCGATTAGCCATTGGCTAATGTTTTTTTTAAACTATAATTATAAGCTAAGCGAGTGTCCTTTATATCCCCACTCTGTTCTCCCTCATCCACATCTCCAATCTCGTCACATTGGGCACAAACGAGCCGTCATAGTCTCCCGTCCTAGAGTCTAAGACCTCTTGCACCAGAAGCTACTGATGTTATCGTTGGGATAACCCTTCGGATTCGGACCTGAAGCGGGAAAGTCCGCAAGGTTGGCTTGGCCGGGGTACACATCACCGTAGTGTTGTCATCCGTTATTGTCCTCATTTCCGCAGTTGCGATTGCTAATCATGCATAGTCAGGTTTGCCTTGATTGTGTGAATTTTGTACATGCATATCCAACTTACAAATAGAATTGACAGTATAGGCCTTTATCAGGCCCGACGGACGTTGCTTTGTTTTCAAGATCAAGAGGAAGATTCTCTACAGGTTCGTAAGTCCATATTCAACTAATCTTCAAGAAAATATCGAGAATTAAATGTTGCGCCATACCACACGTTCCGGAGAGATTAGGGCGGATGAGCCTGCAGAGACCACCCTGGAAATTTGCTTCCGTACCTGTAGCTCTTAGTAATGGCCCTATTTGCCAAAATTCTCGGGTAAAGTAACGTACAGAAGTAAACTCCTGGATCTGCGCGCGTCTCTACGTTGATAGAGGCTCCAGCGACAAGATGGAGAGCAGAAAGGCTCAGGACAGTAGCAAGGATTGAGGACTTCATCTTGTGAAAATATGTAGCGGACGATGTTTGACTGGAAACCGCGAGATTTTGGTAGGCTCTTATTCTGCCTGGGAGTAGTTGCGCTGTGTTGTTTGTGACTGGATTTTCACGAAAGTTTTCTCTCTTTTATAGATGGACATGATATTGAGGGATCCATTAGCATAACTGTGTCGGTATAATCCATTGGGAAGTTCTTTGACGAAGTCGTAGGAGGGATAGAATAAGTTAGTCTCGCGTTAGCTACATGGTAAAACCATTTGTGTTGAAATCAGAGACGTCCATGGGTAGGAGCCTGTTTGTCAAAGTGAACAAGAAACACAAATTGATCCGGTATAAGCAGTTCGCCCCGTTATAAGTGAACTAACAAAGCATCGCGCTTACATAAATCCTACCGACTACTGGCACATTTACTCAATCTGGGAGGCATGGGACGAAGTTATGTAACCGACCCCTGCTCTCATGGTACGATGGCGTTTTCGTAGCAGCTGAAACACTGCGACCTTTCATTCATATTCAACTCGTAAAAGAATCATCATGCCACTTTTGGACAATAAAAGGTGAGAAGAGTACAGAGATTAGTTACAGTCAAAGCCAGAGTACATTCGTGATAGTCTGTCTCATCCGGCCTCGGAGACATATTCATCGGTGGAAAGAAAAGGCATGTCACGAGCGCACAGCCCACATAACGTAACTGACCAGTCTCAGCTAAATTTCATCTTGAGCACAACATATGCAAATCCGCTTCTTCACAAAATGGGCGTTAGTTCCGATATGAGACGGATGCAAATATCAAGCATCGCTAGCTCTTGGTAACGTGATATGCCCGAAGAGGATTGCAAGCTGAGCTAATCGGCATGATTACTTTCACCGGAACTTGGCTGTAAGAGTAAGCGAGAAGAGATTGAAGCGAAGAGTATTGTAAGCTGTATCGTCCGTAACAACGTATCTAATACCAGTGTTGTGGCCAAACGTATACCTGGTTTGTTGTGGGTTAAAGAACATATAGTCTCGGATATATTCGCTTGCTGGTTTTTTCTCTCTTGTCGTCCTCGATTCTTCCTCACATCCAGCTTTTGCGATGCTTTTTAGGAACGACTTTTTGAACCTTCTATACGTGAAGTAGATTTTATTAGTCAAATGGAGAAATCTGACGGCCAGCAGATTCCTTTTTGGGCGATGCGAACATGTCTGCTTGCGGAGCGTTGGATGGTACGTCTAGACGCCGAGGTGATTGTAGCAAGGTAGGGATTGGCTCAGGTGAGCAAGTGCATGCGCAAGCCACATTTGGAGACGATTCTGCCGGGAGCGTTGACTGGCTGGCTCGATTGGGATCTCCCAATCAGGGACGTGCGATCTACTTCAGCTCAATGCGGTGCTGCATGAGTTGTGCAGTACCGCATTTCTGGGAGCTGGTGATCGGCGATATACGCGACGCATGGTGATTTGCAGTGAGTGATGCCGTGGGTACTTTGGGTTCTCGACGCTGGAAAAGCGAGCCTGGCAACGGCCCAGCGGAAGAAGATGTGTTTTTGGGCAGATTTATTACAAAGTAAGACGGGCGTATGCGCATTGCGTATGTGTATGGGCGTGCATAATGAGGAGGGTGGCAGCGGGAAGGATTTGGGCGCCGTAGAGCGTGGGGAGCGATCGGCCCGGCGTTGCCCGGCCCGGCATAGACACGCGACACGAGGACACGCGAGGCAACCCTCCTTCAGCTGAAGCTCCCAATCGAAGACCAATTCATCTTGCACTGCATCGTTGGGCAACGCCTCCAATCCGCCAAGTGCATCCCCTCATTGCACGTCTCAGCGCCATGGCCGCTATCCCTCGCTCCTGCCCGCATCGTGCAATGGGGCAGGTGCATTCATTGGACAAGCTCCCACACCTCACCTCGCAAGATACCTGACAGCGGCCCTAGTGTGACTGTGCTCATTGCATGGCGCTTCCTCCATGATGCCGTGCCTGTATGTCGACGATATTGCGGAGCAGCCCCAAGGCACATCCGAAGCACCGCGTACCCGTACCATGCTTGGTCTTTCCTCTTTTTCGTGGTGCATTTCACAGCAGCCGTGCCTTCGCTTCACTTCCATAACTTCTCCTCAATTTTCCCTTCTTCCTCACAACCTCTCCTCTGTCTCTCCATCCGCCTTTCAGTACCCTTCTCTGACCCTCAGACTCACTCTCAAGGATGCCAAACCAGCTCAAGTCGCTACTGGGCAGCATTAGGAAGAAGCCCACCCGCGCAGCCGATGGACGATCCGCAGAAGCTGCCAATGGTAATGCCGACGGTACCAAGACCAGCATCAGCCATGACCTGCTGAACCTGGGCTTTAATAACGCCAAAACCATCGTAGAAGCCATCCCACAACTGGGTAGCGGAGAGCCAATTGATGACAAGGACCTTCTCCTCGAGCACGGCGTCTCTATGCTGCAAGGCATGCCCTTGAACAGCAGCCTCAGCGAGAAAATATCCGATGGCTTTATCACCATGCTCTGGCACGACCTGCCTCATCCGCCGCCAACTGTCACAGGCCCAGCCGCGCGCTACCGCCGACATGACGGTGGTGGTAATAGCCCGTGGGACCCGGAGCTTGGAAAAGCGGGGTCACCCTACGCACGCAACGTGCCCCCATTGAAACCCAAAGGTCCAAACTTGCCCAACGTGGAGGATGTGTATGAGGCGCTACTCAAGAGGGAAGAGGGTTCTTTTCGGAAACACCCGTCCGGCTTGAACCGTCTCTTCTTCTCCTTCGCCACCGTCGTCATCCATGAGTGCTTCCAGACATCGAGGACAAACCAGTGGATCAACGACACGTCCAGTTACGTCGATCTCGGCACCCTGTATGGCAACAACGAAACAGAGCAGAAGTACGTGCGGACCTACGAAAATGGTCGCATATATCCCGACTCAATCGCCTGCGACCGTATCATGATGATGCCCCCAGGTGTTGTTGCTGTCCTATTATTGTTCTCACGCAACCATAACCACATAGCCCAAAATCTCTTCACAGTCAACGAAAGCGGGAAGTACAAACCGTGGCATGAGTTGGATGCTGCAGGCAAGCAATGGTGAGTGAACCCCAGAACTTCTCACGTAGAGACTGATTTAGTCATCAAGGCAAGACGAAGACATCTTTCAACTCACGCGCAATATCAACGTGGGCTTCTTCGCCTCTGTCGTCCTGCAGGACTACGTCGCATCCATTTTAAACACACCACGTGCCAACTCGGAATGGTCACTAGCTTTGGGCAAGGAAATCAAAGAAAGTGGTAAAAGAGTCGAACGCGGCACCGGAAACCTCGTGTCTGTTGAATTTGCTGTTTTATACCACTGGCATGCCGCGCTGAGTGCAGCTGACGAGAAGTGGATGGAAGACATCATCAGAAATGCCTTTCCTGATCTCGATTCTGTCAAAGATATGACCATCGATATGTACCACGAAATGATGAGAGAGTACGCATCACAGTTCAGGAACAAAGAGCCGAGGGAATGGACTTTTGGAGGCCTTGAACGCGGACCCGACGGACGTTTCGACGATCGAGAGCTTGCTGACCTTATCAAAAGCTGCATCGAGGAACCCGCGCATGCGTTCGGTGCACATGGTACTCCCCAAAGCCTAAAGATCGTAGACATAATGGGTCAATTGCAGGCGCGCAATGTCTTCAACGTGTGCACGCTGAATGAATTTCGCCGCTACCTCAACTTGAAGCCATACGAGACGTTCGAGGATTGGAATCCTGACGTAACTGTGGCTCGAGCAGCGGAGCTACTCTACGGCGACATTGAAAATATGGAGCTTTACCCTGGACTCATGGCGGAATGTACGAAGCCTTTCATGCCAGGTAGCGGAGTGTGTCCAGGGCAAACGACAGGCCGGGGCATACTTGACGACGCTGTATCTCTGGTACGAGGTGACCGCTTCTTGAGCTATGACTTCAACAGTAATACGTTGACGCATTGGGGTGCTGCCAAGCTTCAAGAACCCACGGCAGGATCGTATGGTGGAATTCTCTCCAAGCTTATTTTCAACAGCCTGCCTGGAGCATTCACGGGCACGTCCTCATACGCCCTCCTGCCGTTCTACACACCAGAAGCTGCTCGGGACATCCTCAAAGGAAACGATGTTCTACATCTGTACGAACTAAGTCGACCCCCGAGCGATCGAGAGATCTTCAGTATTCAGACGAACGAAGGTTGCAAAAAAGCTTTTGAAGACCGTGCTACCTTCCGCACCATGTATCAGACGGCTATACGCAATGTTACCGACGGGAATGAGTTTTTGATCGGCTGGGATGACCCCAAACTCCACGATCCACGATCGAAGAATTTGCACAAGCTGTTTTTCGAGGAGGATTTCGAAAAGGGTGTTACTGTAAGTATATGCATTCCCCACGAGCACAGGACCTAGGACACACAATGCAGTGCCTAACTTTTGAGAGTATGCTGACTTTCTCACTTTACGTATAGGCCTTTTTCAGCACCAACGTACAAAAGCTGATCGAAAAGAATTCGCTCGCAACAGTAAAAGGTCGAAAGTCAATCGATATTGTTCGCGATGTAACGAATATTGCACCTATCCTCTGGGTTGCAGATCGTTTCGCTCTTCCGTTGAAGACAACAGAGCAGCCGCGGGGAGTTTTGTCTATTTACGAAGCTTTCACTGTATACCTTGCTCTCTTCATCTACCAGGGTTTCAATATCATTGCTGCAGAAGAATGGAGATTGCGCGACGGCGCAATCAAAGCGGCAGAGCCCTTGCGAAAGATCTTCGAAGCTCACTTGAAAACGCAAGAAGGCATCACGGAATATCTTGTTGACTGGCTTGCTAAGGGCAGTGCCTTCGAAGTTGGTGAGTTCTGACGCACTGGGCGATGGTGTGTTGACTTTCGTGATCCCTAATGACCAATAGGCCCGAATGCGGATCGCCTCTATCACGGTCTCAGAGAGACCAAACTTCCTGTAAGTTACCTTTACAGCACAGTAAAAGCATCGTCATATTCTCTACTACTCGTCACAGAAAAAAATAGAGTACTCACAGTTTCACTAGGTTGACGAGCTTGTCGCCGACTGCATCGGCATAAGTACCCCTGTTGTTGGCAACCTCACTCAACAAGCATCGCTCCTCATTGATCTTTATCTGCGCCCAGAATATGAGGAACACAAAAACCGCATCATCAAGTTGGCACAGAGGAACGATGCAGCCTCTGAGAAGGAGTTTCAAGGTTATGTATTCGAGGGCATGCGCCACGCAGGCATCGTTCCCGGTCTTCCACGCGTGACTACCCAAGACGTGACCATCGTTGACGGCGCTCGCGGATCTATCTCTATCCCAGCCGGCCACACGGTCCTCATTGCAACCTCAACGGCCGCCATGGACCCTGTCGCATTCCCAGAGCCCGAAAAGATCAACCCACATCGCCCTCTCAAAGACTACACACTGTTTGGTCACGGTCTACATTACTGCTTTGGACAACGACTTGTTGGTGCGTCGCTTGCTGCAACGTTGAGGGAGGTCTTCAAGCTGAAGAACGTGCGACGTGCACCTGGAAAGCAGGGTGTCTTCACTACTGTTGACTTCGACCTCGCTGGCGTGAAGATCAAAAAGTATCTGGATTCTAGCTCCAGGGAGTCACCGGTTCCAACGAGTCTGACATTGCACTACGATGAGTAGGAAGAATCGTATCCTCCTCCGTCAAGGGTAGATACGGCGGTTGCACCAATTGCAGAGGCTCTGGTTGCTGATGAGGTCGCAGACTTGGACTCGACGGCAGACGAAGAAAGTAATGGGTCGATGGAAATGCCAAAGCTTGAAAGTTCGATGTGCTGGGTGTCATAAAGGCGTGGAGGGAGACTGCAGTGACGATGACTAATGGTAGGCAGACAGATGTGGCGAGTTGGTAAATTGTTCCCGAGTTCCTATCTTATCCTAGTAATGAGACTGCGTTTTCTATCCCAAAGACTTTGCCGTGGTGCCTTCGAGTTGATGTTGGCCCAGCGTGGGACACCAGGAGGCCGGTTCCACAGCAGAGCTGCGCACTGAATGATGTACCTTTACTAAGCTGTTAAGCATGTAGGAGACAATGGTTGTTAATAAGCAAACCTTTGGAAGTTATTGCAGATATATAGTTTAGTAAGAATAGTGAGGAGTTATAGCTTAACAGGTAAGGTAGCAGTCGAAAACTTGATTGTAGGCTGCAGAGCCTTGCAATCCCTCTACGGACAACTTTGAAACCCGCGCGACGAATTAATGTCCTACCTGATCCCCTTCCAAATCTATCGCCGTGGTGCTTTGGTGACCTGATTGTGAGCATCTTGTTCCTGTGGCTTATGTCGATCCTGCGTGGCGAAATGGACAAGGGTTGCTGCGGACAACCAATAGGCTGCAGCGTCGGGCGTAGCTGTGGCTGCGCACCCGGTCAGGCAGCAACTCATGCTATCTCCTCCATATCAATCTTCAGCTCTTATGGTCCATTCTGTCATCCTGCAAGGCTTATTTCCACTGCACAGGGTGTTCGCAAGAGCTTCGTGATATGGAAATGTTTGCGTGCGGACAATGAGTTTCGTAGGCCGTGCTTTCCATCGACCAGCCTATATCTAGAGAGAGACATCCTCCTACTCTGGTCTAGTTCCTTGTCAAACATACACTGGCATTTGATCAGAAGAATTCATCGTCTCCCGTCAGAAGCTAGCGTTCGACTTACAAAATAAATATCACACACGGCCACCACCCGGATTTGGAAAACAAAGCAAAACAAAAGAAAGAAAGAAGGCGAAAGATGTCTCCCGTCCCCTGGGCAAAAGAAGGCGAGACCGAAGAAGAGCGGTATGCAAGGACAGGCTTGTGCGATAACATGCATGCTGCTATGCAAGCTATAGCGCAGTATGAATCTGGTTTGGCGGCATCCACCGAGAACTCGGCCCCTCCTTCACCACCGCATGCAGAAGGTACACAAGGTTCGGCATTCTCTGATCTTGGAAACAAGGTAAGAGATTGGGGTTCAGCTGGCGGAAAGCAGTATGGGAAGTTTAGAAAGCGGACATGGAGGTGCGATGCTTGTCAGTCGAGGAAGAAGGAATGTGATGGCAAGAGGCCGGCTTGTTAGTTTGTGCCATATATGTTTTATGGGGATGTGGGCTGATCTTGTGTGTAGGTGCGAAGTATCAGCTTAATAAAGCGCGTGAGGGGGCTGTGGGTGAGAGTGCGAGGGGGGATCGAAGCGAGGAGATAAAGGGTGAGACAAAGATTGAGGAGTTGAGGCAGGATAACGAGAGTGGGCTTGAAAAGAAGGAATTCGATCTGTTTCCCGATCCGAGTAGCGACGGTGAGACACAGGCGAATGAAAGTCTTGTGCGACGTTCGCGCGCGAACAGGACAGTAATGCGGACAACCAGCAATGATGCCGGCCAGGACACAAGTCAAAGGACACCTGCGCCTCCCTCGCAGATGGAAGAAAGCAGGAAGGAGGATACAAAAGAGACGACTGTTGAAGAGCCGAGACTAAGGACGGGAAGACTAGCATGCGCCTCATGCTATTTTCGAAAGAGGCAGTGCACGGGAAAGAGTTTCTTGTGTAAGTTTTGTAACCTTCTTGCAGAATGGCCATGTATCATCGCGAACTAGTTACGAAGTGGCTAACGAAGTATAAGGCGAATACTACTCACCGAACGAGAACAAGGAAGAAGAGACGCGGAAACAAGAGGTCGAAGATAAATCAAGTGATCCGCAGGATTCGGAGCTACACGAGCTCAACAGCCCTGGTGTTGATGGCTCGGAGATGTATTCTATTCAGAACTCGGAGGATCGAGGTAAACCAAAAGGTTTGGGTCTGAAATACGATGGGAAACATCACAGGGTCGCTACTGTATCATCGACTGCTGATGGTTATGCATTAGCTGCGGCCCCAACGAAGCAAATAGACCTTGGAGACCAGAAGCAATGGGAGGAATCCACAGGTACCGACATAGTACGAGACGACAACGCCTCTGTGTCGACACAAAGCGACGATGAAACGATCGAGGATCTCAATGGCCTCAGTCTAGGTGAAATGAAGGCTCCATATAGGGCGCCTGACGGAGATGGGAACGCCAGAGTACTCCGTGAAGGTGCGTATCGAAGTGAGACAGTGGCTGATCAATGGTTGACAAATGAAGCGCTTCTTTCAGGCCCGCATACTGGCAAGGATGAACAGGATGGAACATCAAAAGTCGAAGTGACTTCAGACACCGAAGAAATCTTAGAGAAGGAACAAAACAGACAGCGAGTCTCGATGGTAAGGAAAGAGAGATATGATGCGAGACTATACAACCTCGATTACGAACTCAGCTCCATGCCCCTGGAGGCGCTAGAACGTCGATTACTAAATGTGACGGAGGAGCTCGAGAGACAGAGGGAAATCTACCAAAGTAAGTTCCGAACTACATCAGTCTTGTTTCGAAGATAGGTAAGAAACTCATGTCTTACAGGTATTCGACAGACTTTAGAGGATGAGCCTGGTCAACGAATTCAAAACGACCCGCAAAGAAGGATGCGTAGGATGGCGGCTAGGGAAAGAAAAGAAGAATATATGAAGCTCCACAGACTGGAGGACCAGTCCCGCAGACTCTTGACAGGTACAATGCCAGTGCAATCTTGGTTTTTTGGATTGTGGCTGACCAATGTCAACTATAGCTCTTGAAGAAACGCAATCGCACAGCACTCGAGATAATGCGACGGTCCAAGATTTGACCGCTCAGGACGTGGAAAAAGAGTCGGACGACATCCTACCAACTAGCGGTGGCGATCTCTTTCCCTTACTGGATCGGGTAGTTCTAACTACCAGCGAAAGAACTACCACAGATAACCCAACACTACCGCAATTCCAATCCTCACCTTGTCGGAGTCCAGGGGGCTCTATAGAAAATCGCACGCGGTGGACAAAAGGAGTCCAGGGATGTAGAAATTGCAAGCGGCAACGCGTCAGGTGCATCAGGGGAAGATACGGCTGTAAGTTCCTAAGTGTGAAGCACCAACGAGTACATGCTCATACCAAAAGGTGCACGATGCGCAAAAAGCGGCATTCACTGTGATTGCGATGTGTCCTCCAGCGTACCGAGTAGCTTACCCGCGGTCTTCGACTTCAGCAAAGTTCACAAATGGCGCGCACAATGTGAAGCTACCCACGGAGATTGCTGCAACAACCGCTATTCTGAAGCTTTAGCGCAGCAGCTGGATACCCTCCTTCTCGTCGATGTCGTCTCAGGTAACCTCGTATCGCTTCCCACCTCCACCAAGTTCGTCGCTCTTTCGTACGTATGGGGAAACGTCGCGACGTTGAAATCTGGCAAAGATAACATTGAAGCGCTAAAGATGCACGGGGCATTGTTACGAGAGCCCTATAAATCGGTCCTCCCGGATACCATTCGCGATGCTATGCATGTCGTTCAACGTTCTGGCGAACAATATCTGTGGGTGGATTGTTTGAGCATTGTGCAAGATTCAGAAAAGGAGGAAATGGACAGGATGCTTAAAGCTATGGCTCGCATTTACGCTAGCGCCGAGTTCACCATCGTAGCGGCCCAAGGTGACAACGCAAACTTTGGACTTCGCGGAGTGGGAGGAGCTTCTCGAGAGCGTGGACCGGCTGAACAAGAACTTGCCGCCAGAAGCGAGGGAGGTAGTGGATTCCCTTGGCAATCTCGATGGGCTTCGCGAGGCTGGACGTTCCAGGAGACATTGTTTTCGTGCCGGCTGTTAGTGCTCAACGGAGGCGTCTCTTGGATTTGCGGTCGCCTCATTCGATCGGAGCTTGACGATGACTCGGTTCCTGAGCATTCAAGTGCAGTCCCCGTTTGGCCCACTGAACGTCCTCATCTCGGCATCCCCATGGGTATGATGTCGCTTATTCCCAACAAGCCCTCGCTCGGACGTTGGGGGATGATAGTTGAAAATTTCTCATCTCGCGACCTGACTTACGAAGAAGATACTTCTCGAGCCTTGGCTGGTGCTACAGAAGTAATGTCGGCTACCTTCCCGGGTGGTCTTCACCAAGGACTCCCGCTGTTTTACTTCGACATCGCGCTTCTATGGCAGCCAAGATCGACGCTGGAAAGGCGGAAGGGCGAGCCGAGCTGGTCATGGACAGGCTGGAAGGGTCGCATTGATTGCTTGTCGCCGTGGCACCCTTTCTTCCCTGGAGTATACCGCAAGTCTGGCCTGTCTACGGACTGGACGATAATGGCCCCCTTGAAACCACTGGCAGCGTGGAGCCTGACCTCTTCAGAGAAAACCACAGCTCTGAATGGCAAATTTCTGAACGGCTTCTACGAGTATCAGGCGCTGGGGTGTGCCCCAGATAACGCTCTACCTCGCGGGTGGAGAAGAAATGCACATGCTGACGGCGACTTCTTCACCGACGCTCATTTCGCGGATACAGGGTTCCAGTACGCCTACCCTCTCCCTTCCACTGATGAGTCTTGGAAGATGACAAACCCATCCTCCGATACCATCTTACTATGTACTGCGCCTACTGCAAGCGCCTCATTCGGTTCAATGGAATTTTCCGGCCCGGCTGTCTTTTCAATCATGCATGGTGGGCTATGCGCTGGTTCCCTGACGCTACACACTCTTTTTGACGGAGACGTACAGCCAGGTCAGCGCTGCAACTTGATTGCGATATCTGCTGGTTATTTGAGAGAGGAAGAACGCGCTCGCGATCAACCGCATCTCGCTCATTACTTCTCTGCCCTTGCTCTGAACCAAAAAGACGGAGGCCAGTCGAAGGTATCGCTAGATCCTCAGGATCGTGAGTTCTACAATGTACTCTGGATTGAGGAGGAGGATGGTGTGGCGTACAGAAGAGGGCTCGGCATGGTGTCGAAGCGTCATTGGGATGGTATGGGGGCGAAAGTGGAGACGATCAAACTTGGCTAGGCGCTGTAGTGCAAGACCTCTCGTTTAATGTCGCATGTTTCAGGCCTCATGCAGTGCTCTGTTGACGAAAAGTCATCCTACCTATCACTCCACAACAGCAGCGCCTCCAGGCGCCCATTAACCAATACCGTAAGCCCATCACACCCCCCTACCACCCTAAGCTCTAATGAAACTCCCCCATTCTCGGTCCAAAATACTCCCCATCGGCCAACGTATGCCTCACACAAGGCGTATCCTCGCAGCCCTGCGCAATGACATTATTGCCCCACCTGCACAGCGTCAGTACCAATGCATCACGCGATCCAAATCATGAGGACTCACCAATCAATGCTGACATGCTGCATCTGCAACGCGAAGAAGATGACGATGGCTGCGATTGCAACGCCCGACGAGAAGGCAGCTGAAAGGACGTAGTTGTACTTCGCCCAAAAGGCTGTGTGCCGCGTTTTAAGCCACATGTGCGAGAAGTAGGACATGACGACGCCAGGCCAGAGGTAGCTCATGTTATACTGTTGATGTCAACAACTTGATTGCCACGAGATGTGGGAGGTGTGACGGCAGTTCACAAGAACAGAGTGAAACCACCCACGGGTTAGGGATTTAGGAGGAACGCGGACCACAGATTATTTGGGTAGTCTTGCAAGGGTTGGTAGAACTTACCGGAGCGTAGTAGATACCGCCGTAGAAAAGAGCAGGCGGGTGTATATCGCGCAGCCACCTCTGCTTCGGAAAGTACTTCCGCGCAAAGTATACTGCAAGCGGGACGACGACGCCAATTGGGAATCCAGCCAGCAACGCCGTATACATGCCTCCCTTCCCAAACACCTTCTTCGGCCCTACAGTTCCCCACAGCACCGCCGCAGTGAAAAATTGATTGATACCAGGGCAAGTGTAATGGTCTTTTTGAGTGGCGGTGCACACGCCTGGGATCTGCGTCATTTGGAAGTTGAGGATCGATATCGCGACAAAGCTCGCCACGAGCGTAGCGATCATCTGCCCTGCAAACGTGTGTCGTGGGGGTATCTTGGCGTAGTGCGCGAGTTTGAGATCTTTGCTGAAGCGCAGTGTGTGCGAGCATGTGACGTATCCGAAGGCTTTAAAGTAGTTCATGCCGAGGGCATTACCTTGGTTCCAGGCACCACCAATGAATTCGGCGAGGACGTTTAGGGTAATTTCAAATCCGGTGATGGCGTTGACGATGCCGACGGGAACGACAAAGACTAGGCAGAGTGCGATACCGTAGAAGACGACGCCGGCGGAGGTGTAGGTTGGCCAGCCGAGAATAGCGCCTAGAGAGACGCCGATGGAAGCGAGAAGCACGAGAAGGTACCACCATTCGGGACCTAATCAAGACAATACAAGGTTAGCTAAGAAACAGCGACATTAACTCGGATGAAATACGTACATTCTGGGTATCTGGCCATGAGACGGTTGTGCACATCCGGATGTAGAACCTTCTCCTGCCCTCGACGAAACACATTCTTCAGGCCCTTCCAAATCTCATGGCGATGATACAAGAACGTCCACGTAAGCACGCAAGTGTAAATGGCGAAGAAATACAGATACACGGTCAAGTAACCAGCACTAAGGAATGGAGGAGAGTACGTCTCGTACTTCTCCGCATCGAAGATGCCTCGGTCGTCGATAGCGCGACTCACGTTGTAGTAGTCCGTAAAGTGATCGAATACGCGTGGTGTGTTAATGGGCAGGTAGCCGGTGTTGTATGTATTCGTGTACCAGAGACCGAGAATAAGGAATGCACCTGTTACGATTCCAATGAACGCGTTCCACCAGAAGAAGAACGGTAATACAAGAGGAGAACGACCCTCGTCGAATATGAGCACGTTCCAGTCAAATGTTGGTAGTGGGTTGATGCCGAGACCATTGCTCATGCCGGTGATGGTTCCCAGATTGACATTGTCTGGCGCAATCCAACTCAGCCAGCTGAAGAAGCTCAGAGCCTGGAAGATGTAGCCAGGGAACCAGAAATAGACGAACATTCCGAAGAAAGCTAGCGTGAATAGCCTCAGTCTCGTAGTATTATAGATCCGCTTGAATGGACCAGGGACAGGAAGGTCCGTTTCTGTGTGGAACGATTGGTTTAGCGCGATCGTGACTAGACTCGCAGGCCAAACGCAATGTGCAGGGTACACCAAGAACTGGCGTGTCAAGCCTGCGATTCCGTATCCGATGAAGTTGGTGCCAAGTGTGATTAGGATCTGGTATGAAAAGTGTGAGGCGTACTTTTGGTTAAAGTACTGGGGCAAAAATTGAGAAAGAATGATATCGGTTGTATACGGTGTGGTGAAGCCGACGTTAGCCATGATCGTAATTAGCATGTGTTCTTTTTTGTTGAATTTCCCGGGGTTGAGGTTGTGCTTCTGTCCGAAGAGTGTGAATTCCCAAGAGGGCATCCATGCCTCCCATGCCTTTCCCGCTGGGTAAGCTAACAATTGGGCGACGTTAGATTCCAGCGTAATAGAGGGTTGGCGAATGTAGAAGAGTTGATTGATAAGGACACCTGCTGACACGTAGATAATGCCGATCGTCCAAGCGCGGATGGTAGAGCAAGGTAGTGTAGGATCATCGGTGTTGTCAACAACCTAGTTAATCAATTAGTAACGATTTCTGTCGCTACAAATATGGGTATTGCGTCCTGTATCTTCAAACTACATAGGCAAGAGAAGAACTGAAGTATTCGAAAAGTGCCGCAAAACGTACCGCTCGAACTTCGGGATAAGGACTATCATCTTTGATGAGGGCAGCTTCCACCCTCATCTCAGCAATGAGTGTTTCATACTTGTCCGGGTGCTCGAAGATATCGTCATTCGCAACAAATTCCTTCATGGATTGAAGAACATGAATTGGGAAGTTTTGATCGTTCTCGTGGTTCTGGATAACGTCGCGCAGGATGTCTCGTGTTTCCTCCAAACTCAATTGTTTGGCAGTTTCCTGTACGTTTGCAAGGTCGTCACCGGTGATGATAAGATCATGTTCGACTTTATCTATGACTTCGTCGGCGGTGTAGTCTGGTAGCTTCGACGGAGCCTCTGTAGAAGTGGGTTGCGTGCCTGCTTCCTCGATCACCGGAACCTTCTCGGAAGTATGATCAGCCATTTTAAGATCTGTGCCCGATTCTGAGTTGAAACGAGTGGTGATGACGAATTTGGATACAATCTGCCTTTGTATCTTCTGCCCTGGGGTAGGGCAAGATAACTGACGCTGCAGGTAGCTCGATGCGGTGACGCTGTGCCACCAAGGTGAGGTCACGCGAGCGAGGGTTGCGATCGACCCTGCGTTATCCCCTCCAGAGTTCCCTGGATGGTTGATCCTCTCTCATGCGACCTTGTAGCTTGCGGAGTGGGAGGCGGTTCGCAGAACAATCAATCGCCAAGTAACAGTTGAAAGACGGATCATCAAGCAACCCAAGTACATAGATAAGCTTTATATGGAGAGCTGGAGGTGGCGCGAACGAGGCGGTGGGGTAAGCGCAATCAGAGCCAGATCCATCGTGCATCCAGACGAGGTTCTAATCAGCGGTGCATGCAACATATCCAGGTCTCAGGAACTGCTATCATTGGAGGCTATAAGCTCGTGCTTTTGTGATGCTGGTGGTATTGACCGGGGTCCTGGCGTGCAGCATTTTCCGCGAGACAGTCTGTGCATTTGGGGAAGATCAATGCGCTCATGTAAACATTCGCAAGGTTTACGTGCTGCCCAGAATGAACGCACCAAAAACAACTGCTTCCACATCAACGCATGCTCTGCTCAGATCTGTTGTTTGGCTTACGCGTCAAGGGCTTGCTCTCTCCGCTTGAGAACCGGCACTTGCCTTGCAATTCGCGATGCCTGAAAAGGAAGGCTGTTTTGCCGACAGACCAGGATCAACGGTACTTTACTGAGAGACCCTGATAACAAGCGCGAAGTCCAGAAGGGCACGCAATATACAGTTTCCATATCGCGATAAGCTTTACGCAAGCGGATAAGCTTTTCGGGCGTCTTGCCACATGATGTTGAGTCGTTGTCCCTTTCACTGTTCTTTATCTGGAGGCAAGGGCGCGTTTGAGTGTCGTGTGTTGCTATGCGGTACAGCAGCGAGCGATAGGGACTGGAAATAGGCTTTTTACCGACCGAAGGTGTGATGCACGTTGATCGCACGTTGATGGTCTCGGAAATCACGTCCCAACCTCTGGATCGAAAAGCTATTGAAGTGCCGTAGGACATATTCCACGTCTCTTTTGACTAATATTCCGCGAGAGTCGGTTGCACTCAAGGCTTTAGACTTCGAGTATGCGCTGAGCATAGCAGACACACATGGTCAAAGCCAAATGATCCATCGAATAGTGTACCGAAGGGCATTGCTGCTGCTGCACACGATGTCGGCAGATCTTGATTTATTCGTGACGAAAATGAATAAAAGAGACCATGTTTTCGATTTGGAATGTACAATATTGGCAGCAGTGGCGGGCGTCCAGCAGTCGTAGATGCAGTGTTGGATGACCTTGCGATGCAATTTACGGCAGAAACGCAGTCGGAGGAAATGGAAATTCGAAACCAGTTGAGCTCGACCTGGTTCTTTAACTAGGTCACTGGGAATGGGATGTCAGTTGTGCGGGACGAAATAGAGAGTGATCTGTCTAGAGCCTAGGATGTGGCAGTCGCGACCGAGAAGTGCTATTGCCCAGAAGGATGTGGACTGACTTCACTAAATAACACACTGTATTATACGCATGAATAGGCAACAGAACAACGGTGTGAATTCGGAATGATTGCTCGGAATAAGCGTTTCTGGCCGGAGTAGCCAAGGCCGGCCCGTGGCGTGGCGCCGGTGACGGCGGCAAGGAACGTGCGGGGAAGCGAGACAAGTTCCACACAGAGGCGCCACACAAGGCACCAACAAGAAGCGCATAAAAAAACAAAACGCCCCAAGGAAACAAGATAGCCATGATGATGGACAGGAACCCTGCCGAGTACACATGTGGCGCCTGCGGGAGCTTCCTGTTTCCTGCATTAGTCGGGTGAATGTGGGTCGTGCCTGCCGTCTGAGGGAGCCGGGGTTGTCATCCTCGCACTCTTTGAAGATGAACACCATCAGCATCTTACCATGCCAATTCTCACCACGGCGCATCAAGCGCGTACAAGCTTCACATCGGTAGAGACGGCATGGCGGTAACGAACGACGCCCCACGATATCTGCGTAGTGGAGAGGCGCGCCCCGTTCTCATTGACTTAGCGATAGCGCCAGGCGGCGCGTGATGACGGAAAAGAGCGGGGCACTGGCGTTTCCGGTGTAGACTTCGTGCAGCAGCAGCAATGCTTGACTCAGGCCTTCACTCCGTCACACGCTCTTCGTTTTTCCTCTCCTCCCCTCCTCCCCCGCTGTCTCCTAGCATGCGTGTCCTGCTGCTACACCGCGCGCCGACATGACAGAGCGCCGCCTACCAGTCCAGCAACTGGTTATCCTGTGTAGGTATACACTTGCGCTGCGATAAGAGATCCGTACAGAAGAGCTGACATTCACAGCAATATGTCGCTTCGCCGAGCCCATTGCCCTGACTTCGGTCTTCCCATACATCCCCGAGATGATGGAAAGCTTCGGTGTACCTGAAAACGACATCGCTCGCTGGGCTGGTTTCACTTCGGCCATCTTCTCCATATCGCAAGCTTTCACAGGCATAGCATGGGGTGCCGCCTCGGATCGTTTTGGCAGGAAGCCAATTATCCTCATCGGACTCTTCAACACCATGGTCACGATGCTCCTCTTCGGATTTTCCACGTCGCTTCCCATGGCCATTGCCGCTCGCGCCCTACAAGGACTGGGTAACGGAAACGTGGGAATATTGAGGACGACTGTGGCGGAACTTTGTCCGTGGAAGGAATTGCAGCCCAGAGCATTCAGTATCATGCCACTGGTCTACACGATAGGCGCCATCTTCGGTCCGACGTTGGGCGGGGCATTGTCGAATCCTCTGCGGGTCGACCCACGCAAACCACGCGCTGGCTCCTTCTTCGAGCGGTTCCCGTATAGTCCCCCGAATTTAGTCGCAGCTACTTTTTTCACTATCGGTATTGTTACAGGATGGCTGTTCTTAAAGGTACATACGTCCAACACCATTGCGTGCATCTCTGATTGGAATAGGAATCCCTGGAAAAGAAGAAATACGACCGAGACCTTGGTTTGATCGTTGGCAGCAAAATGACTGCATTCGTGCGCAGGGTTTTCCATATCTCCAAGAAGCAGAAGAAGATCCATCCCGAGCGAGAACCACTGTTGGGCCAAACGAAGATATCCAACGATGAAGAAGCTGCTCCAAATAGGATCAATCCACCAGCGGACCCTGGCCGCCCGAAATTGGCCGAAGTTCTCACATATCAGACGTCACTGAATTTGGTCGTATATACTTTACTCGCTTTGTATACCATTGCTTATGACCAGGTAACTCGCACATACACCTAACTCACATTCTTATCACTAACAAAATTCACAGATTATCCCTGTTTTCATGCACCACCCATCAATGACAATAAACGATCCAAATGTCTCGCTTCCTTTCAAGTTTGCAGGCGGCTTTGGCATGGATTCTCGGCGGATTGGAGCCACGTTCACCATGTTTGCAGTCACATCCATGCTTACCCAGTTCCTCGTATTCCCTGTACTAGCCCGACGCTGGGGTGTTCTGCATTGTCTCCGCATTGCTTTTTTGATTTTCCCGGTTGTCTACTTCGTAACGCCGTTCGTTTCTCTGATTCCTGATCAAACAACGAAGGAAGCAGTTATGATCAGCCTACTCATCATCCGCGGCTTCGGAGGCACATTCGCGTTCCCAACATCAACAATCATGCTCACAAATAGTGCCAAGAGCCTGCAGGTTCTCGGCACCTTGAACGGCTTTGCAACGAGCGTGTCTGCCGTAGGGCGAGCGACTGGGCCAGCTTGTATCGGAAACCTCTTCACGTGGAGCTTGAAGAAAGGCTACGTCATCATACCTTTTTGGACTCTATCATTGATTTCTCTCCTGGCTTTCATACCTACACTTTGGCTGGTGGAAGGGAAAGGATTCGGAGATGATCCGGATTCGGACGTTGAGAGCGTAGTTTCGGCCTCTGCACCTTCAGATGAGATTGCTCAAGTCCAAGACTTGGACGAGCTTTCGGAGAATGAGTACGGCGAGCCGACGGACCTGCTATCGCACGCCAGCACCTGGGATAGCGACGTAATGACTACGGACGACGAAGGGTATTCCGGGGACGAAGCGCTGGAACATCGACGTCGTGGGCGACGCGGTACGGCAGGCAGCGCAAATCTAGACAGAATTGTGTCGCGGAGGAGCGTGAGGAGAAGAAGTTCGGTACCAGTGGGCATGGGCCTGGGATTCAGAAGATTGAGTTCAAACATCGGAAGTACTGGTATTGGTGCTGGAGGCGCGAGTTGGGGCGGGACATGAAGAGGGGCAACGCTCCTAGGTTTTTAATGACGATTGACGGCAGCCTAGATATATCCATCGTAGCAACAATTTCGCAAGATGAGCAATACACCCAAGCAATGTCATACACTTCCCTGAGCAGCAAGGATTCACAACTCCAACCACGCCACACCCGCCAAGCATGCCGTATCAACAATCAGCACGCCAGTCTCCCACTTCAAACTCATCCCGGAAGGTGAGAAAGCTCGCGAGCACCCACGCCTTCCTTTCCTTCCTGCACGATCCAGAACGGCCGTTAGCATGGCCCATATCACGAGCTCCACCCGCCTTTCCGCACGCCGGTACACGACTTGTCATCAAAGCCCAGCCATTTGTCTGGGCAGTGCGCCCAAATCGGGCAGGTGGTACCATCAAGCACGACTTGGCATGCGATTGGCATCACGAAACCTGAAGGTCGATTACCCGGGACCCAGGAAACACAAAAGCACGTCATGGGTAGCTGCGGCGAGGCGAGCTGTGCGGAGCTACTTGAGCTGCGGGTGCCCTGAGATTCGTGCGAGTGCTGTGCGTACACGGTCAATTGCAATTGCGCTACTATGGCTTTGTGGAAGGCTGCGTTGGGCTTCGGCTTGCTTGTCAAGCAGGCCAATGCGCTTACAGTTGAGTATGTGGAGTGTGCTTGTTGCGTGGTGGATAGTGGATGCTGATTGTGTAGGGGCATGCTTGCGGCGCCGCGACGAGGAAATGCGATTGTGAATCCCAGCGGAGTAAGAACACCAGGAATTCGAAATTTTTAGATAAAGGGCTAAACGTTATATAGGAACTGGCTCTATTCTCCTCGACGAGCTACAATTGGACCGCTGGCAAGTCGTCGACTACATGGCATTTCCTGGATGTCGCGAGCGGCAATATCACGGATGCGCCTATCGACGCCGACGTCTCGGAGTTTGTGTGGGTCGGGCCTACGAATACTAGTATTCTGTACATCAATGGGACCAATGATGAGGTCGCTGGTGGTGTGACGCTTTACACCGCTGATTTGGGCGAGGATGAATTTGCGCCGTAAGTCAGAGACATAAATTGTCCTTGGTAGAGACTAACCATTGTAGAAAACTTGTCGCATCTTTGGATGCGCCTTTTACGGGTCTCAAGGCTGTTCAGACTGAGTCAGGTGCAATCAACTTCGTGGTCAACACGCTTGCATACAACAACGGCTCTGCGTACAACCCGGAGCTGGCTAGCACGTCCAAGAGCAGTGGCCAGATCTACGATGCGAACTTCGTCCGTCATTGGGATACTTACATTACCGCGGAGCGATACGCGATCTTCTCCGGTGTTCTTTCCTCTGGCTACGGCGGCCTCTCGCTCGAAGGTGACCTGAAGAATTTGCTCGTGGGTATCAACGCTTCTGTCACCCGCCCAGAAACACCAGTACA
Source organism: Paracamarosporium sp. OC-R06-R3 (assembly GCA_019828545.1). Lineage (NCBI taxonomy): Eukaryota > Fungi > Ascomycota > Dothideomycetes > Pleosporales > Didymosphaeriaceae > Paracamarosporium > Paracamarosporium sp. OC-R06-R3. The sequence continues at coordinate 127,790 of JACVRA010000202.1, read as the reverse complement.
GCCATTCGGCGACTCAGGCGACTACGACATCTCACCAGATGGCAGCACGGTCGCCTTCCTCACCAAAGCACCTGAGCTGACCAAGGCCAACCACACAGCGAGCTACATCTACGTGATTCCGCACGACGCCTCCGAGTCGCCAGTCGCCATCAACGGCCCTGGTAGCTCTGCGCCCGAAACAGCCCAAGGCGCATCTCAAGGCCCCCGCTGGTCCCCAGATGGCAAGAAGCTCGCATATTCGCAACAAGACGGCATTTCGTATGAGTCTGACCGCTTCAAGCTCTACGTTGCTACCATCGACGGTTTGGAATCGGAAGTTGCGGCCGTAGCGGAAGACTGGGATTCCAGTCCCTCCGGCGTAACATGGAGCCCCGACAGCAAAGACCTCTGGGTCGTCTCCGAACTGCACGCTGCGAACCGCTTGTACATTGTCCCTGCTGACGCCGACTCTTCCTTCACACCCCAAAACATCACCGGCCCGTCGCCTAACCTCGCTGACTTTGCGATCTTGCCCTCAGGCGAAGCGCTCATCTCCGCATCAGCTGTGTGGTCGTCCAAGATCTGGTACACGCAGGGCCCCGACAGCGAGCCCAACGTGCTCTTCAGCGCCCACGAGGTAGACCCCGAGCTCGCAGGCCTCCTCCCCAACTCGACCGCCAACTTCTGGTACACAGGCGGCGACGGTTCCCAAATCCAAACTTTCGTGCACTACCCCAGCAACTTCACCACAGACAAGAAGTGGCCATTTGTCTTCATGATCCACGGCGGTCCGCAGAGCAGCCAAGGCGACTCCTGGAGCACACGCTGGAACCTGCGCCTCTGGGCCGAACAAGGCTTCGTCGTGTTCGTCCCGCAATTCACAGGCACCCCCTCGTACAGCCAGAACTTCACCGACGCCATCACAAACAACTGGGGCGGCACGCCCTACCGCGACTTCGAAGCACTCTTCGACCACATCGAGGCCAACGTGAGCTACGCCGACACAGACCGCGCCATTGCCGCGGGCGCCAGTTTCGGCGCTTTCAGCATCAACTGGATCCAGGGCCACGAGCTTGGCCGCCGCTTCAAGGCGCTTGTCACCCACGATGGAAAGTCCAACCAGTTCGGCGCCTACGCGACGGACGAGCTGTGGTTCATCCAGCACGATCAGAACGGCACGATTTGGAATAACCGCGAGAACTTCGCTATCTTCGACCCGCTTACGCACGCGAAGAACTTTAGCACCCCGCAGTTTATCGTGCACAGTATGTTTCCCTTTTCAATCCTCCTCCTTCCTTTCCCACATAATCTGAAGATCGAAATGCTGATTCATCCCGCAGACGACCTCGACTACCGCGTCGTCCAATCCGACGGCGTCGCCCTGTTCAACATCCTACAGAGTCTGGGCGTTCCGTCCCGCTTCTTGCACTTCCCGGATGAGGGTCACTGGGTTACGACCAGGGATAATAGTCTTGTGTGGCATACCTACATCTTTAATTGGATTAGGTATTGGGTGGGGCTGGATGAGGAGTTGATCCAGGAGGGGGTGATTAAGCAGTAGGGGAATTACGAGATGTATGAGAGATAATGAATGACTATCGTTATGTGATATGTATGGACACGTGATGTGTGGTGCTTGGTGATGTTGTTTGTGGGAGCGGTTGAAGGCGGTTGTTGAGGCGTTCGGCTGATGTTAAGATGTGACTGTTGGTGTACTGCTGGTTTTACGTAGGCTCGCAGCTTTGACGCTTCGAGTATACCCGATCATTGCGTTGATCGACGTACCATCATAAAAGCAGACGTTAAACATCAAACCTCTATACATAGGAACCAATTCGAATTCTAGTCCAGTCGAATTTCTTGCTCTAATCTTTTTCCATTACGACTCTTTTGTGCCGATTCCCAAGTGAATCACCATGTTTTTTACCACTTTTGGTAATCAGACCCACGCCGAATATTTGTAAAACAACAAATTCTAGATAGAAACCAATGAACATGCCGGACATTATTACAAGACTTGACTTAGGCAACAGCAGAAGCAACCCACATCGCATCCATAGATTTCATATGATCCTTGCGCTTGAACAAAGTCATAACCCGCTCACGATCCGTGGCATACAGATAGGGTCCGCATCGCAGTCAATTACGCGATGATGTTTTAGTTTAGTTCAACGAATTCGGTCAATAAACCGGGCTAGCTCCTCAGGGGCGATCTGCAGGGTCGACGATCGGGAGCATCCGCCGCCGCATACGTCATCATCGTCCTACGCGGGTCCCCAACGCAACTCTTCTTTTCTCTACAAATTGACCAGCAAGAGGATTCCAATTCTAGATCTCCGTCTCGGAAATTTTGCGCCTAGGACTACACACAACACCCCCAGACCCAGTCTCGGGCATTATACAACGCCACAACTCGCCGTAAGCCTTCCCACACGCGAGCACTTCGCGTAGCAACATACTAATGCCCACAGTTCTCCCTCCCACCCATCCACCACATCCTCCCACCCTCAATCCTACACAACATACCCCCGCACACACACAATGGGCTCCAAAGCCAGCAAAATCTCCGAACACAACAAGCTGCAGCCGTCGACGGCAAAACAAGACAAAGCAGAGATGAAGGAGCCGGACAATTACTACACGCATCGCAGCAAGAGCATGCGGAGGAAAGCTGGGAAGACGCCGGGGGGCAGTGGGCCTGCGGGCGAGCCGGGACAGAGCGGGGTTACTGGTGGGGGGCTGACGTAGGGGTTGGTTCGGGGATTGGACTGGGTTGGAGGAGGGAGGTATAGACGGGTTGCATTATAATTTGGTTTTGTACTGGGATAGAGGGCATCGGATGGCGTTTACGGGGGGTGTATGATAGAACACCGGTTTGTTAAGGCTTTCACGACCGGGACTATGTTCAAGATGTGAAGCAGTGGATTGGAGTATGCGAATATAACATTCCGTGCGTTATCACGCCGTGTCCCTCCCTATTCCCGCCTTATACCGCTTCAGGCATCTATCCCTGGCAAATTTATGCTCCACGATCACCCTCGGATATCCTTCCCTCTTCGCGATCTTCTCTGCTTCCCCGCCCTTCTCGTAAGGATTGTGCACACCGTCTCCTTTGATCTCGCTCAACTCTGGGACCCACTTCCTAATGAACTCTCCTTCAGCATCGAACTTCTCGCTCTGCAGCCAAGGGTTGAACACGCGGAAATAAGGCTGTGGGTCGACGCCGGTGGAAGACGAGAAACCCCAGCCTCCGTTGTTGGAGGCAAAGTCTCCGTCGATGAGGTGTGTGATAAAGTATTGCTCGCCGAGGCGCCAGTCGAGGAGTAGGTGTTTGGCTAGGAAGGAAGCGGTGATCATGCGGAGGCGGTTGTGCATGTAGGCTGTTGAGTTGAGGCTGCGCATTGCTGCGTCGACTATTGGGTAGCCTAGTAACAATAGTCAGTCAGGACTGATGGAAGAAGTAAAGCAGAAAACGTAGGTAGGCTTACCGGTTCGGCCTTCTGTCCAAGCGCGGAAATGCTCGTCGTTGTATTCCCATTCGATGTTTGTGTACTCATATTTGAAGGGCTTGTTCATGCTAAGAAGGATTAGTGATGTCGTGGAAATGTAGTTTAGGGAGCGTACCAGACATATGGCCAGTTGACCAAGACATGCCTGTAGAAATCCCTCCATGCGACTTCTCCGATCCATCCTTTTATCCCCTCGATCCCGCCATCCAGTTTCTTGGTACTATTCACGTCTCTTGCCATTCTGACACTTGTCCTCGCGGCTAGCGTCCCTGCTGCATGGTGCACGCTCACGTTCGCAGTGGATTGCTTCGCCGGAAAGTTGCGAGTAGCGGTGTAGTGCCCGATTTTCTCTGTTAGGAAGAGACTGATGCGATCTAGAGCTGCGGTTTCGCCAGCGGGCCAAAGTCGAGAAAACCGTTCCTTCTGCTCAGGGTCAAGTGCTTTGCTCTTTGGAGCTGGGGGAATTCCGTGGTCGAAGAGCGACTTGAATTTCGCTCTGAAGCCGGACGGATTCTTTTCTGGCATTGGTCTTTCGTTTAGCAGATCGGGATGCGCATGCAAATGGGCTACCCATGCCCGATACCAAGGCGAGTACACGGCATACTGCTTCCCACCCCCAGTCTTCAGGCTCCCTGGGGGTACGACGCAGTCATCATGGTATGGCTCGACATTGATGCCCTGTTCGGCCCCCCATCGCATCAATCTTTCTTCTCTTCTCAGCTCGTCTGGCTCGTACTCCAGGTTGCAGAAGATGTTCTTCACGCCCCACTCCTTCGCAAGCCCCAGTAAGCGCTTTGGAACCTCTTTGCGTGGCGTAACCGTCTCAATGTATAGTGGTATATCCAGCTCTGCCAGCTCCTCCTGCAAAAGCGCCACCGACCGAAGCTCAAAATCGCACTTCGCCGGAGAGACCAGATGCGCTTCCCAATCCTGTGGACTCATGATCCACACACCAATCACGCCGACACCCTTCTCTTTGGCCAACTCGGCTGCCTTGGCCAATCCAGTGTTATCTCGAACCCGTAGGTCCCTCTTGAACCAATGTATCACTGCCTGGCCAGCAGTGCCCTTCTTGATCTGCTCTCTTGCCTTCTTTGTGCTCTCCAGCGTCGCATTGAGAACTTGCATTGGTCGTGACAGCTCCTCTGCGTTGTACATAGCGCATCGCTCGTTGCTCATTTCCGTAGGGTAGAATCTCTTGTCCACGATACCTGCCTGCTCCTCCGGGCGCGAATGGTCGAAGTTCGCGTTTTGTTCATCTTGCTTCTCGATTCCGCCTCTACCTTGAGAAACAACCGCGACATTCTCAACTCCATCGTCGGTGGTGTCTTCACTTTTCGTAAAGGCCTTCGCGACAGGTTTAGAAAGCCTAGATCGTTTGTTCGGCGCGGTTCCGGCGGTATCGGTATAGGCGTTTGCGGAAGCGGCGTTGGCTGAGATGCGTGAGCTGGCTTTTCGTTTGGGTGGCATGGTTGCTCGAAAGGGGGACTGATTAGGAGTTTAATTAGAGAGGATGTACTCACCAGGTCAGTATGGCACCAAAGACGCGTTCTTGCGGTGCGCGTTACTGTTTCTCATCTGGCTCCGATCTATGACGCACCGCGCGTTCCTGGATCGCCAAGCCCAGCTGTGAGATTGCCGACAGTCTAGCCCCTTCTCGATCTCCACTTCTGCCATCCATAGGAGCGACACCAGGCGTTTCCCTAATCAACCACAAGAATGTATGTATATTGCACATCGCCAGCTGCTTTCTGAGATTGAAGCCCTTTCCATCCCCTAGCTTGGTTCATGTATTGATGTACAAAGCTCGAGAATGCATCATGACTGAATACATCCTCCAACCGCAGTTCCTCACACATACGAGTTCCAGTCTTTCACGCACTGCTCGTGATCAAAACACAGTGCTCCGTTTGCATACCCGCATCCAGGTGGAGATATTTCGGCGCATTCTGAAAGAACTTGGGGTAACCTTCTACACTACTACCGAAGAAGACTAGGTATATGTGGGGATACCTGAATTTATCCATTTTTCCACCTCTCCTCTCGGCGTCCGTCGACCCGGTACTACCGTCTTCTTCATCTCGTGACATCTCACGATCGTTGTGCCTTCCATACAACCCGTCTCGGCGGCACAGTAGAACTGGGCGGCGTATCTCGCACCACCGGAAGAATTCGCCCAGCACACGAAGAACTCGATGCGAATGTCTGCAGCCGCAAGCGATATGCACGAATCCCACATGAACATGTCTCGATGTTCTCTCATTCGCTAGAATATATTGATTGCCTCGTTCCTACTTCCACGATTGAGGTTCTCGTAAGGTTCTCGACGCCTTCCATGCATACAAATGGTACCAAGAACCTCGTGGGACAATTTAACCATACAATACCCGGGATCGTCATATCGGACCGCTGCAAGTGTGTTGCTTGGCACCCTTGTCTACCTCCACGCGGTATGGCTCCTGCATATTCAACCTGGGTAGCGGGATAGCTTCCCTTGCGATGCGCAGCTAGGATATTAAGGGGATAGGCACAGTTTCTTGGACCATTGTATATATTGTGGAGAGCTACCAGCATCTTATGGATAGATGAGGCGCCTCTGATAACCCGTTCCGCATCCAAGGAAAGTTGAATTGGAAGATGGGGATGCTGTCGCGTACTCTGCTGAGCGTCCTGTCGCTCTCGGCCTGCCTTGCTGGTGCGGCTACGCTTTCACAGGATCGAAAACCAACCATCGATTTCAAGCCCGGGAATGGAAGCATACCACTTGCTTCGCGGAACTCGCCCGTACATCTGATCCTTGACGTGGGAGACTGGCCTGGCGTTCTGCGAGCAGCACACGATGTAGCGGTCGACTTTGGGCGCGTTACTGGGACTAATGGCACGTTGACAACCGTCGGAAGTGGTGCTGGTAATCAGATTGTTGGAGGAAGTGCGTCGGTCATCTTCAACGTCACAGGTATCAACAAAGACTGGAGCGTCGGAAAAGGCTCGACAACAGGGAAGGGCGTTGTTATTGCTGGCACAATTGGGAACTCCAGTTTGATCGATGCACTGGTCAAGAGTGGGAAACTGGATGTGAGCAAGATCGAAGGGGAATGGGAGGCCTATGTCAGTGCTGTCGTCAGAGACCCGACGAATGGCACCGATGAAGCATTGGTCATCGCTGGTGAGCACTGTTCTCCCAGAACCAGTTTCAGATTGCTGACAAGAAAAAGGAAGCGACAAGCGCGGTACAATCTACGGCCTGTACGACATCTCCGAACAGATTGGTGTCTCGCCCTGGTACTGGTTTGCTGATGTCCCGCCCAAATCCCATTCGAGCATCTACGCCCTACGCTCTACTAAAGTACAAAAATCACCCTCAGTTAAATACCGCGGCTTCTTCATCAACGACGAGGCACCCGCTCTGACAGGATGGATGAACGCAAAGTATCCTAAGTCCGCCTACGGTTCCGCATTCGGCGCAGAGTTCTATTCTTACGTGTTTGAATTGTTGTTGAGGAGCAGAGCAAACTACCTCTGGCCTGCAATGTGGAGCTCCATGTTCAATGTCGACGATCCGCGCAACCAACCACTTGCCGACGCATACGGAATCGTAATGGGCTCTTCCCACACCGAACCTATGGTCCGCGCAACTCAGGAATGGACCAAAGTAGCCAAGGGCACCGACTCCTCCTGGTCGTGGGCCACCAATAACGCCACCCTGTATAAATACTTCACCGAAGGTGCAGAACGCGCGAAACCCTACGAAAATGTCGTCACGATCGGCATGCGTGGATACCATGATACAGCTATGTCTGCTGATACGCAGACGGAAGTCCTTGAAGCTGTTGTTTCAGCACAAGAAGAGATCATGGATAAAGTGTGGGGCGACTCGAGCAAGGTGCCGCAGATGTGGTGCTTGTATAAGGAGGTGCAGGACTACTTTGAGGCGGGGATGAAAGTCCCAGACCATGTGATATTGCTATGGACAGAGGATAACTGGCAAAATATTAGGAGATTACCTGTGGGTGATGAGAAGAAAAGGTCTGGTGGTGCTGGTGTTTACTACGTAAGTCCCAATCTGCGAACACCCAAGATGAACTAGGTTAACGAAAGCTATAGCATTTCGACTATGTCGGTGACAGCCGCAATTACAAGTGGATCAACACGATCCAGCTCCAGAAGACATACGAGCAAATGTCTCTCGCTCACGCTCGCGATGCGAACAAGCTTTGGGTTGTCAACGTCGGAGACATCAAGCCTTACGAAATCCCTATCAGCCACTGGTTCGATATTGCCTACGATATCGAAGCGTACGACGAGACATCTGTACCGAAATGGATCGAGGACTGGGCTAAGCGAACGTTTGATGAGAAGCATGCAAAGACAGTCTCAGACATCCTGGACACATATGGTCGTTTGTCTAGCATGCGCAAGTATGAGTGGGTAGAACCCGGCAGCTACAGCATCATTAGCTATGAGGAGGCCGATAAGCTCCAAAATGAGTGGGAAGAGTTAGCCGACCAGGCGCAAGAGGTTTATGATGATCTTCCAGAAAACGAGCAGGGTGCTTTCTATGAGCTGATCTTGCATCCTGTACTTGCTGGTGGCAACTTCATCAATGTTCAGGTTGCTGGTGCGAGGAACCAAATTTACTCTGGGCAGGGACGTAACAGCGCGAATGACTGGTTGCAAGAGACTATCGATCTCATGGGAACCGATCACGAGCTTACTCAGAAGTACCATCGCCTGTTCAATGGGAAGTGGAACCACATGATGGATCAGACGCACCTTGGATACCAGGGGTATTGGTAAGTCATCCTAGCAATGTTTTTCCGCGATTTGGATCTAACAATATACATAGGCAACAACCCATGCGCCAATCTACACCCTTCTTGCGTTGGGTCCAGACTGCTGAGCGCTCACTTTCTGGTGACATGGGTGTTGCTGTAGAAGGAAGCAATGCAACAATTCCGGGAGATGATATATGGCACTCCAACGGTGGTGGCTCGCTCGATCTCCCTGGCATAACACCCTTCACACCCAAGCGCTGGATCGATATCTTCTCAATGGGCACGCAGAGTTTCAATTGGAATATCACTACGGAACCTTTCATCAAGCTTTCCAAGGCAGCTGGAACCATCTCTCCAGACAGCGACGACGTTCGCGTCTACATTGATGTAGATTGGAGCCAAGTACCTGATGGCTATGGTAAGAAAGTCGCGCTGAACATAAGCAGCTCCCAGAACTACGGCACCCAGTTTACACGGCCGACGGTCAATGTGATGGTCAACAAGACTTCAGTCCCTGCCAGCTTCAACGGCTATATCGAGTCCGCAGGACAGCTCGCCATCGAAGCAGAGCATTACTCTCGACTCCAGTCCGCTGGTAACCTCACGTACACAGTCCTCCCACGCTATGGTCGAACACTCTCCGCTCTCAAACTGTCGTCCCCGCTTGCCGAAGGACTATCTCCATCCAGCGCTCCTGCCCTCGAATATGACTTCTATACGTTCACTCCCACCACTTCAGCCAAGGGCCTGAACCTGACACTGGTATTGTCTCCGACTCTGAATGTCAATCCTAAGAAACCGCTCGCGTACGTGGCGCAGATAGACGATAAGCCGCAACAACGGCGGCAATACGTTATCGACCAGAAACAGCCGGATTTCCCGGTAGGTTGGGGTACAGCAGTGGCACAGAATGCGTGGTTGAATACGACAAACTGGGGAGAAGTCGCGGCGGGGAAGCACACTCTGAAATTGTGGTTAGTCGAGGCGAACGTTGTCCTTCAAAAAATCGTATTTGACCTTGGAGGCGTGGCATACTCGCACAATGGGCCGCCGGAGAGCTATCGTGCAGGTGGAAATGGTACGCAAAGTACCGTATAGATAATTGAGAGTTAATGAGAGATATTCCTAGTACAATAGCACTAATTGAAGAGGAATCTGCGTCACGGGCGCGCCATTCACGTCCATGCGTAAGTGTTGTTGTAGCAAACCATCTTGCTTTTTCGTGTTCGTTTATGCAGCCACACACGTTACACATCCCGCCAATACAAGGCTCCCTCTTCGAAAACCACCATCACTGTCACATCACCACTATCACCATCACCGTCATCACCATCATCATCACCACCACCATGCCTCCCTCGGCCACGAACCCCGCCGCTTTGGATCAGCTCGTGGTCCTCCAAAACCGCGTAGGTGTCCTTTTTTTACAGAGCTTTTTGAAGCCTGCTTTACTTCTTGTGACTATTTACCACAAGCCAACATAATATGGCAACTTAAGCATTTCCCTTTGAATGAGATCTCTGACTATGACCAGCGGCGCCTCTACATCTTGGTGCTTAACAAACGTCGCCGAGAAGGCCACTCCGACCGGTCCGTCGGCAGCCTTCACCTTCAAGTAGGCATCGCCCGCCTCGCTTCGGGGATTATCGGTCTCCATTTGGTAAGCATTCTGGTCGCATACACAAATCGTCTCCATAACCAGTGTAGTCCTTGTGTAACACGATTTGCGATTCGAGCACCGCTTACTAAGTCATAGGCCCGTCTCGCTGCCGGCCCCAGGGCCATTGAAATGCTCGCGTCGAGGCATTGAGCAATGGACGCGAAATCCTTCCTTTACGATGATTTTTTTTTTTTTTTGCTCAATACAATATTATTAATACCAATACATATTTCTGTAACATACCGTGACTTCCTACCACCTCTCTTGCAAAACGAAAACAAAACCTTTCCTACTCCTCCATCCTATTCATACGCCGCCAACCCTTCCAAAAGACCCAAACCACAAACACAGCAATGAGAGTGTACTGCCAATCATTCGACAAGAACTCCGCAATTACCCTGAACAACCTCATCCAATACCTCGCAGGCTCTGCCACCCCAAGAAACCTCGCTACCACACCCACCACATCACCCAACAGTCTCCTCGCCTCCGGCACGAGGGCCCTCAAAACAGCCCTGACGAATACCACTGTGCTCCGAATAACTCCCAAATTACCCTGGTGAGCGAACTCATGCTCGAGCGGCCAGCGACCGAGAAGCATAGGAATCCATCGTATGAGCACAAAGCCGGCGAAACTCTGAAAAGGCGCATAGAGGACAAGGAAGACTAGGAATTTAGCAGAGCGATATCTCACAGGGAGAAAGTCACGATGGCCACCGAACGTATCGACGAACCTTTCGCCATATCCGCGGTAAGGAAAAGTGCTCTTGGGGTACTTGTTCTCGAAGGCGTAGACATCTGTTTCTGCGTCGCTGTCGTCGTCATCCTCTGAGAAATATGCACCTGGGAGGTCGCGCACTAGAGGATTTTCGATTATGGATTGGTATTGGGGGGCTGTGGGGTCTGGGTCTGTGGATCTGTTAGTATGTGATGGAATGGTAGGGTGTATGGTCTAGTTTTGGTTCTGGATGTTGTGCTTGCGGGCCGTTTCCACCAGGCATGGTGTCTAAAAATTGGAGGGAGGGCTGCAGAAGGAAGCCTTGTGACTTACTGTCGTAGTAGGGAACCATAAATGCATTGCTACTCTTCCAACGTCTTGGTTTTCTGAGATTCTCCCCGGTGATCCTTTCTTCGATCTGATTCACAAAGAAGTCGTTTTGATTGGCATTGGCGTTGACGTTGGCACTGACTGCTTCGGTAAGATCTTGATTTCGCTTTTCATCGAGTATCTGCGCGAACGCGGGGTTCTTCAAGCGCGCTTCGTTAAGCTTCCACGTGATCCTTTCCTTTTGGGTCGCTGTAATTGCGTTAGCAAGTTACTTTTGATGGAGAAGAATGGAAGGAAAGCGGGCGCTTTACGGGGATTGGCTGGTTGCCCGATAGAGGCCAGGTTGAGCGTAGGGCCGGCAGGTTGGGCTGCGGGTCCTGGAGGACGTGAGTTCAAAGTAATGGGAGTGTCCCTGTAACTTGGGATAGCAACGCTGAGTCTAGCAGGAGTTTTGGTAGCAGCCTTTCTCAAAGGAGGATGTATAATAGGAGTAGGAACTGATACCAATCGGTTAGCAAGTTAGACCGTTCTTTAAGAGATGTGTTTGTTTACCATTGTCTTCTTCATCACTAGAATCCGAATCCCGATACAAGGCTTCTGGTTCAGGAGACTCGTCTGGATTAAGACCCTCAGGCTCCGGACTTTCCCAGTCGGTACTTTTGGAGTGACGGCGCTCTGATGTACCACTAGTTTTCCGAACCTGATACAAGGATCGGCGGTGTCTCAAAGCGTACTTTTGCTGCTGAAGTTCTTCCCAGATCGCAATCTCTCTATCTGTCGTAGAGTCCTCCCAGTACTCAGGATACGGTGTGAAAAGGCACCTAGACCAGAACCCTGAGACACCTTGCCATGCATTGGTTACCTTGATAATGAGCACACACGTTGCCGCGAGGGCTGAATACTGCGTGAGCGCGAGAAGTTGCTGCTCATCAGCCGTGCCCGCATCTACTTTGTCGCGCACGGTTGACTTTGCAATGGTCCATATCATCCATGTGAAAGCTCCAATGATGGCCTGTACCTCGAGGCCAGATACCCCGCTGTTGGAGGGAAGCAACTCGCTCTGGTTGAAGAAACGTTCCGAGAACCAGTATTCCGGCTTTGATATGAAAAGGATCGCCACGATTACAAAGAACGTGACGTTGTCGGGGAAAATCATTGCGACGAACGAACAATATAGAGCCAGGTACAGTGGGATCATGTAGAGGTAGTTGGCATATCTATTTCTTGCCGGCCCTTTGATCCACATGTAGTGTCTCTCGCTCCATGTTTGGTACGGGTAGACAATACCCTGATAAGGTAGGAGATACTGAAATGGAATGTATAAGATCGTATAGTGAACGTCGTAGCTCAGGGCGTAGGGAATGAAGTACGTAGGGAGTACTGTCGCGATTGCGAGGCTGAGGTAGCCAGTGCAGAATGCGTAGGTAGCGCGGAATTGAAGGACGATGCACAGGATAGACTGCGGTATATTAGTATGAGGATGCAGATCGGATGGGTCTGAGAACCAACCAGGTGCTTCAACTGGCTACGATTGTCACTGAGTTCTCTGATAACGTTGGCGAACGTAGGCTTGGCTTTAGACCTTGGCAAATGCCTAGATCGCGACATTGTAGCGATGCGTAAAGAAGTCAAGTAAGATGTGCGTAATTGTGAGAGGGCGTGAGAGCTATGGTGTTCTGGAATCGCGCTGGTGTTATTTGATCGGTAGGACAAAGAGCAACGCCGCAATCAGAGGGCCGTGGAACACTACTAAGAGGGCTGAAAGAAAGATATCAAGGATAAAGAGAGCATGCGTGTAGTGACGCATGTCAAGCGGTACTATGCAACGTAAAGTGCGGATTGCTGCTTTCGTGCTGGAAAGCAAACAGCAAAACGAATGTCAATGGCCACGTGTAGCAGGTGTCATTGAATGCCCGTCTTTAACTCCATGTTTGTTGGTAAAAATTGCGCTTCTGAAGCCGCAGGACATCTGCTCCAAAAAAAAAACTACACTAGTTTTGTGCTGGGCTTCACGCAATGGACAAGCGATAGAATGCGAATGACCGGCTCGTCACGTGAATGAATGCGAACTTCAAAGAATGTAAGTGCAGTCGTCTAAGGACATCCCAAGCTTTGTGGCTACCTAGATCGTTGCGATGTCGTTATTTTTTAGCATATTCAGGCATGTTCAAGGCGGCGTCTTGGGAGCATCAGCAGAGGATGGGCATCTGCATGCGGTCAGACTGTTCCTGCACCACAGTACCGTAAAAACTGAATTACATGATTGATTCCATATGTACATAGATAATATCTTGAGTAGATATTCTAGTTAGGAAAAAGGTCACGTCATGGTCAGCGCCCAGCGGGTCAACCCTTGCCTGCCGCCCCCACGTTCCCCCGCACGCCCCAAGCTTCCAGCCCAGCCACCAGTTCTACTCCAAGCGCCGACCAATGCAGATCCACCGCAAACACCATGGTTCGATCGCGACTCCAACATGTACGACATTTTCGCTTCCACACAAATCACCATCCTAGATCGAGTCGACCCCTCGATCGCGGCGTTCAAACCGCGCACGCTACTTTGCCACGAGCCGTTCTTGTGAGCGGCTAAGTTGCAACCGGAATAGCTCTACTGCAAGAGCATGCACATCGCCCGCTCCGGACCTATCACATATGAATGCCGCTCCGAGGCCCTGTCGCGCGGGCTTCTCTCTGTGGCCCATTGGCGTGGGACAAGATCCTGATCTTCAACTCCATTGATGCAGATTGGCAGTGCGGAACGCCCCCATAGATAACAGGACCCAGACCCGAGGTGCGCTTAAAACCAGGCCCCATGCGCGACTTTTCATGTGCCCCGGTAACACATTTTTGTATTTCGCCAAGTACCTGACACCATGGCGAAAGACGAAGGCTTCACCGAGAAGACGGCGCCTGCGTATACGGCCGACGACCCCAATACCGAGATCGCCCAAACTACTGATGTTGTCGAGGGGCTTCATCGCCGTCTTTCGAATCGCCAGATCCAATGGATCGCCATCGGGGGCTCAATCGGCACTGCGCTTTTCGTATCCATCGCATGGGGTCTCGTGGAGGGTGGTCCTGGCAGCCTGTTCATCGCCTTCGCGGTATACTGTTCGATTCTAGCGCTCGCCAACAATTGCATGGCAGAGATGACGGTCTTCATGCCCGTGGTTGGAGGATGGGTGAGAATGGGCAGTAAATGGGTCGACGAGTCCTACGGGTTCATGGCCGGCTGGAATTTCTTCGTATGGAATTTGTCTCATTCTGGAATACAATTAACACATGCAGCTTTATGAGGCTGTCTTGATTCCATTCGAGATCTCGGCGCTTAATTTGGTTCTGACCTACTGGAGAGACGACATCCCGGTCGCTGCTGTCGTCGCCGCCTGTATCGTGCTATACGCCGTCATCAACTTGTTCGCCGTCCGCGCCTACGGAGAGAGCGAGTTCTGGCTGTAAGAATTTCCCCCCATACAACCAAGACCCCTACTAATTCGCGAAGGGCTTCTGGCAAAGTAATCCTCATCTTCATGCTGTTCTGCTTCACCTTCGTGACGATGGTACGCAAGCGCTCCGACTCCACCAAACAAAGCGAAGCTGACAACTCAGGTTGGCGGTAATCCCAAAAAAGACGCATACGGCTTTCGCTACTGGAAGAACCCCGGATCTTTCGCCGAATACATACACACAGGCTCCTTGGGTCGTTTTGAAGGTTTCCTAGGTGCATTCTTCCAAGCTAGTTTCACATGTGTGGGCCCCGAGTACGTCGCCATGGTCGCAGGAGAAGCAATCTACCCTCGCAAGACGATCAAAACGGCTTTCAAAACTATGTACTTCCGATTCGGTTTGTTCTTTATCCTAGGATCGCTCTGCGTTGGCATCATTTTGCCCTACAACGATCCTACTCTTGTAGGACTGCTTGATGCTGGAGATACTGGAACCGGCGCTAGTAGCCCGTATGTTATCGCGATGAAGAACATGGGCATTTCCGTGTTACCCGATTTGACGAATGCGCTGATGGTGACGTCCATCTTCTCAGCAGGTACGTCCGATGACAATTTCTCCAGGCAGTCCCAGCATATGCAACACAAAGGCTGAATGTTAACGAAAACCAGGTAATTCCTACGTCTACTGCGCAACCCGCACTCTCTACTCCCTCTCCCTCGACGGCCACGCCCCCAGCTTCCTCCAGAAAACCACCCGCGCCGGTGTCCCCATCTACTGCTTCCTCGTAACCATGGTTTTCCCCTTCCTCGGCTTCCTCTCCGTCGGCCGCGCCGCCTCTGAAGGCGTGAAATGGCTCGCAAACGTAACCCAAGCCGCCCAACTAATGAACTACATCATTATGTGCACCATCTACCTATGCTTCTACCGGGCGCTCAAGGTCCAAGGGTACGACCGCAATTCTCTCCCATACAAAGGCTGGGGCCAGCCATACGTCGCTATCGCCGGTCTGATCTTATTTTCCGTCACACTGGCGATCTATGGGTATGCGACGTTCTACGAGTTCGATGTGGGTACGTTCATGACGTATTACGCCATGTGTTTCATTGATATTGTGTTGTGGACTGGGTTTAAGCTGTGGAAGAGAACGCCTTTCGTCAAGCCCGAGGAGGCGGACTTGGTGTGGGAACGGCCGAAGATTGATGCGTATGAGGCGAGTATTGATCCGCCGCTGGGGTTGTGGACGGATATTTGGCACACGATTACATTCCAGAAGAAGAAAGCTAAGCGTGACGATGAATTGTGAAGATAGCTTCAGAGACTGGAGAGGTGCTTTGGGGGTCGGATGAAGTAAGAGCTCATTCTAGCATGCTGCGAGTCTGTTACTGTAAGACGAATACACCGAAGTCCATCTTGACAAGTCTTCTTGATATGCACCTATTCACATAGTCGTTCTTTCCACAGTACGCATGAAATACGCTGCATCAAGAACATAAAGTACACAGCCTACCTGAACATCTCATTTACCCTTCGATTTATGTATATACCCTCCATATTCCTCCACGTACTTCTCCGCCCAATGTATCAATAACCCACAGCATAACCTCATCTCAACTGATGTCTTAATCTACCTCTCTTTCCTGTGCCAGCTTCCCCTCCGGTGCTTCTTTTCCAAATCCTCTCCCCCTTTGAAATCGGGTTTGCAACTGCGAAGATTGTAATGCGTGCAGGCGATTGTAACTAGCTCGACTTGTTCTTAAATACATATCTTCAATCCCGAAGATTCCGTCAACCGCTGGAGGTTGCGCGGAAACGGCTTACTCTCGAAGAAGAAGATCGGCTGCAATATTCCCGATATTGCTATTGTGTACCCTCCACTGTCAGGCGGAGCGCGGTATAACCAGTCTCCACGACTTAGTTGGGCCATCGTGGAAGGATCGTAAACGTCAGATTTGGTCGGTCATTCGTGTGGTAGTATCTGGACGAGTCTGGTACTCGTAAGCCCTGCGTTGCTTACCAGTAGGGCGTTGTAAACACTGAAGAAGGCGTGTGTGCTTTGAACTTCGAGTAGAGTACACTTAGGTTTCTCCTTGCGCTGGTCGTTGTTGTTGTTACTTGGGCTTTAGTCTTGTTACGGTTGTATCGTTACGAGCAGCACTTCGTTCTCAGCAAGTATCCCCTCCTTAGTATTGCCCTCTTCACTTCCGCGGTGCGCACGGCGTGTGCTTTGTATCGTCGCGGTCTCGATGTCAGGAGGTAGCATTGCATCTATCCGCTGGTCTAGGTCGATCGTTTTCGATAAAGCCAGGCTTCTGGCGCTACAGAAGGCTTGTCGGGATGGGTCGGGCTGTTAAGCGACTTGATCTTGCAGTATGGGCTGGTGTTGAGGTGGCTGTTATCTTGCTTGGGGCTCTTGTTATCCTAACCCGGCTGCTGTTGGGTAGCAGGAAGGGCCCTTTACGTAAGAGCATATACCCTGAGGTTAGCTTCTTGGATCAATGCCAATAGGTGGGGAGAAGACGTTGACGAAGCGCGTCTCAAGTTGGACTCCATCATCCACAGCTTCCACTGCAAGGATGCGGCTACAGGTTTGAAGGATATGGTGGTGCATATTCGTGCGTCTGAAACGCGACGAGGTTAGCACCGAGCATACCCCAGTTTTGTCCGGCGAGTGAAGTCTTTTGAAGAGCCATGGTGATAAGGAACTGGTCCCCCAACGGTCTACTCCCGTAATGTTAGTTAGCAGTATTTGAAGCTGCTGTCGAAACAGAGACGCAAGACTTACTCGGAGACCAAGACAACGAGGACGTCATCTTCTAAAGGCCGACTTGTAGTCGATCAGTAGTAGTGCGGCGGGTGCCAGACCGTGAGTCGAACTCTCTATCGGGATCACAGAACCGGGCGCGAGACAGTGATACTTTGAATCATGTGCGGAGAGAGATTACGTCGTGCAGAGAACGCGCGCCATGTTGATAGATACCGAGACGTCAGCTTTACGCTGATTTAAGGTTGGCTATCTTCGGGGTCATCTGCAGAAAACGCCGCAAGTGGTCCTGCGCTGATTCTTCGTGCAGCCATGTTCCAGCGAACGGCGTGACGAGGCCAAACTCCAGGATCCGCAGTTTGAGTTCATCAGGTAGATGGGCCCACTCTTTCGCAAACCTGGCATGTACTGTAGTGGGGAGTTAAGCCTAGCAATAACATTACAAAGATTGGTCGAGGGCGAGAAGGAGGCGAGGTGGGGGAGGTACTGTTTGGCGTCAACAAAGAGTAGCAGTTGTTGATTTCGCGGCAAACAGTCGAGCAGTGAGGGCATAAGCGCCTTCTCAAAACAGAAGACGTAGAGACAACAGGAGGTATCGCACCCACGAGCTGTCGAGTTTGCAGCCAATTCGGAGTATTATTACGCATTACAGAAGAGCTCCAGGCCTTTGTGGATCTACTTCGCTACTGAAACTCTGGAAAAAGGTGTTGGTTGCGAGGTATTTGAGTTCACAGCTGCATCTCTGTGACGCAAAACGGCGCATCACGGCGCAACAAAAGAGCACCGTCGTATCAGATAGGATTCCATTCATGCTACAATAGTGCAGAAACATCTTCTACGGCAAGCAAACAATCCAGAGACAGCCCAATATGAGTTGTACCCCTCAACACTTCTTGCATCTTCCCTCAGTTGCATGCCCATGTCACCACTACTGTGATATCGTGACCAATACATATTCGTCGATCTGGGTATACTGACCGATCCCGTTATGTCCACCACAGTGCGAACACTGGAGACCCCATTGCGGCAATGGGCTGCGTTTTACGCTCTTGTTTTCGCTTTCTTTGCCGCCTAGGTTGTGGTATGGAGTCAGTGATGGCGGTACGAAGTTTGTGCTCACTTGACTCACAGTTGGCACAGATGAATTTGATTGTGACGGTGTCGGCGAGGACAGACTTTGTCTCAGGCATTGTCAGGTGTGGAAGACGATTCAAGCTGGGCTTGTCGTTGTTCAGGTGTGCGTGTATCTGCAAGTTGAGAAAAGGTTATATTGCGGATTACCTGAGGGGACAAGTCAACATACATAACGTGGGTTGAGGGCAAGGTGAGCTGGCGGTGTGTGTTTCTGGAAGTGCTGCTGTCTTCGGGCGCGACGGGGTTGTGAAGTACGGCGGTTGACAGACTGGCGGGACATTGCATCAAAACAGAACAGCAACACGCTTGAGTTCGCTTGACAGATAAGGCAACAACATCTAGATAGCGATAACTTCCTGTACGGCAAAGTTTGAGCGAGGTCTTACATGGCAGCCTCACCACAACAGCCCAACAACAACAATAGACAAAGACAGCACAGCAGACAACACTTCCAGTAAGCTCTTCCTCGAAAGCACAGCTAGCAGCCATGACAGTCAATGAAGATGGGGTCGGAGCGCGAACACTGAACTGCAGAGGCATGTCGTACTCAGAATAGTCTTCATCGTACTGTGTCACCCAAGCACACGACCCTTCCAAAAATTGTATCCTGAGAATCAGGCATTCAATGCTGCTAGGCAGCGGGGGCGCCGAAGCGCCCCCAGTGTCCCTGTTCACATTCAAATTAGCGACCGAAGACACCAAAGAGAACGGAAAGGACGGGTGGAGAGTAGAAGGAGACACGAGGGGAGCAGGCTTATATAGACAGAAGCCGCCAAGCGACAAGCGAGGCGCTAAAAGTCATGTGATGGTCACGGGAAGGCCTCCGGACGCGGGTGAAGGTGTGGCCGAAGGTAGGGTTCTGGGTGAGGGCCGGGGGTGGTTGGGTGGATGTCGTGGTGACGGTGGGGTCATCAATGAACGTGGAAGGTCGGCACTGCAGCACTGCAGCGTCCAGGCCCCATCAAAGTTCAAGGAGATGCTATAGAGTTGATATAGATGGCAAAAGAGTGTTTTTTTCAACGTGTATTGAGATCTTGGGCTGTGTTGAGTGAGGTTACTTCGACGCACCCCCAGCAGTGTGTACCATTTCCTCAGGAACACACCTACCCCACGCCCTGCAACGAGATCTTCGAATTTTCCTAGGATCCCTGTGTATCTACCCTCCGTTGGACTTTGCAAATGAGCGGCCCTGCCAAACTGCAGCCCCGGGCTGTTTCATGACCAGTGTTCCAACCGCCGCCTACAAGCCTGCAGCAAGAATATCAATGCCAACCAGTAAACCAAAATGGAAACTTGCGCCTTGATACTACATCATATGCCCTACAGCTCCATGTGATGGCACTCGTGTGGGCGCTTCAGGTCATGGCGACCCTGACTCTGCTCGTTGTGTAAGCCTAGCTTTGGAACAACTCGAAGAGAGTAACCACCGTTATGGAATACAAGGAGGAACCAGAAATTTGTATATCTCCATCGTGGTAGATGTTCGTCGTGCAACAACGGCCTCAAATACGGATGGGGTGGGACGTCGCAAGAAAGAAAATTGAACATATCCAGAAAAATCGAGCTTAATCATGCTATAGCTAGTTTTTTGTTGACGGCGGCTGTGAGCTTCGTAAGTTGTGATTGTGAGGGCACCCATGGCAGTGCTTGCAGTAGAAAGAACCTGCAACCCCGGCCTCGTCAGTCGCGACGGCACTGAACTTCGATCTACTTGCTTGCGACATGCTAGTTGAGCGGAATTACGGAAACATTAGCCCACAAAGTCAGACATTCAATACATTGAGCGGCACTTCGAGTCGTGGCTCCGATTCCGGACCTCACCACGGCCTTCACTAACAACACGCAGTGCCCACCGCCGTATTCCTGTTGAAAGATGCGACTCCCGACTCTTTGACTCGTAAATAACATGCGCTCCCACCCCTTCCTTCGCTGCCGCGAATACTTCCCAGTCCTGTTGCGAGGTTCGATCCGAACAATACGAACGACGGCCAATTACGACAGCATGCTGATGGAAGAGGGCCCACGGCGATACTGATGACCGGCATATTAACGTACGGAAATCGCCGCTCATAACCGAACACGATCGAAGAAGAGAGGAGGATACCAAAACCTGGAACGGGCATGGCAAGTCACGGGAATAGGCACGGAATAAACAATGGGACAACATCAACTCCGTGTTTCGTCAGGTCAGGGCGGTTGTGTGCAGAGCAGTTGTCTACTGATATTGAATTCGAACACTATCTGTTTGACCCAGGAAGACGCGATGTTACTGCTGCTGTTGCCAGAAAGCATGGGAGGAACATTGAAGCAGTGCTGAAGGATTTCGTTGACAGACTGAAAACTGGTGCTATGGTTGAGCCACTGACGACAAAGACATCTGATTTTTGTCTTGAGGAAGGATTGTTTGCGATAGCAAAAGCATGTGTATCCAACAAAGTGTCGTATGAGACTCTGATGCAGGTATGTTATGCGCAAGCGCTGGATATCAGGTACAAGTACAAATGAATCAACACACTGCAAAATGGCGTTCAACATGTCGCACTGGCTACTCGAGGATTTGGATCCTCGAGACTGAAATAAAGCCTATTACATCGGCATTGGGAGGAGCGTGATACAACAACACCTACAATGTTGCTCTGTGATAATGGCAGCCCTAAACTAGGCCGTTGTGTGGGGTTGCTACTGTTTGTCGTTTGACGAGCGAGCGGCCTGCTGCGCTTGACTTCACAGTCTCGCGCCATCGCAGACAACGGCTCTCCCTCCGCGCCTTCTACCACGGCGAGTCAACCCACTGCTCAAGCAGTCCGACCCGTAGGGTGAACTGCCCCGCCTGTCAACCGAGATACCACCGGGAAACCCCTCGTACGTTCAGCGTAGTGTGGCACGCAATACATCGCATTAACTCACCCAAGAAGAGCGGCTAACATGAGATACCCAGAAAAATCATGTGTTCAAAACAATAACGAAAAGCCGATGGCGCTTCTCTAGGCCCGGTACCGCGACTGAATCCTCTTCTTCGCCTAACTTTCTTGAGATCGTCTCCTCCGCAAGACCGCACACGAACGAACCTCGAGCGTCCACATGACTTGGAAGGCGGAAACAATGCGGGGGAATAAAAGAGTTGTTCCTGCTTTACAGGAACGGAAGGAATATCGTCCAGGGGCAACAATGGGAACAGTCTGGCGGGCCGAGACACTATAGGATAAAACTAGCACGGAAGAACGGGTGGAAAGACAAAAGGTGGTACAATGTTTAGGATTTGTGCGAAGACTAAAGGTATTTCTGATCGGTGACTGGGGTGCTCGATATGCTTCACAGATTAAGCAGACGATGCACCACCAACCGAGTAAGTTAAGGGAGCACGACAGCCCTTTTTGATGTCCGTTGCAATTGTTAAAGTGCTTGGACTACTGACCTATCGAAGCTGGAATGGCCATCATGTATACTCCAGCTTCCTGTTCCTCCACATCTAAATCAGTCCTCGGATCATGCGCCTAGCAAACGCTAGAGGCCCAGTCTTCTTCTCCTTCTGCATTTCCGTGATGCTGGCCCTCCTCGCATCCTCCGACACACCTTCACCAGAAATTGCCCGCTGCTCCTCGCGCATACCCTCCAGGACGTTAATCTCCGAGATGGGAACCCAGAGGCGACGATGCGAAGGGTAACGAGTCCACGCCCAACCCTTCCACATTACATAGAGAAGAATGATGAGCGGAAGCGCGATATAACCTTGGAAGAAGACTTCTGCATCGGGTTCACCACCAAGGGGCTATGTTAATGTCAGTAAAGATTTGCGAAAATATGTTAGGAAGCGACATACATAGAGACTGGAGTAAAATGATGCCATCAAACAGATGATGTTGAGCACCACACAAGCGTAGCTACCGATGATACCGAATGATGCCTTGTAGGGAAGCTCATCGACGGAGTGGCCTGAGAGCTTCCATGCTTGTCTGAATCGGATGTGTGCGAGACAGATACTGCCGTAGATGAAGAAGTTGGCGATACCAGAGAGGGCAAGAAGCCAGGTGAAAACCTTGTCTCCAGTGCTGGAGGCTTCGTTGATGAAAGCCAAAAGACCAAAGAGGAGTTGTAGGATAATTGTGGGCATGGGACGACCTTTTCCGTCGACCTTAGCCAAAAATTGTGGCGCCATACCTTGAGAAGCCATGGCCTGGATGGTACGGGTCGATGCATAGGTTGCCGAGTTTGCGACGGAGATGACAGATATCGTGATCACAGCGTTGAAAACGGAAGGCAGACCCTTGACACCAGCCATTGTGATAGCAAGCACGAACGGCGAGGCCTTGGTGTTGGCGCCAGACGAGGAGAGCAGTACATCCGAACTTGCGGGGATGATAAGACCAAGGATGAACAAGTTGACGACGTAGAAGAAAAAGATACGCCAGAAGACTTGTCTCGTCGCCCTTGGGATGTCGCGCTTCGGATTCGCGGCCTCGGCAGCAGCAAGACCAGTCATCTCTGTACCTCCATAGGCAAACGAAGCAGTGACGAAGACGGAACAGAATCCTTTGAACCCATTGCGGAAAGCTGCTTCGGGAGCATGCCAGTATCGGGCGCCGATGTACCCACGGTTATCGGTCGGAACGCCTCCGCAGTTGACGATGATGCCAAAGATGATGAAACCAATGCATGCGGTGATCTTGATGATACTCAGAACGAACTCCACTTCTCCATAGCCGCGAACTCCAAAGATCTGCACGACTGCGAGAACAGTCAAGAAGACGGCAATCCAGATCGCGATATTGTAGTGTCCCCAGAACTCGATCGTGATAGCCGCTGCGGTAATTTCGAAAGGCAACATTGTAAGCCATTGGATGGCATATTCCCAGCCCATTGCGAATCCCCTGTTCGAAGGTCAGCTCGATCCTGTTATGCAGGGCGTATGTAGGGCGTAATGCGGCTTACCATGAGGGGTCGACAAAACGCACGATGTATTGGTAAAAGGCGCCGTTCACTGGGTATACGACGGCCATCTCCGCGAGCGCTTGCATCATGAGCATAATCATGATTCCGATCAGCATGAAACAGATCAACTATATCGAATTGTCAATGCCTGCTAAGAGCCGTCGCAATCAGTCTGCAAGTACTTACAACACTAGCCGGGCCTCCTTTGGAGAGCGCACTACCTGATCCGACAAAAAGACCGGCACCGATAACACCACCAATTGCGATCATCTGCATGTGACGACCTTGCAGACCACGCTTGAGCTTGCCATTTTCTCCCAAAACCACTCCATCCTCGGAACTCGAATCTAGACGAGGTGGGGCGGTACCCTTCTCAGCATCATAGCCAGGTGTTTGTTCCACAGCCATGGTTGCAGCCTAGGAAAAAGTTGGCAAAAGAGAGGCTGAGAAAAAGGGAGGCATATCTCTCTTTATATGGATGTGAACACCTGCCGGTAAGGTTCAGTGGTACAGCACGCGCACGGCCTGCGCGGGAACCTAACCTGCATCCCTGCTATCACCCAGCCGTCTCGCAACCCGATAGCCATCCCATTGGCTTTAGAGCCGCCAATCATGATATGATTACGGTGATATCTGGAAGGTGGAACGTATTAACCGAAAGTATGCGGTCGTACGCAGCCGTACGGTGCTAAGCCGCGCCTAGAGTGCTTCGGCGCAACAGTGCTGCTAGTTATCTGCACCCATCTAGCCGCATACGGAGTGACGGAACCTCAACCAGAAAGCATGGAGAGTCGGCATGGCCGAGCACGAATGGTAGAGATTGTGTAGCGAAAAGGAGGATCGTAAGCAGCGTCGCATGTTTGGTGGCATCGAGTAATGTGTGTCCGTGCATGAAGGATTGAGTAGCCAATGGAATCTATGCAGAGATGTCGCACGAGAGCAGCGTGGGAGCATGGTATCTGTATCAGCAATTAGCCTATGTAACTAGACCTGTCAAAAGACCATTCATCGCCTGCCTGACCATGTACACACATATAGATTTTATATGCAGCAGCACCCAGTTCCGGAAACCCGGATACTTGCTCGTGGCTACGCTGCATAATTGCTTGTCGCGCGGAAGCCACGCGAATCTGTCGACCTCGTGTGGGGGATGATCACTCATATCGTCCGTATCAGCATGATGATAAAGGCCGCGGAGCTAGCACCCAAAGTGGTAGGTTTGCGGAGCGAGCGACCGCTATGCAGGTTAGCGGGGTTGGGGGTTTCGAAGTCCGGGGTTCTGGGTTGGCAGCATGCGTTGAACAGTGCTCAATAAAGGGTGAACGAGTGCTTGCATAGACATAAACTCCTTCAGATAGTCCGCAGTATGCGTCGTGGGGAGTGGCTGAAAGTGGATTCGCATCGATGGTTGGGACACAGTAGGGACGCCACAGTGGCGATTCCCGCACGGCCACGCGCGTTCAAGCGACCTATCGGAATATCAAGAAGAAAAGGAGAAAGCAGCGAGTCGTGGCGCGAACGAATGTTGTAAAAGCCATAGGAGGTTTCAGTTCAAGAGGCGTCACCAAGGCAATGGGGAACTATGAGGTTAAAATAAAGACTGCAAAGGGTGGGCCTGCCGAGCATTACGGCTATACGGCACGGATCAAGCTTTCGACAAGACATCACGCAACGAATGTGGTAGGTCAAGCATCCTATTTGCCGCTGGAGTCGTATCTATATCACTCGATATATGCAAAAGATGCGGGTGGAATGGTCAAAGCCGGGGCAAGCGACACGGGCACCCGGCTCCAATGCACACGACCTGGAATCATTGGACAACAAGGCCCAACTCTTCCCATTTACGGTAATAGGGATACTTCTGATTGTACGCCTGCAATATACATGACTAATATCTCACGAAAGCGTATTCAAGTGCACATCCGAATTCTCTCCACCATAACTTACATGCCCGTAGATCGATCAGGATGTCCAGACGCTGTTGACCTGTGTAACATGTAGGTATATCTCAAATATACTGTGTACAGAAGAGATTGCAGTTCTGCAGACTGTGAGATTGAATGTCAGAACGGAGCAATCGATATTGGCTGAATGGATTAATCATACATTGAGGTGCATCATGAAAAAATCCAACCCTAGTCGACGGATGTGTCGCCCTTGCCAGAGAAAACACAACCTAGCAATTAATCAGCTATCGTGTTCACCTGACATGTCGATTGACTATACCGGAGCGACTTGGCGTCCAGGACGCCTATGAGTGTACGCTCACGGCGCCCCGTGAGAAAAGGAGCCAAGGGTGACCGAGTTGCGTACCTCCCATAACCTAAGACATAATACGAGTTGAATTCCGATGTGAAGCCAATTGATTATGGGGACGTACAGTATTCTTTCAATACGTTCGTTGATACTAGGGGTATGGAGGGCAGGATGATTAAGATTGTTATGTATCGCTTCCAAGGACTATATGATCGGCGTTAGTACCAATCATGCACTACGTGTCTATACTTACCAGAGAGAACTCATTCATAACTTCTGATGTTCAATCTTTCCGGATACTGAATCAAAACAACTGTCAAAGCTTTTCGTGCAACTTGCGTAACAGATTGAACTCACTATCAGACCTATCCATAAGAATTCCAATCATGTCTTAGGATAGGATTTTGGGCTATTCTTGATCGTATTCGCAAGGGTACTCATCCCAACTTCGTAATTCTAATTGCCAACCAGAAGCGCATAAGGCGTGTGTGAACATCACGTGCTGATACTGATTGCAGTTAGCGCGGGCTTAGGGCAATGATTCCTGGGGCCAAGCCAAGTGTAAGGCAACCACCATTCCATCAAGAACCCACATTCAAATCTTGTTCCAAGTCGCATTCTACGTCACAATCTGTAAAACATTCCGGCACATTAAACGATACGATCCTATCTATCCATCATTGCGAAGTGTGGAGGTTGACGTGGCTCTCTTGACGTTCGTGTCTCATTGGCTACTCCGCGCCATTGGAGGATGATCAACACGAGGCAAGATTCATCTATTCACGCTGGAAATTCAACATGACGCAGACGGGAAAATGCGACATGTGCAGGGCACGGAAGGTCAAGGTCTGTTGCTCATTCCTTCGCGCATGCACCAGCTTTTTAGTTTCACATGTGCATTGTAATACTGACATGACGCAGTGCGACGAGCAGAGACCTAAGTGTAGCTCGTGTCGCAAACGTGATCGGGACTGCACTTATTCTTTCGGAAAGGCATCCGCGTTCGTGCTTGAAGACCCTACACAGCTCTCAAAACACGGCAAGTCGATGGTTGCTCCCGTTGTATACCCTTTCGGAGCTAGCAACGAATCGAGTATCTCGTCTGCTACCGTTACCGGTCCATTACCAGATTCGTCCTCCTCAACACTAGCTCTTCGCCAGACCGCTGGTAGAAATGCCGATCGTGGTCAAGGCGTATTCATGACTCTTTCGGTCCCTTCCCGCGATAAATCTAAGATCCAGAAGAAGACCACGACACAGCAGAGAAAAAGATTGCAATTACATTTGGACCAGCTACGAAATGCGTCTGCGTTGGTCGTACCTCGTCAGCTTGTGTCATCACAAAGCGCACTAGCCGCCCGCTACCTGAATATGTTAGGCTCGCGACCTACGGAAGAGCAGCCGTTCATGATACTAGGCTCCTGGGTTGAATCGATACCTTCGCGGATCGGGAATAGTCCGGCTGTGGATCTAGCTGTCGAATATCTCATAGACAGCTTCGAAGTGTACTCAAGGCCTAGTTTCTCAAGTCAGCACACAGCGATGGCTACCAAGGCAAGAGCGCTCAAAAAGCTGCAATCCGCTGTCGCAGATGAGAAGACTCGAAGGTCTTACGATACTGCGATCGCCACGAAAATACATTTTATGGCAGAAGTATGGCCGTCCTTTCCCTGATATATGTTGATCAGGCATGAGACTCACGTTTCATAGATCTTCATGGGGATCAAGCATCTATATCATGCCGTCCACGCTGCGGGACTGTCAGACATTTTACAAGCTGGACCCGTGACTGACTCTGACGACGACCACTACTGGAGCTTCCTTGACAATGCATACTTCGATGATGTGAGTGGATCCGTTATCCGGTCATAAATCGCGTTGACATGTGCAACTGTAGGTCACAGAAGCGATGGTTGCCAGTCGCACCTCAGTCTATGATCATAAAGTTTACCTTGACATGACAAGTCCCTCAGCCATACCCGAGGATGCACCAGCAACCTTCCGCGCGTCTGTCGCAATGATGCATGTGTACATTCAAGTGCCTCGGCTCATCTGCCTTGTTCGACATGCATCCAATTATCCTGAAGACTCTCTTACGCTTGCTGCAGCGGTAGCTTTAGCTGAATCCTTGTGGTCACTGGTCCCCCACGATATATTTCAAGAAGTCATTCAAACTTCTGTCACCATCGTCGACGCCCCACCGTCACTTGAAATCGCCGATATAGTCCCTCAGTCTTATCACTTCGACTCCGTAGAAAATAGCACGCTCATCAGTCGCTTCTGGAAGCTCCAAATCAACCTCAGCGGCATCATACAGACTTTATACCAGGATTATCCCACCGAATGCGCCAGCTCTCTTCTCCCTCCTTTACCTATAATCCAGCAGATCGATGTCGATGCCGCGCTGGAGCTGGCGCGATGCATCCGTTATGCACTTACTATCTGTCCTACTATTCCTATCGTTCCCCTGCGCATTTACACAGTTTTCCAGATCTCTATTGGCACCTGGTACCGCATAATTCGTCGTCTCACTGCTAGCAGCCGCGCCCTACCTCCCGACGCCGACCCATCAGTTACTGCCCATATCGACGAACAGCTATCCCGCGCCAAAAGAATGGAGCAATTTGTATCGGATGAATCCAACGATGTCCACGAAATATGGAAAGTTCCGCGCGTGAACAAGCGTTTCTTACGGGCAGCCACCATCGACATGGAAGGTGGTCCGATACCCGATTGGATGCCGATACGCATCAAATTCGAGAGCGAAGATGGCGCCATGGTCATGAAGATGGAATATGATGTTGGAGGACCCATGTACGAAGAGCTCATGGGGTCAGACAACACTGAAAAAAGCTGGGTGCGGAAGACAAAGACAATGTCCCCATTTCACCCTGAAACAAATGACTGGGTGCCTAGGAAGGGTTTTCCAAACGGGTAAGTGTCGACCATTCTCTTTTGCAGATGCATATTGACTGTCTAGGGGAACGGGAAAGTTGCCGAATTACTTGTTCGATAGATTTGGATCGGGACCCGCGAAATATTGGGGCTATGCTGGTGGGAGGGAGAAGATGCACGCTGAAATACTTAATAGACCTCTCGGTAAGGTCCCGCGAGTCATTCAGCACAAGCAAGTAGAGAGCGATGACGATGACATATAGTCTTACGAAAAGAAGACTGGGTAAGTACTGCAATATCATAGAGGCGCATTTAGATTGTAGACAGGGGCGACAGGGGACAATCTCTACACCACTTGATTTCGTATACATTTGTTATAACGAATCCAAGAATTTGCCCCTCGGCGTTTTTGTATCGCTGTCTTAAAATTAAGTGAAGCAAATAATACGAATTGTACCTGCACGATCAAGAGATACAACAAAACTTCAAACATTGATTTCAAAACATATCTCCTACTTCAAAAACATACTACTTAAACCTTAGTTAGTATTGCGACATTGTACTTTACGGCCCTCAGCTTAACAAGAACATGCAATCCAGCATTGCGCCCTCGCTGCAAATAATCTCAAATACTGCATGTTCTCTGCTCGATATCTATCAAGGGATTCATCCTGTTGTCCACTTCCAAAGCGTCGTCCGGTCTAAATGATAAATCAGAGCCAAAGGAAATGTCAATAGGCAAGCATCACCAACGTAAGGAGAAAACTAGCATGGTGAGTGGGTACAATGAGAAAAAAACTCATATGGCAGAAACAAATCGCAGAGATGGGTGTCGAAGAGGGTAGTCACGAGATATTGGTAAGCGACACTGTAAGCCAGCCTGCACGCCGTCAAGGAATCCATTTAAACATTCATCACATAGGTTCTACTTTCTGGTATATCCAAGTATATTTGAAAATGAGTAACGACATGCTTGAAGATGCGGATGGCTTCGTCTGAGACAGACCAGTTGTTGAGATGGAGGACTTTGCGACAGGAAGCCTTGGTGTAGGGATCGCATCGGAGCACGTTGAAAGCAATGATAGCTATGAAGCTTCAAACTGACCGTGTGAAGTTGACTTGTACCACAATAAACCTACCATGTGCATACAAACTGCCGCCGCTGCTGTCCACGACGTGAATGACGATGCCAAGACGGCGCACGTGCGCACGCGTTGGGCTCGCGATGACAAAACCTCCGACCCCGCACCTTCCCGAAAGGTCAGTGTTGGATTGTCGGGTTGAAAGTCGAGTGATGTTTACACTCACCTCCTAGCAAGCAGGCAGCCAAGCCAGGCCCAGACTCAATGTTCATCCTCACTCACACACTGAACCCGAAATCTCAGTGCTGCATGATACAAATTTCGCACAGTGGTATACAGCTATCAAAACGCCATTCCATGCCCCGTCCAATGCTAACGCTATGAAACCTCCTATTCCCAAAACCACCTTCCAAAACGCCAGGATATCATCCTCCCCACATCAATACAACCCCTTCCTAGCCCCACCCCCCTTCTTCTCCCTAGCCACACAACAAACACTCATCTCCTCACACCAACTCTGCACCATCCACGCCTCAACGTCCTTCCGCACTGCCAAAACGTATTCATCCCCCTCTTCAACCCTTACTTCATCCCCACCCTTGCCTTTCACCTCTTTGTTCCAAGCCTTGATCTGCTTCTGAGTTGCGCGTCTATATGTCCTGATCTCGCTATGCGTGTTCAAGAAGGCGGTAAAGTCTTCGGCGACAATGGTGTCGTACATGAGGATTTTTTCGTGCCAGGAGGGTGCGGACGGGTTGGTTGTTGGGGGAAGGGAGCGGATGAGGGATGTTATGAGGGGGAAGAGGGTTGGACGGATGCCGTCGAAGGTCAGTTTTTCTGAGGGGATGAGGTAGATGGGTATGAGCTCGGTTGCGTCGTCTTTTGTAGCAGCGGGGGCAGGGTCGGTGGTGAGGGGTAGAGGTGGGGAGGCTTCGAGTCGCCGTGTGCGGGGTGGCGTGGGCGAGAGGGCTTCGTCGTCTTCTGAGTCGAGGATGGTGTCGATGCTGTGGAAGCGCGTTCTGCTCTTGCGCGGTGTGCTTGGTGATGTGGCGGCCGCTAAGGGCTGTGCCTGTGAGGGTGGTTTCTCTGTGGGGAAAGTGGGTGCAGATGCTGTGATTCGCGGCGAAATCGCAGATTGAGATTTTGGAGGTCGACCTCTGCGTTTCTTTGGAGAGCCCATGGATGTCAGATCAGGTGGAGGATCTGTAGAAGCTTGTGCAGAAGGGGCAAAGTCGTCGATGTCGAGAAAGCTGGAGCCGGCCTTTTGATTTGAAGGTGGTGGGTCTTGCAGGAAATCGTCAATGTCTAGGAATGAAGAGTTCTTTGCAGCACTGTCTTCAGTGCCAACACCATTGTCGTCCACGATAGTAGATGGTGGAGTCGGTATATCCGAGGATATCGGAATCGGTACTTGAGGCGCCGGTGCGAAATCATTGATGTTACAGAATGAATCGTCCGACTCATCATGTCCTCCGGGCATGAGAAGCGGAAAATCATGTGTCCTATCCGGTTCAGGTATGTAGACATGTTGCCTCTCCAACGTCTGCCCGTCATCATCTCTCGAACTTGCTTTCCAAAGTGCACGCCTGCCCTCTATCCGCTGCAGGCGGGGCCATGGCGCAATACTTGGAATATCATCTGATGCTAGACAGTCGCGAAGATTTGCGTCTTGCTCCGATTCGCGGATGGCTTTCTGTATCTCTCGAACCATAGTAGGGGACTCTTCGCGTGCTAGTTGACTGGAAGTCCCGAAAAGGATATCCTGCCGGTTCATTCTGAGCACCGCCGAGGTTGGGCTGAGCAATTTTTCTGCGACTGACTTAGGTTTGGCGGCCTTGGCGGAGGCTTTCTTTGATTTCGCCTGGGAGTCACTCTTCTCCGGCGCAGTTTTGGACGTTGAGCCTTTGCGCACAGGCTTCTTCAAAGTCCTAGACTCTTCTGCTGCAGCAGTGTCATTCAATGGCACTGTGGTTGTTTTGGTCACAGTGGTACTCCGGCGTGCGAAGAAGTCGCTAGTGACATCTGGGGAGTCTGGTACAAGATTCTGAGGTGCATACTGGCCCGTGACCAGGTCGGTGATCGTCCGGGCCTTCTTCTTAGGTGCTTTTCCCTTTTCTGGGGATGTTTGACGTGATGCACTCTGATTACCAGGCATATCTACTAGCTGTTCCAACCATTAGCACCTCTAACGGTTGAAGAGAGATGCATCTAACTTACCTCCACTCTTCGCCTTTTCGTCACACCAGCCGCCTCAGTCGAGGCTGAGCCGCACATCGGCGGCTCGGGTTGAGCGCCCAAGTGCGAATATGAATAACCTGACAGCAGGCTGGTGAAACTCTCCCTCTCCGTCGCAGATCTGTCCGGGTTATTCTCCTTCCCGGTTGAGCTGCTAAGTACCTCTTGGCGTTCAGTATCAGGAGGAGGAGGTGTCCAGTCTCGCCTCCTACTCACAGCCTCGTCCAAGTCTAGCGGGCAGTCGAGGTCGGGTGGTCGTTGTTTAGGCGGCCCATTACTCCGTCCAGAAGGGCTCAATGGCACATCCCATAATGAAGTCTCGTCAATGCGGGACGGGTGGCCCTCAGCGATTGTGACATCTCCCTTATCTGGTCCCGACGCATCGTCTCCTGCCCCATGAGAGCGGAAATGAGCAGATACGACCTCCGCTGCCTTGCCCTGCGCTTTCTTGCTCCCCTTAGTCGATGCTCTCGGTTTCGTGACTCTCGTTCTCTTGATTGTAGTTTGCACCCCGGTATCATCGGTCGTAGCTTTCTTCGCACGCGGTTTCCGGGGCTTTGTTGTCTTGATCTCGGGCGGAGGTGCAGCGGGCTCGCGGGTAGATGCAGTGGCATCGGCCGTTGGCGGTTTCGCGAAATGACAAGACGTAGTCGTAACGGTATTGGTATTGATCCCATTGTCAGCTGATTGCTCAACGCCTGCGCTTTTGGGTTTCCGTCCGCGCGGTTTCGGTTTTGGCTTCTCCGCCTCTTCGCCGGCGCCCGTAGCCTTGGTGGCTCTCTTCCTAGGCTTCTTAGTAACTTTTATGGTGTTTTCTACCCCCGTGGGCACCCGTGTGCTCTCGAGAGCTTCCTCAATGGCGCTCAGGCCTCTGTCGTTGATGTTGATGTCGGCCAGCAGGCTCCGCGCGGTGGCGAAACCCTTTCCTAACCCCTCGGGCACCGGTGCTGCTCGTGAGCCCGTTTGTAACGCGCCAATCGATGTCCTCTTAGGGCTGGGCAGCGGAGAGAGCGATCGGAGAGGGCTTGAGGGCATGGCGACGCGATGTTTGACGGGTGGTGCAGGGCTAAGTTCACGTGGGGCAACATCGCGATTGTCGGGAGGAGAGGAGGACAAGACGACAATATCGTATGTCGCACCTGCCATTCTACATGTCTCCAGGACAATGGGGAGACAACAAGGGGCAGCGCGAGTAGGATACGTCTTCGTGGTTGACCTCGCTATGCAGAGCAACGGGAATCCGTGGGGTAGGGTGGATCTGTAGCCTCGAGTAGGTAGAGGCACGGACCATCACCGAGGGTTCAGGACTTGGGGCTTTGTTGGGGGACTCTTATTCGTTCAATCAACCTATTGTATCAACAACATCTTCTCGGAGAGTCTGAAAACCTTGCGAGCTGCATGTTCTTGATGCTATCATACAGTTTCTCGAGTCCCGATCGTCCGAAAAGTAAGTGTCTCGAGGGATATCCTGTACTCGAATTTCCTCGCGGCCCTCACAGGGCCTGTTGGGCTCGCTGCAAACCCTCACCATGGTAAGGCGACGTCGCTATCGATGCTGATAGCCTCAGGTACGATTTGCCCTACTTGCTGGACCCTGCGCACTTGTGGTGGGGGCGTAGCGGCATCCTGAGCATCGACTTCCGCTCCTCCCCCGCTCCTCCGACCCCAACCACAACCCCAACACGGCCACGAGCTCGACAGAAAGAGACAGCGCACCGTCCTGATACCTTGTAAGTCTTTCTCAACCCGTACAGGGTTGTATTGGCCTTGCTGTTGTCACGATATGGCACGGCCGGAGCGTCGCTACACCAGGGCTGCTGGCCTTTCACCATTGCGACAGGATCTTCAGAGTCGCAAGCTTATCTGTAAGGCTTTCTAACAAAATCGCGCTTTGCTAGGGCTTGCTTTAAATCCACGAGCTTCTTCTTGCTCGTAACTAGCTTGCCCCTAGGGTCGTTGGCTGGCGGGATGGCGGACTGGCGACCTTCTCGATCGTCGACAACAAAGGTAAGCGGCGGACGATAGACGCCCTCCCTGCATCCCTTTCCTCCCTCCCTGCTACCACGCAAGGCATTCCCAGTGCCTGCGTGCTGCAGCCTAACCATATAGTATACGGACATGCACAACAACTATACATGCTGTCGTGGCAAACGGCGGCGGCAGCAGAGCGCCCATAGCCAGCCAGAGGCAGCGGTGATTCTCGATATTGGCGAGTTTTCGCACCGGCTTGGCTACTTCTAGCATCTTTCAGCCAACTTTGGCAGCAGGAGAAGGACCCTGCGTTGTATCTGCCGATTGCACCATGTGTGAGGTAAGACAGATCATTGTCCCTTCGTACCGCTTCGGCGCCGCGATACATATCCCTTGAGGCACTTGGATCTTCCCAGGATCCAGTGTTGCATGCAATGGCCGTGATGAACTTACCACCAGGGGCGGCGAGCCCATGTCGGCAGTCGCTACCATGGTTCTAAGACCAGGGATCCAGAGTTCGGTAGGCAGCATGCCAGAGGACAGGTAAGCGCAAAACACTCTTTCTTAACATCTGCTGATACAACTTAGAGATGCTTCACTTTGGATAGGTGTTGAGACATACGCGATTCCATCACTATATGTCGATCCCTTAAACGAGCAGCGAAGTAGCCGAACATTGAGCACGTTTGGCGACGCCGGTCGAGATGCGTTGCGAATAATGGCCGGCCATCCAAGCAGAAGATTCAAAGACCGGAAGACCAAAATTCAGGACCCCAGGAGGCCATATCTCAGGAATCCAGAGGCCAGGAAACCAGGAGGCCAGGAAATTATGAGTTCAGGAGACTAGGAGGCCAGGAAACTAGGATACCAGACGACAAGAAGACAAGAAGATCGAGCGACCAGGAGACCAGAAGACCCAGAAGGCCAGGATCGTATATCCTGAGGAATTAGAAGACCAGAGGCCCGGCAGTCCTCAAGAAGAGAAGGGGGGGAATTTGGAGGAAGTTGGTGTACCATGCGTCGCGCAGCGTGGTCATCACCAGCAGGTATTCTCAAGAAAGCAAGGTCATTGGGATGATCAAATGTGCCTAGCACCGAACCGCGGTGCTTAAAGTTAGCAGCGCTTCTTGCGAGGGCCTTGGGCTACTTACAATCAGCACAAGCCCGCTGCATTCGCTCTGGCTATCCTTGTCAATTTGCCGACCAGCAACCTATCACCACATATCGCAGTAAAGAGGAAAGGTCTCATTTTAAACTTTTTCATTTCATTCTGCAACTTCGTCAGCAGAGTCCAACAACAGCGGGAACGAACATACATTTACATGTCACGAGTGCGTGTTACCTCAACACGACATTCGCCTCCTAGCTGATATCCGGAATCGACGACTGCGGAGGTAGCAATGAAACACAATTTCGACCTACCTGCAGGGATGGAAATTGGCATTTCAATTTCTGGGTGTACGATCGTCCAGAACTTCATACACTCCATGTTATTCATGGGCAAATCTTTCGTAAATACATCGCCGAGCCCACGAGGCCTCGAATCCCTGCAGGTAGGTCTACCACAAACAATTCACCGGCCACTCATCTGCATCCAATCTCAGGATTAGCCGGAGTTCTTAGAGAGGAACGTCGCCTCCACCTACCCTTTTGGTCTCGACCTGTGGCAGAGATGAAACATTCCTTGCTCTCAGCGGCATTAGTGTGCATCGAGCACTCTTCCAGGAAACATTTCTGTTGTCTGTTAGCCTCGATCTTAGATCGCTGGATCAACGCTTCCACAGGCCTACTGAAGATGTTCATATACTCACAGAATCCACAAATCTATGCGGGATCGACTTGTCTTTCTGCAACTTCGATGTTGCTATCTGAGCATCGGGAGATACCCAAGTCCGCGACCCGCGGAAACCTTTGCCGGAAAGGCATTGGCGGGCCTATGTGCTGTTAGCACTGAAAAAATCGCGGTCACAAGAACATGAACTATTCGATGTCGGCACTCGACTTGTGGTTGTGGTAGTGGTAACGGGCGTATCTCTAGCCTCTAGGATAGACTTACTCGACCACCCATGTTGCGCTGCACACTGCCCGAACGCGTATTCTACTTGGACATCTGTGCTATCGCGCATAAGTCACCGTTCCGGTAAGATGGGCATGTGGAAACTTACTGTGCAAGCACTGTGACGGCCAAGCATATCGTTCAGCAAGGTTTTTTCTTCTTCGCGCACTTTGGACATTAGCAGACTCTTCAAGAAGTTCGACAGAAGTTGGAGACTTACGAATTGATTTTTTTACGGCTTGGCACTTCGGACATAGAAAAGCCTCGCTTGGGCTTGCACTTCGGCCATAGAAAAGCCTCGCTTTGGCTGGCCCTATGGCCGCAGCCGAAATGGGCATATATGGGACAAGGCCCTTCAGGATCCGTGAAGACCAGATTGAGGCCTCTCAGGCCCCTTGCGTATATTATACGCAGGACAGCTTGAATGACCAAGGGCCCCGGCACCTCAAAACTGAGCGCTTATCATCGAATATGCAAAAGATCGCCTTTCGGCACCGAGAACGGCCTAGGTGATGGCGCAGGCAGACCCTGCATACCCAGCCCTATGGCTGGAGTGAAGCCTTCCAGCATTCGCTGGGATAAGAAATCTTTCGAGATCAGCATCGGCCTTCTTGCGCTCCTTCTTTCTTTCGTCTTCGGGAGCCTCGTCGTCATCACGGCTCTTGCGCTTCTTGCTCTTTGCGACCTCGGCAGTAGCCTCGGCCTCTTCATCAGCATCAAGGCCTGTTGGTGGGACCGGAGGGGCCGCAAGAACCCCCTCTGCGGTTGCAGTCTCAGCCATGGTGACGTGATCGTGGCAGATTAGTTGTTCTGCTCGTAGTCTTTAAAGTTGGCCTTTGAGGGCCAGCTCGCGGTGGGTCCTCTGATCTGGAGGTTTCGAAGTCGCAGAGATGCCTTACTCTTCTTGCTCGCAGGGCTGTTAGGTATCATAGGTGCCACAGGCGCAGAGCCCGTCGCCTCTGGTCGATTCATACACGTATAGAGATGTAAAAGGCTGATCGCCTTCACATCTGCGTGCGTCTATTGTTCGTTCTTCTAGACCACATGATCACTAAGCGCGCCGCTCCGCCTCGCTTTTCTTGCCTGCAGGGCTGTTATGCATCATCGGCGCCACAGGCGCAGAGCCTGTCGAATCAGGCGGCCTCTTTAGAGAATCCAGGATCCAGTTGACTTAAAGGGGCTAAATGAGGTTGGCCAACGCTGGAGAGCTCCCTAGCATTTGGCGGCTTCTTCAGCGCGCCCAGGATCGAATTGCCCGACGAGATTGCCTTCAACTCAATCTCCTTCTCCTGCTCATGGAGTTCTTGTATGGCGGGCACTTGAACAGCTTCGTCGTCATCGTCGTCGTCGTCGTAGTCGCGCACGAACAGCCCTCGGAGCTGTCACGACGTGTACGTTCTTCGAACATATCAAAGTGTTTCAGTTTGGCAGAGGACTTATCAAATGACTCGCACACTGGAGTACAGGTGTGGGCTTCTTGCATGGCGGGCGCCTGGATAGCTCTGTCCTCATCGATGCGCACGAAGAGACCCTCGGAGCTATCAACGATGTTTGCGGGCGGCGGCGATGATTCGATTAAATCGAGAACTTCCAAGGCATTGCGTGTAATCCCAAACGTGCCCCGTCCGATGGCATATATTTGTGGAGCATCCTCAAGAGCCAAAATTGCAACTTGCCCATGTCCATGGTTGGGATCAATCTCGAGAACATCTCTACTGGCTTTCGATTTGCAAGTACTCGTGGTTCGAAGAATGGAGGAGCGGTTACAGCTGTGGAGCCGACGGGAAATTGGGTGCTTTCGAAAACGAGATTCTGTGTCACGACGAGGTTAGCTGCTGGCTGCTATGCGTGTCTGGATACCCTTCACGTTAGTAGAAGACTTACCAAGTGGCTGCACCATCGGCGAATCTTGCAGCTGTCCAACGACTTCATCCTTTTCCTGCAGACGCTAATTCCTGGAAACTTCAAGTTGCATGCGTATCGTATCGGCCTCCTTCCATCGCTTATGTACTTCGCTGTACTTTGCCATCAACGTGGCTTCGATTGTTCAAGGCAGCGTAACCCTCGTCGATGTTCGAGACCATCTCCATCATCGAGCTATTCGAGCCGCGCTGGGTCTTACATTCTGAGTGCGAGACCCAGCACGGTTTGGAGGCTGTATGAATGAAACCACCTTTATCGTAAATGAACCATCTTCACGACGTATGGACCACACGGACCTCCATCCCGACCAATATGTGCGTTGTTCTTCTACTGCTGTGGAGCAGCCCATTCGATGCGGAATTCGTCCTTTTCACCGCATAAGTTGCCAATGGCACATGAGAAACTCTCACCTAGGCCCTGCCAGTCCTCATCGTCTTATACAGCCCATCGGCGTAATGGATGCAAAGGCCAGGGCGATCGATCGCTAGAAGGACCTAGTGATGGCCGTGAACTTGTTTGGCGGAGGTCTGAACAATATCGTCATTGACTCGCACACTGCAGCACCCTAGATCGAACCCAGTAGATGGGGCTGAGGCACTTCAGAATCCGTCATCCCAGATTGAGAACGCTGAAACACCAATTCGGCACGAGAAATTCCTTGTGGCAGTTGTCGCAGGTGATTTCGGACCGGTTATAACTGGAGTTAGTGGTTATTGCCTGTTCTTGCTCTATTCGGCGGTCAAATTGATCAAGAGCGAGCTCTAGGGGACCGTGGAGGTTGTCTAGGGCTTGGTTGTCGATTGTATATTGCGCGCTTACTCTAAGACCTTCTTGATTCCAAGAAGCGGCCATATTGGTGTTTGTGGTCGTTTTCAAACGTTGTTGAGAAAATTTACATCAACAAATGAAGACCAGATGGGGAGACTGGAAGATTCCTAGCTTGTACCCGTCGGATAAGGCCGAGGCCTTCGCGTTCCGGGAACATAAGGAATATCGTGGGTGAAGAAGTGGACGAGCTGTCGGACGGTTATACTACTGGATCAATCAGCGACAGTCACGGAGAAGACGGACGCACTCACATTGCGCCGAGGTAGCGATCGTCTTGTAACGGTTGCGTATCCTGACTCTTGTGCCAACAATAAGCATACCCCGATCGCAATCATAGCTGCTGTATGCTTCGCCTGTTCGTGAGACTACAATACAGGCGTAGCCTTGATCTGTTGCTGGATGGGCCGATGGACATTACGTCTCCTTGTTTTGGACATCCCAGGGCTGTTGTCCACGTAGGTGTAGAAGCAGGGTCGGTGATCAGTCTGTCGTTCGGCTTCCGGTGCTTCTGCGAAAGCCCCTCAAGGCCGGTCAGGGAAGGACGAAATCGGTTTTTGAGTCTTCGATTCCTGGAACACTTCTGTTTTGCACACGCGGTTAGCGGCTATGCTATTATTCAAAACTTGTGCGAAGGGCACCACTCGGGGTCTTTCGAGTCCGATGTTGCCATGCTGTTGCAACCGAGGGTGGTGGCATATCTTGTGCGTCGAGGTCGAAAACAAGGGGACAACACCGTTGCCAGTTGACTCGAGAGCTCGACGTTCTTGGAGGGGGGAGCTTACCTCATGCCGCTGCTAGATGACTCGCCCACCGCGCGGCGTTGCTCCAGATGACCGGACACCAGTATCTGTTGGCGTGTTAGTTCATGCCTTCGAGGATCGTTACGAGGTCGAATATCAGAAGCTCGCTTGAGTTGGATTATGGCTCGGCAGTGCCATGGCTGTGAAGCTACGAGCGTGGCCGCCATCGACGTGGGGCTCGCTCTGGCGACTGCCAGCGTTGTCAAGAGCTGCAAGAGATGGAGAGACGTACCTGAAGCCTTGAGGCCTTCCCGCTCCGCATACCCATCTGCCATAGCGTATGGCGTGTTTGTGGTGGTGGTGGCGGTAAAAAGAGAGAAGGACCAGAGCTGGCAGCTGACCAAGAAGCCAACCATCGCCATCCTGGCCGCCGTGACTGGCGAGAACAAGGAGAGTGCGAGCGAACGTCAGTGACTTCGAACGGAAATTGGAAACATGCCAAACGATGGTGAGGACGGCTTTGCAACTCGAAGAAGGTGTTGTGGTGTTGCTTGTCGGAAGGCGGCGAACGCGGACGAATCAATCACCCAAGACCGTGGCCCGTGCGCCACATGTTGTGGTGTAGCATCCTACCAAAGCGCACCGAAGGGGCATGTAGAGTGCGCGGGCAGCGATTCGGGCAGCTAGACGTTACTGCAAGTGCGGTCGATGCATATAGAAGACGACCAGCAAGCTTCTTCTCATTGCAACAGATGCCTTCCGCCCTCCGCTTCGTCTCATGGCTTTGCGGCGAAGGACAAACACGGCAGGGGCAAGCAATAAGCACGCCATACATATAGCAAGCGGGATCGAGCTTCACCTTCAGGTTTGGAGTAAATCGTAAAGTGAGAGCCACCGGACATGCCAGCTACAAATGCAGCGCGTCAGGGATGCGATGATCAATCGAAGGCATTCCTCGAAGAATGAGACACCTTTGGATGTCCCTGAGCGCGGCTGGAAGTAGTAGAGCAAACATGCGTGCAGCAAACAAAACCCTTCGAACGCCTCTGAACATGGCGTCATGCAAGTAGCTCGGCATGGCACATCTCGAGGCTCATGATGCAGAACTTGACTCGAACTGAAGGCGAGCATGCAGGTATCGGTAGCCTCGAGTCTGCGTTTATGATCATATGCATCCGCCAAAGTCACAGGATCCATGTGTATCCTCTGTGTGTGCAGGTTGTTTACAACAAAGGAAAACATGAGTTTCATGTCCTTCCTCTCAACGTGCATCCCATGGTCAAATTTATTCCGATGCTTTGAGTAGGCGGAACAGAGACTCGACCTCGACATCTGAAAACTCTGTGCACATCGACGTTCAACGGCTATATGCTATACCGTGACGAATACGTAAAGTCAAATCGCCTCCTATC
The DNA here is from genome assembly GCA_019828545.1 of Paracamarosporium sp. OC-R06-R3. Lineage (NCBI taxonomy): Eukaryota > Fungi > Ascomycota > Dothideomycetes > Pleosporales > Didymosphaeriaceae > Paracamarosporium > Paracamarosporium sp. OC-R06-R3. The sequence goes on along the minus strand of JACVRA010000202.1, from coordinate 87,150 downwards.
GTCAGAACTGCGGATGTCTCGTAGACAAACTGAGCGCAACTATCCTCGTATGCATCGCTCTCGACAGCAGGGAGACACGTATTTCGGCCCTCCTCGTTCTAAACATACGATGAGATGTGTCATACTCTTCTCTGATACGTCAAATATGCTCCTCCATGCAGGTTACACCAGAAGTGCGATTGGTCACGCGGACTGTACGAGGAAGGAGCTTCCTTCCTACTTAACATGCCACCATCGGGAAACTCCGGTGCGCCATCATTCCGCCCTCTGTGCAGTAATATCCTTGCGACAACATATTGTACTTCATGACGCGTCAATTTGTATTACTAAATGTGTGCGCCTTCGGGAACGAAATTGTGACGCTTCAAAACCGTCTCGAACCATCCTTGAGCCTCGTGGAAGGCATACATCGTCTCGTTGAAATTTTCGTCATCATATCACTGTTCTGTGAAGCTGTCTCTCAAATGCAACCCTCCGGAGAACCCGCTTGAAGCTCGGTGCAATGTCCGTCGGAACGGCGGATGTGTCCTGGGATCTGGAATTGGGCCCGCATCGCTCCTACCTCCCATGTGCTCAGTGACTAGAGCCTATCGAGCTACGAATGGAAGCTTGCACAACTTTCAATGTGATCGGATCGTGCATTCGGGCGTTTGCGATTGTAGGGGGAAGAAGATACCTTCCTACTTCGTCAGTGAGATTGTGCCTCGGGCGACTCCGAACATTGCCAGAGAATCGGAACACGACTCGATGTTTCATGGAACAAAATGATATTCCACAAGCTTTCAAGAGTTGGTTCTCAGCATACACGCCGTTAAGACGCCATTGTGTTAATCCAACCCATCTAGATGTGACAGGGTATGACTGGTCTGTCTTGGTATCAGCAGACATGTAAAGTTGTGCTTACAAAATAACAGCAGATGCCTCGCATCCAGCTGAGACAAGAACATATCGTATAATAGTGCTAATTGATACAAGGAATTGTTGTACAAATTTATCCTTTCGACCGTCATAGCAACACGACACCACAAACCGCATACCATTCGTCGGGGTACTCATCTCACTAATTATATGACCTGGCATTTATCAAGACCTCCGGTGGGGTCGTCAAGTTGTAGGAGACTTGACGTGGTGGCCTCTATGTGAGAGCATAGTGTGCTGTTGGTTCGAATCCAACCCCTGTCTCGCTCGTGTATCATGAGTCTGTCCTACAATATTCCAAGGAAACTACCAATGCCACCGATAGGAAGTCAACATGGCAAAGCTGTCGCAAGTACCGCTATTTCAAAAGGATTTGAGCGACCAAGAACATGAACAATTCGGTTTCCACCAACAGCGTCAGCACTCCAACCAGTAGGTGCAACCTATTTCATTGCTCAGCTACGGAAAGTCTAAATGTCATTCCCAAGTCAAAATCTTTGGTCTGTCATCCCATCCCTTGCTTCATTATCTTCCCAAGTCAGTTCCCTTGATTCGGTCTTCTCCAAACAGGATATTGTCACACCAAAACGAAGTCTCGAAGCTTGACGCATCGATCTATGCACTTCCGTTCTTCGACAACTACTGCTTCTCAATCTATCAACATATACAAATCACTCCACATCTTAGTGTCACATCCCTCGTGGATACCCGAAAGGCTTGGTCCCAGAGTAGCCTTCCTGGTCTCGAAGCAACGATTCCGGTAAGCAAAAGCAGCGGCATCGTAAGAACGTATAATGCCTACGCAAGTAACCTACCCCGGAGTTGGCGCCGCAAAGACAGGAGTAGAGAGCGAAGCAAGCTTCAGGGTCTTTGACCGACACACGATAGGACAAGGTTTCGCACACCCCTAGCTGAGAAGCTTGAATGTCTTGCACTGTTTCTTACCTCGTGTCATTGCAAAATGGGTATCCATGCTTTGAGTCATTGCATATTGGAGTTCCATGCGTTGCGCACTCTGTCATTGCCGAAAGAGCTCGGCTCCAGGAAATGAAGAGTCCGAGGAGTTACTATGCCAGTTATCGGCCGTGTAGGCTTTGGGTGTTGTGTTTCGCTTCCTGCGTCACTCTCTATTCGATCTCGCAGGTGGTTCCCGAGGTCTTGTTGAGGGTGGTTCTTGAAGCGTGCCTGCGTGGATGTGAGATGTACGTGTGGTAGAGTGAGACTGGAAAGTGTCTGCGGACTGTGATTTCATGGAAAGATGTGGAGAGTGGAAAGATGAAGTGGAAGTGGATGATGTGCTTTCAGGAGCATGACCGGTCAAGTATCTGTCTATCTTCATGCCCCTTGCTATTGCGATAACAGCGGTGTTGCTCACCGCAGTGAGAAATATGATGCTGACGTGCCTTTGCAGGTCTTCATCCGATATGATCAAGATGCCACACTGTACCCAGTACCCATCATCAATCACTATTGCTGGTCGCCATTGCTGGTATCCGTACCTACTTTCCATCGTCAACCTTTATTACCAATTGTTGCTACTAGAATCACCAAGACCGCCGCTAGCGGGTTTTGTTGCCTTAGTGGTGACGATACTTGTGTAGGCCTTTCCTCCGATAATAGTGCCACGCGCACTTGAACATGCTGAAAACGAGCGGGATATCCTCGACGAGCAAGACGTCGAGTGGCCATAATCTACCGTCAACAAAATCATTGAGAGCGGTAAAGAGGCTGCGCTGGCTGTAGGTTGCTCGGTCCCCATACCCATACACCAAAACTCCTTTCCACCAAGTAGCTTTCGATCGTAGCTTGATTCTACTCTCAGGATACCTTGGCAAATCAAGTTTGTCGCAGATGTAGGCTTGGATGCATTCGACCTTAAGGAAGAAGTCGAGAAGATCTAGGTAGATGACCTGCCTAATGCCGACCTGGTAGTCCTCTATCAAGCACTTGAGGAGCTTGCGGTGAAGCTGGTCTTGTCCAAAGTGGGTCAGATCCAACCTCGACTCGTACCTCTCGATGTCGGACCTAACCCTGTTGATCTTGATTGCCTTGCGGAGGGCGTTGCGGCCTGACACGGCGAGATCTCGACGTTTCATGTCCTCGGCGATCGTGGGAGGCTTGGCCAAGCTGGGATTACGGAACACCCGCAACCTGGAGTGATATCTGGTGGCGGGTATGCGCCTCTTGTAATCGATTTCGTTGTTCTGAGGCTCCATGGCCCTGAATAAAAAATGTTAGTACCTCGGTAGCTTCTACGAGGGGCATCGGGAGCACATTACGGTCAGCTGTACCAGGTATTGACAGCGGTCGAAAAGCAGCCGTTACTCGCGCGGCACCAAAACCACCTCCAGCCTTTCAAAGAGTCAATAACAGCACAAAGGAGAAGTGTATGAGCCAGTCAATGGGAGATGAACCGCGTGTTGAGAGGTCGCAACGTAGTGTTACGCGTGTCCAGGTTCAAGAAGCTGAGTGTTTGGTGAAGGACTCGTTCAGCGCCTAAACCAAAAGCGGACCCACCTGATATCCGACTGTTTATGCCTACGAGCTCGGTGGTTTCACAAAAAAATGCAAAAAGAAGAGAACAAGTCTCTTCCCTGCGGTTGGCATAAAAACCTGGGCTGCGGAAAAAAAGTTGCAAAAAAAAAAAAAAAAAAGACGAGGTTCACCATGAAAGGCTACGTCCTCCGTTCGAACCTGTACACAGTCAGCATACTGAAAGTTGGCGGATCTGCGGTGCGGATCTGCCAGGTGCCAAACAACTATCTACACCAAAGGGCAGGTGGGAGGCGAACCCATGTACATTCTGCCCTTTGGTAGGAAAACCTTGAGCTTCGTGGTTTATATACACAAGAAAAGAAGCTGCAATTGTATTGTGGGTGGTGGTGGTGAGGGGGAGCTGTAGCGAGACCGTCGCCAAACAAAGCAAACAAATTGGCCAGCCGTGTGTGAGAGGGGCTGCGTCAAATTCACTGAGCACGTAAGGCAGCTGGGCGAAGCTCTGCGACAACCGACCATGGAACACCAAGAATTGCATACCTTGCCCGCCTCGAAACGGCACCCTGCGATATATGCTGCAATTCTGAGGGCACCATGTAATACGCCTTCTATCTCTGGATCTCGAATCTCTATGTCCCTTCTCTCCTCCACCACAAGATCTACGCACTGTAGAGATTTCCAATGAACATTGTGTCTCGGAAGATATGCCAGGGGGTCAATCATAATCATCAAGCATGAGACTTGCGAATGAACGGGACTTATCGAACCTCTCCCAATCCCGAGCAACAAAATCGGCACGAGTATATTTCCAGGTCAGGATACGGAGACATTACAACAGCATGCGTACTAACATTTGTGAAAGCACTTAATTCCGCAGTAAACAACATCTCTGCATTATTCAGGACATTGGCCTCGATGGTCCTCGGCCATGTGACGAACAACTTCTGTGTATGAAACTTTAAACAAACTCGCCGAGCAGCAATCTTCAATTTTCTTATGTCCTATGCATGACCGAACTCTTCAGACTCTCTGGGGAAAGCACCATAACCACCCTCGAGATAAGGACGATACCATGTCTAACATGCTACCACCAAAAACCCACTCCAGTTATGTGTCCTCCACGACCACACTCGAACACCTCCCGCACATTGAATCCGATTGAACGAGCCAGCTCACGAAGTTGAAACAGCCAGAGTGCTTTTCCAACAAATTATCCATTGTGGTTTCCATCCCTGAATGATGAATAAGCTTGTGAAAGCGTGCAGCGCTCCCTCCGCAGGCCCTTTCCATTCCAGCACAAGAGCTATTGACCATGCTTCAACATCCCGACACCCTTGGTGTGTATTATCAATTGTATGTCCGTATGGCGGACGGTGCGGTTCGGGATCTCGGCGCTACGGTTCGTCGTTGCTGCTGTATTGAGCAATTGTTCGGTGGAAGCTGCAAGGTTGTTAGACCATTGTTGCACATATACGAGCTTGCGGATAGGACTTTTACACGCCACATTCTTAACTCCCCTGAGCGAATGTGAATTTTGGGCTGCTGGAGACAGCCGTCGTGGTTCCCGCACATAGGTTGACTAGGTTAGTCGGCGGATAGGGTAACATCGCACACAACAGAAGCGGGTACTACGATGAATTCTTGTCAGTTGCCGACATCTTACGGCCATGAAATATCGAGTTTCAAAAGCTTGACAACAGCCGCAGGTCTGATCGGTGCTGGTCGGCCTCAGGATGGGATGCCTGTCCTTTGTAGTCTTATCCTTCTTGTAGGCGGGGCCGAGCGAATAACAGTCAACCGAAGCAGTTCTACAGCTAGGTTAGTTGCATTTGAGTTCCTCCCGCCGGAGACTGCTCACCTGCTTAGATGTGCTGGTCGCTACTCCAGCTGGTCATCACCATCCTGCCTGTAACCTCTGTCCGATTCTGGAAGCCGGAAACGTACGAGCTTCCAATGCGAGGCTAATGACCATCATGTTTCAGACATACAGCCAACGAATATTCCTTCTAACTGTTATCATATACTCAAGGATCGTGGAAGGTGTGGGTCTTCTTCCTGTATCGCAGACTGTAACAAAGTCGGGACCGAGCTGCTGAAAATCCTGGCTCTCGTATCGTCTGTGTTCAAGGAACTGGAAAGGTTCGAAACGCTTGATGTGATCCTTCTCGCCTTCTGTACTTTCAACTAGCGGTCGGTCTGGCGCAAACTAGTTCCACTTGCGCAAGAGTCGTGGGGAGCCACCCTGATTTGTGACAGATCATGGCCTGGGAGGGCGGGGAGTCTGAGGCCGGCGATAGTCTCGACGATCACCGTCGTAGTGGACTACGTAAGAACAGCTAAGGCGGCCTCCGCAGCAAGGGAACTGACTGAACATACGGCCAATATCTCCTGCACATGGTTGGAGTTACCAAAGCGGCAGTCCATGCCGTCGCGGGTCCGCCACATTTGGGCAAAGAAGCCGCGAGCAACACGCTGGGCTCTGATCGGTGTCTCGACACATTTATCAACGACCCAGAGGAGCCAAGAGCCGAATCAGAATCGAAGACGGAAGGCGGTGGGGCGGCGTATGTCGGCCTGAGTAGCCGCGAGGTATCACCATGGCCGCTAGCGCCACTGAATGCGGAAACCGTATAGCTAGCCGTCTGCTGCGGGAGGTTACGAAGGAGGTGGGCGGTCGACTGAGGTCTAATTTCAGCATTTCCAAGGCCGATACGGATTTGGCGATCAACAAGCTCGAACCCGTTCATCTCTGTGAGTGCCTTCTTTAGCGTCCAGATCAATGAATCTAGCAAAATGTTAGCGATAACGTCAACAGTAGCGAGGCAGTACATACTGGACAAACCCGTAACTGTCATAAGGTGATACCAGAGAGGCTATGAGGAGCAGTAGTGCTATCCGGTATACGATGTGGGGAGTATGGGGTAAATAACTGAAGTTGATCTCCGGCGTAACCACTTATCATGGGTGCCAAGACCTATGTCATGTGACAGTAAACCTTGGAGCGGTCCGGGTCCTGCTCGTCGCGCTGAAGCGTCACCTGTTCTAATTTACCGAGAGGAAAAAGATAAGCGCGGCCAGGCTCGTAAAAACTCGCGCTGAGGAGGTGGCGGATGCCTTTTGTCGGGTGAGCCGGGGCGGTACTGTACGTACCGCGCGTCTTGATATGATTGTTGCGGTTACCCACGGCGGCATATCGAACCCAATGCTTCAAGGCTTATGAATTCTTGTCGGTGTATTGATATCAAACTCGTCGGGCGTCGCTTGCGTATTCGCGCGTTCTGCTACGTTGGCGTCCGTCAGTAAAACTGGCCCTTGCAGTGAGATGGCACGATAATACACCCCGATCCAGCACCGTCGTCTCGAGTAACAATTGTCCAAAGAAGCCTACATATCGACTGATCCCCATATGGCACCCCGTATAGCGTTTCCAAGGTACAGCTGTCCCGGACAGGCCTCGCTCTCAGAAAGGGCGCTTCTTCATGATGCCAGTCACCCCCTACCATTCGACTTAATCCGACCTACAGCGTGGACCCACAACAAGCAAAGGTATATATTCAAATCGATTCCGCCTTTATAGGTAACCCATCCACAACAGGTGTCACTAGGGTGATTGCCATTGATGGGATCGGCCCATGGCGAAGCTCGCGTCGGTTGTCAAGGGTTCGAAAGGGTCAGAGGACGTATTCGGGTTCGATCGTAGATACCCAGCGTTCTCAAGTAAGAGAGTATAGAATCGCCATGACTTGCAGTAGGTTGGCTGAGGGACCTTGATATTTGGCTCTAGATGGCGCGCCTGCAGGCTTATCTGGTCTGTGTCTAATGAGCTTGACCTCTCTGCCCAGAGACATATACAGCGGACGTCTTACCTGAGCTAGAATCAAAGTCTGGCAGATCAGGGCTGGCTCATATCTCTCCAGCGTTCCCTTATCTTTGTATCAACCGCAGAGTAGTCGGCGAGTTGTACCGCAAGAGCGCCACCAAGGAAGATAGGATCTCAGAGCACAAGGTGCTCAAACTGTATGGGATCGAGTTCTGATTACTATATCCTAGCCGTGATCAGTTGCTCATGGAACACATAGGATAGGAAGAACTTTACCACTGCTAGCTGAGCTCATCTTGGCTTCGCCTTTCGACTACTAGACCCATCCGGTACGTTGAACCGTGAACTCTTTGGATGGGTTCGTTTTTGCTTTGCTATGCAGGGAGCAGGGAAGAGAAGCCGTAATGGCAAGACCCAAAAGAACTGTCGATACGGGGGTAGGCCTTTCGAAACGGAGACAAGAGGAATCAGCAGGTGCACAAGAGACGAGAAGCACACTGCTTGCGGAGATCGGTGTTCAACGCGGTCGTTGATCATTGGCTTTTTTTTGGCTTCCAAGGGGGTTACAAGCCTGCAGACGTTTCATGCGCCAACGATACTTGTCCAGGGTCTCTACCACTGGCCAGCTTGGGCCGAACTGGCCTCCGGTTGGATCAAAGATCAGATCTTTGCCCTCGGTCTCGATCATGAAAGCGCAATGGTCGAAACTCCAGTACTTCTCCGTAGTGAAGTGGACTTCGAAGATAGATCTGATGGACGATCCTGCGATTGGAAGCGCGAGCCGCAATGCACCAGCCATACGAATCAAGCTTGCTTTGCATTGTTGGCGCAAAACAACGGCCTCCCAAAACTTTCTTTCTTGGTACGTTTTTGCTTCCACGAAGACCAATCTCTGTTGCTCCTTGGCCAGCAGCTCCAGGTACGAATTTCTGATCTTTAGGCACTCGCGCCGAATCCGCTCTTCTTCATTACTTGCTTGGCTGGTACATGATGGACAAGGTGTGTCCTCCGGCTCGTCGGCGGAGCGTCTGCTGCCGCAGATTGGGCACCAACTATGGCCAGAGTGACACTCTACCCATACGTTGTTGAGACTGTGGTATTTGTCGAGTTTGCGCGCTGGGTCAAACTTGCAGTCAATCTTTAGTAGGGGGACAGGAACCTTGGCTGCAAAGTTGTATTCAGACATTGTTGCAGGTGGTGCTGATGCTGTGTGTTGGACAGACTTGTCTTGGACAAGCAGCGTCTCACTCACCAAAGTAAACGACCTCTGCGTGTGCCAAGCCTTATCATTACACACAACATGCGCTTGTATTGTTCAATGAACGCAAAATTCTTATTCAATAAGACTATGAACGGAGATTGGAATTTGCGTGTTTCAACGTAATACAGGCAGTGTTGAAAGAATGCCAACATTCAATACTTCTTCCTCAAATCCCCGCCAGCGGCAGAGAGACTCAACGAAAAGATAACGAGCTCTGGCGACGCCAGCTAGTCCGCAGTCAAATTGTACCAGGTCAGAGTACTGTATGTACTCTGCAGCTCTAAACTACGCCGTTGTGGCCATGTTGTGTCGATTTCCTGCGGAAGTGTTAACGATACTGATTCTCACAATATAATACGGTGCGAGAAAGTGCTTGTGCCGATCAGAGTTGAAAACTACAATGAGTTGTAGTCATTGATACCCACAGGGGGTACCTCGACATGGATTGTTGTCATCAGGAAATTCCCATGTGAAAATATGCGTAGAGGAGAGCGGGAGTAGACTTAGCTTGTTGACTAGCGCAGTGACTTCGCGCTATTCGGCCGGTTTTGTTTCTTCTCGATCGAGGATTCTACCAATTTATCAGTGGAGGTAGTATCAAAGGTATAACGGTGCGAATGAACCCTCGTGCTCATCAGGAAGATTGTATGACCAGTGCAAGTGGGCAGTCAGACACCGAGCCGTTGACTGACCCCATGGCCGCTTCAACGTTGAACTCGAGTCCGTGCTATGCCGGACTGTCCCGAAAAGTCTCATCATTGGCCGAAGCCTCTGAGATGAAAAATCTCATCATGAGCCCCACGTGGAGCGGTGTGTGTAGGGTGAGGGAGACTTAGCTTGTTTCAATGTTGCGAAAATGAGCTTTCGGTGCGCCAGTGACGTGCTGCGAAGGTTATTGCAGAAGGGTTTCTAAGAAGTGGTTAATGACTATCGCTTGTGAAACGGCGAAGCGGAAGGGGAGATGAGCTTCTCAGTAGTGCTGGGCAGACAGCTCTGGGCCGTTGACTGGGCCTATGGCCACCTTCACGCCCACCCAGGCTGGCTAGTCGACGGGGTACAACCGCCGATTGGTGTCCTCAAAATCTCTCGGATTTGGAAACATCTCATCCTGAGCTCAAGTACGAGGTGGATTTGGTGCATGTTAGAAGGGTGGACTTAGCTTGTTGTGGAGTGCGAGGCGCAGAAGACGTGGTCGAAAAGCGAGCGGAGAAGCTGGCGCTTCCGTACTGGTGAGGACACCATGAAAGGTGTGTAAAGACTGGAGGTCAAGGGCGTGTAAAGAGAGGAGAAGAGGAGTGTGTGGAGAGAATGAGAAGAAGAGGGAGTTGTCAGGTGCGAAGGTGATTGTGTTGAGGTTTTTGTTGTGGTGAGCGTGAGAGAGAACAGAAGGTGGGGCGGCGTCTGGCAACGCTATCTACCCAAGCAACAAACGCCGGTCACCCAGGCTCCGAGCACCGACGGGGTACTGCCATTCAATTGGAATTGGGTAACATAGTTTCTCATAAGACGTGTGGTCAGCGGATGTGAGGATAACAATATGTAGCTACGCTGTTAAGGGCATGCATATGGGTCGACTCAATAGTATCATGCTTTCAATCAATCAACCACAGGGCTCTCCCATGACGCTTTCCAGGGTACGAGCGCAGGATCTAAGCAGCTTGCGATAGGTCTGCTATAACTCAGTCTCCAAGTCTTGGCCCGCACATACCGTACCCATGCCATTCTCGGGCTTAGAGCACCCATATTGCGTCTTTCGTAACTGACGATTATGATATCAGGGCGTCACTATTTTTTTTGGCTTACGAAAGGATAAAAAGATCAAGATTCAGGGTTGATTATGGCTTCAGCGCCAGTAACATGTCTCAGACTATCGCAAGCGGACAGGACTCCCTAAAAAAACAGACAACCATATTTATTGAATTACCCATAAAGACCACATTCGATAAGCTTCCCATGTATGGCAAGAATTCGCTGATGCGCTGGCTCCAACCCTGGCCCTCCCTCCAAGCCTCCCACTAACTTTTGTCCTACTCTTTCATTATCATATGACCGTGGGTAAGAGAACGTGTACATGGAGGATCCGTGATGGGAGGCGGCCGTGTAATGTTAGTTCAGTCTGTGGGGGGGTATGGCATCAGCACACTATACGTAAAAAACTCGTGATCAGAGAGATTCCAAAATCAAAAGGATGCCCAATCTTCAATAAGAAAGATATAAAAACAAAGACAAAAACCTTCTACGATATAATCCCATCAAGACAACCTAAGCCTAAAAAGCGAATTGGAGACTTACCTGCTAAGCCCAGCCTTGCTGCGGTAACAGGATCTAAGGCATCATTTTATTCAGATCGATGTAATCCGTATACTCCAAGCGCAGCAGCGTTGGAGTATACGGGAGAATTAGAGTTCTCCAAGAGAGTAGAGTTCGAAGTATATCGAAATCACAGAGGGGGGATTTGCCGCCGTGTGGGACGCCATCAAAACTATCATGTCATATGTGTTGAACTTGCAGACATATGCGGCAGAACCTATACAGCACAGTTCAAGATAGGGTCCGGCATATATATTTGATGTGCGGGACTCGAAGTGTAGGGATGAGAGGGTCAAAAAGTTTCCAAGAGGTTTCTATTTATAATAGTCATAGAATTGACGAGAATTAAGCTACTTCGTCCTGATCTTCGAATTTTTTGGCATCACCAACGTCAGGTGTTCGACCTAAATTAATGTGATCATCGTTAGCCTAGGTTCACGAGGTTAAATTTGAACATTCACCGCTCAACATATTCGGTGACTGATCAGAATAGGACAGATAGTAGTGACCAAACGTAAGCCTTGGGCTAATGATGCGCATGGGCTACGGTGTGGCGTGCTGGCTCATGGCCGTACTGGAATTCCACACAGCGTGCTATTGTGTGACGGCAAAAGAAAACTGCGATAGTACGCCTCGATAGCAAACAATGCCCATTCATCATAAATTAAGCGAGGAGCAAATGGACAGGATAACTTGCCTTGTAACTCGAATGATAGTAACCAAAGAATCAATGCTACTATCGGAACCCAATAGCACAAAGCTCTTCGAACCTAAATTGATGCAATCAGCATTAGCATAAGCCGAAGAGGTTGGAAATCTAAGGATCGACAGTTTAGGTGAATAATCAGAATAGAAAATGATCATGTACATAGGCCAACGTGTGAGGTACTGGTTCATGACCGTACTGAAATCCCACACGACCGTGCTATTGAGGGACGGCAGAGAATATCAATAGTACGGAGGCCCGTCTAGCGCAATATTCCCACTCATCATAAGATAAGAGAGGTGTAGATAGATAAGAGAACTTACATCGTAATTCTGTGGGCAACAATATCAGCCAAAGAATCAATCCTGCCATCGAAGCCTACTCGCGCAACTTAGAACCTAAATCAATCGAATTTCTGTTAGCCTAGGACCATGATATTGAAGCTTTCTGGGTTGACGTTTTGGTGATCGATCAGAACAGAAGCGAACAGATGTAAGCTTTAGGCTAAGCATGCACACGGGTCAAAGTGTAGGGTACTGGCTCAAGGCCGTACTAAAATCCCACACGACCGTGCTATTGGCTGACGGAAATCTCAATAACACGGGATGTCGATAGCATAAGATGCCGATTCATCATAAAATAGACAAGGTGTATATAGATGAGATAACTTACCTTGTGACTATGTGCAGGCAAAGATAGCAGGCAAAGAATTGATCCTGTCATAGAAGCTCGGTAGCCAACTTAGAACCTAAATCAATGTGACCGTTGTTAGCCTAGACCTATGAGAAAGAAGTTTTCTGAGTTGGTTGTTTGGTGACTGATCAGAATAGAAGCGAGAAGATGTAAGCTTCACGCAAGAATGCAATTGGCCCAAGGTGTGAGGTACTGGCTCAAGACCGTACTGAATCCCACACAGCGTGCTATAGCGGGACGGAGATAAATAACCGCAATAACACGGGATGCCAATAGCATAAGATACCCGCTCATCATAATACAGGAGGGGTGTATATACATAACTTACCTCACAACTCTGTGCTGGCAACGATAGCAGCTGAATAATCAATGCTGTTATCGAGATTCGTTAGCACAAAGGTCTTCTCACGAGAACAAAATAGTTCGCGGTTATGAAGCCGTCAGATAAAATCCAAATCCCGTGGTCTTTGAATTGGGCAAAGCCACATGTTGCACATAGAAGTGTGGGTGCTAGCTCATAGCCGCATGGTCCCGCACACATATGCAAGGATGTACCCTTCATCATGAAAGGACAAGGTCTTGGCTCATCGCGACAGTATCTGGAAAGCGCGTTGAATCGAATCTCAGAAGCCTCTTTCTCTGGTATATCGGCTGCGTTCAGCTGTACGGTAGTTGGTTTTTCTGGAATGCTCGAGGATAAGACGTTTCGGCTCGGTCGAGGTACAGGAAAGACCAGGGGTGTTCAAAGAGCCTGCAGTATAAAAATAAGTTAGCATGAATAGGAACTGAGGATATCGACATTGAATAGGGATAAAACCTATAATTAGACAAGCTATGTTGTTAACTGGTATGCAGCCATCGGCGTAACCTGCAACACGCGATTATACGACAGAAAAAGCTTGGACATGAACACTTACAAAGTCCCTCAGCGATTTCTCTGTTGATTTTACGAGCAGTAGCACCGCGGACGACGAGGCTGCACCAACCTCGACAGTGTCAGTGAGGTGCTGATAGGGGCTGACATGGGTACTCATGTTTGCGCCTGAAGGAAAGGAGAGGATGCCTCATCTTTAAAATTACATGCTCTGTTGAACTAATCGCGATTAGGCGTCGCCATCGAGATTTTGTGAACCGGCCATCGCCGCGCGGTCGAAGGGAAAGCTGACTTACACCGTAAGCTCGTGACAGTCATAGCGCAGGTGCGAGCTCTGTTCGAAGCGATGGAGCGAAGCATATTGAGCTTCCAATATCTACTTGTTGATTAGCCTAAATCAAACCTGTGACTGAAGGGAACAGATGGATGAGCAACCGCCCAAAGACATCACGTCAGAGAGTGAGAGTTTGCCAGCGACCCGGAGGTGCAATGTGTTTATCATAACACATAATAGAGATAGCTCACCGTGAATTGTGTGGTAGTCAACAGGCACTACCGTCAGCATCGGATGGACCATTTGCTTACAGAGGTCTTGATCATGAGTGAATAGCGGAGGACAGGAGCGATCTTGGGAGTCAGGACATGAGACTGGCGGTGTAATTTCCCAAAAACTTGTAGCAGAATGGAGTATCTAGGGGCGGAGGTGGCTTTGACCGTTCTCACTGCGAATGTGCAGAACGAGTAGGCGTGCCGAAGTTGTCGACTTAACTATGAACCACATCCTTGTGGCTGTGTAGTTGTGGAACGCCGTATAGCGATTTAAAAAAAGTCTCAGTAACAAATAGGGCGAAAGGGAAGGTACTCTCACTCAAGAGATGAGGTATTGGGTCCGACATCATCGATTGGCAACTTCTCCGCAAGACGGACGCTTGTGTTGCGAAGGATTTGCGGCATCATGCTGAGCTTCCGGCGATGAGGAGATCCCATGAGAAGGTGATGCTGGCGGTGGTTTAATCTGCAGTCGGTATGTTGTGTGAGGGTCTGGAGGCAGGAGGGGCAATTGTTTGTGCGCGAGCGCGTCGGGGCTTGGCACTACTAGTGACGAGTCACTCACCACGGGAACCTAATACGAAAGGTTGAACGAACACAAAGCGACGAGAGAGTAATTTCTGTTGGAGTTTCCTCAGTGTTATCATACATGTTTACAAGATTATTGGCGTCTTCCGACATCGATCCCTTTGACGGGACTTCAACATGTGAGCCCTATCCTGCAAATCCTAACTTTGGGACTGACAATGCTCCAGGCTTGCGAACTTTTTTTTTTCCAAGATTGAAGAGATTACCAATGCATTCGCTTGTATGGGAGCTTCCTGCTACGCCTCCAGCATCGCATCTCACGATCAACACGATTATCACGTTCACATGCTACTGCAGTCGAGAATTCCGAGCTTCTGGCGCTCCGTCAACCATTCGTCTACCCGCGCACAGCATTGTGCCACTAACAAAACGTTACAAAGAGGAATTAAAGAGAGAACAGAGAGGACAATGCCGCTACTACGATCGCCGGTTTACTCGGTGGTGCGGCAGAAGGACAGGAGAAAATGGAATGGGGTTGGCTTAAAGCAACGAGCTACATATGTCTAGATAATGAAGAGAGCCATTTATGCATACATTCGCTGCTTGATGTGACTAGGTTGCAGAGAAGACCCTGTATTACTGGATTGCTTTTGGTTATTAAGGTCGGACAAATGTCTTGAGGTGGCATTCAGAGGCCGCGATAGGAATTATTTGACAAGGCTCTCAACTTCTTCTTTCGTATTGTATCGTCTATATTAATTCTGAATCTTCCATCTACTTGTAACCTTGGGGTTATTTGTGACGCATCGGCCTAGTGGGAGATAATGGAATTATGGACACGACGTCCGTTTCTCCATAGTGTATGGTTTCAGTCTCTGTAACGTGACTGTTGAGATGACCTACCTCGAACTGTCCTTGTCTACCACATATCTCTTCCAGGATTGAGAGTACCATATACAAGCCTGCTCCTAACAGTATACCAGTCTTTTCCACTACCATGTCCTCTAACATATCTGTTATTGAAGCTTCTGCGACCTAATTGTCCGAGTACTCCATCAAACCCCCTACGTAGTTATGATTTCTCTTGTATCTCCTCCCGTGGAGTAGCCCGGCTTTGAATTTATGTTCGAATTCGGCTCGAAGTTTCTACGACGTCGGCGTGGAGGCTTCATGGATTTCGGTGGTAGTGACTGCTGACGCCGGTAGGTCACGCTCTTGTAGTTAGCAGCAGCGTTACGACTAAAAATTGTTCGCGGGTGGAAGGGCGAGGGAGCGCCCTTCCTATGATAGGTTCTGCCGTTGACTCGAGATTCTGGAAGGGCATGAAGCGCATCAGATGCACGCCATAGCTGACTGTCCGGGTCTGACAGATGGCAGAAGCAAAGGAGCGAATAGCGAAGAGGAGTCTGACGAGGGCGTTGGGCGTCAAAAGAATACTTTGTGTTGCCTCCGTGTTCGAAGGTAGGAGAAGGCTGTTCGAGGTTTGGCAACAAGTTGTGGGGCAAAGCAGGCGACTCGGCCTTGTGTGTTTACGCTCGCAAGTTGTTGAAGGCGCCTCCACCAGCAGAGCTTACGAAACACGGCGCGCAAGCATGCAGCGAGTTGATTGTCTCAAGTCCTCTTCGCTGTGTAGCATGGTATGATATATAGTAATATTGTGTGAATGCCTGTCGTAGTAGCGCGTGCTTCGCACTTCGGAGGCGCAGCCGTGGCCGCTCTCACACGCTCGCCATGATATCACAATACACGCCTAAAAAGGCTCTGGAATCATATTTGCGAACTTATACAGGAAGCGCGTTACTGAGAGTCAGGGCAATTTAGGGCAAAGACAAGTCAAGGTATGGACTAAAAAGATAGCAAGGCCACCAC
The DNA here is from genome assembly GCA_019828545.1 of Paracamarosporium sp. OC-R06-R3. Classification (NCBI taxonomy): domain Eukaryota; kingdom Fungi; phylum Ascomycota; class Dothideomycetes; order Pleosporales; family Didymosphaeriaceae; genus Paracamarosporium; species Paracamarosporium sp. OC-R06-R3. The sequence continues at coordinate 71,126 of JACVRA010000202.1, read as the reverse complement.
AAAGAAAACAAAGCTGAGATAACCTGTCGGAGTTTCCAACATTATTGTAAAAACTCAACAATACAGGGAAGTCACGCCCACTGGAGCTCGTGCAATACCGGCGACGCGTATGCATTGAGCAGATACTGACACAGCTTTAGCATGACACGATGCTTACTTCTTCCTTGAGTGCCAGCAGCGCTGGACAAGTCAATGAAAAGGTTCGCGTCAGCCAGAGGCAGTGCAATCTGCAGTCAAGGTCAGCAATAGATCAAGTCAATGGGAAGGGACGAACTTACACTGGCGACACTGTGACCGCAACCAATGGAGGAGGCCTGGTTTTAAAAATCGTGGTATGTGTGATCGACGGTCCCCAGTTGTGGGGAGAGAAGCAAGAAAACCCAATCTATGGGACCCCCGATGATAGGGAGGAGAAGAGGAGACAGAGGGCAGGCGGGCTTATATAGACCTGTGGCGCCCAGACGCTAGCGGTATGCTACTAGTCACGGGATCTGGGGTAGGCAGGAGCGAGGTCACGGGAGGGTTCTGGATACTTCTTTTGTGGCTGGTGGAACGACGGCGAACCGTCAGTTGTCGAGGTGAAGGCAAGAGAAACGCCGGCGGCGCAGTGAGCATAGCCGAGCCATTATGAATACGCTGGAGAAAGAGAGTATGAGAATGTCACTTCTTGCTGTCTGTCAAAATCTTGCGGAGTAGCACTTGTAGTGGCAGTTCGAAACAAGCCAGACTTTGTATCCTCCCTGTAATTGTAAAAGTATTGTCGGTTCTATACTTACATAGAGACCTATCGATTGATTCTTGATTGCATCGGTGACCTTTTTTCATGTTGTGCTGGAGCAGCTTTTTCAATCGTAAGCCAAGGGATATGGAGACTAACGTGACACTTGTAACACACCCATAATCAATAGCTTCGTTTTCCTTGCAAATCTTCTCAATGAAGCAAATAGTTTTACTTCAAGCGTACTTTTGTATAAAATTTCACCCATATGTAGCTTTCGATTACCAATTGACATCGAGGTAGAAATATGAGGATCAAAACGGTTACCAGCTGTCAGACGTTGGTCAAGTCTGATACCAATCCATAATGGTCTATGAATGCTACAGTTAAATACGGAAAATATAAAATCCAATAAACGTTGACTCTTATACGCCGATGTCAGGAAAGCGTTGACCGGAAAAGGACACAGAATAGACAGCAGCTATCTTCGACTGTGGTTGAAACACTATGATAGCCAAAGATGTTATGAACAGAATTGACTACTCCACTAATGTAATGTATATATAGATGACTCTATGTGCTACCGTGTTCTCGTACGCAACAAAAACCCCTTGTGTGAGACTCCCCATGCCATCCAGCCGTGTGATGCAACCGGAGAGGTAATGTGACCAGATGTCCGCCGAACTAACTTTTGTTCCTTGTAATAAACATTCTCAGAAAGCCGTAAAAGCTGTATAAATAGCCATGTCTAAGGCGTCAGACTATCCACGTACGCTGACGTGTCGCTTCTCTCTATGCGACTACGGAGTGCGTGCTTCTTGTTCCCTTCCTCGTAGAAAAAACAGTGTTCCAACTCATGTAGTTGTTCATTTATTGCCAATCGAGGCATGTGTGGAGTTGGGTATTGAGATTGCGGCGGGAAGAAGAGACGAAGGAAGAGTAGAAGCCTATGGATATTATCATGCTGTGCCGACTGCAGGATGAGCTTTCATGAAAGAGAATGGTCGTAGTCTCAAGTAGTACACATTTAGAGATCCCACTTTTTTCATGATATATCGGTGAGTTGTGAACGGCGGGTGGTGGGACAGGGTTGGAAAAAGGTCGCGAGCACGGCGCGGTCGCTCTGGCAGGCTCGACTGAGGCTCTCACTGTTGAAAATCAGCTCAACAAGGGTGCGTGTGTGGTATCGTCTACGTTGCAGCGCCGTGGACCACCTACTTCGGATTTCGACCGTGAGGACTCGGAGATGCGGGGTGAGGGAACGTCTCGGCCTCGCCTGATGGGCGGCTAGGTCCAAATCGAATAAGGAGTTTTATGCAAGGCGATAGCTGATATTTTCGACGATTGGGCTGGCCATTCGTTGGGCTGGTCATTCTTTGGGCTGGTCATTCTTTGGGCTGGTCATTCTTTGGGCTGGTCATTATTTGGGCTGGTCAATGTGCGGTGTTGTGGAGTCTCTGATCTGTTGGGTAGACAAACGGCAGGCAGAGTCTGCCGGCGTACTTTCCATGCTTGGTAGAGGGTGCGCTCAGCAGGCCTGCGCCCACCCTCAGACATGCTCCCTCGCGTTCCCTCACTGCTTTCCTAACCCATTATCGACATTCAGCATCATATTATCATCTTGTTCAAAGGCCTGGAAGCAGAATCTTGCTTGTTGCGTCAATGAGGGAGGCGTAGAAGAGCAAGCGCCTCTCGTCCTCTTCTTTTGCGTGTAATACCTCCACTTTGTCTGTCACGAGCGGACCTACAAGCTTCTCCACTATATCATCTGCGACGACGTAAATGTTGCTAGGCCGAACACTGTGATGATCTGTAAGCGTCAGGCGCGATCAGCAGACGTCCCCTCACGATGCCCAGCCTAAGTAGATCATAGGATACATCGTGTGCGAAAACCCAATCGCAGTCACCACTCGATGTTCTATCTGTAAAACTAATACAAAGAATAGGCTGGATATCTGGTCAGCTCAGTGGGATTATAAGCTTTTGCTCCGCCTGATCAAACCTTACACCAGTGTATTTTATGATCTCTTAGCCATGAATTACATGAATCTCACAAGATACGAATGATACCACAGACAATTTGTAGTACGAACTCTTCCTCAATACCATGACAGCGTCATGAGAATCAATGAAAAGTTGCGAAAGGCCAAAGGCCCCGAAGGTATGTGACAAAAATTCCTGGAAGTCCCGAAGGACAGCCAGAGAGGGCCCCCGCGGATAATCGCGTACCTGTCCACGCCAATAAGTTAGCGAGGTACAGACAAAGAGGAGCAAGGGATGGAGAAGAGAAGGCAGAGGGGGCAGAGGGAGGGTTTATATAGGTCTCGGGGCGCTGGCTAAGCGAGACGCTACTTGGATCACGTGCTAATGGAATATTGCACTATAGTTAGGTGTGATTCACCACGGAAACTCATAGAAGCGTTACAGAGGATCCGGGGTGATAGAGATTATGTAGTGGCTTGATTCGAGAAGCAAACATTTGGCGACCACAAGGTAGGAATCAGTGACATGTCTTGGATCCTCAGTGGTTTGCTTTGGAGTGATGCAATGAATTCGGAAATGTGTTCGTGTCCCGTTCCTAGAGGCCCTCCATTCTTAGGTCTTTGGTCTGTTTCATTTCCCATACCCGCTGATCGCAATTGATCGTAGGCACCTGGATGTCTCCTACGCCTTTCTCCTGATTTATTATGCCAATATGTTTGGAGGCCTCATAACGCTCAGGGTATTACTTGGCACATAGTTCTCTGCCAAAGCTATGTTCTGGTGCACTATCCCTAGCATGTGGGGGGATGCTCTATTCGGATTTGAGCCATATGCTTTCTGAGCAATAGATCAAAGATACCAGTCTCTGTGTGTTATGGCCATCGACAAAATCCTGAAAAAGGGAGCTTGTGGATCAAAACAATACAATTTCATCAAAGATTCGTAGACTCTAAAGTACGCTGACAACAAGACATAAAGCAATATTAGATCAGGTCTTGAACAAGCACTACCTGCAGCCATTCTTCTGCTGTCATATCAACTCCATCTACTCTTCCCTTTTCTTCTCCTACGTCCTTCTCTTCTCCTTCTCATCTTCTTTCTCCTCATCCTCCTTGTCCTGAGTGGTGACGGCGGCTATATAAAGATCAATCTACAATATCCACAGTATTAGCAACAATGTTATACCTTCCCGCTCGAGCGTCTCGAGTCGCCTGCTCAAAACACTTCGCTTCATTCTCCACGTTGCATGACAGCGCCTGAAAGTTTACCAGAGTTGTAGGATCTGCCCGATCTCTGGATAGTTATCTAGCTCTTGGTTGAGAAGTTCAATCTAGGGAGACATAAGTGTCATATCGATTGTTCACCTTACAGTATACTAACTATGAGCTCGGCATGATGGATTCGGATTTGGATGGATTCAGCGTCATCTGCGCCTCTGGTGCAGTCGCTGAGGGCGCCAGACCACTCGACTTCGAGGAGTTCGGTCATCTACCATGTATTATCAGTGTTTCGTGCAGGGCGGCATTCTATTGAAATAATTCGCCGAATACCATGGGTTTACCTTGCTACGCTGATGCGTGTTGAATTCTGATGCTTGTAGAAGCCAAAATAGAGAGTGGTCGCTGTTTGTTGGTGCGCACATAAGCAGTGTCTTCACCTCTTCGTCTCGGCTGCCGCAACTTCTGTTTTGAGACTCTCACTCACTCGCACCGCCCCTCCACCTCTTCTTCTCCAAAATCTCCACAACCACTCCACTCCACTGCACCTTTCAAGCATGCACCTCTATGTACTGCTGTCTTGTTTTGTATATCGGCTTCCTCCGTACTATCCGCGTCCTCTGGACTGCCCGCTTCAGGTCCGGACAGCCCTCAATCGAGCGTGCTCTGCACTGCTTTTGTCATTGGCCACAGGTAAGCCGTTCCCTAACGTAAAACACATATCGGCGTGGGGCCCCATCTCCATACCGAACACCAGGACAGCCCAAAAGCCGTCTGCGGGCCCATCAGCATTTCTTAGCCATCATTTTGACACGGCTGTTCGCTCTGACCACCACACCACTGAATCTCGTAAACTTCGTACTATTTCTATGAGCGTCGCTAATTTAAATTGTGCCAGGAATCGAACGTGTTGAACACTGCTGTTGCAACTCCCCCAAGTAAGCCACACTCCAAGGCCGCAAACGCACCTCGTCATGATGAGAACCTGGGGCACCATCTCCATACCGAACACCAAATAAGCCCGGAAGACGTCTACGGGCCCATCAACATATGTTATACCGCCGTCATGCTGACATGGCTGTTCACTCTGACTACCACATCGCTTACTTACATTGACTTTATACTATTTCTATGAGCGTCGCTGATTCAAACTGTGTTAGGAATCCAGCTTGCTTAACACCAGTGGCCTTTGTCACCCCGCACAGGTAAGCCATTATCCAGAACCACAAACACATCTCATCATGATGAGAACCTGAGGCCTCCATGCCAAATACCAGGATTGACCGGAAGCCGTCTACGGTCCCATCAGCATGTGATTTGCCGTCATGTTGACAAAATTTCTCACTCTGACTACCGCATCGCTTGCTTTCATTGACTGCATAAACTGTCTTTGAGTATTGCTAATCTCGGCTATATCAGCAACTACTACTTTCAAACCCATATCTTCGCGGTTGAATCGCCTGCAAATGACATCTCGAGCAAGATACCATACCATGTTCCACCGCACCTTCCTCGTCACATCTATATCACCACAATCGAGATCTCGTCCGCCTCAAAGAGCACCATCATTACCAAAGCTTCATAGTGAGTAAGTAGGCCCGGCTCGTGGGTTTTCTTTGGAGATACATGCAGATGATATAGTCAGATATCCGCCTGAGCAAGTGCATTTCGAGGTGCTTTTGATTACCACTGGTATGATCACCAAACTACGTCTCATGGCTCAGGCCAGCCGCAAGCAACTCTTGGCGGGTCTTTCAGTCCAAGCAGTCTCATCTTCCGTACAAGAGATGTGTATGCCCCTCAGCTATACTTTTCGAAGCTCTAAATCCAATCATCAGCATATCTTGAAGTTTTACTGGACCAGAGAGCCAGCACGTAAAGCGTTAATTAGCTTCTCAGCATGGGCATCGTTGGTGGCGATGACCAATCTCTGCAGCGAAGACTCTACGTAAGTATTATATACACTCCTTGTTTCGCAGATGATGAAATCTTTGACCTATGGTCTATTCTTGATCTAATTTGCAGAAAACCTTACATGGTTTTCGGTGAAAATACAACAAGAGAGCTTACTGAACCGCCTACGATACTATTTCAGTTATTTCCTACATGAATCTCCTTACTCGTTGACTAATATTGCATACAGAACACAGGCACAGAATCGTATTGATTCTTGAACGATGGCAGGTACGTATTCAGCCTTTCCTTTCTATTGAATGATGAATCCACTGAACAGATACTCCGAGAAAACTGTGCTTGGCACTGGTTTCCATCGACGCAAGAAGTGATTTTCTGACCGCTCGTTATCGTCAAGTTGCTCTTGAACATATAATTTACCGGTATCTTACTATCTTGCAGGTGTTTGAACGAGGACTCAGATACCACACCACTATTGAATTTACAGGTACGTATCCCACCTCCTGTTGTGAACACCCCATGAATGATGAATCGCCCCTATGGCTATGAAAAAATCATTTTAGAAAGCCTCAAAGTGGTTCTCTGTGCCAAAAGCTTTTTACTACACGAGCTTCACAAATATCTGACTTCTGCATTATCATTGGTGAACGGTTCAAGTGTGGACTTGGAAGCTGATATGGAACACAGGCATCGGAGCGCCATCCTGAAGGATAACATTCCCACGAAGAGGCTTGACTCTATTCGAGCACATCTCCTGGATTTCCTTCACAAGAGCTGAACAGTGGCGCAAAGTCTAATAGGGAAAAGATCCTGGAGGTGACATCACCAGCGCTACATTTATACAATAAATGTATGGGGTATGGGAGGTAAGGTATTGCTGAGTTCTTTTTGTCCGACCGGATCCATTTGCTAACAAACACCATCATGTCAGATGTTCCACCTCGCCGGCCTTAACACCCTTTCGTACCGCACCACCTTCCCAACCGCCTATCGAAGCAAGCACAATCGAGAGTATGATAAAGTCATTGGAATTCAATGGTGGATCTGGTCGGTGTAGCTGATTCCTTCAGCGGTAGAGGCATTCGCACAATTGTGGAGAACGTGATACAGCGTAATGATGGAGACTGTGTGAAATGGGTAAGGGATAAACAGCTGCGTAGATATCTACCTGAGCTATTTGGAGATCATCATGATCAAGACGTAGCAAAGATAACACGGGGTGGATCAGCTACACATGGTGGCACTGTTGGTGGCATTGCTTCGAGTGATTCCTCAGCATGCTTAATTGGTATCGCGTGTTAGTGTGATGATTTTCACAATTTCATTCGATCATAGTCTTATATTGGAACGTATAAAGCGAGATAATGACCAAACCTGCTCGACTCTCCGTGTAGGCTCCTGATCTATGAGAAGAAGAAAAAGACTTGACGTGGAAGTGGCATAACACCGAGGAATGGTTCGATATGGGACTCAAGTCATAAAATATATATATCATTTTCATAGGACAGTTTTACAAAACAAAAACTCCGTGGACAGACCGTTGAAACTCGTATTCACGGCGGATTAACAGGGTCACGAACTAGTACTGTAGATTCGAAGAGCCGGAATTTGCTTGTGGATGGCGTGTTGGTCCGGAAAACATAGTGAGTGCTCTGCAAAATCGAGACAAACTTTCATCTGCTGGTGTCTGCTCACCTTTTCTGCTCGACTTCCCTCACTTGTAGATTATTCATCCAGGGCCTGTGCGCTCGACCAAGCTATCGCTTGCCCCGCTTCAGAGGTCCATGACCTCCCTCCCATTTACACGACCTCATCTCTACCCTATCTCCTGTTTTTACAGTCCAAATCAGAAAGCTTCAACAATGTTGATGTTAGTTGTTCCTCTTTGCTTCATATCGAGGCTGGGAACTGAAGCGATACTAATGGACCCCAGTATATCGTTACAACCCGGCTTCGACCGGATCCGACCCTCGACCCGTCAAAATTCGGTATCAGGAAGCGCCGTAAATGCTTATGCGTATTGCGGTTCGAGGGTCCGACGACCTGTCAGCATTCAGTATCAGCAAGCGCCGTGAATGCTTAAGTGTAGGTCATCTCTCAGTTATCGTCAGGCATCCCATGCTAACAAGTTGCTTAGGCTTGCCGGACACGACCTGTCAACATTCAGGGTGGGATGTCTCGATGCAAGTCATCTCCCATGTGTGCTCAGGGACTCTACACTAACAAGGTATAGACAGAATATCTCAATCTGAGACTTGCACGGGGTATTGATGAAGTTTGATCGGTACTTCGTTAGATCAAAGAAAGCGCGATCGGACGAACGTAGAGAAATTGGTAAGTTAGCCGGTACACCTATCGTCTCTGATCGAGTTGCTAACCATATGTCTTTTGTAGACCCACGAGAGGATCTCCGCAGCGGTTCTGTGCGGGAAGAAGACGCGTCTGAAGTTCCTATGCTTTCTAGCCATGTTTCGGGATTTCGTCAGTCGAGCGATGGGTACGATACAAAGCAACTCGACTCTAGCAGCCGTGAACACAATCGCTCGCTTCCGCAGACTCACGCCGATCTTTAGGCGCGTTAGATTTATAATTCAGGGCAAAGTACATTAGCTTGGGAGAAGGTGACTGCCATATGGCTAGTCCAGGAAGTTAGACGTGATGAAGGAGAGCTGAAGAAGAAGCTAAGTCCTCACTAGAAGGACAAGCCGAGCGGCGACATGCGCGAGCTGGATATTTATTTATGGACCGACGGATACAAAGTAGGGCATAAAACGTCTATGTATATATCAATATGTCGTGTTGCTTTCTTTCAACAATGCACATCATGTTCTCTGTTTTATACTCTGCTAGCATATTCTAGTCGGTATCTTAAGACTATAACTAGACCATGGTGTCCTCTGGGGGTTTTTACGGTCCGTCAATGGGTATCACGATGAGATTATTGTATGACAATTCACATTCACCAGAGTAAGATGTGGAGACAAAGATTACTGTGATGCTAATCTGAGAGTACAAAAGAAACCATGCCCAACTCTACAAGCCCAGGACTTCCGAGTCGGTATCATCGCGGCGGCGCTTGCTCTTCAATGCCTTTGCCACCGCATCAACGAAATTCCACTGCTCCTCACTCACATCCTCTTCTCTCTTCGCGTTCTTCTTCTTCTTCTCCCACTTCTTCGTGATCCAATTTTTCCTTCCATCGATCTTGCCGACCGGCTGCGTGCGGAGCCAATTAGTAGATATCATTAACATATCGAAGTAGAAGCAAAACATGACGAGCAAACTTACGCCTCATACTCAAGCGGAAAAGCCTCTCCCGTCTTCTCCGCCTTCTCCTGCTTCTTCTTGTAGCTTTTTGGTGTCAGTTTCGAACTGAATGAAAAGGGTTGAGAAGCCTCACATGACGGTGTACAAGAAGAGCTCTTGCGCTTTCTGTGCTACGGTCACTCAGTACTCGGACCGTGTCTCTGCGTCGTCGAGGTCCTCTTCTGCTTCTCTGTAGATGTCGATGTCTATCAGGCAGTCTTCCAGGAAGCCTTTGATCTGCCTATCGTCTTGGATCGGCTTCTTGCGGAGTGACTCGTCCAGGCAAGCTTGAAGCTCTGTGATACCTGCGGGACCGAGATAACCGAGGAGAGGGGAGTGGTGGGTTACCTTGTGGAGGGTTTTGATGGCGCTATCACGGGTTCCAGCCTGTATCGCTGAAATGGTGGCTGCCGCATCTATGAGGATCCGCTTGAGCTTGAGCTGCTCTCCGTCAACGGTGACGGGGGTGGAGAAAGTGGAGCTCATATTGATTTAAAGGATTGAGAAATCGAAAGGGGTTGAGAGAATCTGATCGGAGACACAATGGTATACGCGTTGATACTCAATAGGGCGCGTGAAGTCGGCGTTGTGTACACTGGACTTCCCGATCTGCCATCATGCCAAGTCACGTGCACCTGCCGCCGGGACTGACGTGCCCTCGCTAGCCGCCCATATAAACACAACAATTGTTTCGAAAACTACTCTCACAAAACTTCTTCACTACCTGCCTATCAGCCTCCCCCACCACAGCTTCTTCTTCTTCTATACTTCTTCACGCAACACACTGCGCTGCGGTCAACTCCCTCACATACTTCGCAACACTCGCTGTATGTATTGTTTCCTTCTCCCCTCCGCTAACGTCCACAGGCACACAAACAGTGTCTCACTCCACTGTCCGCGGGATCAGTCGAGGCTCACTCCCCTCCACACCCGCACGTCCGACATCAACCACCCAAGCGGCAGACACACTGGCACTCGTTGACTTCACAGTCACTCGCAGTCCGCCGTCGACTCTGCGTCTTTCACAACTCCCCTTGGGTCATAACGCCTTGGCAAGCTTTCATACACGCCGCCAGGGTATCTTAACAGGGAGAAGAGCAAGTACGTCACTCGCAGCCCGCAAGTCACCGACTTGCACTGTTGACACGTCCCGTTTTCCGAAAGCATCATATAGACAGAGGTCCTTGCTTATGGTGTAGAGAGCTTTTAACGGACATCCCCCCCTCATCGTTGTACGGTAAGAGGTCCTTGTTCATGTTGCAAGGAGCTTTAAACGGACTTCCACCCATCGTTATAGACATTGAGAGCTTACTACTTCTGCCCATGCAGCATAAATCATGCTTTGTGGGTTCTAATAACATGGGAGATCAAGAAGCGTCGAAGCTGGGTGCAGCCTCGACTGTTCGGGTCGGCGGCTGTGCTTTGGTTGCTGACGTGGAGTTGACAAAAGAACTTCGTCCAGACTAAGGCTTGTGTCTATGGCGATACTAATATGTCAATACATACCCTTCTTGTCGATCACTAGCGTGCTTACGCTGTGGGAGTCGCTGAGGATCGACCCTCTTGACAACAATCTGCCTTCTGCTAAGGTTCCCCATGCTTTAGCATAGCTGGTGGGACGCCGCGGTAAGGCTAGATTGAACAACGTGCTTCTACACAACTTCAGCACGGAGCTTTCTCTGAAGCGGATGGACTAAGGTTAATGTCTGTTCGTTAACAAAAGCTCATACATTTTACTTAATACAATCAATGTTTACATTCTTTCAATTGACACTTGATCACCACGTTCATTAACCATTGCTATGATGTGACTTCGTGTGTATGTACAACCCTGTCTTCTAGCCAGCGAGTCCAATCCTTAATTCATCTTCCGCTCATCTCCTTTGATTCAACTTCTGGCGTTGCGCGGTCGTCACTGGACTAATGCTCTTGTGTGATCGCTTGACCATCGTCTCAAAACTGGGCAAGAGGGCGCAAGATAATCTCTACTGACCGTGTCTCTAAGCCGACGGTCTCCCAGGTTGTAGTCCCCTACATGTTCATCACATTTCCAGGGTTCTAATCTTGTCGAACCCCGTAGGACGATCCAAATGTGCTCGAAGCACCAGTAGATCCAATCAAGAGCTGAACCTAGACAAACAATTTGATCGTGAACAACTGTACAATTTAGGTATCCGCTCATATGTACATAACTAGATGTATGCAATAGCAGCTTATTCTTCTTCCAACCAGTCAGCCGCCTTTTCCACCGCCGCTGTAGCAATACCAATCCACCTTCGCGCACTGTCCTTATCTTTCTCTTCAATCGCCTCCACAATACCAGGGAAGGTTGCCCCAGCATATCCTGTCCACTTGCCGGGTGCAAACACCACGTGCTTGAACCAGCTCCGGCCATCGAGACCTTGTGGATAGAGGAACTTCCTCTCCAAGTACTTGTACTTGGTGTTGATTCTTCGGATGGCATAATAGAGCTGCAACTTCTCCCAGAATTTCCACCAAGGGATGTCGTTGTCGTAGAGTTCCTGGAGAAGTGCCGCGGCGGTACCATCCTGGATGGTGGCTGCGAAGTGGAAGTGTTGCACCGCCGCATCTAGTTCCTCGAAACTAAGTTCCTGCTGGTTGTTCTCCTTCTCGGCCTCCGATGCCTTGGCCTTGACACTATCAATATACCTCTCCAGTCCCTTTGCATACCTTGTAGCATTCAACTGCAGGACCGGCGTCTCGACGAGCTTTGCGGCCACGATTGCCCAAATCTTGGCGATGGTTTCATGATATTGGAAGCCAGGGTCGCCGAACTTCTCCATCCAATCGAAAGAGTCGTAGTTGGAGTGGTAATGGTACACGGCGGATTTGGAGTCGAAGCCGAAGCCCATGTCGATGGACGGGATACCAGCAAAATCCTGGAAAGCAGTAAAGTCGGAGCCGGAGCCCATGGTAGAGATGTGTTTATCCCAAACGTCGCCTACGGTCTGACCGGGTATAGTTTGGTTGGGAGATGGGATCAATGCAACTGTTAACGGGGTTAGATTTTCAGTTTTGAGAATGCGCGGGCGACTGAGGCGGGACTTACGCGTGTCAACGACGACCTTCTCGACAAGTGGCGCTGCAGACAGCTTGAAGTGCGATCCATACGCACCGACGTCAACATTCAGGTATGCGACGGTGGATGCAGAAAGCCAGGGCAGATACTCTTCCACCCACTCCGTCGAGCCGACAAGGCCGTACTCTTCGCCGTCCCAACTAGCAAACACAATCGTTCTCAGTGGCTTCCAGCCCGCGCGCAACGCAACACCAAAGCTTCTAATGACTTCGTTGAAAGCGGCGGAACCGCTGTTTGGGTCTCCAGCGCCACCCGCAATCCATGCATCTCTATGATTCCCTAACACAACGACTTCGTCAGAGATTGTACCGTTGATGATGCCGATGACGTTCCATATCGGCGTTGTAACGTATTCCTGTTCGTTGACGAGGTTCAGCGCTAGATGGTCTGGCGAAGGCCCAATGTTGTAGTCGACACCTTTGTATCCGAGGCCACCACCTTCCCAGTGCTTGTTGATTGAGGTCGCTTTTGGACCATGTCCGTTCAGAGCTTTCAAGAGAGGAAGAGCGTCTTGGTAGGAAATAGGGATCGATGGGATCGATGGAATTGCGTGCGAAGGGTCCTTGCGGGGAACGCCAGGTTTGGAAGGGTAACCTGGGGTCGTTGGATCGCCGGGAGCGAAGCCTTTGCAGGGTGAGCAGAACGTACGTTTGTTTGTGGGACAGACTTACTCAAGAACTGGCAGCTGCCTCGCTGGACGCTGCTCGGCTGGCGCGCCGGGCCATCGGGGTAAACAGCATATCCATTTTCCTCCGTGACTTCTCCGTCATCACCAGGATCTGTGTACAGGATAGCACCGACCATTCCAAGCTCTTGCGCTCTCTTGACCTTGAGTCCGCGGAAAATACCGCCGTACTTGGCAAGTGCGATCTTGCCTTCCAACGTGACATTGGCAGCCTGCAGGTCCTCAAAGTCGCTGTAAGTGCCGTAGTTGACGTATACATAGCCAGCGGTCACATTTCCTGAAGCACTGTATCCGTGAAACGTTGGAACACGATCTTTCAAGCCGCTCGATGCATCCTCCTTAAGCACGTCTTCTTCCAAGCTCGCCTCGTACTTAATCTTCCACTTGTCCTCACCGTCGGCAGCACTCTTCTCGGCATCGTCTTTCTTCTGGAGCAGCGCAAGACGGTGTCCTTTGGGGTAGTTCAAGTAGGTGTCATAATCTACAATCAGCGAGCTCACACCGAATTCCTCCCACTTTTCTTTCGTGTAGATGGCCTGACTCAGGTTCTTGCCTGCCAGATGCGGGCCACTGGTGTGATATCGGCTTGTTTCCCTCGCCTTCTCACTATCAGGCGTTATCTTGAGTATCTCCACCAAGTCCTCGAAATCAAGCCCTCTTGAGTTCGGCCAGCCTTCTGGCAGCTTCGCTGGCAAGTATCGCGATATTCCAGCAGCAGTATCTGAATCGTCGTCACCGAGGGGCAATAAGTTCAGGATAAGCACAGCGGCAATGAGCCCTGTGAACAGCGAGATGGACAGGACGAGCGTGCAGATGTATCGGAGGCGGTGGTGCGGGTAGCGATCGCGGTGGGGGCGCGTCTGCACGACGGCGAGCAAGGGCGTGCGTTCGTCGCTCATGGTGGCTTTCTCATTGCCTGCGCACGCAGACATTGGCAATTGAAGCAAAGTCGCTGGCACGCGACGAGGTGTGGAGCTTGGGAGCTTTGGCGGGGAACTGGGAGCTTGGTTGCACCATTCGGGGGCCTGAAACGTCATCGGCCCATTCGTCAGACGTTAGTCAGAGAACGATGTCCCGTTCCGTTCTCCAACCCAACGTCGCTTCATAGTTATACTCTACTTTCTCCTGAAGAACGACTGTCATCACTTGTGCACAAGGAGAAGTGTATTTCAGAAAATAAATTCCAATTTCAGCAAAACAAAAACAGAAATTCCCTCCGAAGCCCAAACACCCTCCCACCTCCATACGTAGTATGAGGCCATTAGGCCCATGATGATGCCCGAAGGGGCAGAAGAACGCACATGCTGTCTTGTCGACAGCCTAGAACGGCCAGGCCCGCAGGCCGGCAAAGAGAAAGGTGGTCTTCAAGAAACTACGTAGACGTTGTTAGCAAGCATGCCACAATCCACGATCAAGAGATAGCCCTCTGGTGTATGGCGGTTTTCGGTCCTGGGTCTGTACTTACGATCTATTGATCTTCCTGCGCCGCTCGCCACTCGCGGTACTCGGGCATATCCTCCGCCCAGCGGCGCAGATTACGCGCCCTCTCCTCTCGCCTCTCCCTCTCCGCCTCCCTCTCCGCCTCCCTCTCCGCTTCCTCCCTCGCCCGAACACGGGCCTCGATGCGAGCCTTGGCCTACCAGATAGTCAGTAAGGAGTAGGTGATGATTATCTTTACGTTCCGAGGGTATTCGGAGGAATCCTGCTGTTGGTGTTGAATCCGATCAAGAGCTCAATTGAAGCTTCGTATCAAGGCGCTTGAACAGCCCCTGGCTTGTCTTCGTATACTTACGGCGGCGACTCGGTCCTGCCGGACCATCGTATCGTACGCTTCCTTCATGAGCGCGGCGATCTTGTCGCTGAGCGACTCGTAGTACTCGTCGCCAGGGGCACCACCCCCCAGCAGGTACTGCTCGCGTTGCGAGCGCAACGCGTAGGCGTCCTTGATGGTCCTTGCGACCGGACTGTCGTCGTCCTCCTCCTCCGCGATCCGAATCCTGGCCTCCTCGAGGCGCTGGCGGCCCTCGAGCTGGCCGGGTGTTGGCTCCGTAGGAGCAGGCGTGGTGGTGGTGGCGGCGGCAGCGGCAGCGGCGGTGGTGGTGGTGTTGTCGGACATGATCTACGATACTATATCAGTATCTCTACTATTCGAACAGTTTGCAAGTTTTAGGATACAGAGAAGCACTGGTGGTTGGCCTCCGTTGGGCTATACTTACGAAGGTCGATGGTGTTGGTTAGAGGAGGGAGGTGACTGGTGAGTAGATTGTCCTTATAACGAGGGTGTCTTCACTGGAGTGCAGTACACTTTTGCAGCGCTTCATTCATTCTCTAAGCACCTATAGAATTTCGCGTTGAAAGCTATTGTATTTCAAGAAACTCAGCTTCACCAACGCTCGCGCCCTGCAGTGAGGTTGGCTTCGTGTTATTCCAGTCTCACAAGACTACGGCCAATTGTACGATTGAGCTTGCTTTTCTTTTTTGAAATGGCTACTCCCACCTTCATCGCGCATTTAGAACTATTGTTCTCATGCTAATGGTCTGAAAGGCCCTGTGAAATACCCAAAGGAGTGCATATCCCGCCAGGCCATTACAGTGACTGTAGATAATACGACACCCTTGTGACCTGAACACAGTTAGCTCTATGCTATGCATAGAGTACGAATTTGATTCCATAGCAATGAGGCCAAATGTACAGAGGCGGCGATACATCCAAGGCAATCCTCGCACTAACGCCCTCACTCTCACTTAACGCCACCTTCCCTCTTTCTCTGTTGGATTAATGTTCCCAGAACCCAGCTTCTGTTGTAGTATATAAGCAGCACTCAGATAGTAACATCTATCCAACAAACCAGGGCGCGTGGCTCAGTGGTGGAGCATCCAGGCCATGGGCGATGTACGAAGTCGGCCTGGCGGTGTTGTACGATGTTCGGGACTGGAAGGTCGCAAGTTCGATTCTTGCCGCGCTCATCTTTTTGTCACTGGTTGCCTATCACATCCTCTCTCTGTCCTTTCTTTTCTCTTTGGTGCTTATAAAAGCATGGTGATAACTTCCTGTGCTACGCCGGCAGTGGCGTATTGGACACATTATCGGAAGATCCATCGCGAGGGACAGAGTCCGATACCTGAGTTCTCTGTCCTATTGCGTATGGTTGTGTTCAGCTCGCGGCCTTCAAACTGATACCATACGGAAAGGAGGAAAAAGCCGCTCATTCAAAAGTGATGTCTATGTCTACCTTGCGTGAGTACCAAAAATCCAGCACATTCTTCGGAGTTCGATGATCTCTGGGTGCAATTAGCGCGTATCTGAACTCTCCGATATCTATGACGAATACATATACAATGCTACGAAGTTATCAAGTTCAGACACTCTTTGGTGCACACACTGAGTTTCATACATGGTCCTACAAAATTCAGATACTACCTCTATATTTGAGACGCTTCGCCGTCAGAAGTGTTCGTAAATGACATGTCGATGGGAAACAACGGCATCTTGAGTATCGAAGCAAACTAGAATATGATTATTGGACTCTAATTGCAAGGCTTCACTAACGATATGAACAGCATTCTTAATTGTCGATGACGAAAATCAAAATTACGGTAACGCGTCGACTAGACTTTCGATGGAAGTCCACACGTCATACAAGCACTTTATGGCAGAGACAGAATAACTATTGTAGATACCACACGGCTCTTACGCCAATAACCCATACAGCTCATTCAGAGCATGGCATCGCGATCAACAATGCTACATGGTAGAAGGGACAACACCTTGGTCCAGCGGCATCCGCTTCGAGTAAAATTCTCTTGAAGGCTCTGAACCACTTTCCACAACCTACGGCTGGGCTCCTTGTAGTGCCTCCCTTTACCTAACAACTGCTAGTTAATGTGGATATCGAACCTCAGGTAATCAGATCCTTTCAGCTATTCCTCATCACAAGGCGGGCTCGTGGTCAGGAATGCGGGCGCCTATGATATCGCACTGTTGCCAAAGATGATCAGCAAACGCTTGCTGCGTGTATGAATCACGAACAAGACTACCTCCACCGAGGGTAGATTGAGAGGTCCTTGAGCTCTTCTTCCTAAGTTCCACTTCTATCGCATAGCCCTCGATGCCATGTGGGTGTAGATCTTCTGTTGGTTCCTGACGGTAGCTAATGGTTCGAATTGGGGAGTATGAATCGTGAAAATGGCTCTTTTATTTTCCTACACATAGGTAAGTTGTTCGCTGCCATGGTACATCCTGTTGTACTAGACAGCGTAATGAAGAAGCACGTCTAGGACAATCTCTTCCGCGCCGTCAATCTTCCCCGCCCGGTTGTTTTGGCCGCATATAAAATCTTCAGTGAGGCGATCGTTCCTTTTCTGTCCGATATATCGAGGACGGTGGAGGCCATTTCGGTGTTCGGAGACATCTAGTTGGACTCGAGGTTCGGAAAAGGACAATTTAGTGGTGGATCTGTAGTGTGGCACTGCACGATACAGAATTCAGTGGGACTCTCTGCAACATTTGGATAATATTACATGCTATGACTGGTAGATGCATCTGTAAGGTCAGTGTTTGGCTAATGTGTTGGCGCGAATCGGCTGGGGGTTACTGTGGATGAGGTTGTGCTCACGTCGAGATTTGGGGGTGGCTGAGGGGCTGTATCACAGAACATTCTACGCCACGGCCCTGCCTCCAGTGTGATGTAGCCTTGCTCGCTCAACACATGTGCAGGAACAAATTTACCTGATACCCGCCGCCAGAACATATCCATCATGAGCTGACTCCCGTTCACAAATCGACTCTCGCTTGCGCCGAGCATTCTTATCAAACCCATGTCATTCGCAACTCGATATTCACACTTGGAGAATTTTCAGCGCACACGCTCACTGGTTCAGCAAGCCCCAAATTGCCCGGTGCGCTGATGATGGTCATCCAGTTCTCTCATGCCATTCCATCCGCATCTAATACTCGTGTTCGAGTGGCAATCTCTATTCGGTCGGGGCTCGTCGTCTACATTTGCACCTCACATACCATTCTACTCAACTCCGCGCCACATATCCTCAAAACTCTAGGTGTAACGTTCTCGGGGCGCTCTATGAGCCACATACAAAGTGGCATTGTGAGGTGATACCGGATGGGGCATGATGCATCAGTCTGCGGAGCTGTGGGCTATGTACATGAATGTTCGGGCATGGTGAGGTTACAAATTCACGGACAGAGATGCATTGACGCTTATGCTAGACTGCGACATACGTTATTATAGTTGAACGATCGAAAGGAAGTTCAACCCGAGAATTTGCTAGCATTACTGTTGCGTTTCCCACACGAAACAATCACAAACCCCACTTCGATGGAGGTCTCGCACGCATGTCAAAAGCTGAACACAACCGGACAATTGAGCATCAATAGAAGGGTGGAAGAGATGAACGTGAGGCACATTATGATAAAAGCATATATTGTCGAATACCGAGACCAACGGTGACCAAGGATTGATCTGCCACGCAGTTCATTTTATTCCCACCTGTAAAGTTTTCGAGTGAAGTCGACAATCTCAGACTGGATATACCTTGAACTTACCCCCTCATACCCATTCTCTCAAATCAATCCAGTACCCTCGCCCACCCAAACCCACAAAATCATATCCGAACACCATGTCTGCCAGCGAGCGCGCCCAGAAGCTCCAGAAGAATGTCGATCGCGCCGACCGCCTCTGGCGCAGATACATCTATCGCCATGCCTGCGCCAGCAAGAGGCTCACCCTGGCGTTGGTGACGATGTGCAACGATCACCCAGAGGTGATCCGTCTTCGCGTAGAGGAGACGAAGTGGAACAGGTAACCTCGAGTAGCATAAGATTTCGTAGTCAAGATCGGCTTGCTGACTGTTTGGGAAGAATGGTGAAGAAGGCGCTGAAGACGAAAATGAGGCTTCAAGATGCCATCGATGGGTAGGTCAGCTTCTATTACACACTCAGAGTAAACTATTCACATGTTGACCGCCATGTAGGAATACCCCTAAGAAGATCGCCGAACGGACGAAGGAGTTTCAGAAGATGGCAGGCGATGCGTTTGCTTTGGTGGTGCTGATTTGTTACTTCGGCATCATATACCAGATGTTCTGCATTGAGACCAAGCCTCTGCATCATCTGGATTGTGATCGCTGTATAACACAATACCGGTAAACAAGCGGTAGTATAATAGGGTGTTGAGCATTCGCTCCGGGAGGCAGACTTTGCAATAAAATTATGCCGCTCACACTTTCGTTTTACTTGTCTAGACCGCCCACCGCATGCTAAGTATCTATTCTCTCATTGTAGCTTGACTAGAATACAAATTCAAAACCCGACGACTTGAAAGTTGTAATTGCAAAGCGCGGCCGAAGTGGACACCTCCAATGGCCCTGATGCTTCTCCAAGTACGTTGCCGCTGCCTTCCACAACCTTGATGCTTACCGGCCCAGCACCAAGTTGATCAAATTTGAACTTGTTGTAGCCTCCAACAAGGTCAAGCTTTCCCAGTTCTCGTTCTCCATTGCCAACGATCACGGTAAGATCAGTCCTTCCTGCCGCGACGAGAACAACTCCGCTGACGGCATCCTCCGCATTATCGAAATTCCTGGGCTTACCGAGGCTGTCAGAACCACAGTCAGCACTTACTAGAAGAGTGTGGTGCCAGAACGCTCCTTGTACATCCTTCCCGATCGGCACTATGCCCGCTGAGGTTGTATCACCCCGTTTCCACGCTTGAATGAAAGGACCAAGAACATTCATGAATCCTTTGTGGTCATAGTCCCTAACATAATCCAGGATAGGACTGCCTTCAATGGGGTCATCCCAACGGTTTCCCATGTAATGACTCTCACCAGCGTCATTCCAAGTCTGCAGTTCGATCATGTCTGGCTGCAAAGCAAGCGCTTGTTCGAGGCGCACCTCAAGGTTCCCTTCCCCGCGACGGTACCAATTGTTTTGATCTTGATCAAGGTGCTTGAACTGCAATGGTGAGATACCCATCATAAAAAGTTTACTCTGGCCATGAGCTGCAGACAGATAGATCGCATCGTCTGCGTCAGATACGTTCGCTTTGCCTGTTTCAGCAGTTGGCCACGAGTTCCAGTTGAACACTCCGTCAAGATTCTCCCTTCCTGAGAAGAAATCTGGACTAGGTATAGCATTGGAGAATCCTGGGATCAGAAAAACTTCACCAACAGCACTCTTGAAAGTAGCCCAGTCATCGTTGGTTACAATTTCTCCGTTGAAGGTGGATACAAGAGGCTTGCCATTGTATTTGAAATAAGAAGGCCGTGTGAGGAAAGGTTTCAGATATTCGGTATACTCTGTTGGACTTTTGAAGTGGTTGTGATCAAACGAGAAAAATAATCCAAAGCCAGAGGTGTCGGCCAGGCTGAAAAGATTGTCAACTGTTCCAGTGGCCCAGCCTTCTAGTGAGTCTTTGAAGCAATCAGTAGGTGCTGCATTAATGAAGAGATGAGGATACATACCAAGATTCAGAGCGAAAGCATCAAGGCCCAAGGCTTTCGCATCAGTAATGTCCTGATTGGTATGCTCAGGGGTTATAGAACCGACCATATAATGGGCGAAACTATAAGAAAATCAGGTATTAAGCCCTTAATATCGAATAGGGAAAGCTAACATCGGTTTATTGGGAGTTTGTCGCACAATTGGCGTTGGATTGCTTAATCCGATCGCCGCTAGGCTTATGGCAAAAAATATAGTGAAATACATATGGGAGAAATTTGAGGGACAGTAAATTTCAAGTAAGATCTCGAGATGCTAACTTGGCGCGAATGTAAGGTCGTGGACGTTAAGGCTAGAGTTCTTCCTACATCTTTTACTTTATGTATCTATCACAGCTGCCTTTCATTGATTATGGTTCCACAAAGCTACCAAGAGCACTCCAAAAAAGGAGGATGTTTCGGTGTCCGATTTCTATTTTCAGAACAATCAAGTGGCTGGCAAACTCAAGGCCTTGTTCAAGCAGGCCATCTCGGGGCCAGAAGCCTCATATAAATCGTTTATCCTGAGTTCGGATAAATTTGAAATGGTTCATTTCTCCTAGAGAAGTGATTGGAGGCGATCCCCATGATAAGGGGCGGTGGCGTACCCAGTGACGATCCCGCCCGAGACCCCGCATGTTCAGATACACAGTCATCAAGAACGGTCCAGTCATTGCAATTATATGTTTTACAAGGCTCCTAATGGAGCGGACATCCGACCGCCACATACATCCCAAACCCGCCTGCTGTTCGAAGAAGTTGACGTCGATTCAACCCCTGTATTATCATTTGTTTGTATCTGCTTGCGAAACCATGGCAGAGCTTTCTTGAAGCCTAAAAAGTTCGCTAGCCAGATCTTTGAGCACTTCGCTGCGGATAGCTCTACACCTCGACAAGGCTGGAAAACGGGATCGTCTCGCCAAGACATTCGTCAATATAACTTGCAGCACATGCAGCTCTGATCGTTCCCAATTAGGATCATCGCCCCACGCGGGCTTGAGTACAGGGCTACAAAAAGCATCGCTGCAGTTTAGGAGTTTTCCGAGGTATTACGATGTCCGCAGCCCAACGAAAGACAAATACACATTACCAGTCTCGCCCCCCCCCCTTAGTTGTTTCATGTCGATTTTCCTTAATCAGTAATATGTTCACGATCTTGCATCGTCTTTTACGCGATGATGGTTACCATGAGAATCTCAATATGCCTCGCATCTGTTCTCTCTGTGGTATCATCGACATGCTACTTTCCTAATGGCAACACAACAAACGACACTCCCTGCAACAGAGATACAGCTACTTCGACATGTTGCGGGCCTGGATACGCATGCCTCTCAAACAATATCTGCGCTCTTACGGAATATGTAAGCAGCGATATCGCAGAGAGTTCTCCTTTCTACGTACGAGCAGGCTGCACAGACAAGAGTTGGTCGAGCAAAGAATGTCCGAACTTCTGCACCAATGCAACCAATGGAGATAATCTTGGAATTGGTGGGATGGGGGTGGGAAAATGTGATGCACAGGGCCAAACCGATCGGTACTATTGTCGAAACAGAGAAACAGCAAGCCTGAGCAATGACGATGTTTGTAGCAACGAACTATACTACTTTGAATTTGAAGGTGAGAAAGCATCCCTTGCGATGTCCAGCGGACTCTACTCACGAATCGCTATCCTAGGGTTTCCCACAACAGTCACCATTATCGGCCAAGTATCCAGTAGAACACCAAGCCCCTCCCTATCATCGGTTTCATCATCTCAGACGATCACGAAGATGTTCACTCCTTCCGCTAGCGCTTCCAGTCTTCCATCGAACGCTCCTACTTCACCCACGAACGACGACAGCAGCAAGATACCGAGGTTACGTTTAGGCTTAGGTCTTGGTCTTGGTCTTGGGGTTCCTTTGGTGGTTGCGCTTATCGCTCTTGTCGTCATATATCTTCGTCGTTCTCGTTCTTCAAGAGCAGAGCTTGACTCAGCTAGGGCCAAGGCAAACAGCATATGGGCCCATCGGACACCAGAAGCTCCGGTCGAGCTTAGTGTAATGGAGCAAATGTATGAAGTATCTGACAATCCTGCACCGCAGCCACATGAGCTTCCCCAGGTCAGATCGTCAATGCTGATAAAATGAAATCGCATTTTAGATATATTTGCAGATAACTATCGCAAAATGCTTCTCTGCGTGTTCGTCTCATATCAAAGACAGCGAGAGCTTCCGGATATAGGCTTTGTTGTAGGAATTAAACCTGCATCATTACTACTGCAGTCGTCACTCTTGAATTTTATGTTTCTCTCGATTCAGTCACAGCGCCTTATGTTCTGCGGTCGTGCACATTCGAACCTCAAATTTGAATGAGAGTATTACTTTCACGTGTGGTGAGACCACATGCAAGAGCTCTCGCTGAAATGTTAAGCAAAGCTACGCTTTCAGCGACGCGTTAAAAACCCTGGTATCTCACTGTAATGTAATCATCAATTCTCATTATGTCGGTGTATTTCTCTGCCAAGAGCAGGGTTATGACGGAAGCGTAGTGACTGGAGGTCTGTGCTCTCCTGATCAGAGAATAAGAGTCGTTAATGTTCATCCGCACGAACACGAAATACGCGCTGCGCCAGAGGAAACATTATGCATTACAGATCCGGCAGTATTTACTAGTAGTTTTTTAACATTGCATCGTATGCTTCTAGGTCATCCACAGTCATCTTCAGCATCCAACCGAAGCCCTTGGCTATATCCACCATCGCTATTCTAGACTGCGGCAGCGTCGGAAAGTACGCCTAGAA
Organism: Paracamarosporium sp. OC-R06-R3; assembly: GCA_019828545.1. Lineage (NCBI taxonomy): Eukaryota > Fungi > Ascomycota > Dothideomycetes > Pleosporales > Didymosphaeriaceae > Paracamarosporium > Paracamarosporium sp. OC-R06-R3. The sequence continues at coordinate 47,927 of JACVRA010000202.1, read as the reverse complement.
CGAATGCGGGGCTCCAGCGTAGGCTTTGAGCTTGACTGGAACGCGGGCGTCGTCCAGAGTGTAGCTATACACAATTCCATCGTCCCGAATCAGATCCATACCAGCGACCATGACGAACGCCGGCGGCATATCCTCAACTTTAAAGGGAGTAGCTAAAGGATTGAATAATGGAGATCCAAAATCTGGGTCGCAGAAGTCGAACAGCACCTCAGCCTCCGAGGGGTTGATTAGTGGTGCATCCGCATTCTGCGTCCATGAGGTCCATAGGTGCTTGTACTTGGCAGAAATCGTATGCGGGCGGCTTTGGACAGGTACGCCCACCCAGTGGCCAGTCAAAAGACGCTCGAGGCATTCTTCGATTGCCTTACGAGCCAGCACCGGGCTAAAGTTACCGCCTGTCGATACCCCGCCAACAATGAAGCCTTTGTACGGGTTGGCCTTCAGTTTCGGAGCGTTATGAGCGGCCCACTTCAGAGAATCCCAGACATCGTGCGGGGCTGTAGGGAAAGGTTCTTCAGGTGCAAGGCGATATGTTGGACAGACGACCACGGCATCAAAGAGTCGCGCGAGACCACGTGCATAGGCGGTCATACTCTCCGGCACGCCGGCCATGAAACCACCGCCATGATAAAGGACTATTAGCGGGCCGGGCGGTTTCTTTGCCTTAGCCGAAGGTCTCGTGACTATCGTATGGGAAAGCCATTCATCTCGAACCTATATCTAAATAGTCGTCTCCTCCAATGTGTCCTCGACAGGTCCCAGACGTTTTAACAGATTCTGCGCAGATAGGACCGTCCTATTACGAGTACCCGCGACGTCATTGAAGTCGCCGAATGTCGGTCGCTTCCCGGGTGAGTTCTGATGCATCCACTATATCTGATTAACAACGATTCGGAATGGAGTAGCTATGGTGACACAATATACCTGCTAAAACTCCGGACTGACTTCACTCAGGGCCTGGTTTTCTGTCAGCGACATTCGTGGCAGACCACTATGTATGGGGGAGGTCATGACGCTAACAGCGTGATGGGCCGCCAGCACGACAGGTACAAGGTATCGAAACACTTGAGTCGCTCTGTCTGATGAATGCTATGCGACAGAGATCAATAGGTTTTGAATTTTCTTCGGGTAGACCGGAACTTAGAGGGGAAACACGATGTTCTCCGTGCCTCCAGGCTGCAGATTTTATATTAAACCCTGCTCGCTCGTCCTTGCAGAAGCCCCTGTAATGCTTATCTGTGATCGTCTAACATTGCGATAGCTTACTCTAAACTGGGAACAGGAGGAGTTATAATGTTTAAGATAAGGTAAAACCCTACAGAGTAGAATTGGATCTGGCAGATGTTCTTGTTCAAGCGGCAAGTTCTAATGACTGTATCCTTTCACATGTGGCCAGTCCGCATGGATGTGAGAATTCACTCAATAGATAGAATGCAAGGTCCGGATAAATTCGAGGGATACAGACGTACAATTGGATCAAATTGACCTTTTTGAAGCCTTGTCAGTTCGATATCGCCGGTTAGGCCTAGCTTCATGACCAGCCCTACCAAAGTAGATATGAATTTCAGGATGCGAAACCAAGAATTGATCATTACCTCTCGTCTCATACAATTGTAGTCTGTATCTAGTTTAAGAAGATCGTTCAAAACATGAAACTTTGCAGGTACGTCATCCATACCATGAATAGGTTGCGACTACGGCTTATGTTGACAACTCATATACGAGGAATTTACGAGTTGAGTGGGCGTTGTAGTTTTAGAATAAGGTCGCGCAGCCTACCAGTAGGAAAGTCGTATAGGCTTGAATTTCAGGCGATTAAGTTTCAAATGGCATGGATCACAGTCGTACGTCTCGTTAGCTCGGCGACAAAACGTAGGCTGGAGCTACAATCGAGGCTCTGCCCCGTTATTGTATCGACTGCTACGGGCAGACACACTGGGTCAACTGTTCATGTGTGGAACTTGATCTAGATTAGCTGGGCACACAAAGTTGCAACCCTCACATTAGAAAGGACATCTCAGAATCACGAAAGCCAAGACGAAAACACATAATGAGGTAGTAAAAGCTTTTCATTCAGCTTATCTGGACCAATGCCAGAATCGTTATGCTACAAATAGTACAACTAGGTATCCACAAAGAATCGAATTTCCACACAAAACATTCACAAGCCCCAAACCATTCCATCATGCATTGCCGCACGCTTAGAAAACCATTTACATGAACTGGCGAGCGTGGCGGCGAGCCTTGGCCTTGGCGGCAGACGCAGACTGCTCCTCCAACCAGGCAATGAAGGAAGAAACGGTGTAGGTCTTGGCCGAGCCGTTGCCGGAGTCAGAGCCAGCAGTGGCAGTGGCAGAGGGAGCGACGTCAGCGACGGTGGGGGTAGCGCTGGCGACAGGGACGGTGGAGGAGGCAGGGGCAGAGGCAGAGGCAGCAGGAGCAGAGGCAGCAGGGGCGGAAGAGACCGGGGTGGTGGGGGTGGTGCTGTTACCAGAGCCGGAGCCGGAGCCGCTGCCAGAACCAGAGCCGTACAGGGCAGGGCCGGGGACAGTGTAGCCGCTGTTGTCAGCACCATAGGGGCTGTAGAGGATACCGGCATCCGTGGGGGTGTAGAGGGCAGTACCAAGGGTGCCCTCAGGGGCGTCGGATCCTCCGCCAGTGATCTCAATGTTCAAGCAGAAGGGGTAGTTCTGGGCACCGTTCTCGGAGCCAGCACCGTGGAGAGCGATGGTCTCGTGGCGGAAGACGTAGTTACCGGCCGCGAGGGTAGAGGGGACAGTGACGCTCCAGGTGTTGTTGTTGGCAATCATCTTGTTGGAGGCCCAGTCGTCAGTGTAACCAGCCTCGTCGATCTTGACCCACTTAAGAGCCTCCTTGTCGGCATCGGCGCAGTCGGCATCGCACTTGGCGACGTAGGTGATCATGGGACCGACGTGGGATTCGGGCCAGGCAGACCACTGGAAGTCGATGGATCCACCAGCCTTGACGGAGGCAGAGGAAGTGGCAGCCTTGGCGTTCTTGTGGCAGATGATGTCGGCGGTGGTGTAAGCGTCGGGGGCGACGAAGCCGTTGTCGAGATCCTCGGCGTACCATCCAGGGGTCTCAGGCGGGGTCTGGCCGTTCTGGATCATGTAGTAGTACTGGAGGTCGAAACCCTTGGTGTAGGTGCCATCGGCGACAATGCCAGTGACAGTGCCGTGGGCGGCAGTGGTGGCTGCAAGAGCAGCGAGAGCAAGAAGGACGGAAGACATCTTGTTTGATAGGTTATAGACTGGTGAGGTCGAAAGTAAGATGGACTTGTCCTGAAGTGAATGTGTTGTGGTGGAAAGAATGTCTTGCCTGCTTCACACGGTGAAGATGACTGAAAGAATGAATGTGATGAAAGAACGAGAGGACTGGCGTAGAACCAAAGACTGAAGCCTGCGATGAGGATGCTCTTCCACCGAAGGCCGGGCTGCTCTATTTATCTGGTGACCGCGCACCTTCGCCTGAGAAAGCGCCCATGACGCTAACCCTTGCATTTCGTGGCCCATGCGAGACGTGCGGGAACGGGCGAAGAGCCCCATTGCCACGCACGTCTGCTAAGTTTCACGGGAAGCGATATGAGAAGGGGTCGAGGTGTTCCGTGATCTGTGGGTCCACGCGTTTACAAAGCCAAGTAAACCTCCCAGGGTAGGATGGATGGTGCCTGGTTGGCGGATGCAGCGTTATGCAAGTCCCGATACAGCCGAGTGGCATGAGCATGAAACATGATACCGGCGCCCTATCAAATTTACGCCACGACCATGGCATCTGCCAAGCTATTGTTATGTTTCTAACAGAGTAAACGAGAGCCTTAGCCTCGCAAGTGGCGTCCGTCAATGATGTGGGGGCAACCCATGGCTTCATCGTGCTCGGATTGAACTGCGACACAGAACAACAATCAATGCCTCGGCATGACCAGCTGATGTTACAAGTATGGAATATGTAATGGATTTAGGTGCTGAGCAATGGGTTACTCCTAAAGCTATCTTTCGATCGCACCAGGTATCATAGAAAGCTCATTGAATCTACTTGCTCCCTCTGTGATGCTCCCAAGACATCTCGACAACGAAGACCGTCATCGAAAATTGCGTGTTCCTCAACGCTAATCTTGAAACGTGCCCATTAGCGTTCCTTATTGGCGCGAAATTCATCGCATGGGCTTTGAAACACCTCCGTGCCGTAGAAGCGAGCCCAAACCCAAGGGGACCCACTCTAGCCGCTCGCTTCGAAATCTCACCGCCGCGCCGGTGCCTACGGGAAAAGAAATGTGTGAACACTCCGTCAATGCGCCGTCAGTGCGAAACGATACCATACCGATTCAAGAAGCGGGGATTTCCCCATGCGCCATAGTCTGAAAATTAGTCTCACTCTGGTTCGTTCGAGACGATTCCTGACAATGCGTGCTAGGACGAAGTAGGTGCCTACCGCGGCAATAAGATCGTGTGAGCCGGGCCCCTTCAACGTTGGCGACTCTTGTGTAATTTACGACGCCCGGCAGCGCGTCTGGCGAAGGGAGATGATGCCTGCCTGTCCCCATCTCTGCGTAAATGACAACTGGGGCCGCCAATAGACTGCGCGATCGCAACAAGTGGAGAGCGATCATGGTTGCTTGATCGTTGAAAACGGATTCGAGAGTCAGCAGGCGACTTTTCACTCAAGCCACGCCTGCAAAGCGCCCAGTACGAGCGCCGCCAAAGTTACGATCCAGCCTGCAACGCCGAAGGCTCCTTGCACGTCGTCTTTCTTGACGGTCCAAAGTATCGCGAAGACCGCACTTCCCATGCCGAAGCAAGCCATTATAACCGCCCACACCTTCTGCGCCAGGAATCCCTCCACGAGATTGATGCCCCACCCCATGCCGAATTCCAATCTCTCACGGCGCTTGGGGGCGCGTAGATATGTGATCAACTCGCCGTCGTAGTCCTCGGGGTGTTTGAACAAATGGAGGAGATAATGAGAACCGACCGGGGGGATCAAATCGACCGCTTCGAACGTGTACGGATGCTGCGACGGTGACTTGTCGTTCGCGGAGGAAGACGTAGGCGGCATCGAAGGCACGGCGCGTATATCTGCAAAGCGGTTACGATGGACTTCGAATTGGACAAACTCGATTGTCGTGAGTCCTCTTAACCTGGTCCACTTCAACCACCGTCGATTCAGCTGCTCGTAGTGCTCCCGTAGCACCATCGCAAGGTCTTTGTCGCTTCTGATCCTCTGCATGTTGACATCAAGGTGAACGATCTTCGGTGTAAACCTTCCCTCATTTGCACATGTCAACAACCATGAATCTTCTACAGGACGACCTATTGACACACTAAAGGGACCGCCCTTCGCTCGCGTAGGACTATATTTCGAAGCATTGCTGCTCTTGCCCCAGCCTGAAGGGCCACCGTACGTCGAGGAAGGTGTCGCCAGCGTAGACGCCCTGCTCATATTATCGAAGACAGAGGACAACGATGTCGACGTGCTAGATCGACTATGAGGACTGGTGGGAGTGTGTGCCCGGGGGCGGTTGAGATATCCTTCTAGAAACCGCGCAGCGCCCGGTCGACGTTCGATAAAGTCATCGTAGAGGGACTCACCACAGGACTACTTGAGTCAGAGGAATGTAAATCAGCAACTAACGGAAGGAAGTACTCACGCAGGTCCAGCGTACTCGGACATGGTTGGCTGGCACTGGAGGTTCGCTCCCATAAGTATTGCGCAGATGCTGCAGGCCGTCGACCAGTTTGTCTAGGACGGCACCCAATGCGAGTCCCCAGAACATTGTAAATCGATTACCTGATGTCGAAGGAGCAGACCGTATCTCGAGACCCGGTGGAAGCGCGAATTTTCCGACCTCACTATCATCGACTGGTTCCTCAACCCTCGGTATTGATCTTTTCGTTTGATTCTGATTGACATCGAGATCGTCTGCAATTGTACCAAACGCTATCTCAAGAGCTTCCCTGATTTCATCAGCATCCGCGGGATCCACCTCAGACCAGACAGGCGACACTTCAGCGCTCACGGCCCCAGGTGCGTGGTTGGTGGATGGGGATATTGAACTTGCTTTATTGGTGCGAGGCGAGCGTTTTCGTGTCGTGGTGGGTGATGTGTTGGCGGATTTATGAGGAGGTAAGTTTGTCTCAAGACGAAGGCCAGTTCTTGGCTTAGCTGCTGGGACGGAGTCTGGAGCCGAGTTTTGGCGTCGAGCCTTTCTGTTTGCTAATTCTTGTTTATCCAAAAGCGTGCGCCGTTCGTGGATATTCTGCTTCTTTTGAGGGCCCTTGCTGGACGGTTCGTTGGAAGAGGCAGGATTTGCGCGAGGCTCATGGGTCGATGGTAGTGCTGCTGCTGCATTCCGAAGACGCTCCGAGACAATCGATTCAGAGATCGAACCCTGGGGTGAACGACCTATGAAAGACTTGCGAGCACCAGCACGATTGAGGTCTGCCCGTGCCGTCTTGCCTTTTGTTCGCACGCGGCTGCTTTTTTCGACACGCCTTACTGGCCCAACAACTGATAGACCTCGTGTTGGGGTCTTCACGATGCTCAGTACAGAGCCGGATCTGCTGGGCAGAACGGAACTGTATGTTGACATCGGTTCAACATCCGTGTGGTCTTCCATTCGATCTGTGACTGAGCGAACTTCGGGTAGCAATGTTTCCGCATCGCTAAAGTTATCCTCTGGTATGGAGAACCTTGTTCCTGCCTCGCCAGAAGTTTGGTTGAGCCACTGTGGGATTGAGGAGAATGCAGTGGCCGTCGTCGGTAGCACAGGTCTCTCCACGCCAGGCTCCCCAGACGAGCCGATTTCGAAAACTTCGCTGGGTGCATTTGTATTACTTCCAGTGTCCAATTCGACTGGCGGTGCAGCAGTGTCGAGCTCAGAGAGGGTCGGCAACTGGTCCGTAGGATTGCTACCCAAATGAACTTCAGCGACCTCGTTTGTATCTGCGTTGGAACCTTTCAATAATCTGACAACAAATCCCTTTCCGCTCTTCTTAATTCGCGCCTTGATGTCAGCCAGTTTTCGCGACTGTGTCGAGGCAGTGGAATCACTCCTCGAAAAGGTAATCTTCCAGTCCGGCACAACTTTCTCCAGGAAGTCGGAAGGTATAGCATCCAGCTCCGACCATCCCTGCCGTTCTTCTTGTGGTGTCGATGGAGGGCTTGTCTTCTGTGTATGGTATAATTGCGACACGTCGTAGCCTAAGCTTGGCGCTTCCTGTAGGTTTGCGACAAGCTTTTTCGAGAGTGACGGCTTTGGCGGGCTTCCATCGCCACTCTTCTGGTGTTGAGGGTCAACGTTGACTACCAGCTGAAACTGGCCTGGTTTGTCCTTCTCCTCTTGTAGCGTAAGGGTAAACGGAACAGATTGTGTCTTCTCGTATTGAGGGAGAGGTGTGCCCCGGCCGTCTTCGTGCAATTGCAAGTTTGCGATATCTTTGCGCATCGAACGAGTCGCGGTATGTGATCGCGGAACCGGTGTGGCTATGGAGGAAGCCTAGCAAAGTCGTCAGTTTGCTTGCCGTGCAAGTAACCCCATTCCCAACCTGTCAATTGCTGGAGCCTAGTTCAATAGAGGGCCAGCTTACCATGACACCTGTCGTTGGCGATTTCGCGCGATGCAGAGATGCCTGAACAGCACAGGTCCGAACGAGTCGAGGGCGGCCATGTTGGTCTTTTACGAATAGGCTGCAGTCAGCTGCATGTAGTGATGTGCAGGGCAGTGATCAAGGCGTCCTCGCTGCACTGCCACAGAATCCCGCACAGCGGGGTGGACGTGGCTCCGTGTAGCGAACGATGATTGGCACGCCGCTCTGGCGCTGAACCCCATCTGAACTCTTGGTGGCAGGCTCGCTTGAGCGAACCTGTCCCCTTGCATACATGATCAGCGAGAATGATCTTCGCTTAGCATGCTACCATTGTGGTCGCGCCTTGCGATGAGGCTGCGCACAGCTTCACGTGACTCAAGGGAGCTCGTTGGAAGACCGCGGAAAGAAGCCCTTAAGTCGGTGTGTAGATTGATGTTCGTATGCGAAAACCAACAGGAGTAGGTCCTTCCAATGGGCCTAAACGTCTGCCTCTTGTGGGACGTCGTGTCCGCCACAACTGGACTTAAGGCTCTTTGCTTGGGTTTGCGATACCATCTCGAGAATTCCGCAGTCGCTGTACCCAAAAAAGTTATCTAGGAGGGACGATACCTGAAATCGATCGACGTGCAAAGGTAGAAAGATAGTGAGGAATCATAAAGAAGTCGAATTAAGGTTGTGGCACACGTAGTCGGTAGGAAGTCGCGGTACCATGGCTCCTTCCCTCGCTTGCCTCTCATCCTTCCTAAACACCAAGAGCAATCTCGTGCATCAACGACAAACCGAGGTCCAACATCATCGCCTACTCTGTCTATTGACCCCGTACTTATTCTCTACCACGTCATGGTCTGTCTGCTAACTCGCGCCCAGCATGGTGCAGTGTAGAATTTCCACCTATCCACGCTACGAATTCCCCTCGGCTCGGTGTAATTGCTCCATTACCCAAGCCGGCAAATATCGTCTGTACCTACTTTAGCACCACCTCCGCGTATAGTCCCCGCAATATCGACCAGTTTCTCCGATGCCCGCACTCTGCCCCGCGTGACACCGTGCCTCGCAGGCGAATCCGGGGAATTCTTGCGCGCAACCCGAAATCTTGTACCGAAATCTTGGAATATCTCCACGCGCGTGTTGAGGCTCTCGAGCGCATATATGAAGTGATCGCCCTCGCAGTCATGAACCACATCCCAACAGTCAATCAGCCATTGAACAGGGCACGATGAAGCTTACGAGCATCTTTTCGGTTCTAGGCTTAGCCTCCATAGCAGTGGCCAAACCAACGGCTCCGCCGACTACTTTCTCCCGCCGTGTCGTTTTCACACCGCCGTCAAATTACACAGACCCGCGGGTCCTCTACGCTCGTACTGCACAATTGCCCAACGGCGATCTCCTCGCAACATGGGAGAACTACAGCCCTGAGCCCCCAAAGGTGTACTTCCCCATTTACAAGTCTACCGACCAAGGCTACACCTGGAAAGAACTCTCGAGAGTGCAAGATACGCAGAATGGTTGGGGTCTGCGCTACCAACCTTTCCTTTACGTCCTGCCTGAAGCATTGGGTGGATACCCTGCAGGCACCGTTCTCCTGTCCGGATCTTCCATCCCTACGGACCTGTCCAAGACCCAGATCGAACTGTATGCTTCCAAAGACAGCGGTAAGACGTGGAAATTTGTATCGCACATCGCATCCGGTGGTGTTGCGCTGCCAAACAACGGCGAGACACCAGTTTGGGAGCCCTTCCTCATGAAGCACAAGAACACGCTCATCTGCTACTACTCCGACCAACGCGCCAACACAACGCACGGCCAGAAGATGGTGCACCAGACAACCACTGACCTGAAGACATGGGGTCCCGTCATCGACGATGTGGTATATCCTACCTACACCGACCGCCCCGGCATGCCTACCGTGGCTCAACTTCCCAACGGCCAGTTCATTATGACTTACGAGTACGGCGGTGGTCCCGGCTTCTCTAGCTACTCCTTCCCCGTCTACTTCAAGATTGTGTCCGACCCAGAAAAGTTCGGCGCCGCGACCGGCCAGGTGCTGAAGGCTACCGATGGAACGATTCCTACCGGATCTCCCTACGTTGTCTGGAGCTCCGTTGGCGGCAAGAATGGAACGATTATCGCGTCGGGACACTCGAACACTGAGATCTTTGTCAACACGCAGCTTGGACAGGGCGCATGGAAGAAGGTTGCCAGTCCGGAGGCATCACATTATACGAGGCATTTGAGGGTCCTGAGGGATCCAACGAAGTTGTTGATCATGGGTGGTGGACAGCTGCCACCGAGCACGACAAATAAGGTCCAGCTTAGCGTTATGGATATCAGCAAGCTGTAGATAGATAGAGAGCGAGCGCATTGCAATAATAGAGTCAATTACGTGGCACAATGTTCGTTACGATGGTGCATTTAAAACTACAATAATGGCATAGTACTTTCTGGCGATCGGACGATTTCTAGGAAGAAATTCCAGACGGACAAAAGAGTGGGCATCTGACGAATGCGTTCTAATGTGAGGTGATCCGTATCTACACATCAGGTGTTTTCTGCTTGCATGCAGGATCTATGCTTCTTGAACAGGCTATCTAAACTAAAATACTACATATCTCTAAGTTTCTGTTCACTTTGCTTGCAACAGGTATATTTCTATGCGGCGCACTGGACTATATCACGCACACGGTATGTCTGCGCCTCTCTTACTTCAAACAAAACACCGTTGCATCACAATAAGGCATTATACAGGCGGATATTACCTCTGTGAGCCGTTTGTGCCGGGTAGAGAAAAATGTACCTAAAGCTGATCTTTTCATTACGGGAAAGTGTGTCTCATTCTCAGGCTACAACTCAACGGAAGTAGACCTTCAATGCAATTCCAAACGATAACATGGCGACCAAGGACAGTCCAATACAACGCAGCCAGCCACGGTTCGACCTTTTCCTACCACCATGTAGATCCGCTTCATTGCCTTCCGTCATAGTATCCGTATCGTCTTCATCAAACTCAATTACCTGGCTTGGAGGTATTTCCATAAAATAATCGTATTTATCGACCCACTTGAGGAGCTTCTTCTGTCGCTTCTTGCACGTGACTCCAAGGCCCAGAAATAACCGTTGAGTATCCTTCCACTCGTATTCCAAGGTGATCTGCCTAATATGCGAGAGCGCAATAACCACAACATCATCTTCGCTCATGGTGTAGTCCGGAAAGAAACGCGCGAGATATTTTCGCTCGTCAAAGGTTACCAGTCCCAGCAATGCGAACACCCTATCCCGTGGGTCTTTACATTGCGAGCCGGAATAAAGAATAAGAAGTTCATGGAGTGGTAGTTGCATATGGGGATGTCGATCAGGATGCCGTCCGAGTACTAGTGGCCACGCCATCCATGAGCCAGTCTCGTGCTGACGATGATCGAACTCTGATTGGAGGTAATCGGCTGTCCCTACATGACGTCCCAACATATCCTTGAAGTCGTCCCAGTTCATACGGCTATTTCCGCAGTACAGGTATACATCCCGGCCCAGTAAGAACTCCTGGACGACCCAAAAGCGACCCCAATATGGACGATTGGCTAGCTCTTGAATGGAATCATCCCAATCGAAGGGATCAACCTCGAAGGTTCGGATTGGAGTTTCTAGATATTGATATTGATCTGCCACAGGAGGAAGACCCAGCCATACCGATACAGTCAGAGCGTCGCGATATATTGTATCCATGACGCGTACCTGAGCATTGCGCTCTCTGTCATTGGATTGGTTGATGCAGATGGCATCCACCCAAAGGTGCGTCCATTGTAGGTGCCTCTCCTGTGCGAGATAATATAAACAAGACCACAGGTTGAGTCTGACGGGAAATGGCTGCCCATTTATATAGATACGCTCCGTAGGTTTGCCGTCACCCCAAGTATATGACACCGCTGTATATGGAGGTGCGCTCGCTCGGGAGTAGGATGCCATCGTAAAAGAAAGCAGGTTTTGTCGAATTAGTATCGGCCTTAGCAGGCGTAATTCGTTTTTTCGCAGCTCAGGCTGATAGAGATCCATGTTGAAGTCTATCGTTCAAAACTGAGTGGGTTCTTCCCTGGAAACCATCCGCAACAAACGTCGAGGAAATCAATACTTTAAGTAGCAATCGCGATTTGTTTACCAGGCCGGGCGCGTAGGACGCGTTCAATATATGTGTATTGTCGGAAGGCAATATCGAAGCTACGATATTGATGCGGGGTTAATGCAGCATATTCTGTATGCAATTCTTGTGTCGGTCACTATTCATGCGATACAGAAGATGCTGTCAGCGTCTGAACGCGTGATGATATCATTGAAAAGCGACCAACAAGAAGATCGACCCGCTTCAAGGGGAGGCAATTCCAGGCGTACTTGAGATGTTGGCGCGTCTGTCAGGTTCAGCCTTGCAGTGCACCTGGTACGTGGCAGAACGGACCGGTAAACGTTGGGCGCCGTCATTGGCTGACTGCTTGCAAGAGAGCATGACGCTTCAGCCCCGAACACCTACAATCGCGAAAACTGGGCTGCGCCTTCCCGACACTCATTAACCCACTCTACATAACCCAAACATTTCCAAAAATTCTTGGCTGACTGACTGACTTGTTCGAACCGGTCCCGACCCGCGTTGTTCTCGAATGTCGATAGGCCACCGAGATTACCATCAGACTACGTGTTGAAGCCTCAGCCTTACTCCATGGAAGCGCTTACCGCGGTCGGCCTCGCCGCAAATGTCCTTCAATTCGTTCATTTCGCCTGCGAATTGTTCTCTTTGAGCTCAGAGATCAGAAAAAATGCAGGTGGGGATTCCATCAGCCATCAGGACCTTGAGGTTATAGCAAAGGATCTTCAAACGCACAGTGGAGCTTTGGCAATCCAGTGCGAATCTCACACTGTGAGACAACTTGCGAACGAAGCGCATTCAGTAGCTAAAGAGCTACTCTACGCACTCGATGAAATTCGAAAGAAGGGCAGCAAAAGCGGGATGAACAAGCACAGCAAATGGAGATCTTTCAGACAAGCTCTCGCGACGATCTTGAAGAAGGGTCAAGTTGATAATCTTATAAAACGCCTTGCATTATTACGAGGCCAACTGGAATTCAAATTTATCATCGAGACCAGGTAAGTTTGGTAGCTCTATTGCCGAGCATTGTTCGCAGTGTGATGTAGGCTTTCATAGTGCTGATATAGTCAAGGGAGGCTCAAACAGACATAATTGACACTTTAGCGAGCCTTTCCAGCGACATGCAATCTAAGCTGTCCCGTCAGCTAGTGGAGACGTCGAAAATCCTAGATACAATTCATGGTCGCTTCAACACGACCCACACTCAGACCTCAGCCTCCCGGGCTGGGCTAGGCGATATGTTCACAAGTTTTTTCCTAGATTTTGAGAAATCGATCAAACCTTACTTGCTTCTACATAGTTTAACATTTCCAACCATGACGATTAGACACGACGCAATCACTGAAGCTCATGCGCGTACCTACGAATGGATATTCAGGACCCAAAGTCTAGCAGCCAAAGACCCGCGTTCCCGTATCAGGTTTTCACAATGGTTACAGCATGGAGAGGGCGTTTACTGGATTACTGGCAAGCCAGGTACGTTTTGATACGATGTCTCATCGTTGAGACGAAACTTTGACTATCTATCTAGGCGCCGGAAAATCGACACTCATGAAGTTTCTGGAATCCCATCGGACAACTTCCGAACTACTTCACGAATGGGCAGAGCCGCTACAGCTCGTTATGGCAAGCTTCTACTTCTGGGCCGCGGGTGCTTACATGCAGAAATCATTGCAAGGCCTGTTACAGTCCCTGCTTCACAAGATCTTGAGCAATTGCCCCGAACTTATTCAGGTTGTTTGTCCGAAAAGATGGGCCTCGAACTTTGGCTTACCAGGTACCTCCTGGACGCTTCAAGAATTGGAAAATGCCTTCATGCTACTGAAGGCTCAGAGGACCCTTTCGACGAAATTTTACTTCCACTTAGATGGACTAGATGAGTACGATGGTGATTACTACAAGGTGGTCAGCATTATTGAGAGCTTGGCTCAATCGCCCGCTTTCAAGATATGTGTTTCGAGCAGACCGTGGAACGAATTTCGAGACACGATAGGACAGTCAAATAATGGCTGTCTCCAACTACATCGCCTCACTAAAGAGGACATTGAACTATTCGCTCGAGAGTCTGTGTTGAGTCACCGAAGGGAGCTACTCAAGAGCGCGAAGCAAAAGCAATATGACGAGATCATACACGAGATCGCAAAAAGAGCACAAGGTGTCTTCCTTTGGGTTCGCTTAGTCGTGCGCTCATTACGCGATGGTCTTGTTAACGGAGATCAAATCAGCCTCTTGAAAAATCGACTAGAGGAATTACCAACAGACCTTGAAGAGTTTTTTGAACTTATTTTAAACTCAGTAAAACGGATATACCGCGAGCGGATGGCACGAACCTTCTTGACCGCACTTGCATCTCCCGAACCTTTGGAACTTATTCACTATTCTTTACTGGATGAGGATGATCCTTATTTTGGATGGGGGAATCTCAAGCCTATTCGGTCCGAAGATATCATCGAGAGAGTTGACGACACGCTTCGGAGACTCAATGGCCGTTACAAAGGCCTACTTGAACCAGCTACGATCTCAGGTGATCCAGGTGTTACAGTTGATTTTCTTCACCGCACTTTCAGAGACTTTTTGGGTACAGGCAGAATCAAGAACTTCCTTCAATCACAGGCACCTCAAAATTTCGATCCTCAGCAGGCTGCAATCGGTGCTTATCTAGGCAAAGCTAAATTATTCAACGCAGTTCTAGAGCCGGGACATTTCAAAAAGGTTATAGGATTTGCCCGATTGGTGGTATCTCAATCGAAGAACTCGTATTTAGAATACGAACTTTTTGATCATATCGAAACCGTCTTTGAACGTAAAGAGTTGGGCTTTTCACATACGGCACGATATCCAATGTTTATGCTAAGGACAGCGGTACATTACGGGATAGATGATTATCTCAACCATCGAATTTGTTCGTCGCAGCTCCCAATGGATCTGGATTGGGTATTGATACACTTGTCCTGCTACCCACTTTCTCGAAAATCAATCTTCCACGAAATATTCCGGCAGGGATACAACATATCCGAATCGTGTGATTGCAGCTGCTCCAGGGGCATTCGAAACACATTCAACGTGGGCCTCATTAAGTCTTTGTTGACAAAAGGAGCGAACCCTAACGCTGAAGTTGACGGTACTCAATTGTGGTTACAATTCCAGGACATTTTGAGCTTGGGACATAGCATGTCTGAAAGATCATACATTGACTTCTGGAACATCCTAAAACTCATGGTGCTGCACGGCGCTAAAGTCGACAGCCAGCCCCCACTTTGGTCATGTGTGACGTTTTACACAAAGGACTTGACTCATGAATCACTGAGGCAGCTGCTGGAAGGTTTGTTGTTCCTTTTGGATCACGGGCTGGACCCCAATACAGATATCTGGATCGATCTACTGTATTATTTGTACGGACAGCGATTGAAACCAGAGCTACAAGAAATACTACGGAACCTCGTTTCATCCTTCCTCCGTCATGGCGCTAATGTTACACGGCTGTGGACTATTTTTTACAATAAGGTACCTGGGTCAGGTCTTGAAACCTGGTTCCAACGGGTCCTCCGCGATATAGCCTGGGACAATACTCGTGTCTGTGGAATGGAAGTGGGCGCTCTGTTCGAAGTGTTTCTTCAGCATGGGCTTGATCCGGATCACCTTGTTGATAACATGACCGTGTGGGAGCGCTTACTACGCGCTTTCAGAAGGGTTGACCCCAATCAAGATCATGTAAATTTACTGATGGTGTTATTGCAATACGGCGCAGATCCACACTCCAAAAGATTGCACCACATTCTTGGATGGAGGGGCAGCGAGTGCCATATAGCCGAGCCTCTGGCCTCTGAACTCAAAACCATCGTGCGTCGTGAGATAGAGGGTCTGGAGAGACGTGATCAAGCACCGCTCAAGCACCGTAGGATGACTTTCAGATCCAATGATCGAGATTTTCGCCATGGCACTGAAGCTAAGGCATTCAACAATAGATCTAAGCGATCTTTAGAAGACTTACGAAACAACTCATTCGACGAAGAAGACCAAAGGTCTTTCAAGAAAAGGAGGTGACTAGAAATAGAAGATTCATCTAACTTTCATCGTATTGGTCAGGAAAGAGCACTTTCGCTGGCAAAGATCGACCTCATCGTTCATCTTCCGAAGTACTTCCTTTCAAAGTAACGCGCAACAGCATAACTCACAAACGCGAAAGCAAACCCCAGTTCAAAGCCAACATCACCTCCATATGGCGCCTCTCCCGCGTGTAGTGCAATCGGTCCCACGAACCATACCTGACTCATTCCCGTAACCATACCTGCAACCCCGCAGCAGAAAGCGAAAATGGCAGCGATACTCGGAGGAAGCTTGGAAGGTTGGTCGTAGAGAGAGGGATCGTAAGCAGACATACTGCGACGGTAGATGAGGTGTTCCGAGAATGCCACGCCTTCGTAGATAGCGAGCCAATAGCCTGATTAGTGTCAGTACGTTTGACAGCAAGAAACGGGAGATTAGAGGAAGATAAGGGAGACTTACCGATGAAGTTCATGAAGTTTTCAAGCACCTCTTCAAAATGCGAGTATCCAGGTATCGCAATCGCAATATATACACCCGTCGCAATAGTCGTCCAAATAAATCTCGGAATACGCTGCGTCCAATGCCCAAGGACTTGCATGGTCAACGCGACCGAGTAGATGTTAGGGCAGTTATTCGCAATGATCGACAGTGCCAGAACCACCAAGCAGAACTTGCCGAAGCCACCCAGGGGCGGGAAAAGAACAGCCGCGAGTAGTCCACCCGTTCCAGAAGCGTTGTAACCATCCATGTAGCGGTTGTTTCCGTCGTTGATAGTCGTAGCCGTCATGATCGCAATGCCAAGGAACTCAGTAAACAACAACGGGATCATGAGGCCCAGCCAGACCGAGCCGAAAACCTTTTTCCTCGACTGATTGACCGGCTGATAAACGGTATAATCCGCTGCATAGCTCGTCCATCCCGTCGCGAACCCATACACCACGCTTCCAAAACTGAGCACACTGCCCAGCTCCGACGTCCCCGTACCCATCGGCAAGTTTACGAAGTCACCCGAATGCGCGAACTCTCCGAGAACAATGAGGAAAACGATAAAAGTCGGAATCCAGCTCCAGAATTCGTACGCGTGCACGACCTTGTACCCAAAGAACGTGACCAGCAGCGTTCCAACTGCAATGACCACAATTCCAGCCCAGCCTGGTACGTCGTTGTTCACAGCATGAATCAACTGTGCACCCACAATACTGTTGACGGAACTCCACCCGATACACGCAAGGACGTTGAAGAAAGCGATGAGCTTGACGCCGTACCAGCCGAACCAGAATCGCGATAAGACCATCTGGCGCAGACCGAAGCGTGGACCGAAAGTACTGAAATAACAGACGGAAATGACGCCCAAAAGGTTGAAAAAGAAGCACGTAAGGATGGCGTCAACGAAACCGAGGAAGAAGAGCTTTTGCGCGAGAAGACCGATGGCGAAGGAAGAGATGACCATGTTGGCGGAAAGCCACTATTTCTGTTAGTCTTGCATTCTTGTATTTCGAAGCAGACCTGGAGGGCTTGTTGGTAGAGTGGGAATTACCATAGTTCCAACATTTAGCAGTGAATTGTCGTCGCGCTCATCGTCAGGTACGCGTTCGATGCCTCGTTGCTCAACGTGTAGTTTTCCAGCAAGTCGTTGTATTTTGGCATAGGTACCGGTGCCATATTCGAAAGTCTCCCCAGGAACTGCGCCATCATGCGCAGATCCAAACGTCACTGCTTCCTTTTCGATGTCGAAAGGAGAGGAAGACATGGCTGCAAGCGACTGTGTTGCGCGCGCCCGTAAGCGCGAGAAGATTCGAATGGTTGCGTGCTGAGATTGTCGCTATCTTAGCTTCCACTGCAAAAACAGTGAAGGCTGAAGAAGCCCGACGGAGCGACCAAGGTCGAGTAGAGGTGACAAGGTGTGACAGGTATATGTCGTGCGTGAACGACAGGCCCCGCAAACCTACATAAATCCCACCTCGAAATCCCTCCGTGCCGTGGATCTTCAAGACTGGAAGCGATAAAGCTAGCGCAGGAGATAGGCCGTGCGGTGCGTGGAAGTCGTCAATCGTGCCAGTAAAATGGGCCGGGGGATGGCCCCGCCGATATTGCCCGCCGGTCGCCGCGTGGTTAATTCCACGTCCAGACTAGATATCACCACATCTTTGGGTGCGGTTTGCATGGGCTGCAGTGTATCCCTGCTGTCGCATTCATCCCGTGTTTCAAATGTCACCAACCACAGTCCCGGGACCTCTTGGGGTTCACATCTTCCACCTCGGTGCATCCCAGCCTGTTCCCCACCTTCCTTGTCATTCCTTTTTGTACATTGCGTATTTCCGTCACTATTGCGATAAGGGTTTTGCCATTGACCAATGACTGTGGACTGGATGACGGGGACCGGCGGGGCCCGCCGGGGCAGACTATCGTAGCCTCGGCTAGCTGCTCACGAGTAAGAGGCTTGTTCGTATCAAGCCTCCAACGGGTCTCGGCATCGACCGCTCGTACGAGGAAGCTGAACATCGCTGTTGAGAAATCTCAAGAGTTGAGATGATATAGCTGAATCGAAGGGTCAGTGACTGGCCCGACTCATCGCCCCTAGGATCGAAAAACCAAGGTGATGTACGGTATAATCATCAACGAACCAAGTCCAGTTGCTGGACGCAGGGGCATTGCTCGTTAGGGTAGACAGATCTTCAAAACTGGACCAAGGAAAGATATGAGGCTTTGACTGCATCGCTTGCCAGGCGTATGATCTTCTTCTTCCTTACTGCAACTCCAAAGTACGGCCTCCCCGTTCATGATACAGCTCGAACCGAATAATTGTGTTTTTCCTCTCGTCCATTCCTCTAAAGACGATTCTTGTTGCGAGAGGGCGGTCCTACGAGCCCCGAGCTTGTTCGCGGAGCCTACACCAGTAGCCGACCTTTCTTGTGATATGTCCAAGTTGACCGAGATCATAGCTCTCGTGGACTTTTTATGGTTTCCCAGGATCACCTAAAGGCTTACCTTCTCAAGATTGACTGTGAAGAGACTGCTAGAGGATTCGGGCGACCAATCCCCGGCAATGATAAACATTGCATGTCGATATTTATAGAGACGAGCATTCTTCTCCCGTGCTACCAGAGCTATTTACTATTCCTGTAAGAGTCGTTCTCGCGTACGGGATGGGGCCACACAACGTGGCCCAGATATTCGTCACTTTCTATGTTAATTCGTGACACATTTTGAGGCGCATGATATACTTTGGTCTCTTTGAAGATTTTCCATTTTTGTACTACACAACTACGACCCAGTCTACCATACTTCCACTACAACACGTTCACAGCAGCAGCACCAGCAAGCGCAAGCAATGCCGCACCCTCAATCCCGAACCTCGATGCCGCGCCCGTAGCCTCCTCAGGTGTAGAGCTAGTCGTAGTGGTAGAGTTGGCACCAGTAGGGCTGGAGCCCGTCGAGCTCGGCGATGCGCCCGTCGCCGCAGCACTACCGGTCGTCTTCAACGTAGAACTAGCTCCCGTCTCCTTCGCAGTCGACTCCTTCGCCGTAGAAGTCGAAGTAGCAACCCCACCGCTCAACTTCTCCTCACCCTTCGTCACCGTCGCTGTCTGGAGCACCACCTCCGCACTCGGGTACACCGTCGTGCCCGTGGCAATTCCGTCGTTTCCAGCTGTGAACCCGTCCAATCCGGCGTCGGTAAATTCCGCGGCGATGGCTGCCGTGCAGATCATGTCCTTCTTGGATGTGCAGTCGAAGCTTACTTGGGCGGCGGGGACGCTGAGGGCGTAGATGGTGTTTGCGATGACGGAGACGGTGAGGTCGTTCTGGCCCCAGCCGCATTCTGTGTCTTCGGTGCCGGTGGGACATGCGAGGGCCATGACGGTGGTGGTCGCGTCGGCCTTGACGATGGAGGCGACGGGGTCGATGCCAGGGCCGCCGGAGCCCATGCCAGGGACGAAGAAGGGAATTTGGGTGGTGGCCGCGACAGCGGTTGCCAAAGAAACGAGGGCGAAGGAGCGCATTTTGGATGTTTTCTGGATTATGGTTTATTAAGTAGGTAGGTTTTATGTCTTTTTTTTCCTTTGCTCGGAAGGGACAGCACGTAAGTACGTCTTGCTTGTGTATTAATGAATGTATAGGTAAGTGTAAAAGAGCGACAGTGTTCCACCAACTCAGCGACCGTACGAAGGGAGCGCAAAATTGTCGGAAGCAGACCTAAGTGCAACGGGAATATCCCACAATTTAAAGGTGACCCCGTGAGCTCATCGGGATAGGCTGTCGTGAAGTGGGTCTTGGGGTCAAACTGGTTCCAGACCAAAGTCCTTTTGGCCCCAGACTAGTCGCGTTCTGTCAATGCATCACATGCGTTAACTTCTAGGAGCCTTTTTTCTGGAAGTTGGTCAAGTCGGTTAATTCTTGGATAAAAGGCATTGGACGCAACCCGATCAGTTCGCAAGGAGTCTAGAGTGTGTAAGGTTAGGCGACTAGGCAACAATGCCATGGTCGCACGAGTAAATAAAAAGTCGCAGCGTAGTACTCGGCCGTATGTGGTTCCTGGTAATTTGGCAGTCTGAGTTTTGCATTGTATCATATTTTTGAATTGTGCGGCCCACTCGAAGCTTGCAGCCATTTCGCTTGGTGCAAAACACGATAGCCTGAGCTACAATTCATGCTGCAGCAAACAACGCACCAAACGTGCCATTTGAGAAGTATGGGTTTGAAGTTGTCATTCCTTGACTTAGTATATGCGCAGGAGCGACGAAATGATTGAGGATATACACGTGCCGAGGCGGAACCCAGTGATGGAGTAGGAGGTTGACGTGCATTGCGGCAACTATCTGAAGAGTCGATTTTGCTAGTCCTTACCGTCTAGCTCATTAAATGGTCTTGTGTTTGAGGAATGCTGGGTAACATTTCGTGTATCTTGATACGAACGTCACATCGTCATTTTCCTAAATCATACGCCCCTTGGTCGACGATATCCAAAACTTTCGAAGTATATCTCATATTGGAGAAGCATGTCGGTCGCCTATGTGGAACAATACAAGATGGCTTGACCTTCGAGACTTTTACCGTGATGTCATGGGACTTGGGAGAGTGGCATCGTTGTTGATTGGGATCATTGCAATCCTGTACCCTAGGAACTTGAGATCGTCGCGCAAAGTGATGGGGCTTATCTTGTTGAGTACTCCAAGTTCGGAGTGGGAGATAAAGCTATGGCATTGCAGGACCCATCAGTCTTTTGCAGAGAAACGTAACCTGTTGTAGAAGATCGGTTTGAAGATCGAGGATGCTGATACGATACCTATTGCATACTAAAGGGTGAACGACGTGCGGGAACTACTGAGCGATGCGCAATAAGCAGAAGAGCGAAGTTTTGCTGTTTAGCCGTGGAGAAATAGAAGAAGATGGTGGTGATGCATGTCCCTTAGGGTGCCCATGAATGTCGCTTCTCCACTTGCAGGGCAGGCGATAGCATACTATAATATTCGTTAGCATGTTCCCCAAGTATACAAACAACGTCTTTAATCAAGAAAACCCAGGACTAGCATGCCGTAGGTTTGGCGAAGAATCTGGGGAGCTGTAAGGTTGGTACCGAGGCAAGGGGAGCCGAGCCGAAGCGAAGTAGTGCCTCCAACTTCCGTTTTCGTGCTCTACCAGCCCCTCACCACCCTCTACCTATCTGGCTAATCTCCGGACGAAGCACCGTACCACGCTGCGTAACACTCTCAGCAACCTCCAGCTTCCGACAATGAAACACCCGACGTGCTCGCTCTCTTCTCCGTCAACATCCTACCATCCTCCTAACCCCCCACCGCTTCGCAGCTCCAAACCTGTGTGACAATGGCGACCGAGAAGCTCCAGGCCTTCGCGCAGAAGCACCGCGTTTTCATCCTCAGCGATATTTCGAACGAGCCCGACGATGCAGAGAGTTTGTGCAGATACCTCCTGTATGCGAATCAGTTCCAGACAGAGGGATTGGTCGCATGCACGAGTACGTGGATGAAGAACAAGGTGTGCCCGCAGGACATGCACAAGATAATAGATGCGTACGAGGGTGCAGTGGAGAACCTGAACAAGCATACGCATCCAGATGCGCAGTACCCGAGTGCCGAGTCTCTGAGAGGGTTGATCAAGAAGGGCGCTGAGGTAGGCAATAGCCCGGCTGGTGCATACCCATATGGTTTATACTAACAGTGAGCAGACATACGGCATGTCTGCCGTCGGCACCGACGTTCCCCTCTCCGAAGGCGGCGAGCTCCTCCTCGAGCGTATCCTCGCGCCCTCCCTCCAACCCCTCTGGATCCTCTGCTGGGGCGGCACCAACGTCCTGGCCTCGGTCCTCCTCAAGATCGACGAGAAATACCCGCCCGAGGACGCAGCACGCCTCTTCTCCCGCCTGCGCGTCTACGCCATCTCCGACCAGGATGACACGGGCGCCTGGATTCGCAACAGCTTCCCCGATATCTTCTACATTTCTTCCGTGCACGGCTGGAACCAGTACGGCATGGCGGCGTGGACAGGAATCAGCGGCGAGAAGTACTACGGGTTCGACCAGGGTGGGCCAGACTTCAGTAAGATGGAGAAGAGCTGGATCAAGGATAACATTCAGGTTGGGCCGTTAGGAAGCGCGTACCCGGATTACATGTTCATTCCTGAGGGGGACACACCGACGTTCTTGTACCTGATCCAGAACGGGCTAGGGAGCTCGGAGTTTCCTGACTACGGCTCCTGGGGCGGACGATATGCGAGGACGGATATCAGCGCGGAGGGCCTGAATAGCAATCATCACAGCGATGCCGTGGATCGCGTGAAAGGCGCAGATGGCAGGATACACACAAGTAATCACGCAGCGATCTGGAGATGGCGCGACGCGTTCCAGGATGATTTCGCCGCGCGCATCAAATGGACGATGGAGTCCGACTTTGACAAAGTGAATCACCACCCCGTCGTCGCCGTCAACGACGACTTCGGCCTGCATCCTCTACGCCTGGAGGCAGAAGCCGGCGAGACCATCACGCTGGACGCCTCAGCGACGTACGATCCGGATGCGGGCGACAAGCTGACATTCAAATGGTGGCACTATCGCGAGCCGACGGCGACCCAGTGGTGGGTCGATGCTGAGGTGTCCTTGCTGGAAATCAAGCCTCTCGATGAAAACAGCACGAAGATCCAAGTCACATTGCCACCGGCGGAGAAGTGCGCTGTGGAGCTGATGAGCAGGCAGCCGGTTGTGAAGGGTCAGTTGCTCCATTTGATACTCGAAGTTACGGATAGTGGGACGCCGGCTTTAACGACTTATCGGAGGGTGCTGATACAGGCTACGAATAAGGATCTCAAGGGTGGAGGGAAAGGTGCGGAGGCGATTGGGGATGTGATGGCCGCTCATTCATAAGAGTATTGCAGGGCTTAGGGTTGGATATAGTGTGGCGTTTTGAGCGATGATCTTGGGGGAAAATGGTCGCTGGTTGCACAGGATATGCGTAGGGATTACATTTCAGATTAATTTGGATGTGCATGTGCCAGTAGCATGTGATGCTTAACGGATATACCGTAACCTGGTTTGCTGTTGTTTGACATCATTCATGGCCGTTACCTTTCGACGGACTTGAGTCTACACTGGAGCTCTCCGGGCGAAGTAATGGAGCTGATTATCACTTCGATGTATGAAAGCATGGATTCATCCTTCAGACGATGTCGACATCATGCTCACCTATCTTTCGAAATCATTTAGGCCCATAGCTGCAACCAGATGCAAGTGTAGTAATAAACTCGTGGGGATTCACAAGTGTTGAGACAGTGATTACGGGCCCGTGCACGATGACAGACATGGGAGGGGCTGCTGTCATCCTGCCAGAGTCCGATACGCATCACTGAAAATTTGTGCAGGCTGAGAAATCCATTATATTATGGACACTTGAAACATCTGCCGTTTAACAACCTTTGTGAGCAACTCATCATGGACCCTCTCATCGCAACGGCCGCCAACGCACCGTCGCCCGGAAATGCCCCGCCTCCTCCTAAGCCTGCTCGCCTCTGGGCCATCAGCGACCTGCACCTCTCCTACAAACCGAACCGCGATGCGCTCCTCGAGCTCGACGCCAAACCGCACGATGGCCTGATTCTGTGCGGCGACGTGGGCGAGACGGTCGACCACCTGCGCCAGTGCTTCAGAGTTGCGAAGGCATGCTTCAAACATGTCTGGTGGGTGCCGGGCAACCATGAGCTTTTCACACTGCCCTCGTCATCCAAGGAGGGACGACGCGGCGAATACAAATACATGGAACTCGTCGACCTAGCGCGTGAGTTTGGCGTCCTGACGCCCGAAGACGACTTCGTGGTGTGGGAGGGCGAAGGCGGGCCCTGTGTCATTGCGCCCATCTTCACGCTGTACGACTACAGCTTTCGGCCTGAACATGTCAAGCTGGAAGATGCCATCAAGTGGGCCGGTGAAGAGAACATACTGGCTACGGACGAGCATCTGCTGCACAACGACCCCTACGCGTCGCGCATCGAGTGGTGCAATGCGCTGCTCGAGCGCGCAGAGAAAAAGCTTGCTGCAGCAGTCATGCAGAACATGGGCAAGCAGCTTGTCATTATAAACCACTGGCCGCTACGTGAAGACCTAGTCAACATCCCTCGCGTACCGCGCTTTGTTATTTGGTGTGGGACCAAGAGGACAGAGGATTGGCACAACATGTACAATGCGAAGGTGGTCGTCAACGGGCACTTGCACGTTAGGCGAACAGATTGGGTGGACGACACACGCTTCGAGGAGGTCAGTCTGGGGTATCCGAGACAATGGAACGAGTGTCAAGCACGGGGCTTGGATATCAATGACCTCCTCCGCGAGATATTACCAGGGCCAGACCCACCGCCTCCTGGTCAGCCGACTACGCTATGGAGGCAATTTGGCATAGGCACGACTGACACGCCTGCGCCCTTCCTTGCGTCTCATAAAAGGGCCAATCCCTGATCTTCACAGCGGTATCTCACCGACTTTTACCCTTTTGCGGGTGTCCACGTCATGTTTGGGAGCAATTTCTTTGTGGGGAGGTTTTGCGTTTTCGCCCAAAGCCATCGTGTATTTTCCGGATTGGGTGTTCCGGCATGTGTTCCAGGTACCACCGCCAGTAGCCGTTTCGAATGAAGAAATCCTGATTCGCCGTGTCCTTCGAAAAAGCGTTATTCTACGCCAACAGTGGCCCTAGCGGGAACCTCTGACACGCGACTGGAATGCCTTGCGATCCTTGCGGCTCTAGCTTGAGCATTGCTGCCCGCAGGGCCACGCAAGGCATGACCAAAACCGTGGGACTGCCCTCTCCCATCTTTCCTCGTCATTCCCATCATGAGCAATAGCAAGATTCTCGGTGTTTGGGGCGAGGTCCCTGAGGTGGAGCAAGAATGGTACGAGACTACGCAGATACCTGATGCGACTAAACGGCTAGGCACACGTGCCTTTCATTTCAAGGCTGGGGAGAACATGTTTCCAGAGGACCACAAGCAAAGCGCAACTTCGTTTACGCTGTACGACCTGCCAGTGTCGACGGAACCACAGCCGTCAGCGAAGCAAAGTCTACCGCTAGCAAGCTCAAGCGATGTACCCAAGGATGCGGTTCTGGAAGCGCGATATCACACTTGCCAATGGGAATCCAAAGCAAAAGAATTCTCAGGAGGTACGGCATCTACATCCCCCAAATTTCGTTCACCATCATTGACCAACTGTACCAGAGTACGCCGACGTAGGATGTCTTGTCATGGGCATCTTCCAGCCAACAAGAGCGACGCACGACGACTTCTTCAAATGGTGGTATGAAGACTTCGTCCCCTTTATCCAAGCCTCGCCTGATTTTCTCCGGATCCGGCTGTGGAAGCTGGATGGAGCCGCCGATTTGCGAGACCAGGCTGTGCAGAAGCGAGACCGCGATGATCTGCTTCGGTATGTTATGGTCTACGAGTTCCAGTCGGATGATATGCCGTGGGAGGTCGCGGTCGAGATTGGCCAGTCAGAGGGGTGGGAACGCTTCGTGGAGCAAGACTTGGTAAGGATTGTCGGTTGCAGTGTAGACTACGAATGAGGCTAATCAGAACACAGCAATACCGGTACGGACTATACCACTTGAAGAGGATATACAAGGCGACGGGCGAAGTCGAAGCTGAGTTCAACATCGACAATTATTCCGATTTGGAGGACGAAGAATAACAACGATCTGGGAGATTGACGGTGCGTCGGCAGCCAGGATCCGATCACGGAGGACACTTCCATCCCCGTCCAGTTGGTCCAATGTCCTCTGCCACCCTGCACACGCACATTTCACCGCATTGCTAGGCGCCATATACCTCTTCTCTTTTCTTTTCTTTCCTCTACCGTGTACCTATCTATCTACATCTCAGCTACTCTCAATGAAACAAGCCCTCATCCACCTTCCTCAACCGTGCAGTGCTCCCTCGGCAAGTGCACCAATGCGCACCGAGCATGAACGCACGCCCGCCATAGCATCCCAGCCCTACCCCCCTAAGCGACTGGGATGCAAACAAGACACCGCCCCACCCCCTGCTGATCGCATCTCGAATTTCTCAATGCAGATGCGTAGCCGGCGCACATGACGGCGGACCTGCAGCTTGCTGCTAGCTGTGTGCGCGCGGGCGGTCGTCGTCCTGGATCGCGCATGGCGGCGGGAAGGACGCGTAGTGCGTGGGTATCGTGGGGATTGATCGGCCAATTGGTAGGATGATATGCGGACATGTGGGCATGCGGTGTTGTTATTTAGTTCCTGCGAGCGGAGGTATAAGAGGTTTGGGGTTAGGCGGGTTATACTGCTAGGTTTGAAAGTAACAGGCGCTGGGCGTATAAGAGTCGTGTGGTAGCCGTTGACGCATTGTGCTTGAGATAGTAGGTGAACAAGATGGTCTCGCCCAAGTCGCTCGTCCTCGGACTCCTCGCTGCGTCTGCCGTCGCGCTGCCTACGGAGCTGTCTCGTCGCGCGGTCATCGCTCACGATGCTGTCGTCGGCTTCACGCAGGCTGTTCCTTCGGGCACTACGGGCACCCTGATGCTCAAGTACAAGCCGTGGCTCGAGGTCTTCAACGGCTGCGTGCCGTTCCCGGCCGTAGACTCCGCAGGGAACACTGGGTACGACCCCCTTTCCTCTACAACCCTTACCATACATGCTAATTAAAATTCACTCGCAGAGGCGGTCTTAATCCCACCGGCGGCTCCAACGCTGGCTGCTCCAGTTCAACAGGCCAAGTGTATGCCCGCGCCGCTACGTACAACGGTGCGTACGCTATCATGTACAGCTGGTACATGCCGAAGGATAGTCCTTCGTCTGGACTCGGCCACCGCCACGACTGGGAGAACATTGTCGTTTGGTTATCGTCCGCCTCCACTACGGCAACAATCCGTGGTGTAGCTATCTCCGCGCACGGAGAGTATCAAAAGACCAGTAGTCCACCGTTGGATGGTACGTATATCCCCTTCCCTCCTCCCCCTCCTTCCATGACAAAACCAGAAACGCTGACATGGTCCGGGTGGATGTAGGTACGAGACCGAAGATCGGATATATCAGCTATTTCCCTGTTAATCATCAGCTTATTGCTACGGATGATAAGGGTGGGGAGCAGCCGTTGATTGCTTGGGAGAGCTTGACGGCTGCAGCGAGGACGGCGATTGAGAATACGGATTTTGGGGATGCGACGCCAAGCTTTAGGGATAGCAACTTCCAGAGTTATCTTGCTGATGCGTTTGTTTAGGGATAATAGGAAAGAAGGAGGGAGGAAGGGAAGGAGGGATTAGGCGTGAGATGCTGTGTAGCAATGATATCCGCTACATTTTGTGACATGAGAGCTCCTAGAGTATGAGACTTGGCAAGAACAGGCGTTCTCTCGTGCGACATTCTTACAGTCTTACATTGTAGTTTATGAATGCAGCCTTGCACAAGATGTGGCGCGGATGCCCGCTACCCGCTTGGCTGACGTACTCGTTCACCACTCGAGACCCCTACAAAGACAGGCATCAACATATGTTTTACAACCACGGACAAACGGGGCAGTGCAAAACAACTCCGCCACATCAAAAGTACGCCCACCACCACCACCCATATACATAAGAAAATCGAGTCCTCATCCCACACCATAATCCAAAACCACCCACTCCATCACCATGACATCAACGCACGACAAAATCCGCCAAGCAGCATCCCGCAACACAGAGCTCCTCGCCGGGCTACACGAAACGGACTCAGCGCCTACCCAACTCTACCAACAAATCCAGTACCTCGCCGACCTCAGTGAACAACTCAAAGTAACCCAGCGTCAAGTCACGCGCCTCAAAGAGAAAACCGCCCTCGAACTAAAAGACCACAAAAAATACAACGAATCCACCTTCCGGCGATTCGCGCACAAAGCGAGCGGACGCACCGAGCGCTTCAATGAGAAAGCCGCCAAGGAAGAGAAAGAGTACTTTGACGCTATCCAAGCGCAGAAGAGCGCGGAGGATGAAGAGGGGTATGTCAGGCAAATGATTTCTGAAGCGGAGGGGAAGAAAGTTGAGTTTGAATCTCTGGCGAAGAAGCATGAGGAGTTACAGAGGGAGCTGGATGCGTTGTATGCGGGGATTTTCGCGGGGTACACGCCTGAGTTTCCTGAAGAAGATGAGCGGGAGAGGGCGTGCGAGGATGCGAATGCGTCGTTGCAAAGCGTCAGTCAGACGTTGGAAAAAGAGAGGAGGGTGGCTGAATTGGTGAAGAAGGCGTGTGGGAGGCTGCTCGATACGAAGAGGCTGCTTATGAGCGCGCATGATATGAGCACTATGGACTTGTGGGGCGGAAGCTCGTTCGTCAGCATGGCGAAGAGGAATGCGCTCGAGCAGGCGGAGTCGTGTGTGCGCCAGGTGCGGATGCTGGTTAAGCAGGTGAGGCAGGTTGGTGGGGCGGCAGAGGCGAGGGAGCTCGGCGATGTGGATATTCATATTGGGAATATCTGGAGTGATGTGGTGTTTGATAACATCTTCACGGACATGGAGATGTATGTCTCGATCCTACTTACCCCTGTTGTTGATTATATGCTGACAGATCATATAGGCACCAGCGGATTCAGGGGGCTGAGGCCCAGGTCGATCGTGCGCTGCAGAAGGGGGCTAATCTGATGAAGAGGATGCAGGCGAGGGAGAAAGAACTCATTGCGGAAGTGAACCGTGTGAGCGGCGAACTGCGCGAGAGGAGGGTAGAGCTGCAATGGAGTCGTGAGGAGGCATTCCGGAGGGTCATGGGTGGGGAGGAGATTGGTGAGAGGATGATGCCGAGTGTGGGTGGAGAGGACGAAGCACCGCCTGCGTATTCGAGGACAGCTTGAAGTGGATGAATTATCAATCAGTGACGAAGAGTGGATGTAGAGGTTGCACGGATACCGAACATGATATCAGATCATTAGGGGTGGGTAGCTATGTGTGTATGATGTACCACGATTAACAAATGACTCCAACTAAGATGGATACATGATCATGAGGCCTGATTATTTCCTCTCAGACAACTTCAATTCCACCCAAGTTTGTGCCACCATCATACTCTTAGTAAAACTGCATTAAACATTGTAATCCCATACGCCAACTGCGTGCCCAAATTCCTCATGACACTCAAGAAAGTCACGGCTGCCCAATATCATCCCATAAATCAGCTTGGTACACGGCACCTGAAGATGCTAGGCGTAAAGAAAAATGGGAAACAGGCGAGGGGGGAGTGTCCTTCCGGTATCCCATGGTACTCGACCTAGGCGTCGTCATGCGACATCCGTACGCAAAGCGGCTTGTAATTAGAGCGGGCCCCGCTGCGGGGATTTCCGCTGAGGAGCCCTTGGGGTTGCTTTGTACTTAGGTCGTTATTATTGTTGGAATTCGTCCCATTGCCAAAACCAGATCCGTGAGTCTTCCCCAAAAGCTCCGTCATATTCCATAGCCCACCTTCTACCCCCTCGCTCCAAAAATCATGCACGAAAGACCTCACGATTTCGACATCGGAAACAATCTTCCCATCTCCCTCTTCGATGTCAATGGGAAGGTAGAGTTTGCTGCTCAGCGTCTCATGGGCGAGAAGCCAGAATGCCACGTAGGTGAATAAGTCTGTGCGCTGTTCCTCTTGCACATCTTGGATCTTGGGCTTCGTCGAATTGACGAAGCCGTAATGCGGACGCGGCTGATGACCGCCATTACCACTGCCGATGTGGTCAGGATCTTGGATGGCGGGCTTGGTGGTGGGAGCGTAAGTGGGCACGGTGTACGAGGTGGTGTTGGTGGCGTTCAGGTTTCCTTGCCAGTAGATATGAGGGATAGTTGGACGGGATATTGAAGCTGCAAGGGCAGCTCCAGAGAAGAGGGTAAATATGGTGGTGGTGCGCATTTTGAGTGTTGTCTTGTATGTTTGAGTGTCTATTCAGAATTTATTGTGGTAAACGAATTGGAGAGGCTATGGTTATGGTATGGAGGAAGTTGTATGTTTTGCTGAGAATCGATTTTTGAATGATTGGTTTTGTTATGGCGTTGGCTGCTTGTCATGGGGATAAATGAAGACGTAAGATTAGGGTTGGATAGTTGGGATCTGGTGGTAAATACATTAATTAAAGTTGTAAAGTACTCTAAGTGACTCGAGATGTTAATAGAAAACCGGTGGAGAATTGTTGGGGATGGACTACCGCAAGAAGGAATTTGCTTCCACACTACAGCCTTGTGGTCCAGTTGAAGCTCCCCATTCTCTTGTGGCTGGCAGTACCGGCTTCGCCTTTTGCAAATGCATCAGCCTTGTGGTCTTCAACAAGCTTTAGCGGTCTGTATTTGGCATCCCACATCTGTTCACGGATCCATTCTTCGAGATCTGCGTCATCGGTGGGAATATCCTTTTCTTGAGCTAGGTCCTCTTTGACGGCTTGTTGGATCACATTCTTCGCGATCTGGACACTAATCTCTCGCACGTCGGTCACTTCAGGCAATAGACCGGACCCAGTACCATTCGAAATGGGGGCTTTAGATGCCAAAGCTCGAACAGCAGCCACTATGAGCGAAGGTGAGAGCAGCTTGGTACGGCTGAGGACCGCGCCGAGACCGATACCTGGGAACGTGGTGGAGTTGTTGCACTCGCTGATATCATATTCTTTGCCATTGTGCTTGACTGGAGGGAAGGGCGAACCAGTAGCGACGAGTGCCTTGCCGTCGGTCCAGTCGTAGAGGTCTTGTGGTTTAGCTTCGTGCAGTCGGGTGGGGTTGGATAGGGGGAAGATGACGGGACGGTCCACGTGCTTGGCCATCTCCTGCACAGCCTCTTTCGTAAAAGCTCCAGGTTTTGTTGACGTGCCAATCAAAACATGGGGTTTCACTTCTTTGATCACAGAAAGTAGATCACCGTGATCCTTCTTCTCCCAGTCGCCGTCTTCGCGCGCATATGGTATTTGTGCTGGAGTAAGCTCATCCTTCTTAGACTTTAACAACAGACCGGGTTTGTCGACACACCTGCAAAGGTTAGAACTGAGCATATCTGGCATTACGAAAGTGCGTACCATATTTGTTGGCCTGCTTCTTCCTTGGACTTCCCAGTCTCTTGTGCGATGGCATCCGTAATCTGGTCCGCAATGCCAGTTCCCGCGGTTCCTGGAATATTGATGAGCATTCGTCGCGATTGAACTATGTATCCAATTCAAACTTACCACTACCAAACATGACGAATCTAGCGTCGCCCCACTCAACCTTGGCCTCTTGGAACGCAGCCATGATTGCCGCTAGTGTGACGGCACCCGTGCCTTGCACATCATCGTTGAAGCAAGCCATTTTTGGCGTATATTTATCTAAGATACGCCTTGCGTTGGTTAAGCCGAAGTCTTCGAAGTGGATGTAGGCTTTCGGATATCGTTTTCTGCATGCCTGCACAAATTTGTCTACAAATTTGTCGTACTTTTCGCCGCGAGCCCGCTTTTGTCGCAAACCGAGGTACAGGTCGTCGTTGAGAAGCTCCTCGTTCTGTTGCAAGTCAGAGTAGTGCTGAGTTTGGATGGGATTGCTTACATTTGTGCCGCAGTCTAAAACCACTGGTAGTGTACGGGCTGGATGAATGCCTGCGCATAACGTATAAATGACTAGCTTCGCGACGCTTATGAGAATGGCTCCCACGCCTTGGTCGCCAATGCCGAGAATCTGCTCTCCGTCGCTGACCACAATAAGATCGACGTCTTCTTTCCCACCGAATTGGTCAATGCCATCTTCAATGCGGTCCATGTTCTCGATGTCGAGATAGCATCCTTCGGGTTTCCGGAATAGTCTGGAATAGTTTGCAATAGCATCGCCTTCAGTTGGAGTGTAGATGATGGAAAACATCTCTTTCAAGTGCTCCAAAATCAACTGCAGGATGTGTCAGATGTATCACGTGCGCCAAAGGTCAGAGAGATTGTACCTTGTAGTAGAGGACTTCGTTTTGCTCCTTCATGCTCGTCATGAACGTGTTCTTGGCTAGATCGTCGGGCCGCGACTGGTACTGTGCATAGGCTCTTCGGACTTGCTCATCGAGGGTTTGCACGTTCGATGGTAGAAGGCCATGAAGTTTGAAGGTCTCCCGTTCTTCCTCTGTGAAAGCCGAACCCTTGTTGAAGTACGGTGTGCGTAGCAGTGCATTGCCCTGTAGGACGAAATCAGCGGACCATCTGTATCATCGAATAGATAATCGTACGGTTAAAGTAGTCTCTTGCGGCCCAGAAGTGGACAGAGGTAGATGGCCAAACTTCGAATTCTTCTGTTCTTTCGACGTGGAAGACATGTTGGCTCTGGCGCGTGGTGCAAGCGTACGATGCAATGATGGAGATGGACGATGAAAAAGCTTCAAAGGCATCCACCCTGGTTTTTGCAGCAGACCCATGTGTTGTTCTTCCTCTCACGAGCGTTTCGTCATGCCTGTTCGGCGAGTTACGGCTGCAGAATCGCACACGACGCGCTCGTGAGTACTTGCGGCATGATGACGTAGCCCGCGTGCTAGCGAGTCGACCTACCCGGCTGCTACCACATCAGGTTTCATGACCATCTGGTTAACGCTGATTATGGAGACGTTTGTCAGACTTTAGTTGATAAATAAGAGGCCGATGGGGGAAACGTGAAATCTGGAAGGGCACAGGAAAATCGCCTCCGACATTGAGCTTGGACCTGCGGAAGGCCGGCGCAACGGAGGTCAACTCGAGCACTACCTCTTCTTTCTTCCGTCATACGATAGCCTATCGCAGGTAATCGAGATAGGAACCAAAAATTTCGCAAGCGATGAGAAATCCAGATATGCGACTGCTAATAAGTCAGACAGAAACGGAGCAAATGGTAGCCTTAGGCGCAGCCAACGAAACCATAGGAAAACCTGAATGAGAATTATCGCTTTTTGAACTCATCGCATTTCATTTGTCTCGAAAGGCTCTTCCTTCTCTTGATAGTTTTATGGGGTCGTGATACGTGGTTCGCGCCATGCTGTCTTATCAATCTTGGATATTAGTGAGGAATCAAGAATCCAGGTCCAAATCTGCAGATATGCTGTACCATGGAAATGCTCAGTCTTAGTATCTTGCAGGAGAGTACTCTTTATACCAAATGTATCACCCTGTCAGACGAGGCATACTGTCTATTTCCTATTTCACGGTTGCTAAATGGTAAATATCTATTGTACAAAATCTAGGCCTCTTAACTAGACACTATCCGTGAGAAAGATTCCAAAATACGTTAGGTATATGTAGAATTCAGGGGACAAGACTTTGTCTGTACATCCGTGCCATTCCCACAGACCGCAATGTTTCACGTAGGCTGCTCGATATTTTCTTGCAAACAATTAGTCTGTCGCATCTGGCCCGATTTGGGAGAAACTACGGGCCGCCAATCAGGGACTCGCTTAAACATCTCGGCCGCGAACTTGTTTAGGAACTGACAGTTTCAAACTAGCATTGTAGCGGCAAACACAGATCCGCGAAGGGAGTAGCGCATAAGTTATCATGGAAATTGGCAATATGGGTGCGACATCCGCGTCCTATTTCTGCAAGGCTTGACTTGCTTTGCGATGCTTGTCATACGACAGCGCATTGGTTCGCGATGGCGGACGGGAATTCTCCGTGTATAGTCGATCTTCAGGGAACTATAGAATGCCCATGATGCCTGCTACTGGAAGCTCCAGGGCTTCTATACCTATCCCAACTAACTTACATTCTTTTGTCCAAATTTAACTTATACATTCGTTGTCTTATCTTGCGAGTCGAGATGACATTTTCCAACACCAAAGCCGCCCTCATCTGGGCGCTTTCTCTTGCGCCTTCTGCTCTCAGCGCCGCAGTGCCCGTCAAGCGCGCTATTTCCTCTGTTGTTAAAGGCACGCCGATAGGTTTTGCTTCAGGTGTCACTGGTGGCGGCAACGCATCCCCAGTCTATCCCAAGACCGTCGACGAGCTCAAAAAGTACCTTACCTCGAAAGACCCTCAGGTCATCGTCATCGATGGAGTTTACAACTTCGCCAACTCTGAGGGCACCAAAACCTTCAAGGCTTGCAACGACTACCCATGCACGCCAGAGAAGGGCGGCCAAGCGCTTCTGAACACGCTCAATGGGTGCCAATCGTCCACCTACGACGTTACCATCGACATGGCCGCGTACCAGGGCATCAACATGCAATCCCAGAAGACGCTGGTTGGCAAAAACGGTGCAACTCTGAATGGTATGTCGAAGCAATCTCGCGTGCGTCGGTTCAACCGACAGTGCACTGAGTTACCTCAGGATCCAAACTAACGCACCAATTTTACAGGCAAGGGTCTCCGTCTGGTCTCCGTCTCGAACATCATCATCCAGAACATCAAGATCACTAACCTCAACCCGAAGTACGTGTGGGGCGGCGACGCCATCTCCATGTCCGGCTCCTCCAACATTTGGATCGATCACGTCGAGACATCGCTCACTGGCCGTCAGCATTACTCCTTTGGCCAAGATGCAAACGATAAGATCACTATCTCTAACAGTTATGTTAATGGCAAGACGACGAACTCTGCATCCTGCGATGGCCACACCTACTGGGGCGAGGAGATGTACGCAAAGTCTGAGAGCATCACCTGGTACCAGAACCACGTCTACATGACCTCCGGACGTAGCCCAGCCCTCAGCGGCGGTACCCTTTTGCACGCTGTGAACAACGTGTTCTCCGACAACACTGGCCACCTGATTGAGGGCGGAGAGGCCGCAGCCCGTGGTATCTTCGAGGGCAACGTCTTCAAGAGCATCAAGACTACACTCGACAGTGGATACAAGGGCAAGCTGTTTGGCGCGACTGCGAGCAACGCTGCGTCGTGCAAGTCTGCGCTTGGCCGCAACTGCGAGGCGAACTCGTATAGCAGCGCACCTGAGATCAACAGGGCTGACACCGGCTTCTTTGGGGACTTCAAGGGCCTGACTATTGTCAAGGCTGCGTCTGCGAGCAGCATTGCTAGCTCTGTGCCCAAGAGCGCCGGTGCTACTTTGTAAGCAGATGTGTGGCGAGAGGGCGTGATAGTGTCTGGGGACACTAATTACTTCGCTTCAAGTGTATATTGGGTAGACTGTATCTTTGAAATTTAATACGCCAATCAGGCATGAATTCGACTTGGATTGTTGATGGCTTTGAATACTACCACCAGGGGTCGGGCTGACTATTGCGATCTGACATGATCAAACGATCTCAGCAACAATACGCATAATGTCAATCCTTGAATAGAAAGCCCCAAAGACACTTTTGATCCAGGCAGACTACCTTCGAGTGCTTTTACTCTTACGAAATTCGTAGATTATAGGGTACTTGAAGGCAGTCAGGCAACGGGATTTGCTGACTGTGAGGCACGTAGCAAGAGATTTAGACTAGGATAGAAACGTACATTGAGACAAGTCTGCAAGGTTTAGTCCATGGATGTGTACGAATGCACACGGCTGCGTCACGTGACCTTAACGATCAAGGTTCGGACTGGGCCCATAGGAGATCCGTAGAATCACCGAGGGTTGCCTCAGTGCAAGATGCCCCGAACAATTAGCTCACCCACTGGCACTACAGAGGCTTAACAAATATTCACGAGAGCAATCGATAGACATATACGGTGGAAGTTGTATTATCGAAGTAGCGAACAAAAAACTTCAGCCTCGCAACGTGTGGGAGAGCTGAAGAGGATTTGAATTCATGAGGAGAGCACGTGATCGGTTGAAACGTTGGGTCTGACCCTGGAACGTCAATGTTCCACGGCCGTGGAGATGGTGGTGGGTCCACTGTGTAGAGTTTGTAGCATGTTCCGATGGTAGATTGGTCGATGGTTTGATGGCAGCTCATCGACAGCCATCCATGACGGTGCACCAATATTTTGGAATTCGCAAGATGTGAACAAAAATAGGATGTTTCTTAGCAGAGTGGGACCGAGAGATGAAAAATAAGACAGTCACGTGGCGCATGAGGCTCCTGACTCCTTCTCGGAGCTCCTGCAACGCTACCACTCCCCGTGACGAGGCATTTTTTTCTCGCGTTCGGATCACTCGCACATATGGAAGAAGAGGAATCGGGATCCTGGCGGGCGGAGTGAAATCTTTGCGGCGTCGTCGACCCGTTTTGGGGAGATTGGGGTCTGGGGTGCCCGATGGCGGCTTCCCCGCGGGCGGCGGCTGCGAATCAGGCAGCGCCGCAGCTCAACACCAAACCCACATCCGACGCTCTTCTTCGCATCACCTGAGCGCCCACGCTCGACGCGCGCTTGGCATTCGTGCTCCGCGCTGCTGCCCATGGCCTCGCCCAGCCCGCGTCCGCCTCCGCTCTTACATGGGCTGTTCTACAGCGCCCACGCCGTTGTTTCTGGGGCCCCCAGGGACCCACCGCGTGGGATACCAAGTGCGACCCCTTCGCCTGGGCCACGGTTTGCCCAGAAACCTCTGCGACTCGATGCCCATCTCGCATTCCTCACCGCCTGGAAAGCTCGCCAGCAACGCCGTATGCATCTTTACCGGATTACCGCTCTGAGCTGCAACATCGATGACGGTTGAAAGAAGGCCAACCAAGATGCTCGGCTGACGACTTGCTTTCTCGGCGTGCAAGCCTCTTGCTTGGCCGTCGAGGGTCGTTCTCGGCACACGCCAGCATTGCTGAAGCTTCGGCAGCGGGGAGAATTGCAGCTATTGCAGCCCATTGCAGCCAAGAGCCTCCAGGGCGACCTGGGCGTGAGCTTCTCCACACCAAGTCGCGGGCGCACGCAATCCGGGAAGGCTTTTCGACGCCTCGCGCCTTGAGAGAAGACTCGCTCTTCTGCGCGGTCCAGGCTTGGTTGTGCTTGTGGTGGGTTGCACAAACACCCCTTGCCTTGCGCCAGTTCCAGCAGCAAGGTTACCGATAAAGTCCCCATGGGGACTGTGGGAATGCACGCTCGCTCGCGCCAGTTTCCCTGCTACGGCCTGTTCTCCACGGAAACGCCCGATCGACACCCCAGGCTTCGCTACTGTTTTGTTCCCTTGTTTGCGCGTTCCCTCATCGGCGTCCGGCGCACCAACGATGCTTAGTTCTCTTGGCTGCCTCTGTGCGGTTGCTTCCCGCCTGCATCTGTACACGACCTACCACTCTGGGCACCTTGGCATGCCTTGGCTCGTCACATCGCCAGCAGGCCTCGTACAGATGACCTGCACGACCACGGCTTACTCGTGTACCATGAGAACCCCGCCCAAGGGCTGCTCCTGCAGCTATATAGGGACCCTGCCACCCCGATGCTGAGCTCCGTACGCCTGGAGCCCGCTCAATTTTTCATCTTCTGAGCGCTCTTCTTCTCTCCACCTTTGTCCTCATCCGGTTGCCAAGTCACAATGTCTACAACCAATGAGCCTGCGGACCCTATCGCCAAGGGTATCCTGCCCACGGCAAAACAGTCCTTGCAGGATCTGTTCACCTGGAAGCAGAGAGTTGTCGTCACGAATGAGTATGGCGAGGAGCACACCGAGTGGCAGGCGCCTGAGCCTCTGAAGAACCCCATCAGTCTCTTTGCACAGCTCAGTGCGAAGGACTGGTTGTACTTCGTTGTCGGCTTTGCCTCATGGACTGCCGACGCGTTCGACTTCCATGCGCTCTCAATCCAGACGGTCAAGTTGTCCAAATACTACCACCGTTCGAAGACGGACATCACCACCGCCATCACCCTCACTCTGTTGCTACGATCTGTCGGTGCCGCCATCTTCGGTTTCGCTGGAGACAAATGGGGTCGGAAGTGGCCGATGGTGGTCAACATGGTCATCCTTGGTCTGTTGCAGGTCGCCACCATCTACGCTGCCACTTTCCAGCAATTCCTGGCTGTTCGAAGTCTTTTCGGGCTCTTCATGGGTGGTGTGTTCGGAAACGCTATTGCCATGGCACTAGAGAACTGCCCGTGAGTCGCATGCTTCTCGTAAATTAAGCTTCAGCTAATTCAATCAGTACAAATGCTCGTGGTCTTATGAGCGGTATTCTGCAGCAAGGTTACTCTTTCGGCTACGTTTTGGCAGCCTGCGCCAACCTTGCCGTTGGCGGTGAAACTGAGTCCTGGAAGACTGTCTTCTGGGCTGGAGCTGGTCTCTCCATTGGTGTTGGTCTTATCCGAGTTTTGTTCCCCGAGTCCAAGCAGTTCAGAGAGGCACGCGCCGCTGGCAAACGTGCCCAAGCACCTGGCGTGTTCTGGCAGGAGACGAAGAAGATGCTCCGACAAGAGTGGAAGATGTGCATTTACTGCATCATTCTGATGACCTGGGTAAGTCTAAAATCGCTAAAGTGTTTGCTTTATGCTAACGTATATGAAGTTCAACTACTACTCCCACACTAGCCAAGACTCTTACACTACTTTCATGA
The DNA here is from genome assembly GCA_019828545.1 of Paracamarosporium sp. OC-R06-R3. Taxonomy (NCBI): domain Eukaryota; kingdom Fungi; phylum Ascomycota; class Dothideomycetes; order Pleosporales; family Didymosphaeriaceae; genus Paracamarosporium; species Paracamarosporium sp. OC-R06-R3. The sequence continues at coordinate 9,318 of JACVRA010000202.1, read as the reverse complement.
AGACGCAAAAAGAGCTTTCTGACGCAGGAGCAACGCGTGCTTCGATTCTCATGAAGACCGGTGCCTGCGTGGGTGGAACCTTCATCGGCTACTTCTCGCAATGGTTTGGTCGTCGCCGATCCATCATTTGCGCCGCCTTGATCTCCGCGTGCCTCATTCCAGCCTGGATTCTCCCTGAGACCGAGGGCGGTCTCTCAGCCTCGGGCTTCATGATCCAGTTCTTCGTCCAGGGAGCCTGGGGTGTGATTCCCATCCATCTCAATGAACTTTCGCCTCCTGCCTTCCGCTCCAGTTTCCCTGGTATCACGTACCAGCTCGGCAACATGATCTCGTCTCCGTCTGCACAGATCGTCAACGCCATCTCCGAGAGCCACTTCCTCAAATCGAAGAAGACTGGCGATGTCGTCGAGGCGTATGGCCCTGTCATGGGTATTGCGACTGCTATCATTGCGCTCGGTATTGCTGTTACGGCTGCGCTTGGTCCTGAGAAGAAGGGTCGCCACTTCGAGACTGTTGGGCCGCCTGTCGCGGCGGACGTTGTTAAGGATATCGAGGAGGGACGTATCAGCGATGAGAAGTCAGACGAGAGGAGGGTTGAAGTGAACGAGAAGGTTTAGAGGACATGCAGGGTGATGCATGGAAATGCGTATACGTGGGCCTTGATGAATTGACAGTGCGCTGAAGGAATGCGTAATGACTGGCAGATGGATATGAAATGCGTAACGAACAGATGGATGGATACCCAGTGCCGGCTACTCAGTAGCAGATGGATGGATGGCACGCAATTTATAAATGGAGAATCGCCATTTTACGAGACATATTTCTTCTCTCCCACACTCACTGCATTGCACTGCACTTTTCGTCTGTCATACGTGTTCAGCACGCACCCACGAATTCCACACTCCGCTCCCCTCGCTCCCAATTCCAACCCTTCCGCTACCCCTACCTACCTGCAACCTCCCAATCACGGCAACGAAATACCCCTTACTCACTCCATCCGGAAATTCCCGCCGCCCTGCTTTCCCCGTCTTTCCCCACGCTACTCCCAGCACATCTCCACCACGCTAGCTACGTACCTAGTTCTATCTCGGCGCTCGCCCCGGTGCACGGATCGAAGCAACGCCACGCCGAGACACTACGACTGCCAATGCGCGCCGTGTCTTGGTTTTGGGGGCGTGGCGGGGGGACTTCGGCGTGAGGTTATAACATAATGGAGCGGTGGGGATTGGAGCTGGGGCTGGGGCCTGGGGTGAAAGTGTGACATGGGGGAGGAGCGAGGAATCTCCGAGGTTTGAAGAGGTGGGAGGCGTGTTTTGCTTGGTTGTTTGTGTTGTTTTGTTGGCGGTGGCGAGGTTTCGGCGATGGGTTATGAATATGGTGTTAGGGTGGCTGAGAGATTGTGATGGCTGGGGAGGTGGTGTGTGCTATCTTGTTCGACTGATGCTGGTGTGTTTGATGCGTGGAATTTTGGGGTGTGAGTGCGGTTGGGAACGGGGAAGAGGGTGATTTTGAAGAGGAGGCATTGGAGATAGAGGAGGCGGATAGTGTGTGGTATGTAGGGTTCATGCATTGTGTCTGTTCTCTTTGCTGACATGGGCGGAACTGCGTGGTCGTACAGTGTCCTAGCAAGTTCGGGAGCATAACGAAATTCTTCTGTAGGGGAGAGGGTTGTGGCGAAAGATGGATAGGTTTGGCGACCCCGGACACGTTTGTTGGGAGATGTAGAGTCGACGGCGGCGAGATTCGGGTTGCAGGTTGCGATTGTTACGTGATGTTAGCAGGGCTAGACTTCGATATGGCGTGTCTGACTGGAATCAATAAGAGTGGGGTCCAGACGCATTAGACTAGCCCACAAGCTAATGCGCCACCACTCGGCCAATTGCCGAACGAACGAACGAACGAACGAACGAACCCCACTAACTACAGATGCACACCGACCATCTTCCTCCACGGTCCACCCCCGTTCTCCCTCTTTTCCAGCACGCTGGTACACCACCTGCGATCGTCTTACATACCTTCTCAATCTAGTAACACGACGGCGCACCGGCATGATAGAAATGGCGACTCAGAATAATGCAGATGCACTAGAAGAATCAGGGGGGCATGCACAGTCGACGCAGAACACGCAGTACGATGGTATTGGCGCGAAGTACGGCGATATCAAGGTTAAGCCTGCGACACAGCCCGAAGTGCCCTCTGTGGTCGCGGTGTTGGGGGATGTCAGTGGGAAGAGGTGTCTTGGTGAGTTTGTTTGATTCTTTGCGTTGGTGTACAGATTTGTGTTTGTTTGAGTGTACAGACGTTGTGCTACTTTGTGATTCGGGCCGTGAGCATGCAGGTCAGCTTGAGCCTCGTAGTACTACCAGTAGGGTACATGCCCAGCGGTCTACTATTCTACTAGCCATGTACATGCAAGCCTTAAGCAAATCCCTCGGGCGCTTGCCTTCCCGTATGCAACGTGTGCGCCAATACTAATTAGGGTTTCTCGAAATAGATCTCGCATGCGGCCTAGGCTTCTATTCTTCGCTTCTTGCCTCCCTTGGCGCAGCGAGCGTACAGGGCTACGATATCTCAGCGACCATGGTCGAAGCTGCACGTGCAGCGTATCCAGCTTCTTCACATCCCATCCTACACTTCGACATCGCGGATTGCAGTCGTCCAGAAAATCTTCCTGCAAACCAGCAACCTTTCGACGTCGCCTTCGCAGGATGGTTTCTCAACTACGCGGGCACGGAGGCAGAACTGACGTCCATGTTTCACATCGTTGCGAGGAACTTAGCTGCTGACGGAAAGTTTGTGGGCGTCACGACGAACGTGCGTGACCCCTGGGTGAAGGAGGATAAGAAGGACTTTTATGGATTGGATGTAGATGTTTTGGATAAGGAGTACGTAGCGCCGGACACGGGGAGAGAGGTTGGTATCAAGGCACGCGTTACAGTGAAGTCAGAACCCCCATTTTCCTTTGATGTGTTCCAGTTCAGGAGCGAGGTTTACGAAAGGTGTGCGGAGGAAGCGGGGTTGAAGATAAGATGGAGGAGTCCTGTTTTGCCGGATGATGAGAGGAAGGAGACAGAATACTGGGATGCATGGCTGAGGAGGCCAACATTCAGTATTATTGAGGCGGTTCGAAATGGCAGTGCGTGAGTACGAAATATACAGGTGAAGAGAGGGATTGGCATGACGTGGGCACGGACAGTGATGCTTCTCTCACTCTCCGCGTTGATATCGTCTTGCAAACTAGACTCAACACCTCGCAACTCTTCTCGACAAACTCTCTTCGCCGTGAAAGCGCATCCTACATACACAGACTCAAAACCAATCGCAAATATGTCTCTCATCCAACATCCTCCGCAATGGGATCCCTCCGTCCTCTCTCCCCGCCTGCCGATGGCCCAAGACATCACTTGCGTCGGCACCACCGCCAACGGCACCAAGTGCAAGAAGCGCCTCGGTGCTTACAATGCTAAACGCGCCACCAATTTTGTCACCAGCCTCAGGTACATTACCTAGAATGTTAAAGGATTTCAAGCTTATATTAACCTGCGTGCTAGATACATGGATCCGAGGATGATCGTGCGTGCGCACCTCACGCTAGGACAGAGGGGCAACGTGAGGGATTGCCTTTGCTTTGCACACTGGGCGCAGTCGGAGGATATCATAGGGGCTTGGTTAAAGCAGATCCGGGAGGAGGGGGTGAAGAAAGAGAGGGAGGAGAAGGAGAAGAATAGGGTGAGGGTGGAGATGTGGCTTCAGGGTGTTGACCCTGCGGATGGAGAGAGCCTTGCCCCGGAGTAAGAGAAGGAGGATGAGGTTGGAGAAGAGGGTTTGGGTGGTGGAGCTGGGGGTGAGGGAGAGAAGGAGGCTTGAGTGCGAGGAGGGTTTGGGCGTGCGCCCGGTTCTGGGATGGTTTGGTGTAGTATTTTCATTGAGATACCCTGCTGGAGATAATTGAGCAAATCTCCCCTCCTTCTTCGATACATCATGTGACTCCTGAAGCTATTCTAGGATCAATACCTACTTAACCAGTGTATGAGCAGGTAACAGTAGAAGATCCAGACGTCGAGCAAGACGTCAACACGCTGTTACCCTGCTTAATATCGATAATCTCAGCACCAGAAACGCCAAGCGTAGATCCACCAGTAGTAGTAACGGAAGCACCCGTGAACGTAACAGTGCCGAAGTTCGCGAATGGAACCAGGCTGTTGCCAGAGGAGAAGTCCTCGACAATCCATTCAGCATTGGTCTCACACAGCCTGCAATATCGTATTAGCATACTTGATCTTTATAATACTTCAAGTCATATCAGGATACACTCACTTGTTCGACTCCCCAGAAAACGTCTTCGTCACAGTCTTGCCCGTGGTCAAGTTCTGGATCACAGCGCTCCCCCCGCTTGTGCTGCTCGCCGTAACAGTCATCTTGATCTGATCACCCGCCTTCACGGTGATACCAGTGAAATCATACGCATAATCCGGATACCACTCATACCACGCATCGAAGCTAACGGTGCTGCCCTGGATGAAAAAGTCCACACCAGTCTGCAGAATGGCAGTTGCGCACGTGTCGCCGTCGATGCCGACCCAAGCCGAGGCAGCATACTGGGTAGAAGACGATCCGGAAGAGGGCTTCTTGGGGGTGGGGACGGTGATAGTGCCCGTGACGGTCTTGTAGCCACTACCGATGAGGACCGCACCAGCCCAGTTGGAAGAGTAGGATACGTGTGATGTGTTTGAGGCAGCGATGCGGAGTTCCTCAAGATCAGAGGCCTGGAGGGGGTTGGAGTTACGGAGAGCTGCGCGACGGTTGAAGCGCGCTGCTGCGCGTTCCTGGCGAGAGGGAGTGTTGGGTGCAGCGACGGCGGTGGAGGCCAAGAAGGCGGGGAGTAGTACCGCGAGGAACTTCATAATAGAAGGCGATGAAGATGTATTTTCTTGAAGAGTGAGAGGAGAAGGATGTGGAAGAGAGGGTATCTGTCTCTGATGGTTGTAAGATCTCGAAGATGGTAGGCATACTTATAGTTGTAGCACATGCATGAGTTGACATTGGTATCTGACCGTAGTGCACCCCTGGTCAGCCGGATGCCTGTCTCACGGAACAATTACAGGGATTGGATTCGATAGTTTGCAGAAGCGACACCTTCCTATTCTTTCAGCGAGATTGGCCTAGAAATTTTAGTATAGCCATCGCGTGCACGATAGCAGAAGATTATATTGAGGGTTACGTACGCCTATCTGCAGTGAGCTCATTCTATCCTAGTTTTAGGCGCAAAATCCGGACTTCTAGATGCATAGGCTCGGTGACTGGGAGGTGCACGGAAAGCGCTGCCGCTGACTGGTGGATGCTGGTGTCTTCTCCCCTCTCTCGCCCATTTTACTACATTTCATATCAACCAATAATCTTTTAGGCACTTAAGGACTATCTAGCCATGTAATTCGGGGATGTTGGGCAACTTCATAAACCTCTAATCCATGAAAGATGTCATATCCAATACGAACAGTGAAGCTACAGAGTGTATACAAACGCGTCAAGCTTTCGCTTCTCCATGCCCAGTGTAATCAAGCCTTTTCCAAGACATCTTGACGTACATTCGCTTGCGTTCGTAGTTTGTGAGTTTTGCACATACCATGTCGTTCTCATCACACGCGTACCCTTGTCTAGCTTCGCGTACGCTTTCCCCAAGACGGTTGAATGCTCGCTAGTGAGTCCTTGTCAAGCATGGCTAACAGAAACGCTCTACGCATTATGTTACAGTTAAATTACATGATCTCTTGCTCTTTGTCTTCGACCTGGCTTTTGTGACAGGGTCATTTCGCTGGTACGTTCAATCAAAAGTAGCTCTTCTACAACGTTAACCTAACGTTTACGCAGTAGCTATCTGCCTGGCCATAGCCTGCATATCTCAACTTTTTTTTGTTTTTACCTTTTTACCATCTTCTTTATACGCAAATATATCTTACACTTTTTGAATCTCGTTTCCTAAATTCGAGGATTCGAGGCCTTTTCTGTAGCCGATAACAAATCGCACTTCTCGTTAAAAATGGGATGGGTACGTGATGATGGTGTATTGGATGCAACACGGTTACATCAGTCTGGCTGGCCGAATAGGGCCCGGAGCTCTCAAAGCGTCTTCGCGTACAAACTTTCGGCCTTGGAATGCTGTCCCTATTCTGCATAGAGATCGGCCATGTTCTTTGTGATGGTGATTGGTGTCAGATATTGTTCCTTGCCTAACACCTGCTCGTACCTTTGCAGCGCATGTTCGTACATCTACTCTGCTTCAGCCAGCTTGCCTTGATCATTATATAGAACACCTAGACTATGGACGGTTTCTAGTGTTAAGATATCTTTAGATCCTAGCGCATCCTTGTTCTCTTGTAGTGCCCGCTCATACATTTGCTCTGCCTTATCTAGCTTGTCTTGATTCATGTATAGATTATCTAGGTTATGGACGGATATTAGTGTCAAAACATGGTCAGATCCTGGCTTCTCCTGATACCCTCGTAACGTCTGCTCATATACCTGCTCCGCCTTAGCTAAATTGCCTTGATCCTGGTAGACATGACCTAAGTCATGGACAACATTTCTCTGCCCATTGCAGCACCTGGTTATACATACGCTTTGTTTTGGCTAGCTTTCCTTGTTGCTTGTAGACGTTACCCAGGTTATGGATAATCTTGTACAACGACGGGTGGTCGGGGCCCAATACCTCAATGTACCTCCGCAACGAATGATCATACATCTGCTCTGCTTTGATAAATCTGCCTTGTGTCTGGTAGAGGCGACCAAGGTAATGTATTGCATCAACAACAACCAACTCTTCTTCAACACCAGAAAAATCCTCATCATACCCCCTATTGTTTATTCTAACGTTTGTTTTATGGTTCGTTAGGACCCATAGAGAGCTTATTTGAGCATGAGGTAAGACTCGTCGTTGTATGCTTAGATAACTTAGACGACCAGAACCACAGCTATCTGACTTGACATTGGCTGAAACTGGTGACATTGGCAATGGTACGCCCATCGATGCACTACATAATGACCGAACATATCGTGAAATTCCTCTGCACAGTTTTCGCACTGTCTACGAAATTCGTATATGGTATTTTGAGGTTCAGATCGGTACCTAAGCGAAATCGCTCTCTCCATCGAATCGGCTGCCTTCTTTCCAGTACCACTTGCTAACAACCCTTCCTCATCAAACAACTTGGTAATTCGAGGCCAAAATGGTTGTTGATAGATGTTTCCATAGTGGTGATATCATGATCTTTTCAAAGAGCTCGCTTTTGTCATTTCTTTATGTCTGGTCTAGAGCATAGATTTTAGTACGTTGCAGATGTCTCGTATCATTATACCGGATCAAACGAAAGGTTTGTCTGCCACACGTATGGATTTGGCGTCGTTAGGGGATGATGAGCGGGGTTCGTGGTTAGTTTAAAAGTTTCTCGATTATAAATGCGAAAGTTAGATTTATCTTGCATGAGTTAGAGAGAATAGGAGAATGTTTTACAAAACCTAGTTCCAAGGTTTGTCAAGGGCGAGTGAGAACAAAGGGAAAATGATTGGTCATGAGCTCAACGAGTTCGCACAAACTCTCTGAGCGTTGGAGTCAACAGTGAGAGTGGTGTTGATGGTGCGCAACCGGCTAGTGAGGACGATTGAAGGTATATCACTATGACAATCAAGAACTGTTGTAGCATAATAGCTATGATCTTCACAAAATTCTGGAAGTTTTTTATACTTGATAAAACTAGTCGAGATGTGTTGTTGAGCTACGTGCCAGCCCAGCCATTTATGCGAGGAACAGTGTAATATAATTATGAGTAAGTCATATTTCAAGTAAAATACATGATTAATGGGAGAAATAGCCGTACCTACCAGCCGAAGCTAGGATGACCAAATCAAAGCTTATATTAAAGAGACAGGGGCGAGCGCAGTATGAAAGCTGAGTGTGACCGAAACACGACCAGGTAGTCACGTATGCACACAGCTATCGTGTTCTGTCTTATCGCACAGCACACCCAAGGGCATGCATGTTCATGTGGCATCGGGTGTTCCCGTAGCGGGTGCTAGTCCTCGGTATATACTTCCTTCTAAGAAGGTTGAAGTACACCCTTGCGACTCGGATTAAGAGTTGGTGGTTTGCTGGTTGCGAGGATTGGCGTAATGTGTAGGAGCCGACAAGGGTACAGATAAGCGACGATAATACCTTCCTTATCGAGGTTTATTCTCCGAATATGGCGTGCTCTAGGCTTTGCACGCGACATGCAACAACAAGATGGACTTGCAGTGTCTCACAATTCTCTATCTCATGGTGATTCCGCTACTGATCCCATCTCACTATGCGCGTCGAGCCGGCTCTACTTGCTCCAAGAGTACTTTCCTACTACCCTCCGAAAGTGGACAGTTGCAAGCACCACCCAGAAGAACAAATATAGCTTAGTAAGTTGAAGTGATATGATAGCGCTACGAAGTGTTTGATGAGTTGGTATCACTATTATGATTTTTGTTGATTGGCGTGCTCTTCGTCATACTTAGATCCGAGATCGTTGGGAAGCTAAACGTACCCACATATATCGGCACAAATTATGCTCTTTTGCTATGTTTACCAAGTACTACTTCTGTTTATGATGGCCTTACCATTATAGTATGTACATAATTTTCGGCTCAGCATACTGCACCAATCAATCTGTGAGAATGAGGGAAGAAATATGAGTATGAGGATAACTAAGCCATATAGAGGCGGGCTTTGCCCATATGCAAAGAGGTTTATTGCTTGATGGATTGATCAATATTACTTAAAGAAAACTTTGAGGGCTCATTATCCCCATGGAGGTCGGGTGGATGTTCCAATCTGACATTGATTACGATATGTTGTTTCGATTAACTCGAGGACCTTGGTTGATGACAGAAAATGATATTATGGCTCTAAGAACGGAGAAGAAATTGTTAAATTCGAGCCGCTACGAATCTGGATATGAAGCCCCCATAGAGTACCATGGTCCGTGGCTCCCACCGCTTCCCCTGGCTCCTCGTAAGTCACATCTCCAGAGTGACCCGGTACCACGTATAATAACACCGCAAAATTGTGGCAAATGATGAGAGACAACATATCGCTTACACAAATTCTAGCATGACTGTGGCCTGTCATTCCTTATGCTTTGACATTGCTATCAACATCCCTGCCAGTGTTACAGTATTCGTTCTTGCTCCATAGTGAGAGTCGCAGACTGCTGCAAGTCTTGGGTTGTGATTTATCAAGCGCGATTGACATCGTGAACTTCGTAGAATACCGTATCTTGGCAGTCAACGCGCCTCGGC